>JACSYO010001674.1:4437500-5167500 GCA_016806645.1 Ophiodon elongatus | reverse complement strand
TCCTGCCTTGATCCTGGCCCCAAGAAAAAGCAACCAAATACCCTCACTGACTCCAGACCAGTGATTTTGACTCCACTGAAGCACCTCTGTTCATTACGCCACTCTTGGAGTGGTGGCTGCACAGGGCTTATAATCACCTGGAAGAGGCAAGAAGCACTGTGAGAGCCATGTTCTTTGACATTTCCTCTGCTTTTTACACCATAAGACATGCCAACAGGACTAAGCTACTGGACATGTAGGTGAATACTCCACAAGTGGCCTTGATCACCACTACAACACCTTGTGCTTCAGATACTGCTCACAGTCCTGCCACCTGCGTATGTTTTCAGATGACTCTGACATAGTGGGCTGTATCAGAAAGGGATAGGAAGCGGAGTACTGGAGCATAGTGGACAGTTTCGTGGAGTGGTGTTAACTGAATCCCATGCAACTAACCATCCATACAATGCTATGACATATCTTATGCCTTCCATTATCCGAACCGCTTATCCTATTCAGGGTTGCGGGGGCGCTGGAGCCAATCCCAGCTGACATTGGGCGAAGGCAGGGTTCACCCTGGACAGGTCACCAGTTCACCGCAGGGCACATATAGAGACAGACACCCATTCACGCTCACATTCACACTTACGGGCAATTTAGAGCCTCTAATCAAACTGAGCTGCATGTCTTTGGACTGAAGGAGGAAGCCGGAGAACCCGGAGAGAACCCACGCTGCCACAGGGAGAACATACAAACTCCACACAGAAGGACCGCCCGGGATCGGGAATCGAACACAGACCCCCCATATATATATAAATATATATATATTTAGTACAATATACTTTGATTTTTTTAATATTTTTTATAGCATACTAGCTTTTTTATGGCATGCTATGTTATTCACTTTTATGGCATACTATACTATGACATTTTAAATGCATTTTTATGGTATTCCATACTAAACTATTACATTTTGATGACATTTTTTGTTGCAAATAATACAATTTATTATTTATTTTTTTTGTATGTGTTTAAGACTTCTATGAATTGTTTAGGTACCTTTTTAAGGCATGTTGTACTGTGACATTTTATATATTTTTAGCATACTTTTTATATGTATTTTGGGATACAATATGACGTACAATACAATGACATTTCATGGCATACTTTTTTATGACATTTTTATGCCATGTTTAATAATACTATATTATTAATTTTCTACTCTACCATACTTTTACATTTTTCTAAAAAAATGATGGGACATTATTGGCAGTTTATGACATACCATATTATTGTTTTATGGCATACTGTTCTTTGAAATTTTAAAACGTTAAAAACTTATTTTTTATAACTTCATTCTTAATGGCAATTTTAGTAAAAAGTGTAACTGATATTTTTTATTTTCTAAATGAGTATAAATAGCATTAGTATTAATGCATTAGTGTAAGTAAAATAAAGAATCTAAAAGTTCTTTGAGATTGAAATTTTTTCCAATTACAGGTCAACTCGTTTTAATGTTTACACATATAATGTATATGATATACTGTACTACAAGCTTTTTCTGTTGTGAAAATGTGTTAACATTAAGCTTTTGTAATTGACCCTTCTCCTGCCTTTTAAAAAAAAGTGTCCACCTGGGTTTGTGTTTTGTGAGTGGCATTACTGTATTAATAGCCATAAGTATATTGTAAAGCCACTACAGGCTATCACTCTTTTCAATGAGTAATATGTTGCCAGTCGCTTCAGGAAATACTTGTAGCTGACATAGATGTTTTATTTCTCCCTATCTACGTGTGCTGCAAATAAAGGGAAATTGTGCAGCTAAAGCACGTCTACAGCTGGTTCCAACCTGGTCAACCCCGCAAGCCTGGTCTTGTCCCATTTTAGGAAGTCACCCCTAATCCCTCATGATGGTTCAGCACACTGCAATGTGTTCCCCACTGGCAAACTTCTGAGTCGTCCCCCATGCATAATATCCATGCAATTCTGCTTCTGACAGATATGTGTTGTAATCTCTTTGAAAATGAGCATTTGCAACATGTAAGAGCCTCAAAGCTGCAGGTCTGAGAAGTGTGAGGGAGAAAATGACATAGAAAAAAAAATCTCTGCCTCGAGTCTGGCCTTTTATCCATGTTTTTATACAGTTTGGTTTCTTTGAAAGCATTTGTTGTAATACATTTAATATAGAAACATTTCTAACTTTGAATTATTAGAAGTGTCCATTAAGAGATAATTTAACAATGTATTACACATATATTTCAACATGATCACCTTGTGGATTTCAAAATACATTAAGTCTGCCTTGTTAAAACAGTGTCAGAGTACAAGGGCACTAAAACAGATTTGTGCATCAAACATGGAAACGTGTTGAATCTGCATCAAGCTTCTGATTTTGCAGAAAGACAACTGTACATCAACTGTACAACAAATGTACATACGTCTGTTCCATCTGCCATACTTGGGGCTCTCAGTTTGAGAGGTAAAACAAGACTCACCCTGGAGTTTAGGGATGACAATTAAAGGCCATGTAAAATAAGCTACATAACTTTCCATCTCAATATTTCATTTCAGCCCATGTTTTATCTAGTCTCAGAACATACAGTGAATGTTTGCAAGCAAAATGATCAAATGGAGTGGCTAAAATCTTTGGGTAATTGTTAGGTATGTTTTAGTGATCGTAATCTTTCTTCCCCAGTACTCTAAAGTGCTCAGCCTGTCACATTTCACTAATAAAAATATGAGAGCTTTTTCAGATGTGATAGTCTTATTAAATATTCCTCATACAAGACTCTAAACATGAAAGCCATTTGGAGTGAGTAATGGAGATAATTAAAGTCAATCCTAGTGTACCTGAGCTTCCAAATTGGTCAAAATTGCAAGATGGTTAGTAGCTGGCTGGTCATTTACATCGTCGACAAGACAAGTAAATATTCAGATCAAGGTTTCAGATGATAAGAGTCAATTCCACTGCCACACATTTGGATAGTAATAATTTGAGTAATACATGTAGACTATATTAAGAGACAAGATCATTGCTAAGCTCTTATATCTGATGTTCATCTACAGGCACAGTGTCCTTAAAGGGTACCTTCCCCACTTCATGGCTTTTAGGCCCTATGGGAGAAGGTATCACAGCTCTCCATTGCACTGGAATGAAACTGCCACTTACACACACCTTACGCAACAAGCTGGCAGTCAGCCATTGACATTGTCATTTGTTAGCTGCGTGTGTTTGACCCTCAGATGTAGTTTTTGTGGTTTGTTCAGCACCATTAGCTCTGTTTGGCCCTTATCAGTGAGTTGGATGCAGGCAGTGGGAGAAAGTCTGACACTGACATTAATTAATTTATGTTTAAAAGCATACTCTGCATTGTATTGATAGGAAATGACCAAATCAGAATGCATTACTCTTGTCCAATGAGCAAAGCAAATGTCCAACACTGATCTGACAACACTTCTTTTTCCCACTCCTGGTATACATATTATATTATACAAATTATATGCAAGAGTTTTTATTGTGATCACACAATAGTTTTGTGTTGGCAGGAACCTGAAGCTCCCAATTCCCTTTGCAGCATACATTTTCTCAAACCACTGTAGTGCATGTACGACTTTTTGGCGAGTAACAAAAAGAATCTGCACAAAGAGTGTGACCATTCAGAATGAGTGGCAATTTCTGCAATTCTGCTGAAAGAAGCAGGTATTTTCACCAGCAGACGAGAACAAAAAAGAGATGCTTTTCCATCCTTGAATATCAACTCATATGAGGAAAAACTACATTACGCAGAATAAGGAGTGATTGAGGACAGCCTTGTGCTTATTTCAGCGTTCTGTTAATGCCACAATTGATTTCTTATTGACTCTGACAAACGGATCTTTTCTCCGAGCGGATACCACTGCAGCATAAAAACTGCAACACACTGCGCATATTAGTCACTCTGGACCTCAAGTGTCAATTTGGCCTACGGTGGACAAGATCTGTTTGCAGTGCCCAGCACTCTCACAAATATCCTCTCGGTTGCTATTGTTGATTCTTAGAAGGTTGATAGTTTTGTAACCACGGTTTCTTTGTGAATTCCCTCGTGATTTGCACAAATGCTGTTCGCAGGTTTCTGATTGAGAAACAAACACAAAGGTCGAACACTGGTTTGTGTACCCAACTCGCTTTAGCCAATTGATTCATGTCATCTTGCTCGGAGGTTCCATTGACAGATCCATTTAAGCCTTGGGTGCTGCTCCACGCAATAAGCTTCGGGCTATGTATGTTGTAAATGTCACGTGTCTGTCCTAGGGGACACCTTTAAGGGTTTGTAGAATCAGGCTGATATTCAGGCTGTTCTTGAGTTGGTTTTAACGCTGTTAAACATTATGTTAGAAAATTATTTGAGCTGTGTTTTCCATTGCATGCCTAATTTGCTGTAGGCAGTGTGCCCTGAGGAGAAGGGTGGAACGAATTCCAGCCATTGTTCATCAGTTGTGGGTTTTCTGATATTCATACTTTAACTATTTTTCTTAGCTATATGCGTGTAGTGTGTGGATAAATTCGATTTATTAATTATTAAAAAGTGGCAGAAATTAATCTAACTTTTCATATGGTTCACATGTTTATCCATTGAACAAAGCCACCACAAATAATACATTTTACCTTTTAACTGCAAAAACTAACCTATGTGTGTATTCTCAAACCCTAGTCTCCTGCAAAATGAGGTTCCTATACAACTAAGCTGTATTCTCAGTTAAGTTACAATGGAAACATATTTTCTCTCAGATTGTACTCACAGTTTTAAACACGTTGTTAAAGTTGTATATTGTCGACCAAATAAAAACCCAACAAAACTACTTGGTAAGGTCCAGTAAAACATCATGGTTTGGATTAAAATAAGGTAGTGTTTGTTTGACCCACCAATCCGCTCCGAGCTTCTGCCTGAGCGGACTTACGCAGACCGTGACTGGAAACGTGAAAAACAAATATAATTGAAATGTAATTGACATTACAATTTTGTTGTATGGAAATATCATTTTTAGGAGACAGGGCTGGTGTTTTTAAAGCTGATATGGACTTCTTTATCCTGGCAGTTTTTTTTTGTTCAGCAAGAGACAGACACGGGTCAGGTTAATGTGACTTTATAGGTCTATAGGTTTCTGTATCCGAAAGTTATGGTGAACTGCAAACTTTACTGATCCATAAAAAAAACATTGGTAAAGCTGTTCAAGTTCAAAACTACCAATAGATCAGCCAAGCATCCTCCTGCTTCCCTGTACAGCTCAACTGGATCATTAAGGACTTTCTGCACTAGAGAGTGTCACGACTGCTGTCCGAGGTGCTGATCCTGGCACTGCCAAGGATGCAGAAGCTGTCTGGGGTGCTCACAATCGTTGATACACTGACATTCAGGATTCCAAGTGCAAAAAAATGAAGGATACAATCGGAACTGAACTCACAGGATTTGCTATTTTAAACACTGATTTTGTTATAGACAAGACAAACTGGCAGTAAATTCTGCCGTTTTTTGTTTGCGGTGCCGTTTCTGCCAGGAGTGGCCCAAGGGGTCAAATTATTCCCAAGAAACCCACCGTGCATGAGCTCTGACTGGGAGAAGGATCCAGAAATACCCTGAAAATATATCTGAATAAACGGCGAAGATGAAGCCTTTTCACAAGTCAGAGGCAACTTAGAAAATGCCTCCTCACTCAGCATTGAGGGGAGTGAAATAAGGCATCAGGTGCTCTTTTTGAATCACCATCCTATCTCAAAAAGAGCATGTGATATTCTTGGGTAAAAAATGCCTGGGATAGACTAAATTGAGACACTCTGGATAGTTTGCAGTGACGAGTGGAAGCAAACCCAAATTTACCAGCATAGCCCAAACCTAGAGTGGCTTCCACACACATGGGGCTACCTCCTCCCTGATACTCTCCAATGGGGGGGGGGATCAGGTGTTGTGGAGGGAAAGAATAGAGTAGCTTATATTACTTAGACCATTGCACACATGTAACGCTGTCCCAAACTATTTGAATATCCATTAGATACATCAATATTCGGATCTCAAGTCTTTTTTGTTTTTTCTTTTGACAAAAGTAACCTTAACTTACAATTGCCCTGAACAGATTTAATTCAGCAAATGCACTCTTATAATTGATCAGTTATATGATTGTCAATTAAACAAAGAAAAATTATTGTTCTGCAAACATGACATGAATTATGTTGCGTATCTATTTTACATAGCGTCAAAGCACAGCACACAGCCTCATGACATGTACGCATTGTTTTTACTACGTTTGCGGCAGTGCAATCCTTGTGGATAGTTACATTTTTCCAGCAGTTATACCATCCTTCAAATACCAATAAATATTGATATGTAAACTCAACAATTCCTGGAGTACATGTCACACATACAATATAAAGACACAGCAGTTTTGATTTAATTTACAATATGCTTCTAACTGTGATCCAAATGAAACTACTGATTTGAGTGCTTTAAGTGTACGATCGTGTATAAATGTTTTCCTACGTGTTCCCAGATCAGTCTTATCATGCTCCATGTGGGAACAGGCATGATGCATTCGCTTGGCAAAACACATTCATTAGTCTATCTTTTAACCTATGTCTTCCATGATATCAGGTTAAACGGAGCCAACAGTTGTGTCCTCACCTCTGCATTTGGCAGTTGAGTGTATATCTTTGTGCTTGCTGAACCTCATTTGAACTCTATTTACATAAAAAACAAGCAATTAGATAAGGTGCTGCTGAGCAAACCAATGTGCATGCTAATATAAATAGAACTGTATCCACCCAGAAGGCATGCGCGAGTGACTGACCAAAATGTGACCCTGATAGCCCAGTGGGAGTCAGCAACACACGTGTGCAAATACCAGTTAAACAGGCATCACAACCAATTGATCCAAAGGAACAAGCACTTATTGATTGCTGGTGAGAGAAGAAGAATGAGAGCAGACGGAATAACTCTCATCAAGATGGTTTAAGTTTCAGGCTTATTGATGTGCTTGTGGTACAAAGTGAGAAGTAAGCGCATGAAAACAATATGTGGACTTTCACAAGGCGGAAGACCCCTCTTTGTCATTGGGTTGAATGCCATATGGACGGCAACATGTTCAGCTGTGCTACCCTAATAAATCGTTGTTGACACTGCCCTCTAGAGATGTGTGGTAATGCATTAGTACTGCTGACCTTAACCAGGGAAGCATCCTCTCTACTCTGTCAGCAGTGAGGGGAGGCAGTGTGGGAGAGTCTCTGGCACTGCATGCACTTGTTCCAAAGAGTTTGAAATTATATATGTGTGACTCCTTTTCCTTTTAACGCTGCTGTCTTTTTGTTTTTTAGGAACATCTTGTTCAACTCACTCTTTTTTAGTTTTTTATTTTACACAGCAGGTCGACGTATAAATAATAAGTGGAGTGTATGGACCACCGAATACGCTACCTTCTGAAAAAGAGCTTTCCTGTGGTTTGTGTATAGGCAAAGGTCTCGTGGGTCACTGCTGCTCAGATCAACAGGAGTATACGCCCTTCATATATTGAATCGGCTCTGCTGAAAATAGGAAACCAATGGCTTTATTCAACTGAATTCACATTTTTTGGGGGGGAATGGATTTGGCATGCTGGTGGCCCACTTCCTGAATAACTTATTGCCCAGACTTTGAAAGAGAACCCCGAGGACCATTTCACAAAAGCCTCATAGTGCTGCAAACATCATTTCAGAGCAAAAGAGAGAAGCAAACCAGGGCTAACCTTGTTAAGGTGATGCTGATTAGAATGTCAGAGCCTGCGGCGCCTGTCAAAGTTAGGGGAGTCTTGACAATACTTGTGGCCCAATCACTCTTGAACAATTCCATTGTTGACCACACTGGCAGAAAATACCATTTTAACTCCCTTTCATTCAAGTCTACCTCTACTAATCAAATGTCACTGGTGTAAAACTGGTTCATCTTTTTGAGAGCAGCTAATTGGGATTTTGAGAAAATGTCATGTATTCAAGAATACATGTGAGACACAATTTGAATACAAGTGACATTTACTAAAAGGCTTTCTGATTTGAGTGACATTAAAGTATGAAAATGTAGTGCCGCAGCCACTCACATGTAAGGACATATCGCTCTGCCAAATAAAAATGGTCGCTTCGTCTCAGGTGAAATCTTCCCCCGACACTTGAATCCACATTTGCCTGCCTACATGATAGATGATCCCTAATGAGACAAATGAAAGACTTCAATGAGCCCGATCGTGTCCATTACACAGCTTCCTACAGTTCAAATGGGTCTTGAATTTGAATGTTGTTCAAACAAAATATATTTTAATATGCTCCAGTTCAAATTGTCCGTATTGTGTGGACTAATAGTGGACATTGTGAGTCCTGCTGAATGAAATCCAATGCAACATGTGATGGCTCTCGAAGCAAAAATAAACTGAGTTGAATTTGCTGAATGGAGTTTGCATATTTTGTTTGCGGCACAAAATGAGTAAAAAGAAAAAGGAAAAAAACACTCATTAAATATTTCAGATTTTTAAATGATTGTTTGATGTATTCCATTCTGTTAGTTTTTGGGCTAATATATGGTACATAGCCTATATATTTCTATATACCACAGCATACAGATCTTTAAAACTCGTTTTTTTTTTTTTTTTACAAGAAAAAAAAAAAATCCAACAGAAATAAATCGGCTTAATGGACAGAATTAGAGTGGTCTGAATCCAGGGTAGGATTAAGGAAAATTGTGTGAAATAAAAGAGCGAGTGATCAGGAATGACTGAGTCTGTCTGAAGGGCGGGAGGAGGGAGAGAGAGAGAGAGAGAGAGAGAGAGAGAGAGAGAGAGAGAGAGATTTTCCTCCAGCCTCTCCGTTTTTCCAGAGCCTCTCTCTGCTGCGCGGCTCAGCTCAGCTCCCTATTGTTTAAACTGGGAGGGAAAAAATAACACTCCGCTTGTTCTGTAACCGCAGACACAGAGTCCTTTTTTGTTCTTGTTCTTGTTGATCTGATGCTCGATTTCCGCCGCTCTGAATGCCGTATTCATCGTCAACTTCTCCGATTTTCTCCACTTAAGACTTGAGCTGCATCATGAATAGTTTGGGGGCACCTTTCAATCGCATACCTCTGGAATGGTGGGGATTACACAGCCGAAACCCGGAGAGCATGTAAACGCAAATGGAGTTTGGGATTTATTGCAAAATAAGGGAAAGATGACCGTCTTCTCGTTGTGCTTGCTCTTGTGCGCAGACCTACTGGATTTAGCCGTCGGTAAGTCTGACCCTGCTGTCATATCATTTGTTTTTTTTTTCCTCACACCTATAGTCGGAACCGCTCGCGCAGCGCCTGCGATGCCATGCGTGCGCGCGTGTGTGTGTGTGTGTATGTGTGTGTGTGGGAGGGGGGTCGGGTGGGTGTGTGTGTGTGTGGGGGGGGGGTACCAACAATAGCCGAACTGTCAGTGAGTTGAGTGATCCGTATGTGACGGAGAAACACTCACTGCTCATTAACAGGACGGCCGGATGTAGGCGATCCGTGCCACGCTTGCCTCGTGCCAACTTTCCGTGCCAACCAAGTCGTGGAAAGAGAGAAATCAATGAATAATGGTCGGATTCAGTTCAGGCTGCACAATGCGTGGTGTCGGTGCGCTCAGAGGGGAACATGCAAGATGAAGGGTTAGCAGGAGGCCCGGTTATGTATTAAGTGTTAATTCATCTGCATTGACTATCACGAGCGTGCATGACAGCACCTACTTCGGAGGCACGGCGCAACTAAACCACGCCGAAAGCGCACTCCTCGGCGTCCTGGTCACCGTGGATTTTTATTTTGTATGCACATGATATAGCGCGTGCATGGGCTCAACAGATATTAAAGTTGTTGCCTTGTTAAACATTGACGTGCGTGTTTTTTTTTTTTTTTTTTTTCTTTTTTTTTTTAAATGCAGATTTCTGCTTTCAGTACAGCGTATAGGCGCCGCTCCGCACAGCGGTGGCATCAGTGTCGCGTGTTTTCTCTCCGTCTCTCTGTCCCCCGTTGACGCGTTTAGATCAAAAAATAAATAGCGTTGATCATCCCTCCTGAACGATTTGAATTTTTGAAATAAAAACATGTCGGCTACAACCTAAAGAATTATCAGTCTGTCTTCTACAGGATTGGCTTTTCTATTTTGGGAGGCAGTGGTGATGGGACTGGGGATGTTATACTGCAATTTAAGGGAAGCCAGTGGGCTATTATCTGTTTGCAACAGATAAGGACCCGGTGGCAGTCATTTGTTCCCTTACTCTTATGATATTGCCTGTCCTCACATGTGGTCTCTGGCATTTTGCAGAGGCACTTTTGTTTTCTACATGGTGTCATACATCAATTACATCATGCATTGAGACTGCACTGCAAGCACTTGATTCTCTCACTGAGGAATATGGAAATGCTCACAGTCAGTGCTCTCGTGGTGTTTGAAGGACTCCAGAAGAGAGTTCACTCCCGGCTACAACATCAGAGCAGCGTGCCTTTCGAACTAACCTGTAAACCTGCGCCGTTAGCTGAGGATTTTGTTGTTCTGAAGTGTTTTTGACCTTCGCTGACCCATATAGGAAATCATTATGCCAGTTGGGCTTTCAATAAGTGATAAAACGCCTCCTTGTCCGTCCTCAGATGATGCTGAACTACACACAGGCCACATGTAAAGCCTAATAGGACCACATCAATCATGCTCTTTTGAAATGTTAACAACAACTCCGATGTTAACGCCTGCGTGGCAAATCGTACGGTCACCCAACCGTGCAATGTCATCAAACCAAAGAAATCCATCGCCACGTAAACAAACAGTGGAAAGGCAGAATTTACCCAATCAATTGGCAGGATTTGAGTTGTAATGACTTTTGGTCAGGCTGCGTGGCTGTTGCTCGCTTTGGTTGTCACTACTGTTTAACAAAATAGATTTATTCTGTGATTCACCCAGGGACTTTACTTTTATTGTAGTTTTTTTTATCCCCCGCCCAAGCGGTGTATTCTTTCTATTAAATGTCTGCTGTCTTCTGGATATCACTTTCATTCCATACCAGTATACGATTTCCGTGTGTGTGTGTGTGTGTGTTTTAACAAGATCAAGGTCTCTCTATTTCAATGGGTCTTAAGATAGATCTTGTTCCCAAAGAAAGGGGCCTGTGGTCAGTGAACCCACTCTCATCTCTATCTTGAAATGCCACATATTTATATTTTCCCCAACAGTTTCTTTCATGTCAGCATTATTTTAAGACATAAAGTATCTCATTTTGTAACGAACCTCTTCGATATTCAGTTTACCTGTAGCACAACTTGTGCCATCCCCGTCTGCCAGATGTGTTCTTCTTTTAGAAACTCGGGCACGGCTCACATGCAGATAGACTCAGCTGGGAAACTGAAATAGTTCAGGATTTATGTTTGGTTGTGAAACATGTCACAGAGTCATTTTCAAGAGCAGGCTGTGAGTTATATTTTTACATTATTTATTCTTGCAGATTCATTGTATTTGTCCACGGAGTCTTGTTTTTCCCAAGAGATGCAATGTGAAATACAAAAAAATAGATAAATAAAGACTTTAGTATATGTCGCTCTTCTGCAAGACCTAAATGGGTGGTAAGGAATTGTACCCGCATCTTCTGTAGCGCATTGGCATATTTCTGTGTCCATATTCACAACATGTAGCTGTGTCGTCAGCCTCCGGTGCACCTGTTACATCTGATTGACTTCTGTAGCATCAGTGCAGACACACCATTTTGAGGATTGATCTCACGAGAGTGCTTACTCTGTAGGTCAAACATTCATATGGAAATCCACTACAATCACAGCGAGTAGAACAGCATTGGGTCCAGCATCGACAAGGATTACTTCATTCTCTCAACTTTAGGAGCAGCTAACATCTCAAAGAATAAGGGGAACACGTTCCTGTTGGTTTAAGAAATATTTGGACATTTTGTGGGGAAATACGCAAATTCACTTTCTTGCCAAGAGTTAACCGAGCAGATCCATACTATCTCAATCCAAATATAAGGCTACAGCCAGCAGAAGCTTAGCTTAGCATGAAGACTGGAAGCATCGGGGAACAGCTAGCCTGGCTCTGTCTCATGGTCACGAAACCTGCATATCTGCACCTCTAAAGCTCACTAATAAACATGTTACACGCATGGTTTTATCTTACAAAAAAAGGTGAATGTGAAGTGTTACACAGGGTTATATGCCAGACATGTTCTAGGCAGGGAGCAGCAACTCAACGATAAGACTTTGTTGAGAATTATAATTCAAAATAACATAGAATATGCTCTTCGAAATAGTCCGGCACGTAAGTCCCCATAAAACGACAACTGATCTTTTGAATGTGGCTTTGCTTGCCTGCTAGCCTGTAGAGCGTATATATAATAAAATGTATATGAAGATGGTGATGACCTGATATCTTGATAGGAAAGCATATGTGTGAGGCAAATGTGTGTGTGTGTGTCTATGTGTATGTGTGTGTGTGTGTCTATGTGTGTGAGGCTAATCACAATTGCCGCTGTGAGATCACATGCTGCTGTTCAAGAGATAGTTTATAGTTCACCGTTAAGTTTGATTTATGACTTCTAGTTGGGGAGAAATTAATAAACCCAACACCCTAGAATTTAATTGGGATGAAATAGTGTTATTCTTCTGGGTTTCAGTTAGAGAGGATGGGCTTTTCTCTGCAGTCCCATTTGTGATTTTGTGGATTCGAGGGTTGCATTTTATACGTTGAGATGATGTGTCGGGTTGATGCTTTTTTCTTTTTTGTCCCTACAGACTTCACCTCCACCATCCTCCAAAAAAGATCCATTTTAATAAATTGGCACAAGGCGGTACTGTATTACTGTTTGTAATACAATGCCATTTAGACTTGCTTCCCAGGCCATCAAATATTCTACATATATAACTACAGATGAGAGTGTTCAGAATTGAATTGAAATTCAATCAAATTCCAGCTTTTTGTCTCTTTTTCTCTGGTAAAAGTAGTTCGCTCTGACAGAGACCATTTTCTCAGATCAGTCTTACCTAATAGAAATCAAAGTATCTCTAATGCTGTATCTCATTTCCCTTTTTAGAGCAATTTGCGGATGAAGTGTCTAACACAGTAAAACTAGATATGTCCTGCATAATTCTTACTGAAGATAATGCTTTTCTTGAAACCCTCATGAATAATATCCGTCCTTGTTTACTCTCACAGCAAGTGACAATTTGCTGTCCATTGCAATCAATTATGCGTCTTCCCGAAGATGCTCCTATTTATATATCTTGTTTTTATGTTTTTCCCAATTAGTGTTGCAGTGAATAAAATATATATATTTTTTGTGCAGTCCCTGCATGTCCTAAGCTAAATGCAAATGGCGGATGGGAACTGCTCCAGGTCTGGGTTTGCAGCTACATGCAGGCTCTTGTGATTTGCTCCCAATAGAATCCGGTAAGAATATTAGAGGGATAAGGAGCAACGCAAACTATGGCCTCGTGTTCACTGTGTCAAAGGTCAAAGGGATTCTGAGCATTATGGAAATCAGACTTAAACATTTCTGTCCAGCACAACTGTTTGAGTCGCAGTTAAAATGCAGAAGGAGGAGTCAAAATAGACACATACATGATATAACAGCGACAGGTAATTGGCTGTGGAAATCAACTTAACGTGACATGACTGAGGTAGACCCCACCGTAGCCTTGATGTTTGAATATTGTAGCATGCATGTGTTCCTTTATTTATTCTTTCAAGTTTATTTAACCCTTCTGTTCCTCTGCTGATGTATTGCATCTATGGAAATATTTTTCCTCATACCACACTAGCAGGTTGGATTGTAGATTGTGGATCATAGCAGTGTTGACAAATTTAGCAGACTCTGGATCTCTGTTAGATCGGATGGTTTTCGGTGCACCGTGACAGTCCGCTACTGTGACAGTCCGCTACTGTGACGGCTGGTCTTGACTCACAGGAAGTGAGAAGAGAAATTGGCTGGAAAATGGGTTGTGCTTATGCCACTATCTAACAATCACCAGGATTTGCATGAGCACTGCAGCTTTCAGCAGTTATGTAAAATGATTATACTGAGATTAGAAGCAGTCTTTATTGTTTTGCGCCGCTATTGTTTGTTTGTTCAGTCATTGGGACTGTTGTAAATAGTTTTATACAGTACGTGCATTTTTTTTCCTTAGGAAAAAAAATGCACATACTGCACATAGTTTTTTGAAAGGACCGTCTTGCAGTAAGTGCTGTTAGCAGGAGTATATTACTCTGAAGATCACCGTAAAAGTGCAATGCAGTTGTTTGATGTATGTATTGATTTATTGGTCACGACTCACAATGAGACTATTTTTTTCTACGAGACCAACCTCAAGCTCAATAATAATAATAATAACTATAATAATAATACATTTTATTTGTATAGCGCTTTAAAAAAAGTACTCAAAGGCACTTTACATGGTAAAAATAGAAACAATTAGAGCAATGACAATACAAACAAGAGAGACATGACATGACATAACAGTAAGAAACAAAATATGAACATACATAGGCAGCACCACAGGTTAAAAGCAGAAAATATACAGTTGAGACAGTACAATTTAATATCACACTATCTTCTTTGAGTCTCTGGTTGACCTTTCACACTAGTTTAGAGTACATGGACTGAAATTAGGGCATCAATACCATACAAAGGTGGCCTGCATCTAATAGCTTCACAGAAGGAGAATAAAATATATAGGACCATTACTTTATAGTGCACACACCGTGTGTGTGACTACAAATTGTCTCCTTCAATGATCACCTTCAATTAAAGTATAATTTTTGTTATGCTCACCTTTCAGTCTGGATCTTTTGTAACTTGAAATCCCATTTAGTGTGATGAAAGAGCCATTTTAATACTTGAAACAGGTTGGCGACCCAGAAGTGACAGCTTTTGTTGAAGGGCGTCAGTCAGCTTTGTGCATGTAGACCACTGTGCTGAAAATGAAATAGCTTTTTATTGAAAAATCAAAATGAACTCAAAAGGTCTTTGTTGTGTCATTCAGTTCCTTCAGGACGTCATTGAATATTTGGAGTTTATTATCAGATTATTGAGTTGAAGAGTTTTACTGCAACTGCTTTAAGACAAGAGCATCTTTAGCTTCCGTGACGACACATTTCCGAGTGAAACGCATTATGTGGGTGAGATATAATTATGAGAGGGATTACTTGATTTGATTAGATTTCCCAAAAGAGGGTGTGGCTTGGGGGATAGTGTTAGGTGTTGGCTCCCTCACCTGCTTTGTTAGGTTAGGAGGAGATCGAGGAAGCACCCACCTGGGAGTAGGTGAAAAAGCAGAGTCAACTATTGGCTTTGAAAGATGGTTTACAAATGAGCCGTGACCTGGTGGGTCTAAACCCCCACCAGGTTTGTCTGAGCTGGAGATACCGTTTGTCTGCATAAACCACCCGACTGCATCTATGCAGAGAAAGCGGAGTCTTTCCTTCTCTTAATTAATTAAATTCTGTTATCCCCTGCAGAAATTACTTATATGTAGTATATAATCTAAATTCCAAACGCAAAACACCAATATACCCAAGCTCTATGGATAATTATGCAACTAAATGTCTTCAACTACTCTACTACTACTACTTGCTGCAACTGAAACTGTACATTTTAAGAAAATACACTAAATTACAACATTTATGATACAATTTATAAAGATATTCTCAGGCAATCACCATGTTTTGGCCATGTTTACGGATTACGTGATGACTGTTTACAAAGACTGTATCCCAAAGATATTGAAATAGTAATACACACATTACGTATTGATCAATACTTATGACCGAAGAGCTCCATATTATAAGACAGGTAAATGGAAAAAATGCAAAGGCCTATAGGGCTCAAACAGGTCTCATCAAAACAGTATAGCATGCATATGTTCTATATATAAATTACTTATGCCACAGGAGTGGACCTAGTTAATATGGCATAATGTAAAAATGATTGTTTAATCAAATCTGTTTTCAACAACAACCAAAGTTATGTCCACGTTTCTTTTCACTCAGTGTTAAAGTCACGCAGGACAGCTATGACTTGTGAACAACAAACCCACAGTGCTGCATATCTTATATATGCTATGCCACTGCTTTATTACTGCACATGGTGGGGTTAGCTAGTTGCAACTAATCACTGGATACATTTATGTATACGCCCCGGCGTTCAAGATGAATAAACAAAAATAATTTTACATTTTACGGGAATTTTAAGAGAAATGAGAGGGATTTTGATTCATACAGATTCAATTTCTTTTTTTTATATATTTATTCGTAGAACTCTCTGTTGCAGAGATCTCAAAGGGCGAATTAATCCTTAAAACTTTGGTTCAAACCTTTCTTTGTGTTAAAATCCTATTGTGCTATTTCACAGAGAGATAGAATAAACTTGTTATGCTATTATTTAACAAAAGTCAGACACCTATACTACACAATTTCTGAAAACCATTTTACACCTCTCAACCATGCATGCATTTGCCTTTCACATTGAGGTGTGGGTGTTGGCCTTGAAAGAAATTCTGGCTTTTAGTTTCTTCAAAGGCATTCATCCCAATAGCGTGAAACCCAGAAATGTCTGAGACAGTGATAAGCCACATGTGAGAGAATAACATATTCTGAGCATTAGCATACATGCCAACTATCTGCTTTCCAGGTAAATGTGTGAAACCAAATCATCTCTTTGACATTCTGGATGAGTCAAGTGGGGTGTTTGCAGTGAACCGGTTATTGGAATTTTATTACCATAATTTATTAACGGCTGGCATCTTCAGCATTGGGGTTTGCATCCAAGATGACTTGCTGCCTGGAAGCCTCGGGGCCCAAGGGGTCGATCACAGGGCGTACGTATCCCACAATGCAAATAATGCAACAGATCTGTAACCATCATGACAAATCTGTCCTCCCCCAATGCGACCACAACAGCCTCTTGCATGGAAAGTGGTATGAGGGAAAATGTACTTTCCTTTTCAGATGTGGATGAAATGCCGGAGGCATTATTTTTTGGATTGACCATCCATCCATCTTTCCGGTCCATTCTCGTGAAGGCGATAGCTCAGGGATGCCTGGAGGGAATTTGTTCAAATAGGGCACAAACATCCACCTGGACTCAATGATGAACTGATGAGTTTTGGTGGTCAAAGGTCACTGTAACCACAAGTCTGAGCCATTCTCGTGAACGCGATACCTTGAGAGAATTTCTTAAAATTTGGCAGAAACGTCCGCTTGCATTCACGGTTGAACTGATTAGAATGTGGAGGTCAAAGGTCACTGGTACCTCACAAAACACTTTTTTTTGGCAATAACCCATGAATTCATATGCTTGTTTGATAATTTTACACAAATATCTAATAGGATAGAATGATGAAACATGTACATATGTGTCGGCATGATCAGAGGTTGCAGCTACTGATAGATAAATGTGTAATATGGCCTTTACAAAACAATTTATCATTGATCCATTCTACGGTTGTGTGATAAGGACAAAACCAACTTTCTCAATCAAACTGCCTTGATATGTGCTGAAATCTGTATCAGTGGAAAATTGTAATGCAGCATGGTACACTGAATATAACATTTTCCACTAAGATGAACTTGCATACATATATAAGATATCATTATAAATTGTTGAGTGAAGCGTAGCATGAATTTGTTTTTTCCTTGCAGAAAAAAAGACAGCACCTGTTTCTATAATAGAACCCTACTTTTGTTTTGTAAGATTCCAGACATGATATTTTAAGGTCAAGGGGGAATAATTATATTTATAAGTTTAGACTCTTATTATTTATAGGAATAACCTGATACACATCATCAACTGGCTTCTTTGACCTTGAGAACATGTAATACAAAGTCTCATTTCACCGAGATTCCTCTGAACAGCATTACAAGCCGTTTGTAGTTTAACGATCGCACTCGCTGAGAATGTAGCAGAACTATACATAATGCTGTCATCCGCATAAAAACGAAATTTTGTGTTAATGCACATAATGATCAAATGATAAACCCTGTGATTGGTAAAGACAAGTCAAGGCTCGGAGCTAGGAAGTTCAAACAGCACATTGAATTCCCTCTCTACCCCTGAAGTCCTTCATACGCAAATGTAGGCTGGCTTGCTGATGTCTTTGGCTTGCGTGGGAGTTTAAAGCAACTCCGATTCCCTCAGCAGCTGGTGGTTTCCAGAGATAGGAGGAAGAGTAGAGAAGCTTTGCTAAGCAAGGTCTCCCAAGAAGGGCAAATTACAACATTCTAGTTTGTGATCTACAGTTACCATGTAGTATTTTCAAACGGTGTCATATGTTTCCAAACGAGACATGTTATCTGTTAGAAGAAAATTATTTCTTTTTTCATGGATACATCCGTTTGATAACGGAACCCTATTTTTCTGAAATTAGCAGCCAGAATGAGCAGGGACTTCTTGACAAGCTTTATCAGCAGCTTTACTGTATTCTCTCCGCACTTTTTCCACATGCTAATGTGGATTATGCGATTTTGCTTATCGTGTTGAAACATGGCTGCTGTGTAATAACAATTGCTCTGCCACAGTGTCCCAACATTAGCCTCCTTATTAAAGACTTTGAGAAGTGCCTTGCATACTATACATGACACTTATCTCTGCATTCATGGTTCATCACAAGGAGCTTAAGCTTCCAGGAGTATTACTGCTGTGCACAGATGATTTTTCATGTACAGACATTCTGATTCTTTGCAGTTTGCTTTCTTTTCTGCTGGCGATGAGTGTTTTTAAAAGAACCTAAGCAAGTGGGATTATTCAACACTGTCACTTTGACCTCAGTTTAAAAAGATAAAACACCAGCTGTCCTTGTGTTTTTCTGTGTTACCATACAGTATATTTACAGTGTATCAATGATATGTTATAAAGAAACATGGAGGGGTCAGCATAACTTGTTTAAGCAGTAAAATACATCAAACTTGAGATAAGACTGCAGATACATCCAGGAAAAGTATATGAGGACATGACAGAATGATTACAGTAGAAATATGTCTGTCTAGTAAGTAAGCCATTGTAACATACCTCTTCATTTATGCAGAAGTATATGGACAGAGTTGATTTCATGCGTTATAACTGACCAATCCTCATTATTCCATGTGATATCAATATGTGTTATATATCTTAGTTAGTTAGGAATCCTATTCTGCCCTTCCCCATCAGTATGTAATAACTGTAAATATCCCAAATCACCATTTTGCCTTTTTGGTTTGACTCCTCAGTTTCTTTAGTTGAGAGCTTTTTTAAAGCCTTCTCCTAGGCAGTGAATGCAGCATCACAGAGTTTTCATGAAAAATCCAGATTAGGCATGAAAAAAAGAGAAGAGATAGGAGGAAGGGAGGGGGAAAAGCTCTAATCTGCACATTGACGGCTCTCTGGAGGGGGGGGATTGTGTGCCCTATACATTTTATGACAACAGATTATTTATCCCATATGAGCCACAGCGAGACGTTGTTCCCTCGGGACAGAAACCCCACATTTTCTATAACCAAAAGTATCATCAAGACATCAATCTCCAGTCATAGGTTTTAGTGAAGTTTCAAAGTCGGCCTGTGATGACAAGCGACTGTGTTCATCCTGTATCTGTCATTTATGAGAACATTTATCAGCTAACTTTGATCCACCGCAGAACTTGTCTTGCAAGTTCAGAGACTTAATCTCCTCAGCATGTGACCTGAATTATACAATAATAGAAACTGCCTTTGCATATGGATCATAGCCAGCATTAGACATGATAATTTTACTTCATGATGGGGCTTAATATTGAGAGGGTGCTTCATCTTCTTGGGTGATTACACTTAACTTTTTGCTGCTTGCTCCTCCATTCTGAATTTTTATATAAAGCATAGATGATCTATTTTATTCTTGCCCAATAAAAGTGTCAGCCTTAATTTAACTCTGAAACAGTGTGGCATGTGGCTTTTACCTGCTACACTGGTACAGTACAATGTTCTCAGGACAGTGAAATAAAATATTGTCAGGGAGCAGCTCCTCATTGTCGGTTGCTTGTTGGGCTGGTATGCCTGGAGGAATTAACCTGTAGGAGGAGAGTTTATAAATGTGGGTTCATGGTGTGATTCTGTTGTCTTCTGAGTGCAATCTCTTGAGGCATCACGCAAGCATGAAGTTCCAAGCTGTTTACACTTACAAACAATGGTGCTTAACCTTAACACTGTTATCTCTGCAGAGCACAGCACTCATCTTACAAGGTTAACTGCCATTCTTTTCTTTCCTTGTGGCCATTACCCATGCAGTATCTTAAACTATATTGAGGCCCTAACTCTCCATTATATTTCTCGTAAAGATTATTTTCCCTCAGCTCGGATATCTTTGGAATTGAAATGTGGAGCAACTGTATGTCAAACCTTCTTACCGTGTCTTTGCTTTAGTGCAACTGCTGACAAGAGAACAACCTCTTGTGTTTCTGTTTCGCCACAACCATCAGCGAGTACGAGCCTCGCGATTTGTTGCTCTGTCAAAGAAATTACAATCAAATCAAATTTGACTGTGCATGTACCACTGTGGAGCAGAGATATAGAGACCATCTGCTGCATCACTTTTAACCTTGTGCCAGAGCTCACAAATTGTAACCCCTAATGAGTAAAATTAGCAGTAAACTGCTGAAGCATTAGCAGTATTGCTCATCATATTGCTTTGCAGAACAAAGGCAAGACGAGGCAGAGGCGTATGAGTAGATGACGACAAGGTGTTGCAGTATTTTTCCTGGGAAAGGTTCTTGAATTCACTTTTCTTGAACATATCAAGAGCAACATTATGCTGGCTGATTTTTGTTCATATCAATAAGTGTGGTATTTCCCCCTGCTCTATAGTCCAAAGATGTATTTTTTGAGAATATAACAGAAGTGGATTCTTGAGAGGGTAGCTTTATCATCCATCTGTGTTAATTCATCACGTTTTAATAATCCTCAAATGGTTTATCTGACAGATGTCCAATTCTCTGTAAAACAGTGCCCAGAATATACTTTGCTAACAACAGATATAATTAGATTTTTTATTCACACAATTTGACTTATTATAATTAATTTAGTACATAATTTGATGCCAAGCGTATTTTTATACCCGAAGAACACCAAAAAAATATCATGGACGAGCCGATTTATTTATTATTTGCTCTCTTTCCCATGATCAGAGGGTCTAACAATATGAATTGTATTTACAACACATTGGACGTCAGCTTAATTTTTCTCATGTTGTGAACTCAGTCTTCTCTCTGAAAGAAATGTTGCTACTCGGCTGTATAAGTCCCCTACACAAAACTGCCATGCTTAGTTGCCAGTGCCACGGCTTGCCATTAGCTATACTGCTGCTGTTCATGCCATTATATTTAGAGTCACTCAGCGAAATGTATGTGAGAGACAGTGAACACATGCAGTGCTAATGGAACTAATTACATGCTCAACTGAAAGCTCAAGATTATCAAAGTCCCAGTGAAACTAGAGCTTTTTTAGCTTCTGTACTGTGACATATCCCACAGTGAAATGGAATATTCGAGTGGTGTAAAGATACAAGAGAGATTTAAAATCAAATCCTTCGCATTTGATTGGACCAATAAAAAGTTGGCTGGCTTCGTAGGACTGTGGCTCCAAACACACCTCCCTTGTTGCTAAAAGTTACAGATTGACTGATGGATAGATGTCTTGATATTAATGGTTGAAATCTGCTGGTACCAGTTTACCAAAGCACATGCCATATGCTTTACAATAAAGAAAAGGTGATTGCTTTGATATAAAAATATAAAGATTTGTTTTGCATATATTGTGAAATGGGTGCACAATATGACCGCGGATGTGATCTAAAATGGTTAAATGGATTTTTTTTATTATTTTTTATTTCATCTCGACTTTAGGTTTACTGCTCATTGCTCATCCACGCATACTATCTTAAATATCGAGCTTTATTTATGCTGTTATATACCCATACAGCGGTTTACCTTGATTGTTTTAAATTCTGCTTCCTATATTTCACTATCTATAATGTTGTACATCAATTACTGAAAAGGTCTGGTGCTAAAGCATGGTGTCAGAAAACAAGAAGATTTTGGGATTATAGTTGGCAATTGCATATTTTGGAGAGTATCTCTCTGGAGACACCTTTCATAAAAAGCTGTAAAATACAAGAGTTTTTTTTTTTTTTTTTTTAACAATATGTGTATGAACGTGTTGTGAATCATGTGATCTTGTATCCTCATGCTGATTGTCCTTAGACAGAGGGTGGTCATGCCCAACAGGCTCCCTTGTGTTATTAGACCCCTCACTAGTTTGAGATTCCGTCCAGACCGCAATGAAAGTGATGAATATGAGGTGGGAATAGGGAAAAGGAACGCTGGCGCAAAATCTTTGGCTCTGACGCAGCAGAGCAAAGTCAGCCCTCGGCCATGGATCAAGTTTGTGCTGAAACACCCCCACTGGATTGTGCTTAATCAAACTTAGAGAGCAGCATGGGGAAGTGATGGTAATAGGGAAAGAGAGTAGGCGGAAAACGGCCTGGAGAGTTGGGCACTTTAAGTGTGTAATAAGTAGATTGGCAGACTGGGAGTCTCTTTCCGAGCTTTCATCGTGAACTAAAACTAAACTCTTCTGATTAAGTCAAGGTTGTTGGTGATCAAAAGACAAAACAAACAAAAAAACTCTTGATTGGTGGAGATCAAGTCAATTTGAACGGATGCATGTTGGCTCTGATTTTTTTTCCGCATAAATGAATATATATAATTCATAAATCTATGTTAATGAAACACACACTTGCTGTGTATGAAAGCAAGCAATGTCGACTTAATCATTTTGGGTTAAAAAACTTGATTTTCACCTACTTCTGAGATGTTTTGCAGGTACAAAGTGCTGGTGGATGGTTGAGGATTCTTTTTGAATTTCAGTAGTGGACTTTTCATTCATGCTGGGAAGGAAAACGTGTTGTATTACAGCTTGAGCAACACTTATTTTGATCTAGCTCTTGGCCCTTAAGTGTAATGTGGCCTATACTTTGTTTCACTATGTGTTTATGTAGTTATCTTGTCAAGCCTTCATAATGTTTTCAGCATATGTATTAAATATTGGTTATGCACCTGTTTGGCAAAAGCAACATCAAAGTTGAATTGAATTGCTTTCCTGTCATTTCAGCGGTTTGATTTACGCACCCACTCAGCTGCTCAGTTTCCTCATGTGACTGCCTCTTCCAAGGGGAGTTGAATGTAAGAGAAAGCTCACATTAGTCCTCGTCACAGCTGACTAAACATCAGGCTACATTCTGCACGATAGTGAGACCTCCATCATATCGTGGTAACACTCTGGGATAGAAAATGCCAGGATGCAGTCAGATTTGAGATTCAATAGAGTGTATTATCAGTTTTCTTTGCCATTTTATCTAATTCGCCTTTTTCCATGCAAAACCCAATGAATATGTATGCCCCAGCCTCAATGTTGCACAGTAGTGGTGCTAAAATGAGAAGAATTCAGTGCACTTTGACTTCATTGAAATTCAGCGGAATGTCCTTGATATCAGATGTTGGACATCTGATGCCACAACAACAAAACAGATGTTATGTAATTAAAAGTAACCCTGTGTTGCATTTTTATTTCTTTATTTAAAAACATAGAGGGCAGTGCTGTATATGCTGAGCGTGAGTCACTGGCAGATTATAGTGTTGGACTGGCACTCTGTCATGTGGTTTGAGGGAAGGAATGAAGGTCAGTGTTTTAGATTTATACAATAACATCACAGTCGAGAGAAAATGTATGAATACGTGCCATTTGCAGTTTTTGAATATGTAAATAATCTGCTTCTGACGTGAGGGATTCAATGAGATTGGGAGATGACTTTTTTTTTTTTTTTGAATTTAAGTGGAGATGTGAAGTAGACATCTGTCACCCTCCAGAAACAGTCTGAATGTGTGTCTCTCTTCTATCTCTTCTATACCTCCATTCCATCCCATTCAGCCTCTCTCCCGATGGGACCACACTGGCTGCCATCCGTGTTCAGGATAATAATCTCAGAATAAAAAACGCAAATGAATCGTGTCAGCTGTAGGCCTGGAGTAGTCATAATTCCTACTATTTTAACCATTCCATCCGAGGCTACACAGTGGTTAATATTAATTCTATTGTTTAAGCTCCACCCATGAGATAAGACATCAGCTGACGTAAGGATTATACTGTATTAAACCAGAAAAAAAATCTGTCTGAAAAAAGAAACACTTTCATTCTTTTGTTTATGATCATGCACTCGCGGGGTGGATCATTAAAATAACTCTGGATAATAATGATACGCCCACTGGAGATTCAAGCACCACCTGCTCAGGTTAAATCTACATTCTAGCACTATTTTAAATCTCACAGTTTGAAATAGAAACCAGAGATTTATGGCAAAAGCTGCTGTAAAAACAGTCTTGGCAAAATCCCTTATTTCAGTAATACAACCAAAGTACAGGCAAATCTCACTCAATCCTGCAAAGTTAAAGGTTGGGAAAGAAGAATGGAGGCAACCTGATGCTTTATCTGCCATTAGACTCCAAACAGATGCTGTAAAAATATAACCACATACCGCCTCTCTTTTAAATAAAAAATGTCTCATCATTATGGATACAGTATTTAAAGTAGCTAGCTATTCTTTATATAACAGCATTGAAATAAATAAAAAAAAAAATCACAATTTCTTACAACTTAAATGGAAGTATTTCATTTGATTTCACATTACTGATATTTTTTTTTGCCTTGGGGAGGACTTTATGTGACTTAAAAAAAATGTATCTTGGCTTGTTTCCTCTGCACAGCTTATTGTATGTCTTTTACCATTGAACCACAACTGTGCTTCACAACTAGTGAGTAAAACTACACTAGTGTGGTAGTGTGGCTCACAAGAATTAAGAACAAATGATTCAAGTACCTGTCAAACCCTGTCATTTTCAAATGTAATTTCTGTACAAATGGGAAGAAATTTTAGCTTTAGATACCTTTTCTTGATCTATTAACTCACATCCACTTTACATACTTATTACTGACAATTGGTCGGTATTATTCTTACCGGTAAGTCCACTAATGAGGCTTCATGCAGAAAGAGAGAACATTGCAAATGCCTTTATTTTAATATAGCGGTTTCTACAATAAGAAAATCAAGAACATTGCGTGACAGAAAAAAACTAAAAACTTTAGATCCAATGTTTGCATAAATCTCCAGTAAGATACATATTCCACATATTTCCATTAATACAATACTAATTTGTTCATTAGTTACCTATACTATACTAATTGCAATAATTACAAATACTTTTGTTAACTGCCTTTAAAAAGTTGAATCTTTCACTGATTAACTGCTAATTCTAAGGCTGTGCTGCTGTTAAAGAGGAGACAATGTATTTGTTTCAACATCTAAGGTGACACATCCATTTCCAACTAGACCTGGCACTGGTCAATGCTGATATGTTTACCTTGTGTAATATAGTATAACACGATCAGTGAAGTATAATATTATAGAGGAAGGCATTGCAGTGAAAGGATTGAGTAAAAAAGGAATTAGAAGTGGTGGATGGGGACAGGATTACAACATGTGACCAGAGCACACATTCACAGCCCAGTAAAGAAGGTTAAATCCTACAGTAGATTAAAAACTGAGAGGTTGTCAAGGACATAAAGTGATGAGATGAAAAAAAATCAGTGGGTGTAATTATGAAGAGAGTAGCGAAGGCTGTGACTTCATCTCAATTGCCACTTTTGTAAAAGCAAGGTGATTTTGCACTAAGGTTATTAAGTGGTTATACTGTACTATAACCCACTGCCAGTCCACAAAATATGAGAAAATACATGATAAAATATATTTTCTTATAATTTTGCGAAACAAATATTGTGAAATTGTATAGATGCAAATAATTATAATGTGTAATAATGTTTCACCAATGGGTCATTAATAGTTCTGTCTGCATATTTGCTTTTTTAAAATTAAGATCTTCATTCAATTCATTTATTCATTATATGGAAATAGTAAAAGCAAATAGCTGGAGAACTAATCAAATGTAGATTCAACAAATGAAGCGTAGACCATCGCTGTGAAAAAATTGAAATTATGGGAGTGTATTGCATAATTTTCTATTAATAATAAAAAAAAATTTAAATGTTAAGGGATGCACAGATGTAAAGACTAGAAGTCCTGAAACGTGCACATCGTTAGTGGTCAGAAATAATTACAATCCCCAAACACGATTTGTCAACAAAATGATGTGCCATCGTTCTTTTTTTGTCTATGCCGAAGCAGCCATTGCACATCCATTACATATGAAGAGCACATAATAATGACAGCAATTACCACAAATGTTGGGCCTGGATTCATTAAGAAAAAGAAGCTTATGCATAATTGTTTTTCACATTTTTTGTATGCTTCTTAACAAGGGTTTTGAGGAATAATATGGCCCAGTCTCAGAGGAACTGGAATTAAAGGAGAAACATCGGACCAACTGCACTGCAAAATGTCACATCTTTTTCATTCATTCAATCATATTGCAATATGTGGTACATTGCCTTCTGTATGTTTTCCAAGTTTGGCATGAAATGCATCATTAGTCGTCAATGCAGTTCTTAGTGTTCTAAAAAAAAGAAAATGTAATTTATTTTTAATTAGTTTAACACTTGATTGATGTTTATGAGACATCATCTAGTTATTCATCGTATATTGAGACTGCTCTCATGAAGAAAAAAAAACCAGAATCAGTTTTTGAAAATGCGTAAAAACAACATATGTTTACTTTTAACTATCGTAAAGCAGCTGTGTTAAATATGTCTCCTTTCCATCTGGGGTAAATGCGGAAGCTTATCAAAAGTCCACACACAGTGGGAAGTCAAGGTGGATGAATGGGTCAACAAAGCATCGAGCGTTGACACGGGACATGTTTATTTTTTCAAACTAAGCATTGAAAGGTTCCCTGAAGTTAACAATTATTATTTTGTTTTTTCATCTTAGTCATCTAGTATCTCCTGGAGGACATTTATACTTTTTGCACCCGGTTGATCACATGCAAATTGACAGGAAATTAGTTGTGTAACAAATAGATAAAAAGAAAGCGGGAGAGAAGTTCAAATCTTGGCAATTTTCTCACCTCCACACAGAAAACTAAAATGTGAATTGTTTTTCTAACATTGATTGTTAACTGTTTCTGAAGGCATTGACAAATGATGTCTTGATTATGAGGGCATCAGATCAGAAAACACATATGGGTCATAATGCAATAAAGTACAGCGTATTTTGTTGTGAAGTTTGGAGGACTTTTTGATCAAAAATATATGTTTTCTCTTGTTGCAGTACTTTAAAATGGAATGAGCTAGCAGGTTACGTTATCCCTTCTGAATAGAGGAACAGATCAACTAGTACACAAAGAAATAAGGAAGTCATTTGTCAAATAGCTACATTAGTCAGAAGAGCAGTGCACTTGTCATCTGAAGTGCATCTTGGACTTACAATGTTTCTTCATCTTTTATCGACAATGGTGCTTCCTCTTTTTAAAAGGACTCCTACAACCCAAGCATGTATTGTTACCATGGGATTCTTGAGTCACATCAGCAGTAGCAACGCTACCTCCCTTCTCCAAAAGCTCAGGAGTGTCTTCAGAACAAGCTGCTTCATTATTTTTCACCATAAAACAACCATTTTTCCATTGTGCACTTTTGTCATTCCATTTCCTTAGAAGAGTGTGCACTAACTTCCACTGCATTAATTTTATGCGCCATAGAGGCCCAGATAGGTTTGCTCAGGAAGAGGAGAATTGCAGCGTTGTAAAAAGTTTGGGTAGCTTGTTACTTCATTGATGAGGATTTCTATTTCAGTATCTCTTAACTGATTTTCTACTGATTTTCTTTTGTTTTCGGAGCTTGTCTCCACCTTTGGTGGATTCCACCACTGCATGTTTGAGCTCTGCCTCAGTTTGCCCTGAAGACAGTCTTTTTTGCTTAATTAGCTGCTGCCTTGGTACATTAGATGCTAATTTCACACAGACTTTGGGCACAAACACCATGAAGACTATACAGTGGCATCCTCTACGTACGATAATCTTGCCTTTTATCTCGTGTTTCCTGCGGTGTTGTCACTGGTGCACACGCTGTAGCCATGAGTGCTTGGTCACTCTCCTCTGCGCAGAGATAGACCTTGGATTGGTGTATTCTTCTCAATGAAACTGTTAACAGCAAGGTCTGTGAATTACTTCATCAAGAGCCACTCTGTCATGATTTATGGAGGGAGATTTTTATACTACAATTTCCAAATGTAATTTTTGGTGCATGCCACAAGTGGCGAGCCATTTTTGGTACTTAAACAAAAGGCCATTGAGCTCCTCTACAGTTCAGCGATGGTGTCGCAGAGCTGCTCAGCAGTGAATGGAACTACTGAGCAGCTAATGGACGAGGCAACTGCCATCTAGAGTGAACATGTGTGAAAGGATACTGGCTCCTCAAAAAGAGCACATGTGACCAGTTAACCTTCTCTGGATTAATGAATACAAATGTGTAGTTTCTCTTGATCTGGCACCTGTTCGGGATTTGTCTGGATGTGTACGCCGCTTCTTACATTAGTGATTGTGGTTGTCACGCAGCCAGACTTTGGGCTAGCCCTGTGGTCATGGCGAGTTATCCTTATCAAGTACGCAGAGATAATTAGTCCAAAACCCTCTGCTCTTTCATCTTCGTCTCCTCTGAAGCCGCTCACACAGTTCACTCAGCATGATGCAAGCTACAAAGTAGTTAATTTACTGTAAGGCTTCCATACTGAACTGGCAGCGGTGAAGCAATCCAGATAAAAGGCCCTATTAAGGAGAATAGATTATAATGTAATTCACATTATTATTGTTAGGTTTCCACAACATAATACCACTTGATAATGGCATTACTATAATTTTTTTTGCGATTCATGTCGTAGACGTATATTGGCTTTAGATAATATGTAGTTACCGTGTGAAAACATGCATTTGTGCAGTCGATTCCACAGAAATTAGCTTCTTCAACGCCCCGATGTGCTGCTAATACAGTCAGAGACTGTGAAACTGTAATCTCATATAAATTCCATGTTCCAAGGACTCTGCTCTGACAACACTGTGATGTATGAAGTCACCAGCAGAGAAAGGGGCAGGTGACGAAGCTGTGGACTATTTGATATTCTGGAGGGAAGGCTTCATCAGACTGTCCTGAGTGAGTAGTAAAGGCCCCCACAGTCCAGACACTAAGGGGACAATATACAATGACAAAGGTCTCTGCTCTGAACTAGCTGATGATTTATTAACTGAGGACTACTACTTATCCACTACCGATATCAGATTTAGTCAACCTGAAATGTTCACAGCACCATTGAAAGTACTTGAAATAATATTAATTCTGTGGACTCCAGATTTCTTGTCAGTTAAGTGGTTTTCCGCGTGGCTTCATTATTTGGTTATAGTCACTGACCTTGGAAAGGACTTCTTTGCCTTCGAAAAGTCTCATTCAATGCCAAATCACAGCGGTTGGACCACAGAAAAGAAACTGCAATACAAGTTGTCTTATCTGAGAAAAAGGTAGCATTTATACTCCTTTGAAATCTGTGCACGTTCTCACCATTTGGTATTCTTTAGAAAATTGCATAAGGCACTTGAACAAGTGTTACTTGGAAGGATGTGCTCCAAAGTATAGGGAACACTCTGCTCTCTAGCCAAGACTCTCCTGCTTGGCTTTGTTGTCTGTCCTCATTGCAAAATGCCATCTTGGGTTTGCTCCCCTAAAATGCACCCCCATCACCAGATGTATTTCTGCTTTGAACAGCACCCAGACAAAATCAACCGCTTGCCAAGTGCTCTGCAGCTAAGAGTCAGCAATTGGTAATCAATAGAGATTTACAGGAGAACTTTTCCCAACCATCAGTGCGTGACATCTTCACTGTCACTTGACGGTGCGAACAGCAAAGTTCAAATGTAGGGCTACAGTCATTTCTGTGGGGTCTCTTGAGGTCAGACACCATAACTGGACTTGGCAGTGAGGTTGTGCTTGGACTCTAACTATCCATATAAGGGTAGTTAACAAGACCTAAAAGTAACGTGAATTGCTCTGTGTTGCACAGTGGGTTAAGTTCTTAATGTGCGTGAAGGCCAAAGTAGAAATAATTGACTACATTCATGTTTTTATGGTGTTCTGTGTTTTTTTTCTCCTATTATATATACCTATAAAAGGTGTTAATTCACTGGTTGTTTGTTGAATCAAAACCGTGTTGGGTAGCTAAACAACAACGTATTGTGAATTGTATTAAATTAATTGTATTGCTGCTTGACGTGTGAATGAATGTTGGAACATGTTGCAGGTTTGTTTGCTCTGAAAGGTTGTGAGATTTGAACGTTGGTGAGATTGAAATAAGGGTTTCCACACAGCTGTATGTGGTGAATTGATTAAATGCTTGATTAAACACTAGGCGGAGGAGTCTGGCAGCCTAATTCCAAAGCATATGCAAATAATCTTGTTTTGTAGATCATTGCCTTTTATGCACATGTTCTCTCACAAACACACACACACACACACACACACACACACACATATATACACACACACACGAACACTGTAAATATGCAAACTATATATTTTATAAACATCTCATGGCATGCAAACAGACACAAAATCAAGCACTGTCATTTCAGCGCAGGGTTATGTATCAACAATCAGCTAGCAAACACAATTTAAGTCAATCAGGTGGAATTTTTATTATCCAAATAGTCTCTCGCGGAAATTGCTTTACGACAGGCCACGTCATATTTTGTGGCGAATTACAGTTTTCAGAGTTTCAGCAAGTGCGCAGCCTAAGGCAGTGTTTCCCAACCTGTTCTCTGCAATGGCACACTTTCCATGTTCCAACGTTACCAGGTTCACGCAGATATCCCATTAGCCACAGATGTGTTAGGAAATATCACACGGGGCCTACTGATACAGTGTCGCTCACCCAATGTGAGAAACATGCTTTTTTTTTTAACAAGGAAAATATTATATGAATAACATAATACGATATTTCCAGTGATTGAGAATTTAGCAATTTAGGGTAATAGCCAAAACTTTTGTTGTACTTTTTTTATTTTATAGTAACATTTTTGTAAATGTCCACTGAGACAATAAATTACCTTCTCAAATCTTTGAAGGAAAACAATATTAGCACTGCTTCTCAGCATGAGCATCGCTGAGCAAGTGGTATCTTTTTTTTTAATTTAATTGCAAGATACATCATTCAGTCGCTCTTGTCCTGCAACAAAATGCCACAAAAGCCTTTCAAGTGATAATTTGTCATGCTGTGTCACGTCTTACATTTGCCAAGTCTGTCTCATTATCCGAGCCTGAATCCATTTTGAAAAATCACTTTGATATGCAGTAAATGGGCATGGATTTAAATATGTGTGTTCTTCCTATTTTAGCAAGTTGCTCTGATTGGCTGTTTCCTGTCAGTACTTGGTGTTCTTTTATTACTTTACGCTTTAAGCCACCTGCTGTAATGAAGCCGGTCAGAGCCACACAGCCTCGCTCTCATGGAGAATCTTTGGAGAATCATTAGCTCTTAAGCAATTGTATGTAAGGACACGGAAATGTGATGAGCTCAGCTCCGCCTCGTGCAGCGAAACCAATAGGACATAATTTCATTAATTAAATCAATAAGGTTCTGTGTGGTCACATATGTTGTTACATTTGCCTTGTTTTGCACACCAGGACGATTTCGACCCCTTTGTGGTTATTCTGTTTTCTATTGTCAGTGTTTGATCATTCAGATTGCACTTTTTTTGAAGGTCTTTTTTCAAGATTTCAATTTTTGAAAACATTTCAAATTGGCAGTTGGAAGTTTTACAGTAAGTGTGAAAATAAATATTCTTTCAACAAAGTAATGATATATTTTAAAGGACAGTTCTTGCCTGACTGGGTTTTTAAAACTTATTCCTTATTTTCGCCTTACATCACTTCAGGCATAAATAGCTGGATAAAAGTATTGATTGATGTGTGGATTACAAACACAAAATCATTAAATGTGTGCCTTTGCTTGACATGAAGTTTAAATTCATGATACATGTAGATTTCCAGTAGACCAGAATAAATAAACAGATGTTAGTATTTTAATTATTTACAGGTCTATATAGATAAGGGGTATTAGGACGTGTCCATGGCAGCAGTGTATTCCAAAGATGACTTCAAACAGGAAATGTGATAGTCTCCAGGATACCTTGTGCTTGCAGACACACAGACAATGTCATAACAGTTGAGGGCAAAATGAGATGGAGACAGTCTTTTCATTGGGCAGGATCATTTGACACAGTACAACAATATGTCCTCTGTAGAAGATGATTCAATAAACATAGAGGCTGTGTATGAATACTTACCTCCTGATTAACCTTCTACATCCTATTTGATTTATTTAATTTGTGTCCGTCTTCCTCCGCAGATGTCTTTACATTTTGATCTGACGCCATCGTACTTTGGTGGACAATAAGAGATAATGTGAATAATCTCAGAATATCTTTGGGCCAAGATGGAGATGGATTTCTCTGAAACACAATGTTTAATGACTCATTATTGCGGTCAGCCACTGAAAATAGATGAGATAGACATTTTATCCTGATTAACGCGGCTAATGGGTTTGCCCATAAAACCAAACTGTTCCTTCAGTGATGCATGCTGAGTCTGTCTCTCTCTCATATTTTCAGGTCGATAATGCATACACTAATCCATCAAGATTGACAGTGATCATTAGAATAATAAGGAGAGCAGATATTTGATATGAACTCTCTTGGTGGCTGTTGCCAGTTGAATGAAATTGTCTGAGACACGCGGGCAACCTTGACAGCAGAAGCCAATAACTCTGTGAAATTCGTCATTCATCCCACAAAAGTTCATTCCAAAGATAAACTTTTCCATTTGCAAATAAATAGAGATGTATTTTTTACTAACTCTGGCACACAAGCAGACATTGTTTGGGCTTCATGCCCTTGTGTCTCAGCAGAGGCATAGACACAGCTGAGACTCTATGTGTGCTAATGTACCACCCATAAACAATCTATATTTACTAAAGTGTTATCAACCCAGTGCTGAAGGCATAAACATCATTTGTTATGCAGGTAGCAAGGGTAAGGTGTGTTTTCGACTGTGTGAATGCACTGCATATTTGTGTGAAGATTGGCTTTCCGATGTGGATGTATGAAAGCAAATATGCATGCGTGTGGTTCAGAATTATGTGCCAAAGACAGCTAACAAATATTTATATATATCTCTAAGCAGGTTTTATTTCAGCATCTTATTAAATATTAGTTTGGCGTGTACTTGCAACTCAGCTGTAACTCTTTGAACTGCTCAACAATATTGAAACTACCTCCATTAATTATGTAATAAAGTTTTTTATGGGGAACATCCGCACACTTATTCGCAATTTATTTCAATACTGAATCCAGCACCAATGTTTGAATAGAGCCATCACATCACATCACGACAAAGACTGGCACAAGTGGTGCATTGGTAGTATGATGAAACTAATGGAGCTAATGGAATCAGAGGCCATTCATCTTTCAAGTACTTGTAAAGTACTTGGATCAGAAATGAAGCCCGTCATGATACAGATATATTAATGAGCTGCGCAGTAGCACGGTGACATAGTTTTCCAATGGTGTGTTGAGAGTGGAGAGGTGAAGGACTCATTTTTTAATGTTTACAGACAGAATGATACTGGAAGTGACGCATCTCTTCCAAAAGCACACAGTTGACTGTTTATGAGCTGTTTCACTCTGCCAACATGTCAGAAATCGCAATCTCACTTGTGACTGTGATACGTCATTAACTCTGCACACACACACACTGTTGGGATCATTTTAGCATAATCTTTACAACAACAGGCATTTCTCCTGCATACAATATTATAGTGCATGTGTTGAATGAAACATGGGCTCACAGGATTTTGCCTCACAGTCATCAGACTTCGACTTTTTCTCGAATATCTAAAGTATTTGACTATGGCGTACATGGTTGTATTTAATGGCACAGATACACAAAGAAAAGAGCAACAAAACATGGGTCCTCCTTTTTATTCGCGATATAAAAATATATATATATATAGTGTCTTACATTGCAGCTTTAATTTATTACTTTACTTTTTCATTTATTTATATATATTCATGCATTTCCATGTTACCAAATTTTTAGAGGTAAAATAAATGATCCCATAGCCATGGGTGACATCACTGTTGCACAGTAACAAATGTATATTTTTCTTTTTGGATTGTGCACTTTTTAATTAAGTAACTTACAGGCAAACTTTTTTTTATTTTTGATGATAATTATGTTGGTGTTAAGTATGTTGTTTATTTTAATCGAAGAAAAAAAACATGTTTTAAATGTTTGCGTATCTTTATGTTACTTGGTTTCAACACGTTGACAACACGTTGACACCAAGTAATATGATGATGAGTTAATCATGCGGAGAATATTGCCAAGCAGAACCAATAAGCAACTTTGCCAACCTCAATTGTGATGTGGAGGTCATTGAATTTCAGTCCAAACACCAATTATTTTAGCTCGGTGGCTAAAATTAAATAATGCAATTTTATAGTGCTTTGAAAATTGATTTGTCAAACACATCACATTCTTGTTAATATTATGTTCCAATATGCTGTGATTGAAATGACCTCCATGGTTAATTCAGATAGCCTGAAGATACATTCTGTCACAAACTCAAAGATGTTTTTACATTGCAGGTGAATTAAGAAAATACAATAATGTGTAATTTCAGGACCAACTGCCGCTGTATTACACAAGACATTAATAGATGAAATGCATTTATCTACAGAGGATGACAAGCTGTTTGAAATTATCAAAGGACATGGTGCATTTAAAAATAGCATTGGACGTGGCGTAATTAGTGATTTCTGCCCCAAATGAAATACTATGTCCTGTGAAATAATGTGGCATGGCTGTCCTTAACGGTCAATAAATTCCTTTGACATGAACCATCTATTTTTGACAGTTGTTTCATGGTTCACTGGATAAAATAATACATTTTTGAATGCTTTTAGCCAGTATCATAGTTTAAAATATTTCCACCTGTAATAAACCTAAATCTTTAACTCATCATATTGTGGCATTCTCACTGGTTAAAATGTTTCATTATATTATTAGTCTTACTTCATATTATTTTCATTAGCAGTGAGAATGTCCTTGTTTAGTTTCAAAATTCAAAAGTGAATGAACACATGTCTGGACATTTTGGAAAGCGTTTCTGAAACCATCTACTCTTCAAATCCCTCTAGTATATTATTTTGGTGGAATTGAGTCAATGTGACCAGAGAAGCAATACAAACGTTTTTTTTTTTTTTTCTTTTCTATGTGATCGTCGGTTGCATAACATCCCTGGAGAACATCAACACATGACTCACAGAAGGAGTTTCCACATCAATGCTAGTGAATTGCTTTTCCAGTTTTTGACCAAGAAATATCACATACTGTTTAAAAACATACAGCCCCATTCATCTACAATTCATTTGTAGATATGATGTATAGCTACAGTATGCTTTAGTGCAATATCAAACCAAAAGCCTGTTTAACATACTCTTTATGTGCTTTTCATGTCCTTTGAATCAGTATATATAGATATAGATATATATATCTATATATATCTATATCTATCTATATAGATATAGATAGATATCTATCTATCTATCTATATCTATCTATATAGATATAGATAGATATCTATCTATCTATCTATCTATCTATCTATCTATCTATCTATCTATCTATATATATAATATATATCTATATCTATTATAGATCATTGTTATTATTATTTTTTTGTGTGGTGGGATTTTTTTATGCTCTCTTCATTTGCCTGTGGATGAAATTCCTCTTTCACCTTATGCCTCCAGCCAGTTAGTGTAGCAGGTTAGGGGTTAAGTGAAGAATATATCCTCATTTATGGATGCACAAATGGTCGTACTCAGACCCCTTGTTTGGAATATGACTTAACTAACCACTAGTGAATGCACCTGGAGAAAATAAATTGGTTGATTCCAGATAACCAAGTTAAGGTGACACACCCCAGTGTTTTTTCAAACACTGGTTAATTTTGAGATTGTGGGCTTTATGTCTTCTTTCAGACAAGTGGAAAGAAAAAATCCCCCCAAAAATATCAAGGTGTTTATTTTACTACTCTATTTGCTTCTGTAGATTTAACCTCAATTCAGCAAAAGTTAAAATTAGATATGTAAACAAATACATTCAGAAAACATATAATACAAAAAATACAGTTTTAATTGAAGTAATCAACTGGAGAAGTTTCATGGTGACATCTCGTCAGTTTTTTACCCTCTTCACCTGTAGTGTGTTGCAAAATGTTTGGAGTTTTACATATCCTTAAAGGCTGTTTAGTTTTTTTCTCATACTCTGAACACGAAAACTGCACTTCAGTAGCACACATCCAATAAACTTCCCAGTTTCATCCCTATAGTTTTTTTTTTTTTTATGGCCGTTGACAGTATTATCTGATTAATGGGGTGATAAGAAGAGATATCCAAATATTTATCTACAAAAGAGCAAATCTCCATCAGGAGTGTCTGCAACAACCCACTGCTGTAGTGTGTGATTGAATGACTACAACCCACATTTAGCTAATCCCTTGTCTAGACATCAATGGGCTGTTAGGTGTCGTAAGACACACTTCATTAAAACAAAAAAAAACAAGAGGCAATGTATGCAGGCAATCGTAAAGTCACGTCCTACTGCCACAAACAAAATCTATAAAAAAAACTCTTGGCTGGGGGGGTACTGTGATGCACTCAGCTGTGTCTGCACTAGTGGCCCCTACAGGCCGGGGGCCAGTTAAGAGTAGTGAGTGATGAGTCAGCAAGCAGTCAATGGCTATTTAAAACAGGCTATAAAAGGTGTTTTGAGAAACAGTGAGTCACGCTAACCACGAGAGGTTCTTGAGCATGCAGCCTTATCTAGCTACCACAAATATTATGCAGTTTGCTGCAGCAGAGTGCAAAATTAGCCGTGGACAGACGAAGAGGTGAACACTTACCCACGCACGCACACGCGTGAGCAATCGCATGATCTTCCCTGGCAGAGATAATATAAAAGTGCGTCATTTGCATATTTAAACATACCATTTCAGAAAACGTAATTATCTTAATGTAAGTAATCAACTGGGAAAGAGTCATGGTGACATATTTTTCTTAAACTGTGTCTCCCCTTAAAACCTTCTATCTAACCAAGCAGACTGAGTGGAAAACGATACCTTTTACAAGGTTATCCACTGTTACCAGTCATGTGGCTTGTGTAAAATAGAAGAATAACAAACGGGTGTTCTATGAAACATCTTTGAAAATACATTGCTAGGACAGATTTTAAAATATCTCATTTTCAAGGCACATGTTATTTGAAAATACACCCCAGGTCAACAATTCATATATTCATAGTGTTTTACTTGTTGCCACATGTTCTTTGTAGGTTATGAATAGGAAGGCGTTCACATTTGAACTGTTTATGGTTGAGAAACATTTTTTTTTCTCCACAATCACCCTCAAAATATAGACTATTATGTTTTGAGTCAAAGTTATATCCTTTTTTTGGTACATTTTGTTGGCAATGAAATGACCAGTACTCTTGTCAAAACAATATTCAAGATGTTTGCTGAAATGTAAACATGTTACCAGTTGCAGTATTTGACAAAAAAGAAAAGAACTACTAGCTTCAGAACAACAAACTTTGCCTGGGAAGAGTCTCTCCTCCACCTGGGTCTACACCGATCACTTAGTAAAAAATCTGCTCCGTGGAAGGTGATTAATCTTACAGGCGAAATAGGAGTGGAACAGTAAACTTCGTTAGAGCATTATTCATGAACACAAACTTATTTTTCAGCCAATTTTGCACACCTGCTCTGAAACATCCCTGTGATTTATTAACACACACCCTTCTAAAAGTCAATGACGAAAAAATGTCTCTCTCTCTCGCTCTCTCTCTCGCTCTCTCTCTGTCTCTCTCTCAAAAAAAAAGAAGCCTGGAAAGCCTTGCATTCATCTGTGCTCACTTTTCCCAGCATGTGTCACATGCTGCTGTTGTGCCACCTCATTAGACCATGGAAGTGGAGTGGCTGTCAAGGCTGACATAGGTATGAAATGCACACCAGGGCAGAATTTGTGCTTGTGTTGGCACCTTGTCTTCACTGTGACTGTCACCCACTTTGGATCGGGGTGGGGTTGGAAGGCATGTCAGTGCCATGCTGACCCTTAGGAATTGTCACATCTTCACTGAGGCCTGTCAGTCACCTCAGACTATGTCAGTGTCTGTATGTGCCCTAAACCATGCTTCAACATATGTAGGACAGAGAGCCTGAAAAGAGATTACAATCTGATTGATTGGCAGATATTTATGTCTGGTCTCACACCACTAACTCCCAAAGTGTTCCAGGCCATTAGCTCTAGTTAAGAGTGATTTCCTTGGAGGTATGGAGAAAAAGCAGTTTTTTGGCAAGTGAGCGGGGATGTCAAATGACTCAATTAATCAATTGCAGTGCCAAATTGACAGCATTTAGAGTATGTTGTTTTATCATAGCTCTCCTGCTGTCTCACATTACATTTACTTTCACACCTTGAAATGCATCTTGAATCCCAATTATAGGAATAAGTATTTCAATGCATCCAGTAAGAGTCCATTAGGCTCTGCCAGAAAGTCGTCCAGAGTTATCTGAATCCTCGATATACATGTCCCATGCTATCTTGAACTGGTTATCATAATAGACCTCTGTATACAGTACGTGTTGAAAAAGCCATTGGTTTTTCAATGAATTCTGAGTGGCCACTAATGTATTGCATCGTTTCCGACTGAATGCTCTGCAAACGCGGGATCTGCAGATGGTATTTTGGATAGAGAGCTTCAGCGATGTGTTATCTCCTCATTACATCCATTTGTCCGTTTCAATGTAAACTTTGAGCACACTGGAGGCAGGACTGACTGCATTCTAACCAGTGCCACGGTGCATATTTTCAAGCAAAATTCTTCAAAACAATGCTTCTATGAACACATTTTGAAAAGAAGACTGCACTTGCCAAGCATATTTTTGTATTATGCAATCAAGCTATTCAATGTCAGGATATTAGTAATTTTGGGTGGAACACCATGCCTGCCCTCTTGACTATTTGCTCAGGTGCTTTTTTTGTAGCTATTTCCCTTGTAGAAAAATATACCATCACAACAACTTAAGATGGTTTTAGATAAATTCAATAATCTTCTGCTGAAGTGGCTTACTGTATTAGTCATTTTTCAGCATGCAATTGTAATACACTATGGACTCCTGCTCTAAACAATGATTATTCTATATGAGTCATGGGCCAAATCAGACAGCTTAATCCATCACAGAGTTCAAGCAACCACTCTCTTCCTCTAGCTTCTGCTGGCCTTGATGAATCTTTGTACCACCTTTTCCGGGAGCCTCATAACTTATTGCGTTTAATGTTCCATTCTCACTTCACAGGCCTTGTTCCTTTTTTTCTTTTCATAGCCTTTGGTGTAAAGAATGTACTCTTAATATAGAGCATTCAACAGCAATAAGTCATTGTTTTGGATATTGTGGGAGATCGGGCTGCTCCTCACAACACGGATTCACAGCTCATGCAAGACAATTACTTTTATCGCTCCATCACTTTGCGTGCCAGCATCCCATCAAATCCAACTGTTATGCAATCTGTAAACTTGTATAATAATATTGTTGTGTAATAATCATTGTCAAACACGCTCTACAGTTAGATGGAGATATATAGATGTTAGATAGATATAGATCTCTGCTGTAAGTTGCAACTTGTGAAGTGCATTTCCTATGCCGGGTTTGCACATGTTAATCAGATCCACCCACGTTCTCTTACATGCAGGTTGACTACAGGCACTATATTGCCGTTACTATAGGTATGGATGTTTGTCTGTTGTGTGGTTCACCTTGTTTTCCCTATCTTTTGCTCAGTGCTTGGGAAGACATATATTGGTTCTTTCCCATCCCTGCACAGAAAAAGTGGGATTTAGAGAACAGATGGACAGGAAGAAGAGACGGTACAATACCAGATGAAACGATGTACCACTTGGAAAGACTGTGAAAAGAAATGTATAAGCGAGGCTGTTCTATGTTCATCCTTCTTCAGCGTTTGACACTTAACTGAATTATGTAAAACTAGTAATATCCTGTGCTATGGCTATGAGCCTTTTTATTATGCCAGCCCAAGAGAAAAGCCCATTTCAGATATCAGGTATGGTTTTGCAGAGTGACAGGTCTAAATATCACAAGCTGCCAGAGGTCTTTTAGACTTCTAAATATGATATGCCACTCACAGTGTACTGGATGATGAACAATATTGCTCACCGCACTGCACAACAAAGCTTCGCCAAAATATCTATAAGAAACAAAAAGTTTACAGGGCCCAAAGAGATAAGAAAGTTGTTTCATCTCATAGAAGATCTAAACTAATTGTGTCCAACGTGACGCGGTATACCGGTATTAAAATTGACAGTTATCATACCGTGTACATTAGCTTATCTATGGTATTTAAAGAAATATGACATAAGTGAGTGTGTATGTGTGAGTTAAAGGTACAGACAGGAGCAGTCTGGCTGCGGTGTCACCCACCTACAGTTTATTTTATTTGTTAATCATTATATGACATTATTTTAAGAGAGCATAGCTGATGTAAAACAAATATTTAGTAGGTTATTTAACGTGTAATAGTGCTGCTAACATGTGATCTAACATGCTTCAGTTATATCAAATTTTGTGTTTATGTTTTTAATCCTAAGAGTATTTGAACTAATAATAATAATAATAAACACCAACAAAAATACATCAGTAATAATAATAATACTAATAATAACTAATAATGATTACAATAATGATAAATCATATAATACAAATAATAACTGACGTCCGGGGAGTGAGGCTTTTCATGCAAACCATATAGCTCCTTGACAACAGCTTGAGCTGAACTATGTAATTAGGGCCTCTTTGGGCCCTTTGGTCCTGAAGGACTCACCAGAAGGTTCTCTCCTAGATCACACAGAAAGGCCTCACGACAGGCAGAGGGATGTGAAACAGCCTCTTGCATCCATTCATCTTGTCCACAACAGTGAGGCTTTTTCCTAATCATTAGAGCTACACTTACACTCTAATGAGGAAGCAGGAGGGGTGTTGGCCATGGGGCGGAGACACACAGCGGTCATTTTATTTTTGTTTGAAGGTGACCACGTTATTTAATGGAGGTGCACCACATGCATGTGATCCGTCTCCCCTGAGTTGTTAAACTCCTCATCGCGTTGTCTCTTTAAACTTATTGTCTCCTGTCTCCTTGTCTCTGCTCTTTGGCTCGCTCTCCCTCTCCCCGTCTACCTCCTTCTTTCTGACATTCACTCACTTGCTCCTGCGTCTCCTTCACCAGAGCGGAGGCGCATGTTGGAGCTCTTCCTATCGTGAATAATGTGCATCAACTGCAGAGGTCAAATGGAATGGGTTTTGCGAGATAATGACTGGAGTGATGGTTCCTGGGCGCCACCAGATTGTGGAGTGTCTGAGCTTGTCATAAAACGACAGGGGAGGAGGACGCTGTATGCTCACTGTGTCCTTTAAGCATTATGAATGTCAGAAACGGCAATGTCAAAAATGATCCCGTTTTCATCCCACCCCTCTCCAGCTCCCTCCACTTCTCCATCCGACACCAACAATCTCTTTGTCATTTTTGTCTTCATCCAAGCAGAAAAAAAAAAAACCTCAGTTCATCCTCAGGTCTCACATCCATGATCAGCATTTACAAACTCAATCTCTGACCGCGCGGCAGCCATGTCGGACAGCTCCGTGCCATCATCCGGCATCACTTGCCGCTCAAAGTTAATATTTATTGCATCTGTCTACTTGTCATTGAATGACTTTGATGCCTCTCTCCTGCATTACAAAATCGAGGTTCGCTCCCCTCTTTGTGTCGGCCCCCTCGGTATCTTCTCCGGATTTACAGCTCCATTGACTGTTTCCCCCACTCCCCTCCTCCCGCCACGTTTAAAACCCAAGGAAACATCACAAGTTCAGGGGAATCGGGGGCATCACTCTGCTGTCTTCCTTCACTTTGCTGCTTTAAACACTGAGTTTTAGCTTAAATTGCATCCTATTAAAAGTCAATGAGCCGTTGTCACATTACTACAGGCCCTGGACTTGACAGCTCACAAAATAATCTATTAAAACCCATGAGTCACTGTGATGTGTTTGTAGCAAGCGAACAACATTAAAATTGATATTTGGGACACAGGATATCACCTGCCATTGGGAGAGTGGGACCATCTTTGAATAATAATTTGATGAAAAGTCAAATGAATAAGTGAAAAGAGAGGAGACATCATTTTTTATTCAGACAGCTGCATGTGAACTGTGACTTTGCAGACAAGTTGAACAGCTTGGGAAAGAAGAAAACAAAGGCGTTGTATGATATCACCAAAATTACAATCCTGCACCTTCCACAGAGCATCACCGCATTTGTGCAATGGTTTGCGCGTGTAACAAGTTTCAACCATGAGGAGGATTTGACGGTGCAAAATGAGTATCAATAATTACATGCATTTTCTGCATCTTTAGTGAATTAAAAGGTCAAACTTGATAGAAATTTTGCAAACCAGCCTCAAAGGTCGACAGCCTTGTGCTTCAAAGAAATAGGGGGCAGCATTTCCCCTCTGCTACTGGGTCCACACAATGAAATTTTACAGTCATCCCGGCAAATCGAACCAGGGGAGTATAGTGGGAGGGACAATAGGCCTGTCCCACTTCGTACCCCCATAATTCACCTTCATTTTCATCCCAACTAGACACTCACTGAAGTTCTGGGACGGCATCATGCGTGATAGTGACGCTATCGCGGTGACAAGATCTGTCCACAGTCAGACAAAAAAAATAAACACCTGGCAAAGTGCTCAAACCCGACTCTGTGGTAGTTCCTGCAGTAGGGGTCTCCGGGATAGTGTGTTGTTGTTGTTGTTTTTTGACAGCTTCGCCGGGAAGGCAGAGAGTGTGGTGGCTCAGTTGGTGGCTGTGGCTGTTCAGATCCAGCTGGATGCAGTGGTGGGTCTTAATTTTGTAATAGCAGCAACAGAAAGTTTGCTGACCTGTTGAGGAGGGCAGTCCCACGGGATCAGACCCCCGGAGGCGGTGTTTGTAATGTTGTTAAAATTCGAGCTAACTGCCAACGAGGTAATTTTACTTGATTCTGACACATTGGATTTAATCCAAAAAACACACTATAATTTTTTGTATGTTCTAATGTGGCCAGATTTGACACATTGCACCTTTAACCTAACCTGTTTAGTCAGTTAAACCAGCATTTAAGCAACATATAAGCATATATTGACATATAAACATTTGCAGTTTCAAAATAGCATCGTGAGGTTATTGGTTGAAAATGTCAATCGCCCAAAATTATTTAAAGTGAAAGCAGTAGATTACTCACAGTGAGACACTGTTTAACAACCGGGTCTTTCTGTGTCAAAACACAATGATAAAGTCTAGCTTTCTCTGTTCGGCATGCTCACTCATGTGAGTGTGGAAGACAATTTATTTCCGTTTCTGTCTATGGTGAAATTTTTCCCTCTCCTCAGACAGAGAAATGTATATTGCCAAGCCTCATTTGTGCAAATATGTTGTATCTTCAGCATCTAAATTAGAGGAGTGGGGCAGAGCTCTAGTGCAGCCCGTTTTTGCGGTCTAGGCGAGGTGCTGATTTACATAAGAATCTTGCCTTTTGCAGCGCTCTGGATTGAACCGCTTTAATAATTTATATTGTTGGATCTATTCCCTGAAATGATTTATGTGGGTTCTTTTCACAGGGAAGGTCAATATACTTTTCAATTGTGTTTTGAATCTGTTGTAATACATCTGTTCCCTCATCAAGGTCTTGACTAGCATTACTCCCTCTGCTTTTAAAGCCTCAGTACATTCCTTGTTGCTTCTGGTGGAGGAGCCTAGGAGAAGTGGAAGCTCCCTTAGTTCAGATGCTGCTACCGTCTGCTGCAAAATTGTATTCCAATACAACAAAACTGCATTGTCAATTACGTTTCAAGGAAAACATACTTTATCATGGATTACAGTCGCAGTTTTAAACAAAAACGCAACACAATTACTTTCTTATGTTTAGTAAAATATTAAAGTATGGCTTTGAATAAGTATGTTTGCTCCGTTTTTTTTTTTTAGTTACGGACATCAATCAAAATATGTAAACGCTAACTTTTGGTTTCAGATGGGACACAAACAAATATACTGGGTGAAAGTCCTGTGTTTGCTTGTTTGTTCATATTTGTGATGAGTCAAAAACAAACCCGATACGGGAGAAAATGTGTTTCACTCAAAGAGTAATTGACAATGCAGTTTTGTTGTATGGCAACGTCATTTCTAGGAGAGCAGGCTGGATGTTCATTCCTGATTTGCTCCAGTCTCCCATGACGGTAACCCAGGCCCCCGGTGGGATAGCTGACCTTGTGGACAGGTTCAGGGTTTTGCCAAGGATGCCTCTCGTGTTCCTTATTTAGACCGCTTTGCTAAAGTGGGAAGCTGAGACAGATGAGCATCCTGAGTGAACATGCTGCTGGGACCCTGGGTGACAGCAGGGATTTCCATCATTTAGCTTTATGCCTTCACTACTCTGCCTCCCCAACACCCATCCTTCCCACCCCGACTGGCCTGTGATTAAACAATCACACTAACCAGTAGCACAAGATCTACAGCGCACCGCATAGACACACAGTGCCAGTGTTCCGACTTAAGACACAAAGCCATTTAACACGTAACTTAGTCTTGAATTCATTAATATCCAATAATGTTGCATGAAAACACAATGATTGACACAATGATATATAGGCTATGCTTCTCCTGTCATATCTACGTTAGTGTGTTATGAATGAAGTGATATGAATAATGAGTTGAAGATGTTGAGAGTGTTGTTGCCACCTCGGGTGCGCAGGGGGATAGCGCCCGCCTGTCACAGCGGTGAGTGACGGGCACACATGGCATTGGAAAGCAGCAATGCCGAGCAGGAAGCCGCCATCCTGACCTTCCTAGCAATTAGCATGGCACGCAGAATCGCTTGCACACTTGCAGGTGGTTATTGAGAGGGGCTTGCTGTTTGTCTTTTTTTTTCTTTTTTTTTCTTTTTATCCCTGGCAGATTCATATATAACGTTTGAAACAAATTCAATTATTTTTGACACACAAGATAAATAATTGCGTGCACAAACACAAGTCAAATAAAATGGTGGGAGAGTAACCAGAAAAAAAGTATCCAAGCGTTTAGCAGCCTCTATCTGTGTGACACATGTACCTGTCTTCTGTGGCTGAAATTCTCTCATCGCGCTCGCTACACACAATTATGGCCTTCTCGAAGGCGTGAAAGGAGCTGTCAGGAATAATATCGCCTTTTGAAGTTGTTGTAAAGAAAGCTTTTAAGCTGTTTTCTATTGGCCAGTTTACAGCTTCACTCACCCAAGGATGGGACAGTTGCTGTTTGAGCTGTCCAGGTTGTGATGATTTTCATTTTTATCGCACCATCACACAATTACTGGATCCACATTGCACTGGTTGAGTCTTGCAGCCACCAGGCTTTTTTTCTGTAGGTTGTGCTTTTACTGACAGAAGAGATATCCGCACACTTAGACCCATACGATGTGTGTCATACATCCTGTTTGCACTACAGTAAACTCTGAAAGTTAGTATTACATATACATAGATCAGCATTGTTTTATGATATTATACCATATGCTGCATTGAAGTAAATTTAGCACACGGAGAACAGAACAGAAAACATTTCTCACCCCACAGCTTCAGACTTATGGGCACCAGTCTGCTCATCATTTCTGCTTAGTTCCCAAAGGATATCTTGTTTCTTGTAGAGCATTACTGTACGAGACGTATGGTGCATTGCATTTTTTTTCAACGCTGGCTCTGCACGTTTTAGTTTTTTCAGAGAGAGAGAGAGAGAGAGAGAGAGAGAGAGAGAGAGAGAGAGAGAGAGAGAGAGGTCCTTGGTGATTCAAAGCTACAAGCAGTTAATAAGTAGCCATTTTGCAATGAACATAATAGAGCCATTAATTAATTAAAAAATGCAAATGATCTTTGACTGTGCCAGCTTCATTGACAAAAACTGATGAACATGATGGTGAATTGTTACTACTTAGGATTGATTGGCTTCATGAGGCCACCTGTGTTGGGAGAGTTAACAAAACATTCATTTGATTTGCACCAATGTGAGTCGGAGTGTGTGTGTGTGTGTGTGTGTGTGTGTGTGTGTGTGTGTGTGTGTGTGTGTGTGTGAGTGCCTGTGCACTCAGAGAGGGGGAGAGCGGAGCTGTGTGTGATGGTCGTGTGGCTACAGGGAAAGTAAAGACATCAGGATGGCTTTCATATGACTTATTGATCGGTCTTCTGTAGTGGTTGACAGAGGACTTTACCTTGGTTTTTCTGAGGATCAGTTATCTGCTCTGAAATCAGTAAAGAAGGTATAAAACCAGGTACCGGTAAGCTTAGATGTATTGTTCTGATATTAGTGTACTTTTTATGACAGTGCAGACTGTTTCCACTGCTTGATTTAACCCACCTGATGGGTTTTGGTAAATATGAAAAAAATAACACCACTCCAAGGCTGTTACAAATCTCGAGAATTACTCGCAATTATTTTTTGAGCCAAAGTAGGCGTGGACCGTATAGTCTCGTGCTTCCTTTCATGCTTCCGAAGCCGAGTCGATGTGTGATATTCGACCATGCGAGACAACAGAGTGAAGGAGAAAAGCCACATGGGGTGTTCATAGAAGTGTGACCCGCAATCCAGATAGGGAACACAGTGATTTTCATTGAGCTACTTTTCAAGATACATAGAGCCTGTTTTCCAATTCACCCGATGTGCACAGGAAGTAAAATGCAAGAGACACATGCACCGTACATCTTCTTTGATCTCATAAACCTGGCAGATGTGATTCATCCATGCCTGTTTACAGCCGTGCATTAATTTCCCCTCCCGTCCCTAACACAGTTTAGCCCAATTAACACAGTAGCTCTTTTAGTAACAGTGTGAGGGGGAGATGTGCATGTGTCAGAGCTGCAGTTGGCTACAGCCAAGTACCGAACTAGATTCCAAAATGGAGGGACTGCTGTGAATACCAATCCTTCCCACTTCCCCTCACTCAAGACGAGGGATAGGTTGTTCTCTCTCTCTCTCTCACACACACACACACACACACACACACACACACACACACACTCTATCTCTTGCTTTCTTTTCCTCGTCTATAGAAATACATCAGCTCAAAGAAGGAGATGAAAAAAATAAGCCATTAAGGCATGCAGGAGTGCAAGATTAGAAGAATAATTGAGGGGTATAATGGAGGTAGGGAGATTAGATGAATTTGTCTAATTTTGGAAAATCGCTACAATCTCCCGTTCAGTCTTGCCCACTTTCAGAGAAACTATAGACGTAATTCTCGATAATTTTCTTCCTGTCTTCAAGTATCACTCTTCCCCTCAAAGATCTTAAACAAGAAAAGGTGTCCTCAGGGAATCCAGTTTATGGCAATGTTTCCACTTGATAAGTCATGTCTCCAGGCGCAAGAAGTAGGACCAGAATGAGGAAGATGCAAGATGCTGGGCCTTGCCTCAAAACAGCCCTGCTTCTCATTGGAATAGATAGATGGAATCCCACTGATCTTTAGTAGCTTTTATCATTGTATCTGCTGCCATATAAATCCAAAATATGCCTCCTCTGATCTGTGATCTCTGATGCAATCCGTATTTCCGCGAGGTCTGAAAATGTCTAAAGGGAAATAGCCGCAGGACGTGGATCCTTTGAGTGCCACTCGCTAGCAGTGGGAGGGGACATGTAGGCGGGTAAAATGACAGCTGAATTATACATGTGACACCAGAGTTAATGAAGACTGATTAGTGTGAGGTGTTACTGTAACCATGCGGGACAATGTTGACAGATGATCAAACCAGTGTCTTTCTCATCAGTAAAAATGCCCTTGGTTCAATCAAAGAAGACCGCGGGTAGCCATGGAGAGGGACTGACATTTATTCGGGGTCAAACAGACACTGCTTCAAACATAAGGTAAAGTCATATAGTACAGGATGGTTGCCGTCTGTGCCTCCCTGATGTGACAATGTTTTTAGAGCTGATAGAGTTTGCAGCCCTTTGAGACTGCACTTAATTACAGTGGTGCTTAGAGCCAAATATCAACCTCAGGATGTTAACGGGCCCATACATGGCAATGCTGACTTGCTGATGATTAGCATGCATATTGTTTGTCATGTTCACCATCTTAGCTTAGTAAATTGACTTGTTAACATTTGCTAACTAGCATAAAGTAAAGCACAGCTGAGGCTGATAGGAATGCCATTAGATTTGCAAGTATTTGGTCATAAATGAAAGTGCTAGTAGAAAAGTCAGAATCACCTAACTTTTTACCCCCTGCTCCCGGGGACATGAACGTGTGTAAAAAATGTCATAACGACAATCCGTCCAATAGTTGTTAAGGCGTTTTACTCAAAACCACAAGTGACAACCTCATGCCGATGCTAGATGTAAAGCCAAGGTTACTGAAGTCATAAGCACACATCTTCTGGGAAGCATGAATGTCCGTACAAAATATTGTTCCCATATCATCCAGTAGATGTTGAGACATTTCACTGAATAAGTACAAATTTGTTCTAACTGACATAAATTATCAAGGTTTTCAATGTTGATGTTGACTACTTTCTTTTCTTTTTAAGCATTAGTTGTACATGGAAATGGAAAGTCACAGAAAATTACCATTTAATTGATATGGCAACAGTTACTGTAGCTTTTAGACCCAAAGTGAAAAGACAATTATGGAAATGTAAGGTGCAGTCATTAAGTGTTTCGACAGTTACATCATTTCTGTTTTTGCCTATTCCAGCATATTAGGCTTGTCATCAAACAATGACTGTGAAGACAGATTGCTAACATGCAGTCTTGAGGGTGTTTGAGGTGAACAGCAGCTAAAGCTTGTTTGATGTATGTTCCCCCACTCTTTGGGATATTTCAGTGGAACAATGATCCAACCAGTCTCTTTAAAGAAGCTCAATACCGAACTCATTACATTTCTGTTACCTTTGCATGCATGGCTCTCAACATAGCGACTGCTGAGCCGGTGGCTCGCTGTTAACAGTGCTGACAGAGCATACAGTGTTATCCTGGGGATAGACATAACTCCACTATATTTTTACATAGCAAATGGTTGTTTGCCGCTATATTAATGCTCTTAATCCCGTACAGAGAACCTTTAATGGCCAGACAGTGGAATATTCTTGTCTGGGCAGATCAGTCACTTAACCTCAATCCACCTGAACAGATGTTTCATTGACTGAAGACCACACTCAAGGTAGACAGCTTTCAAAACAAGACATGGAGAGAGCTGCAGTTCAGGCCTGGCAGAGTATCACCACGGTATAATATATAATACAAGGGGTACTCTATTTCCTGCAAATTCCTACACCATTCATTTGATGTGGATGTTTTTTAAATCTAATGTGAGGGAGTACAAAACCAACACCGCTTTGGATGATATTTACTTAGTACTTATTGATGCTATAACACAATCACCAATTTATTCAGCTGGTCATGTACTCTTTTTGACCCTCCTATACCTTCAAGGTACTCACTGTGACATTTTTGCTGAATCCATAGTACGACCCCAATGTTTGCGGCCGTGCACCTGTACACAGGACAGGAAGTCAATGTGAAGGTCACCATTTTAGCCAGCAGGACACTCTATTCCCCAGAACAGAGAGGAGAGGAGCTGCAGTAGCAGCCTCTAATCCTCTTTAATTTGTTTTCAGATGGGGCTTTGGAATACCAGCCTGCTCCCTAAGCAGAGATCACATAAGAACGTGGGCTGGGACAGCTGTCTCCTCTTCTGGTGGTTTTTAATACAGGTCTGCTCATCACCCCACCCTGCAATGAATAATTCTGGTGGTGAGCGGAGTAGTTACTTTGTGTGGATTTTAGTACAAAAAAAGAAAAAATGAGATGCAATTCCACATAGTACAAAAGCATGATAGTGCCAGACCGACTGTGTTGGAGAAAAAAAAAAAAAACTGTAAATGAAAGTGGGGATGTGTGTTATGTGTGTTATGTGTTTTTTTATTATTTGTTTCTCTTCTATATCAGCGGTCATGTGGCCTCCTTCTCCCTCACAGAGCAAAGCTTGTAATTGGGTTTGGGCGTGTCTCCTTTCTCCTTTGTTTGACGGTAAAGGTTGAATTGTAAAAGGAGGAAAAAAAAAGTGGATGCTTTGCTTACCTCACCCAGATGCTTGTGCACCTCCATAGAGGTGAATTGTATCAATGAGTAGAGGACTAAAGGCTGTCTCCTTTGCAGCACTTTGCAGAGACAGAGTGGGGTTTAAAAGCTGATGAAACAAAGCATGCAGGCAGTAGGTTGGCGATGCAGGCGGGGGGGCTGGCAGTCCGTTAATCCTCACCGCAGCGCTGATAAATCGGCATGCAAGTTTCATTTTTATCCCCTTACCAGTTTGCCTGGCTCTTGAGTGATGAACAAATCACCACTGGCTTTTAAGGCCTTTTTTGATATACCATTTAACCATGGATTATGCCCTATGCACAGGGCCAGATTGGTGCTGAGGAACTGGGCTAACAGGTAGATGGTCTCAGAGTCCGTGTATCTTTCAGGGCAGACCGACTGAGTGATCGGATCATTGGGGAGAGGACAGCAGTCTAGTCACAAAGCTTCGTTGACACACCATGTATGAAGGTTCTCTTCTTGTAACTGGACTACAAAGGAAGAAACACCTTAAACTTGAGCTTGATACGTCCAACAAAAAGACTTGACGATCCAGAGATTCTCTTTCGATGATCACTTTTAAAATGAAATGCCTTGAATCATCCCACGCATCTGTGCTTATGTGGCATTCTTTGAACTTTCAGCCTACATATAGTTATGCATTTATGTAGCCCTTAAATTGTATTTCTCTTCTGCCATCGCCACTGCAGTTTTTATCACAGTCTCACCTTGATCATTAGCAATTTTTTTCTCAAAAAGCAGAATGACTCCTCTTTTGTTTCCCAGTCCCTTTCCTTTCACTCACTCCCACTTCCATTTACAAAACTCGGCCTCAAGGCTGTCCGATGATTTTATAAGCATAGATTGAAGATTATGCACTCCATTTAAGGGCAGAGGCGTCATGTTGTTCGTGATGCAATGGAAAACTGAAGTGAGCGAGATGACAGGATTTCTTTTTATCTGTCTTTCGTACCATTGTCTGATCTGAAGAGGAAAAAACATACTTTGCCGTGAGCAAAAAAAATGAGGATACAACAGCTGCGAGAGTCCTTTTGGAGGCCACTTGATTTAATAAAAATATATAATACAATATCAGAAATAAGCTGAGCCACCAGCACAACAATGCAGGTTGCGCTTGTCACGCAAACTCAATACACTCAATTGTCAATATCTTAATTGAGGTCACTGTTTCTTCTTTCTTTTTTTCCCCCTTTTGGAACATCAAGGCAAACTGGGTCTCCTCTTTTTGCCTCAACACTAAAATGGTTTGAGTAAAAATAAAAAATAAATGCTGCCTTTGGGAGATTGTGTTTCTGAAGTGGATGAGTGAGGCTTCAAAGTGGAGAAAAACAAGCGCAAACGAGTGCAAAGATGTTGTGAATAGTCACTGAAACAACATGAAACGGCCTTCTTGTAACTGCAGCAATTCCGCTATGATAAATTGACTCTGCAGTTTATGTTCCCTGCATGCTGGATGCGTTCCTCAAATCTAACCGTTTGACATTCAGAATGGCCATTTCTCCACACTGCCCCCGTCTCTTCCCTCGTTTCCTGCCATTGCTCATGACCTGTGGTGATGCAGGGGTCTACAGATTGAATGCACAAACAGTGATTGATTCCCTAGTGAGTCTGTCTATGGGTTACCGGGACAACTTGCCTCCTTGGTAACAGCATCATGACTCCTTTGAGGCCTTTATTAATATGGTACCCGGGTCCTGTTTAACCTATTGAAAACATACTGAAATATTTCCAAGGCTCTGTGACATTTCATTCCTCTGAGCTCTAGAATTCTGTGTTGTGTTTATTTATTACTAAGTAATGGGAAAATAGAAACAAATTGCCAGGTAGCTGATTTTGTAGATTGTTTATTTTATTTACAGGCGCTGATGAATTCAATATTTTTTTCTATATATTTTAGAATGAACACAAACATCCCCTTGTTTATTGTAAATAAATTGTGATATTTTTATGGTAATTTAGCTCGGATGGTTAATATTAGGGTAAGGGGCTAGCGAATGCATTATGTCAATGAATGTCCTCACAAAGATGGAAGTACAAGGTTGTGTGTGCAAAGAAATTGGACTGTGACTCCCGCTTAGCTCTAAATGTGTTTACTTCATGTAAAACACCAAAATTCTTTATGCCAGCGGCTTCTATGGAAGAGGAATACAGAATAATGAATAGAATCACAAACTCCTCTTTGAAAAATGACTTTTTTGAGGGGCTGAGGCAGGATTTGGGAACATATTGTGTGTTTCTACTGCAGGTGTCCACTTAATTTTTCAGGCAAAATAAACATTTCTGAGCAGAGCAGACACTTTGGCCACTTCACGCTTCAGTTCCTGTCTGCAGCTGATTCACTTACTCTAGATATGCTAGATAGAACATTGTGAGTAATTCCCCCATACCAGTTACCAGTTACGTTATGCTCATGTGTTGTTCTCTGTGATGCAAGGGACCGTTTCTACATGAATGTTTAATTTTACACTTACTCCAAGTTTGTTTAAATCCCAGTGAAATTCATACAATCACCAACACCGAGTGAATCCGTCCCTGCAGTTGCCCTCCAATTCTTATGACACGTTTATTTCAGTAATTCTACACAACCCTACTACACAAACTATTTCATGGACAAACAATTGCATCGTCAGCTCAAAAAAGCAACATTTACCTCATTACCTCCTATATACTCGGCTGCTGACAGTTCCTTAGTGTGTCACCCTGCAGCACTGTGCCACAGGGCTCTGTTTGCTCACTGTGCTGTGTGCTCCATGCAGAATGTCCTATGTTGAAGGTTCAGGTTGTTCTTCAAACAAACCGCTTTTGTTCAGTGCAGAGTCGCTGAGTCGCAGCTCTGGTGGCTCACCCACTCTTTTCGTTGGGAGGAAAATCAGTTCCTGGAGTTTACCGGCATTGTGATAGGCAGACAATGCCTGACAGTAAAATCCTGCTTCACAAATACATAATTTGCGTCTCCGAAAAAGGCCATGAAAGGGGCACAGAAGTTGAAGGGGGAAGCCTGGTATATAAACTTATTTTTATTCGGTCCGAACACATTTTCATGGCTTCACCAAATAATATTTTTCTCATACATTTCTACATAGATGCCTGACTTTTTGAGTGCAGTCGTTTTTCAAAAAGCAGAGATACTGCCCTCCCTCAGCAGAAATTGGTTGATTTCTCCCTCAATTACTGAGATTGGCAGCCAAAGAACAATGATAACAGATCATATCCAGGTGCAATAATGAAGCGAGACGGCAGATGGATCTATATTTAGCTGGCAAGAAAGATGCAGGTTTGCAATATCCTCTCAACTAAAAATGCATCTTATTCTACTGACATGTCATAACTTTAGCTTTATTCTCATAAAGTTTACCAGATATGTCATGATAATGATTGTTACCCAGGCAGAGGGAGATTGCTATTTGAGTCACTTCAGCACCATTTTACAGCATCATCGGATTTGTGTGGACTGAAAGACCGTAGACTTAAGGAAAACCCAGTTGTGAGGGTCCCTTGAACAAATATAATTGATATTATATATTTCTTTGTCAGATCTCATTATTCAACATGTAGATTCTCTTTCAGTTGGCAGTCATGTTAAAAACCGTATCCTCCCCGTTTTTTCTTTTTCTATTTTCTTTTTTCATCCACTGCACTAGAAATCATACCTGTAACCCAATGCGTTTTACATTTTAATGCTTTTGAAGAATGCTGCATTGGTCTTTTTTAAAGTTACCTACTTGTGTCCAGGAATGTTAATAAACAAATGCATGGTAAATCCCCACACCGATTATATCAGGCATTGCAAATCTCCTGAGGAAACACAAAAGCTAATGGGACATTTATCCCTGTACATGCACATTCCCAGTTGGCTAATCCACACCAGACATGGCTGTGTGTGTCATTTTTCCTGACGGTGTGACCATGGAAGGTTCTGGCAGTCCAAATCCCCGGGGCCAACTTGAATGCTCCAGCAGCGGTCATCCTCTGTTTTTATTACCACAGCCTTATGTGGCTTATGCTGTTCAACTTAAACTTTGTATCTCCTAAAAATGTGTCTTTTAATGTATTCAGTTGGTGGGAGACTTATTTCCCTGTTGGCGTGTATTTTATTTATTTTTTAATTAAACGTCAGGTTTTTAACAGGATGCATGGCACTGAGGGTCACGACACTCACTCATCAGGGAAACGAATAGCTTCAAATCCAATAAAGAAAAGAGCCAATTCGAGTTTTGCAGTACTACTTGATGGCAGAGGAACACGAATGCAGGGATAGAAAAGGAAGAGTGGAATTCATTGCTTTGTAGTTGGCCAACTAACTGCGACAATGACATTCAAGCCCTTGTATCTGACTAACTCCATCTGGGAAGGCTGGTTGCATTTACTCCCGGGCTCCAGCTCTTTTCACCAATGACATGATAATTCCACATGCCTAAGGCCCTTCAGAGTGAGCACCCACTGATAGGGTCCCTTGTGATTGCTATCCACTATAGCTGTATGGGCTTGTGGGAGGGCAGTGGATTACAACGGACGGGTGCTGACACTCTTGAAGCTGAAGCATGTCATTAAACAGTAAATCACTCTGATTGAAAAACACATCAGCTCCTGCAGCTTTCTGTTGACAAAAGAAGACCTTCTCCACTGGTGCAGAGTGTGTTCTTGGACGGAATAAATCAACAAGGATTCATCCACATTTTCCTTTCAACTCAACGCTTCCCGAACTCAGTTTGCATGTACAGTCACAAATCACAACCCTGAGATGTGTTGACTTTGTTGAACGCGCAGTGTTCATTCATCCAGAGTGATGCCGTTCGTTTGTTGAAGATTATACAGTGATAACTAGGAAAGTGCACTCAGTAGAGTTCAGATTTTTGCTACTTGTGTCTACAATAACAACTGCTGTAGTGTTTGATTGAATCAATACAAAACCCAATTCCCCTCCTTTGCGTATCAGACAGGTTTTTCACTCGCACAGCTCAGACAACAGATACAATCTCATTTTATTCTATGCAGCCGTCTCCGTGCAGCTAAACTGCAGTTCACTGAGTATTGCTTTATGTTGACTGTTTAATGCTTCTTCTGAACCAGAAACCTTCGGTACTGCTGTGTGTTATGTTTTTTTATCCATTAGCATATTAGCTCTGTTAGCCAAACGCACCGCAGGAATCGGCTGCCCACCGGCTGCTAACGGCTAACTAGCTGGCCTCCTACCGTCATTATGAGACACGCGCTCCATTGTCGTCGGTGTTTGTCATTTGGCACATTCGAACTTGACAGAAACAAAATAAAACCCTGTTGGTTGGTCTTTTCGCTGTTCAAACAATCACTCACTCTGGTTTGGTCAAAATATATACATAATAACTGAGTGGGATGTGAAATATGCTGGCTCTAGACACATGTTTCTCTCTCTCTCTCTCTCTCTCTCTCTCTCTCTCTCTCTCTCTCTCTCTCTCTCTCTCTCTCTCTCCCCCCCCCCCCCCCCTCTCTCTCTCTCTCTCTCTCTCTCTCTCTCTCTCTCTCTTCCCCCCCCCCCCGCTGCTGACAAACCATTAAATTAGCTAAATAAAATGACAGAAATCTTCCCGTAAATTGTATAAAAATCGAACCAGCGAGACGACCCAGTGGCTGCCAACAGCTGACTACAGTAGCTGTCCACCTACCGACATGCGTAGAGGAGCTCAGTTGTAGTCAGCGCGATCCTGGGATGACAGAACACAGTTAGTCTCGAGCCCTGTTTTCAAACAACCACTGATAAAATGTCCAAAGAAGGGTCCAAACTGAAGCAATTATTGATCACTTGCTGACGCAAATGATCCCACGCTGGCCTGTTAAGAGTGGTGAAGAGTCAGCAGTCAATGATGGTAGAAACCATTTAAAATGTTTTCAAAAAGAGGTCCTTGAGCATACAGTCATGAATGAGCACTAAAATATTAGACCACAATGTCAAGCAGTAGGCTTTATGAGATTATGTGGGGCTAGACAGACGGATAGACAGACACATGATCTCCTGGCAGAGATGACTATTACTTTTTTATTATCTTAAATTCAGCACTACAATTGTTGTTAAATAAGTAAGTACAAACTATCTAACTTGTTAACATTGTATAGGAATAGAGCCCATAATATACAGTAAGTTATTGGTTGATTTTGTTCATGTTACCTGAAATAATCCAATTGAAGTTACAAGGAAATGTCAATTTCTTTACAACCCTGTCTTGGTAGTTGAGGCCATAATTTTTGGTTACGACACCATGATATTTGTGAGATGTGAGGATGCAGCAACACAGGTAGATACAGCTTTACAACAGAGACCAATAAGGCAACACAAGCTGTCAAAGCAATAGCCTGTGTGCCTGCTCCGAGCACTCCGCTTGTAAAGCTCTGACTACCAGAGATGCCACATGGCCACATCTCAGCGATGAAGCAAAAATGTAGGTAATGAAGGTAAAAAATAACCAAAATACAGCCAAAGGTTGAAAAAGAGATGGATTTTACTTTAAAATGGAAGTGTGATTTATTCTTGTTTTTACAAATAGCAGATAAAAGTACAGAAGTTAGACGTTTGCTATTTCCAGCTGTCGCAATTGTCATTTATGAGGAAACGCATGAAAAAGCATTCATTTTTGATGTGCTGCACGACAAACAGAGCCCTGGCTGTTTCTCAGGTGGTTCTGAAATGCAGCAAATATAAAAGAAACATCCTGCTGTGGTCGGCGGAGGAACCTTACTGTTGCTAACATTCTTTAACCATTTAACCGAACCCGGTGATGGGAGCATAAATCAAGGATTTCAGAAGTGACTTTTTGGCTCCAATTATCCTTATTAACTTCTATTCGTGTTCTAAGAAATAAAAGGATGAGGCAGTAAAGGTACTTCTATGATCAGAGCTTTAATAGCCACTAAGTTCCTCACTTAGTGAATATTTTTTATTAAGAATAATGTGAATGAGATATATAATTTGTTCCATTTACATAATCTATACCCCTGTTTGCCTTAGGCTCTAAACTTTACAATTTGTCAGGGGGGGATGGGGGAGACCGACAGAACATTGACTAAATGCAAAGATTACAAATGCTGAAGTTATTGCTGTCGGAACATGAAAACCATTAATATGTCGGCTATCCTCCCGTCCATTTAATAGCTCACCACTCGCTCACTTGCCTTAAGCTGCTGCCTTCAAATCAGTCACCTGGCTTCAGCAGTGCAGGTATTAGCTGAATTTATTGATTACCGCACGTGTCCGCATTGCTGAACTTTTGTGGACAAATTGTTGTACCAGGCACATAACATGTGTTTAATTACAGATGTTGTATAGAACGCTGCCAAAATGATTTGTCTTGCTGAAAGACGTGAACAAAAATACTTATGCAGTGCTTCACCGGAGCCGGGGTATCCTGTCTTGGTTGGAACAAAAACAATTAAACATGACGCATTATATTCATCCCATGTCCGTGGTATCATACACTCACACAGTACATTACTTTTCTTGAACTGAGGAGGTGTTCTAATAAAATAAATGTGTTTGAGACATGACACATCAGCTGTTTGTTTATACCGCTCAGAGGCACGGATGAGGAAGAGAGCTGAGAAACGCAGCCATCCATTTTTTCCTCATACATTTGGTTGCACTGACATCTAAGCAAAGGTAGGCCACGGCCATAAATCACAGAGCACAATAACAGGCACATTTTGGGCCGGTCCATCATTGGCTGTGTTTTGTTTTCTCATTGCATCTTGGCAAATTGCTGTTATTAATGGGAGAAAGCATAGTTTGCAGCCCTCATTAGATGTTGTTCCAACAGCGCCTCTGATGGATTAAGACAAGCCAGAGGCCTTGTCTGCCTCTACAACCAGCTAATATGAGCCAATTAAATGCCGTGCACTCTCTGGCCACTCTGCACTTGCTTATGTGCTCATACAACGATGTGTAAGTATTCAGCTTCATGGCCAAATGGATTTTAGTTTCGAGACTAGCAGATTTATTTCAAAGATTTGCTGCGGAACCGTATGCTTACCCTCACATTCCATGATAATAAATGATGTCCCTTTTAAAATCAGTTGGTTTCTCTGAGGAGGCTGAACATTTTCCTTTGATCAAGGAAGTTGCAAATCTTCATCCACATTTTTTTCTAATCTCTCCCCTCAGTAATTGGAGCTATTTGTGACACAAGCTGTTGGTTCTACCCGCGACGCGAGAGTCACCCACTGTGTTTGGGAGTGTTAAAATTCAAGGCAGAGTGTCTGATTCATGCAGAAGAAGCTTATGGGTAGGTGGCACTGTATAAATATACCTGATGCTTCCCTCGAATGCAGTGCTCATACCAGAGGGAGGATCGATATTGTGCAGCGTTAGCATGAAAACAGAGTGCGAGTCTCACTGTCTGTTGAATTTAAGCTCAGCTAAACCGAAGGTGTTCACGGTGCCAGACATAACTTGTTAGAGCTTACTGGGTATATCCAGCCTGACACTTAAGTTATATTTCCTCAAAGTGTCATCTGTTGAAAGAATATACACATTCTTTAAAAAAAAAAAAAAAAAATAAATTAAAAAAATGCTTTAACATTATACGGATTGCTCTTTTCATCGATTCCAAGCAGAATCACTTCTCCCCTGACAATTAGAATATTTTGGATAACGCATAGAAGTAAAATAAAAAGCTGCAAAGTGAAGTTTCCGGCTTTTGTACAGTCAGTACATCGTAAATTAAAGCCGTCTGACTAACTTAAATATATTTTTTGATGGTTTTGTTTTACTGCAGCTTACAACATGAAGGAAAATAAATGTGTTTTTTTTTTTCCATTTTGATCAAAATTGAAATATGTTGGAATCAAAGCAACGTCTTAGAATGTGATAAACAGCAGAGGAATTGTGCTGTGCGATTTATATTTAATTAAAGCGACATCACAATTGGTTGGGAAAACTAATAACCTGCTATATTGTTTGTGAGAGCCTGCACAGATTAAATGCAGATTTTTCAGGATTTGGAGTTGACAAGGGCTAATTGGAGACTTTGTGTGTCCACTCAGAGCTGATACTCCTCTGGGGCAGCTGTCTAAATGATCACAAGTGTTGAATTATCTCCGATTGGGTGATGACATACGTAAACACTCTGAGTGTTGATTTTTACGCTCAGAGTTGAATTAACACTGGTGTTTTTTGCTGCGTGAATGCGGCCCCACATTAGCCCGTTTTTTGTCGGGCATAACAAGAGATATTGCTTGTTGGAACACTTTCAACAGAGAATTGGCAAATAAAATATGCCTTATTTATGAAGTCATTTGGTTGGCGTTCGATGGATATTGAATTACGCGGGAATCATGGCCTCATGTCCTAGTATGTGCAGCCTGTAACTGCTCCAGTTTCTCGTAGGGATTATTTGAAATGTGAACTTCCCTGGCATGAGTGCATAACCCATGTAATTTGCTCTTTTAAAAATTCCTCATCCCTCCCTACACGCTCCGGAGCATTTTTCTGTCATTGGCCATGCTATATTTCCCTCTGTGCCACATAGTCAATGAATTGTTCACAATTAATCCCCGCAACCACACAACAAGACCACCAAGCAATTTACTTGCTATGTGTCAGTATTTTTTATTATGTTTTACAAGTGCAAAAATATACACTATATGCATACAATGGATCGCACATCTAGAATTTGGAGGGAATATTTTACAACCTGTAACTGAATTTAACCTTCACTAGGTCTGTCTTCTTAACCCTGTGTTCCGCAGAGACAGTTAACTTTTTTTAAACTTGTAAAATGCATTTCCTTCCACCTCTCTGGAAAACTCACACAGAGACATTTACAAGGCCAGGCTGCTCCTCTTGTGGGTTCGTCGTAAGTGGTTCGGATTTTCTCTAAGAGCATCAGCTCTGTGTTAATGACATGCAGTCGCTGGAAAGGTTTTACTCATTCAATTTGACTCTAGAGAGAAGATCTCTTCAGCTTGCTGATTAAATTAAGATTCTTTAATAGGCATATCTAGGTGCGCTGACACGAGAGACATTCTGATCTAAGTCTACTAAGCCAGATAACCAAAAACTATCTGTATTAAAGGCAAGTGACACTGAATTTTTGCAGCGTAAAGCATTTCTCTTTCAGTTGCGTTGCAGTTTAGTGCCGATTATTCCCCTCTGCTCTGCTTGTAATTTGCCGTGCCACACAAATCCACAGCTGTATTGCGTAGTCATTTTCTAAAATGAGAATTTTTTTTTTTTCTTGTCATCAACTTTTTATTCACCATTATTCACCAAATTGTACCTGAGGTAACAAAGACAACATAGATTCTTGTACATACAAACGATCCTTAAGATTGTGAAAAAGAGTCTTTTTGTTGATACATGAGCTTCAAGTATTAATGAAAATCTTTCAAGATTGCCACTTTAACACAAACTATATACATATCACCATTGCCTTGCAAAAAATAAACACTCAACTCAAAAACAATTATATAAACATATAATACAATTTAAATTAAACAAATTAAATTAAAAAAAATACGAATTTTCCCTCCACAAGATAATATGTACAGTATATAGGTCTTCTTACATGCTATTAAAGAGACACATTAAATCGGTGTTGGAAAATGGGTATTTGAAAGAGAACCATTGAGCATATCCCGGGCCTCTACAGTGGATGCCCACGCTTTATGAATTACAACTAATGATCTTTCTATGAGAGCAATATCTCTGAAATGATTGAACCATTATTTTATGGATGGAGGCTCAGGGGAGAACCATGGATCTATAATGGTCATCTTAACGGCAGTTAAACCTACAAATATAATTTTCCTAAGGGTTAACCAGGTGTTATCACGGAGGGCGGAGTCATCATTTAGTCATACTAATATGGGTTGTTCAGGAAGCTACGTATATATACTTTTGAATTATTATGTAATGTCTTGCTCTCTTTGACACTCTCCTAAATATTATCCAGTATGGATTTCCAGAATAAACCCAGATTATTCTGGAAATCCATACCGTTTACAGTGATGGATTTTAAAACACTGCATAAGGCAAACTACCAAGACACACACGGTTTCTCATCCAGAAGGTCCCGTAAAGGACAAAAACAACAATGTTTTTGCATGACTCTACACAGACAGTAATAATGTAATGTAACATATTACTTTCAAATGAAAGTAACTTGTATAGTGTGACATTTGAAAGTAACTTGCTCAACACTGGTTGTATGATTATGATTGACGCCGGTGCCTGTCATATATTATAGGTGTTCAGCCTTTGTTGTAAGCCGCACTCCTTTGTTCCCTTGGTCATTTGCCTTGATTTAGAACTGTATTGCGAAACACTCTTCATCTCTAGTCGTCCTTTCTTTCTTTGCAGTGATCACTTCTCAGAGTTCTGTGAGACACTGATGCCCTCATAGAGGTTTATGTTCTTTTACCAACACAATTATTGGTCATGAGGTCCTTTTTTTACCCTGCTTTATATTTTACAGTGATATCCATCTGTTTTACAAGATCCAATGCCCTCATTAAATACTGAATGTGTTGAAAGAGCTATTATGTTGGGCAGAGGGTTGCTGTCTATCAGTGGAAGTCGGCCCACACAGCATCGCTGGCTCACTCTGCTCGCCAGGGTGGTAGCATATAAAAAAGTGCCCTTTTCACATGAATATAAAATATATATATATTTTAGATAGAAACAAATTCATCCATTTTTGGCAATGCATTGAGCTCCCCCAGGTAGTGTACTGCATGGCACTTATTATACAGTTTATTCTCTGATTTTATAAACAAATGATGACAAAAATATATGCCAATATGCCAAAATCAATGGCAGCACTACCCTTTAAAATACTTGTTCATATAAGACGTTTTGTTTCTGACATTTCTCATTGTGTTTTTTATATTTACTGACCATAAAAGACACATTATTTACAACAATTGTTAGAATCTTGATGCTGTTCTCTCAGATGTGTATTGATTGTGCTTGTTCATTCAAGGCCAAACAACTTCAGATAAATAACTTGTGAAAAGCTAAAACAGCACATTCAAGATGAATTCTATGGAAATAATTTAAGAAGCAGCTATGTTTTACATACAATTATGCAGATTTCACACAGTTGTCTGTTTCAAGGAAGATGGATTTTGAGTTTAACAAAACAGAACAAATAAAACTGCTTATTGTTTTAGAAATAACAGCCATAAGAGCAACACGATGCATAGTGTTCAAGGTGGAGATTAGAGAAATGGTTGCACTGTAATTCTGGTTTGTTTGTTTGAATCTGAAAACCACGATGAACACATTATGAAAAGTGAACGCTCTTAGCCCCTTAAGTAACTCCAACTGAAGTGCTATTTACCAAGATACTTAACCCCCATGTGGGACAGTGCTTGTTGTGTAATTGCATAAAGATGAATCATGGCATTATTCCAAAAGAGAAGGCAGACTCAGTCAGTCAATTGTGCTTTTTAAAATGATTCATAATTCCTTAAATCCATGACTGCTTTATTGCTGTTGTCCAACATTTACCTTAGCAGGAAAGAAGAAGAAGAAAAAAACATGTATCTTCGTCAAGCAAAGTCTTTCTATGGTATATGACTGTAATAAAATTGTTTTCTCCTTTTTTTTTTTCCAGGATATTTGACAGTTACCATAGAGCCCCTGCCTCCTGTTGTTGTGGGAGAGACTGTTACGCTCAAGTGTAACTTCAAAACTGACGGAAGGCTTCGAGAGATTGTTTGGTACAGGGTGAGTAAATCCATCTACACTTTCAATCCCATTAAGCACTAGATTCTGTCTTGAGCATCTGAGGAGGTCAATGCCAATCATCACATCACAGGTTTACTGCTGGCTAGGAGAAAACGCCACGCACTGTCAAACTACAATTGTTAGGAAACAAGCTATTATCTAGGGCCAGCTGTATGGGAGGCATCACTGGCTGTTGCTTGGGAATTTGATTTCTCAATCTGCTGGTCATCACCATCATGTCTTAATAGTTCACAGCTGGCGACTCAACTGTTATTAAAATCCCAGTTGGTGTACTACACTGCCTAAGTGCTGCCAATAATTAGATGGCTATTGGAGGAGAAAAAACAACAACAACAACACAAAGCCTTTTGTAAGTCCAAGACAGTGGTAATTTGGTCCTTAAAGCTGGCATGTTTCAAAGTTTTGTTTGTAAGTAAGGATTGGTAAAACTAATCTGCAAAATATTTCGCAGAAGATACATTTATTTCGCTTCAAGGGGGACACTGAAAAGCACTTGAATTGGAAAGCAGTAGCAGGTCCCGCTGTCACACCATTGTCTGACCATTAGTTTTTGCCAAAACCTCCCCAATAATGCTTGAGTGCTAGACAGATCTGCTTTGTTAAAGCGGTTAACACCAAGTTCTTTTTTTTTGTGAAGTCGCTGGGGGATGATTGGATTTGTACAATGTTGGAACAAACAAACTGTAGAGCCTGAAACATTATCAACCAAGCTAACAGTAGGTATTCCATGAAATGCATTATTGCTCTATTTTCTGTTGTTCATGGTGCTTATGATATAATCAAAGACTGATGGGTTTCCAAGACGAACAACTGCACAGCACGGAGACATTGCAAGGGGTCGCTTTGCTTATGAGAATGTACTATAATGTGTTGATATGATTTCCAGAACAATAGATGTGGCTCAGAGGAGCTCTCCAGCGACTTTAGACATGCAGGACAGTTTTCTTATCATGCTGAGTACTATTCAGCCTAAGAACAGTTATATATCTTTGTTTGTGTTTATAGCTTTTATAGCTTCGAAAGAAACTTTCAAGGGTCTGAAAAAGAATCCTAATATGCCTATAAGGTGCTATTGAATTGCATTGAAAATGTAGGATCCAGCATTTTTTTTAAATATTGTTTATCTCTCTTCTGCACCTTCCAACATTGGAAGTGCATTGACATCATTGTTGAAAACAATAATAGCTACAGTACCAGTCTTTTGAGTGGTACTGTAATGCCACCTTCTCATTCAATGTGAATAAGACGGTGTGTCCAAACTTTTGACTGGTACTGTATATCATGTGCAATATACATTTTTCAACATTTGGCAATTTTAGTTTTTCATATCATGTTCAATATTACTTACACTATTTTGCAAAGATGTAAATACCACTTGTCATATACTTTAGCATTATTACTTTGTTGTGGCGAGTACAAATTAATAATTTGTCCACAATGATGCTGAAAAAAAAAAAAAAAAAAAAAAAAAGACCCTGGCAAAAAGACAAAATCATTTCTACAATTCACTATGTTGTCCTCTAGTATTCTGTTACCGCCTTAGTGAAAACATTTGTCTGCAGCATTATCAACTGATCGCGTCACTTCACTGCAAAAATCAACTGGCCCAGGAAAACTTCCCAATGGCCTGTTGCCAGTATGCAAACCTTACTGGTGAATTCTGCATCTTAATTGATAATTATTCAAACAGCATTAGATAATTGTGAATGTACATTCACCTTGGTTTCACCCTCCACTCTGTGCTGGACCGCTGTTCATTAAGGAGAGAGCAGCAGTTATGCAGAAACTCTGTCTTTAGAGCGGCGTCTGCTTTCTCGCTTGTATTTTTGTTAAATAAAACGGTGTCTCTGGACTCATCTTAGCAAATGTTGACCTTTCAAGGTAGGACAAAAAAGAGATTTATGGCACTTTACACGTTCACCTTAGATCCATAGATCACTTTCATTGCTTTGACAATTCATTTAATCAAGCAGGGATTGGAGAGTGTTGTTTTGCTCATATTCTATCAGATTTCTGTGGTGTCTATTGATAGCTGTAGTTTAAATAACCGCTGTGAGAATAGAGCTGGCCATGTTAAGTGTTCTCGCGAGGAAAGCAAGGAGGTTGTAGCAGAAACGGGCCCCGTCTCTCCAGTGGCCACTGCTCAGCACAACCGTTGATAAATTATAAATCAATTACCCCTACTAGGCTGCCAAAGTTTCTTTAATCTCTGCCTTTTATTTGACTAAATAATGTTGACTTCTCATTTTACCTCCTGTTCAAGTGGAACTGGGGTTGATACTCACCTGGGGAATCCTCATATCTAATCGAAGCCTGGCCTATAAGACAGGGGGCTGTATCAACTGAATATTTCAGCAAGCGCTCATTTGTGCTGTGAGATCCTGACGTATTCTGTTTGAGGATATTTTAATGCATAACACATCCAGACTGCAGTGAGTATTAGCACGTAGGATGTACTTAAGATAAACCTCCTTTTAGAGAACCTTTCAAGCCGCACTAACTCAAATTCTCAAGCATTGTATTCACAACCAGAGAGATAAAAGTAATGGATTTAATATAAGCTACACTATGGTTTATATTATATTCAAGCATTTTGTATTTTCTTTTATGTACAACATTTTTTTGTTTTTAGGGAACGTACAAACAGTATAACTACAGAGTAGAGAGTGAAGGTGTGTGTAGCTTACAGTGTTCATTTTGGGTCTTTTTCATACATGACAAAAATGGAAACAACATTTATAAAACTATGATTATTCTCCCATTATGCTCTGCCTCGCTCTTCTACTTCAGACTGGCCACCTGAGGCTGAGGATGATTCTGCATGCACATTGAAATCATGATGAGAAAAAGAAAATAATTTTTCTCTCAATTAAAAAAAAAAAAAGAATAGTCTGGTTTAAGCATATGACAAAATGCCAAAAACGCATCAACGAGATGCTGCGGTGAAACTTGTTGTCAGGCCAATTTGAGACGGAAAACAAATATGCACCGGGAAAGCACCTGTGGTTGAAGCTGCCCTTGAAACAGCTGTACTCTATTTTGAAAGTCAATAAAATTCAGTAAATAGGGATTGCCAATTAGATGGTAATCTGCATGAGAAATAAAGAAAAACAAAATCTCCATCTGCTTACAGTGATCAGCTTGACTTATTCCTAGAGGAGGTTTCCACTGTATTATATAAAATAAGGACATATGTTTTTCTTTAAGTTGCATGGGTGAGCATTAACACATGCATTATGTATTTGCCATTCACAGACAAACACATTTGCAATATGTTGTACTATAGAGGTCACTGAGCACAGATGTGTATATAGAGCATATTTAAGAGCCCCTGTTGTACTTCTTATTCAAGTTTATTCAAGAATAGCAGACAGACAGAGAGGGAGGGACAGAACGGACTCCGGTAATGGACGTTATATAACCCTGCCGCTAATGCTTCTAGAGCAAATAAATTTAAGCCTCTCAAGTGTCTATGGTTTTGTATTACAGGCCACATGAAGGTTTGTAGTGAGTTGTGAATACTGACAGGCCGTGGTTTAAACACTATGGATATGTAATGCCATCAAACTGTCTATTATGCTTTAATAGCGCACCAAATAGCAATGATGGATCATTTGATAGGCTGGAGCTTATGTGCTGCCTGTTTGGGAGTCAGCACGGTGGCACAGTACTCAGGGACGGCTCCTCAAAGACCTGCACACGAGCTCATCTCATGCCGTGCCTGTTTTAATTTATGTCATTCTAATGAATATACACACATGGGACCTCTCCCAGTGGGCGCCCAGGTAAACCACGCTGACGGTGGTGGAGCAAGCGGCGTCTGTTAGCTTGCCTGTTGAGTGCAGCTCTGCCGTTCTCCCTCCTTCCCTCACTCTGCCCATTACAGAGCAGCTCTATCCTCCCAACATAACTCTTCCGGGATTCTCTCGCTCACCGACACGAGTGTCTTCTAGAAGACACTTCCCTAATTTACCACTGGCCCGTCTGCTGGCTGAGCTGGTTGTCTGATGCTCATCTCATCATTCAGCTGTGTCCACCACTAGCCATTTCATTATTAGGATTCAAACTCACCTAAATTTATAATCCTGCTCTCTGCTGAATTGAACACCACCCCCCACTCCATGTGCATTGTGGGTAAATACTGTAGCAAGATAACATGAAATAAAACATATTAATAATGTCCCAGAGACGTGTTGTGTCCTTCATGTTGACAAACTACACAGTACTCTGCGTGGGTTATTGTGAGCAAGACCTTGCCAGAATTTACTGGAATTTGGGCTCCACATTTCAAACTTATCCTTTTGTTCGCTAAATTATACACTTGTATGTTCTCCAATTATCTACTTATTTACTTGAATTATAATCATGTTTGTCTTTGGTTGTTTTATTGCAAAGTAGACGTTTAGCTGTGCATAGTTTGTTAGTGGATGGTAGTAATATAAGTCAACAGAAAGACTCCATAGGTGCACGTTAAGAGTCTTTTCATATTGTCAGAGGGAAATCACCAGCTTGGTCATAAATGTTTTAAGATGCAACACAAATAACAAACACTGTGCTTTCAAGTCTAATTAGCTTGCGAAATAGCAATAACATTAGCTCTCTGCTTGCTTTTGAAATAGCTCAGTAAACCATATCTTGAAACCATCATTGTGATCCATGAGGTATACGGTAGCTGAATATGTATGTATGTGATAATATGCTGTGGTAGGGAAAGAAATAATGGTTATCTTGTCATTTAGAGCTTTTACTTTGAAGAATATGTGGTGTTGGGTTTCCTCCCCTCTCGTGCTGGTGTGTTGGTATTTGCGTTGGAGCAGTACAAAAATTAAATAGTTTATAAGGACTAAAAAGGACAATAACCAAAGAGTCGTAAATCTCAATCATCAACGCAATACTTTTAAAAGCTTTTCAAATTTTAATGAAACCATCTGCTCCCATATATTCTATTGAGAGCATTAAGTTCAACAGTTAGCTTTACAATGCGACAACACTTTAGGTAACGGATGTCGATTCAAAAATATGAAGCTACAATTGTTATTTTTTAAAGCAGTTTGAGCAGTATTAAATATGATTTTCATATTAAGTGTCAAACTAGGATGTAATGGGATGTTGCGTTGATTTATTCTAATTTATTTCAAGTCTATTCCAAAATTGTGTTGTCCATGGAATGGGCACATCGCCTGCTACAGTAACAATCCCACAATGCAATCCCTCAATTTTTTTTTTTAAGTCGAGCCACACTATGCCTGCAAAAAAATGATAATGTATAAATGTCCGAAATCTCAGTTTATTGCTTACAATAGTGCAAACCTTTGAGTGTGTATCAGGGAGTACTGAATAAGTGAATCAGGGAGTGATCTTGGGCACAGCCACAGACTGTACAAAACACAGAGGATAGTCTCCATGATGTTTTAGCTCAAATGGCATCGTCCGTCACCATCTTGGTAGATACAGCCTAAATGCCGGCTAATTAAAAACATGGGCAAAGAGGTGATCAAGACAGCCAGCGGCAAGAAACCTGGTATGGCACCAGTCTGTCACTCCAAGCAACCACGCCCTCAATTTTGCCTAATTTTAAATCATAATTTAAATGGGGGATTGACTCGCTTTTGGAGCCAGCCCCAAGTGGCCATTTGATGAACTGCAGTTTTTGGCTTCAATTCGCTGCACCGGAAGTTGCTGCAAGTCATCAATCTTCCCCTCAACCATGTGGTTTCAGTTGTCAAGACATAACCATACATTGCCCATAATGGGTAATTTTGAAATGGCTCATTCACTCTGAATTTAGCCATTTAATGTTTTTCTTTGAGTGAGAAAGTAATTTTTATGTATCTACTTGGATTTAAGTATATATAAATCTTATGCTTCAAAATGATGCATCAACCCACACCCATAATGTGCATGCGTCATGAACAGACCACAGTCCTTACTGACTTTGTTGGGGTTCTCATATCCAAATGCTGCATGCACAGTTCTTCCCTCTCGACATATTGCCATTATTTTAATGGCACAGAAGTGCTGTACATGTGTTTGCCAGCTGTGTTTGGACACAGGCCAGCTGCCTTAGCTGCTTTGAGAGATATATATATATATTTGGAAATATGAAAATAGTTCTGTATGTAAAATACTGACCCAAACTGTACAGTCTAACTTATGGCAAGAAAAACTCATTCTAAGATAAAAGTGAGACACTTGGTGCCCACACAAACTCTGCACCCCCAACTCTCACATCGCCTCTGGTAGTATTTTACAGATTTACTTGTGGCCCACATTTTGACAAATCCCATTAAAGCTGTTGACACTGTCAAAACACAATATAACAGCTATGCAAATGACTTATCTCCTGTCACAGTAAGCCAAGCCATATAGGAGTGCATTACATTATATGCATTACATAAGAGGGCAGTGTCACTGCATTGACTGTCTTTTTCTGGCCACATGTTACCTCCACATTCGATGGCATATACGTTACCGGACACTCAAACAAAACGTGCAGTGTTTTTCTAGCCAGTAATCCCCTTTCTTGACTGTGGCGAGACACGGGAGGCGTCATATGTTAAATCCGAGTTTAAAATCTTCAAGACAGGGTTGCCTGGGCAACTGGGATCTGTGAGTACAGAAGAGAGCTCGCTGAGTGTGTACGCACAGCACACTCCTGTGGGGTTTTGGGTGTCTAACTTCCTGCAGTTTAATCCCCGAGTGTGATTGTGTAGGTTCAAAAATGTCTCATCTTTCTAGTGTTTTATTGAAGGGTTTAGTCATATTGGAATAATGTGTGCAGGCTAATGCATACATTCTATGCACACCATCTATCTATCTGTCGGTCTGTCTGTCTGAAAGTACCGATTAGTTTAAGATTGGATATGCATGTTTTGATTGTGAGAGAAACTCTGTGGGTATTAGTCAATTTTCACTTACTACTGAAATCGAATCAAATCAAGCTCATTTGTCGCATACATAGTCATGCACAGTACAACGTGTCGTGAAATTATGTACTGTAAACACCTTTTCTCCTGATACTGCATATGTGTCTTGACATGGCGAGGGGTAATAATGTCCTTCACTCTTAATCTGCCAGCTTTATCTGAACTGAACTTTTTTCCTAGATAGAAAACAGTTAGTGTGACAAGGAATTTCCTTTTTTCTGCTATTAGGGCTTATGGCCAGTGAGTTATTTAGTTAGTGTGCCCTACTTGGCAGTCGAGTTTGTTGTTCTCCTCTGGACTCCTTGTTTGATTGTAGCATCATTAAATGTCTGAACATTCCCCTGCCTTCATCTTGCTTCTGCACTTGGGTTCAACTCCTGATTGTGAATCCACCAGAAGGAATAACTTTACACTGATGTGCCCTTTGAAAGCAGAAAACTCTCAACACTTGTCCCACAAACTGGGAAAAAAAGAAACTGGCAGATGATTGCAAAAGACGTCTAAACATAAATATGTGTAAACGTGATTTATTCAGCAACATATATATCTGGGCAGCAACAGGTACATAAACATGTTTGTTGTTCTTCTTTTATCTTTTTATTCACTTCTTTGCATTTGACAAAATGAGACATTTTGTTCCTCTCGGTGAAAGAACAGTGTGTGTGTCAAGTAAGCCCACTAGAGCCACATGCAGTGTAATGATAATATATTTAGCAATCAACAGCCCAAGTAATTACCTCCTGATGTGGTCATTGTCTTCTCAAGTTCTGTGTCCTCAACCAAATCTAATTTTATTGAGAGGGAACTCACGAGTGAGCTCCTCCCACGTCACAATTAATATATAATTTCAAGTGCTACATTACAGTTTCTCTCATTCGCTCTGCCTCAATTCTTGAGTGAGATTTTTTTTTTTTTTTTCCAAACAATAAGTCTAAATCTCTGAACAATTCGTTTGTGGTTACCAACATATTTAAATTTCTCATGTATTCAAGCAAATTGCACGTGTGCATAATAATAAGTACAACACACACTTGCACAAGGATCGCTGATCAGAACTGATGAGTTGATTCTCAGTGAAACCGTCGTACGTTTTCACAACTTCTAAACATTCTTTCATCGTTTAAGCCATCACATGCAAAATAAACCATAAAATTATTTAATATCGGTCAAATTTATATATACATGACTTTACATGAATAGTGAAAGGTACATATTCAGTACATATTATACAAATACATTTACTGTATACATACAAATGTGCATATCCTTTTTCTGTGTACTACACTATTGTTCTGTATTGACTTCTTCCAGTACGTTTACCTATAGTGGAAATTGGAATCCAAAAAGCTCAACGCGATACACGAGATTCAGCTTGACAGGATTGACACTCTTGTTATAGTACAGTAATGGTAGAACAAAATACAGATTTGTACTTGAGAAATATTTCCAGGCTTGGCTGCCATGGTGAAAAAAAGCTTCCACACATTTTGACCGGTACGTCTCACGCGATGACAAAATAAATAAAATATTGGTGCATTTTACTGAGACAATAACTGGGATTTGAAGCTTTGAAGTTTAAAGGATTTTGAGACCATTTCAGAAAATGAGCCAATGCGATTGAGAAAATACTGAATATATGTAAAACACACCTGCGAAATACTTTTCTTGTCTTAGCTGGGGACAGCTAACTAACCAATTGGAGAGAATATTTGAAATCACCTTCATTACATTTCAGGATGTTTTTTTGTCTGTAAATAAAAATGTGTCATGGCCCTTTAAACAGTGGCACAAACCTCTGTCATCTTTATTAGTCTGCTGCTCCATGCCGAATGTAGTGCCCCAAGGGGAAGTGGAGATAAGGTGATATGGATCACTGCACAGCAACCTTCCCCTTTGAGAATACCACTGGGGCAAATAAGCCGCCTGTTATACATTGAATGATAATTACACACTTTGTGTCAGCAAACTACTAGATGAGTCCCTTTTTATCCACAAATTATAATTGCAACAAAATGGACTGATCACTGCTGTGCCGGTCTGAGAGCTTGTTCTGCTAATGGCAGAAAATATGACGACAATGGAATATTTTCTTCCCATGCAGCTAATAGTGAACAATGTCTCCTCATTCAATGCATCTCTCAGAGGTCCCCAGGTATCTATCAAAAGCATACTCTGTATCTAATTAATTTGGTAATTCAACAAATGATTATACGAAAGAAAAAAAAAACTCTCCACAAGATCATTTGTTTCCCCCCGACAGTCTCATTTTCTCTCCATGACAATACATTTCAATTGTTACATCACACTTTTTTTTTATCTTTATGGTAAATGTAAGCTTTTAGGGTATAGTTTGTACTTTATCATACACGCATCACAAAAAGTGTTGCATGGCACATTTCATTTTTAATCTCTTTTTTATTATTTTTACCAAGAAATTGGTTACGTAACAGTATTTAACATAATCACAATGTTTGGATACTGTAAAACAATTGAACATCGTTTTGAAGAAGAAAGATGACAGTTGATTATATGGATCTCAAAATGCTTGCTTCATAATGCTTCATTAACAATTGCCATCTGGGAGAAGATTTCAATTTTTAAGTTATTGCTTATGCTTCACTGTTTTTTTTTTTTAAGCCTTACTGTAGGTCTTCCATTTTTTAACATGTCTTGAAAAGTCATAATCTCACCACCAGATTTTTTAAATCCATTCTTACAGTCACAGAAGGATCAAACAAGACAGTGATTACTTAGCGATTAGGAGTGGATCAGAGCCTCTTTGTGACATTTGCATAAGAGAATTAAGTAATTTCCATGCCAGGACAGTATTAGCAGTGAACCCTACTCCGCCTCGACCCAACACATTGTGCCGTCCTCCCGAGGCACGAAAGACACAGAACAGTTACTTATTTAGTTATTTATATTAAATTTAATATATATTTACTTGTTCACTACTTTGTTTGTTTATTTGGATACCATGTGATGAGATATACTTCCAAAGGGGGGACAACACCCACAGAGAAACAATATATCACAAAACGTTGACTGCTTTGTAAATATATCAACTAATTAATTATACTGTACACTTCAAAGTCAGAAAATCAAATACTCCATAGGATGAAATGATATATAATCATATAATTTTTCATCTTTTATAGTCTGTGTCTGATATGGTGGATTCCTCTGTGCCATAGAGCTTCATTGTTTTCCAAAAACTATTAAAAGGCCCACTGTTGCACTGGGTGACATGTTCCTTCATTACCATGAACATGGGCACTTTAGTGTATTTTGATGTGATCCCACATACACCGTTCTGCTCCTGTAAATACTCACTAGAGCACCAAATGTGTATTAATCCACAGCTGAAAATAGTCGCCGACAAATGCACTACAGGGTTATATAGTCTGCTGAAAACTAAAGTATTCTGCTGATTAAAAAAAACAAAAAACGTTAGTCAGCTTTCTTTTAATGAAATAATTTATTTGTGACCCATTTTACATGAGTCCATACATGCAATAAAATGTTCCAAGACATACAGTATGTGTGGTTTTCTCTGTTCTTGGACACTGGTGTGTAGTGCTTTCAAACTAACGCAGGGACTTGTACTTTATTTCATTGTCAGTCTAATTGACAGTTTTATATATATTCCAGGTGCAGCAAGGAGACATTTTTATTTATGTCTTTACTTCAGTGTAACACCCCATGTGCTGGTGGAATATACAGGATTTGTTGAGCATTGTAGGCTGAGTAGAGCTGATACTATTTTACACCAACAAACACAGGACTTTCACCCAGGAGACCGCTGTTCGTGCCTTGTGTGAAACAAAAATTCAATCTAGACTTATTTTGTTACGTAAGTGGTTTGTCAAGTGACTCAGTCAAATTAACGCCAACCACGATCTCTTCATAACCCCAGCTGTTTTTTTCCCACAATAATAATAATAATAATAATAATAATAATAAATAGACAATATTTACAAAACATATGCTGACACACCTACCCTCACACATCCCAAACTGATTCTAGAGGGGTACCTAGAGTGTAATAGTTTGAAGCCTAGGGCCACTGACCAAGCTGTGGTATTTTATGAGTCGTCAATGAGAATGTGTTGGGTTAGAGGTTCTGTAATTATATTTCAGCTTTTCTTTGCGTACCACTGCAGTAGGTCCATATGGCTCTAGGGACATATCTTGTGCCTTTTAAAAATAACATAATGACATGTGACAACCGTTATACATTTTGCATGTGTAATATGTGTTGGCCTGTTTCTACAGTATAATTGCATTCAAATACAACATTAATAGTCCATGATGCAACATCAGTGTGGGTGCGGGAACCATTGAACGTTTTGTAGAAATAGGTCATTACAGCAATATGTGTTCATCTGATGTGTTTCTTATCTATGAGAGCTACACAGTAAGTTGACACAAAATTGAAAAAAAAAATAAATAAATAAAAGGGAGACCAAAATGTAACTAAAGGATCCTCTGATTGACGCTATCTAAATTAGTCCAGGCTTTGCCAACAAGGGGAAGTTGTTCGATAATATTGATTGCTATCTACAAGTTAGACATCCACACTTAGCACAACAGTTATCATCCATTCATCTTTTCATGCCTGTCTGTATGGTCTTTTATTTCTCTTCATGGTCATTAGGTGGCCATCCCAAAATTCCAGCAGGCATGAAATGAACGGCATTGAAAGACTGTGGGTATGTCACTACTGTATCACAGGGCTAATAGGGGCAACACTTATCAGCACTTAAGACGAGGAGTTAATAAGTACTCATTAAGGTCAATACTTTAGGGGAACATATTCTACATCTTCAGTTGGATACAGACAGTAAACCCAAAAATAAATGGAATGAAAACAGCAATGTTCTTTAGAATTCAAATTAAACTGACATCTTGAAAGTGAAACATATTCAGCCAAGACAAATTAAATGAAATATGAATCACCATGAAGGAGTCTTTTTTTCAGAGCATCCTAACTATGAACTGCAGTAGGCCTATTTTTTTTATTGTGTTCCCACAAAAAATTCAGGTCAGTCTCTAAATGATTTTTATTTTTTGTTGTTGATTCCTTTAAACAAGGCTTTGGCTCCATTGAAACGAAGTGCCTGGAGCCAAACTGCCCTGCTCTGAAATCACTCTGTCTAAAAACCTGATTCTCTTTGGCAATCCATAATAAATTGTTTACAGAGTGAACCATCACTACTCTGCAACCTTGCAGCAATACAAGTAATATAACAATAATACTGCAATCCAGGTATTGTTTATTTCTTTGGGTTGCCAAATGGGTTTGAATTCATAGTAACCTAACCAAAATCAATTGCAGTGTTCCCTTATTCATTAATATTTGTGTGTAAATAGAACATAATTGCAGCTGTTGTATCAAGTGAAATCCAATGAATGGACCGAGTGACATGTAATGTTATGTTATAAGTGTTATTGTGTTTACAGGAATAATTTATTCTAGATAAGAACTCGCTTTTGGTGTGAACTCAGCATAAGACGAAAATATATAGAACTCCTAGACTGGACAATCACAAGGTTGCCACGCCCTAAAGCATACCCTGCTTTATGGTCTAGTTTACTCTAAATGGGACCATAATTTACTAAATAAATGCTGCATTGGAGAAGACTTGTAACTAGTGATTGAGACCATACATTCATGTTTACAAATATGTATTAATAAAAGCTTAAGGCACTTCCATATTGGCTTCACTTTTCAGACTCGGAGGTTGTCATCATTGTTTTTATTAAATCTAATCAAGTAGTTTTGTTCCTAATGACATTGTGGTGTGTTCATAACTTTTAATTTTTTTGAGGAAATGAGTCCCATGTCGAGTAATTGAGTTAAAGTTAATGAAAGACAGTGGTTTTAATATTGAGTAAACACGTTGCATTATTATTGCACTTCAAGTTATTGCAGACTTTTTCTGTACTAAACCAAAACCATGATCTTTCCCCAACCAAGTGCTGTAAATGCCTAGACATAGCCACAAAAAATACTTTGAATCATGCTGTAGTTGCTACAAGCTGATTTTTTTTTTTAACAGCAAGATCCAATATTTTGACAGTAAACATATGAAATAAGTTCTTATTTGTATTATATATTTATTTTTTTATTTCAACATTTTGACACCAACCAGATTACACTAAATCACCAACATTTCCTTAATATGGTAATAAAAATAATAACCCAGAACACATTACATTTTTTACACAACATTTAGTTTTGAAAATTAACAGTGCTGATCAGGGATTTCTGTGAAGTATGAGGAGAAAAATCACAATCATCTTCCAAATGGTAATTAAAATTAGCTTGTCATAATTCTTTTTACTGTGTGGTAACATATTTCCCACTTGATCACAAATTGAAGAGGTATGTGAACACAGTTGGGAAACTCCTCTTCTGCCAGGAGAAGAGGATAATAAAAATGTTAATTATCAGTTGGGTTTATATTAACACAGTAAATTGATTACAAAAAGCAACATGCAATATCTTCTTGTGTTTCCTTATTGGAGAGTTCAAGGTGACTTGTATAAGAGGCCTTGCTTTTCATCGTAATCGTAGGCAAGCCGAGTTAAACACTATGAAGTTGCACAGCAACGAGCTTCATCCATTTCTTCCTTTGAGACGTGACCTTTGCTTGAAGGCTTAAGTCAGGGCTTCTATTCACTTGTCCATCCGTCATTTTTGTCAAGCTTCTTATTCAGTTTCATGAGGCAGCTTGAGACTACACCAAGAGCAAACCGCAGAGAAAAACACTAGAGTATTAAAAGGTGAATCAGTACTATAGTTAAGATCACCAATTTGAGTTCAGCAGTTATGTATAAACTTAAGTACATACATCATTGAATATGTGTACTTCATTATTTTGAGACGCTAACTTGCATTTGACAATTCATATGTAAGCACTGGTCGTCATCGTAAAGGTGTGTTTTTTTTTTTGTAAAACATCAAATTCACCTTTGGTCACTTCTGGCATTGTTTTGTTGTTTTTGTGACCCTTTGTTAATGGAAAGTCCAAAGGTAAATTTCCCAATCCGTGGGGGTCCAAGTCCTTTGTCCCGCGTTCTTCAGGGAAATTTTCATGCGAACATTACGGAGAAGCCCTTTGCACTTAGAATTACTTTGTTGTTTTGAAATGACTTTAGAGCTGTCATTCACTGTGTGGGAGATAATGCAGCATGGAATAAAGTTTTTCATCTCCCCTGCATATTTCCATGCAGATTCTATATCACTGGATATTATACACAATAGAGGAGACATGGTCGAGAATTTGGAGATGTATGAGGTCAACAACAACAACCCAAAAAATGGTGCAGTGATTAGCATTTGGGGTTCGATCCCTGGTCTGGGCAGGGCCCTTCAGTATGGAATTTGCGTGTAATCCCCGCATTTGCATGGGTTACCTCTGGATGCTCTGGTTTCCTCTCACAACCAAACATGTATCATGTAACCTGCCCCATCCGGCATCTTGGTAAGACCCAGGCCAAATCCAATATGCTGTTCATGAAATCTGATTTCCATAGCGGTTTGCTCGAGGCCCGGGTTACCAACTAGATGGAAATTGATGATTCACTGTGGCGACCCCTAACGCAGATGGCTGAAAGAGGAAGATAAAAAAACTCAATGCATTAACCTCAGTACATTAAATAGTGGCTATACAACAACTTTCTTCTTTTTTGCTTTTACAGTAGTCTTTGTTGCAAATGATGAACCAAAATTCAAGAATCACAACATTTTATTTGGAAGGAACACAGTGTACGGAACAAGATGGTCAGACTTTAGTCTTTTTATATTTTCTACAGTGAAAAAAAATGCACTTCAGGTTTATATTTACAAATGTGTGGCACTGCTGATGTCACCACCACAGAAATCACTCAACATTGTTCCTGTTTTCTTGTTATGAGGACTACTGCAGGTGCAGAGATGTTATAAAAGGATACCGCTGCTTCAGTGTAACAATTTGGTAGAAAAGGCTTTTCAGTATGGGCCCCCCACTGTTTCAGAGTGACAAGCTAAAAGCCAAGAGAGCAACTTGAGCCTTCGGTCGATTTTCAAAGAAACTTCAACATGGCTTTGACCATGCTTCTTTGTTCTGTGAAGTAAAAGAGCCAAAGAGAGTAAAGAAATAAAAATAAAAAATAACCATAAAACTCTCCCTTAACATTGACAAAAATGCTAAGTTGGTTTGTGTTCATGAACATCTTGTTTATCAGATGTGTCGGTACACGCAACACTGTTGCTGAGCAGCCATCGCCGTGATGTCATTACAGTAACTTTCAGAAATTGACGTTCTCCTTTTTGGTTTACTCTGTTTCTGTAGGTGGTGCGCACAAATACCGTAAAATTCCGGGAAAATACTGGCAGCAATTTCACCAGTAGTACAATTTACAGTATTTTTACTGTTTTGGTGAAATACAGTATATTTTTGTAATCCCAGTAATATGTCAGCACTGAGAAGTACATTACTGTGAAAGGAAACACTAGACCGTTGGGATCATGGGAGCAAGTGTTATGACTCCCAGGATGTATTGCCTTCACAGCAATATGCAGTATGGGCATAACACAGCAGGTCAACATTAGGATTTCACATCGAAGTGCTACAGTCTGCAAAGTGCCGTAGGTAGTTGATGGGCGTGAGTATTAACTCTAATGTGTTCGTACCATTGGAATGGTTTGTTTAATATAGAGTTCATTTTCAGTCCAATGCAGATGCAGAGGCACACACTCCTCCTAGAATGAAAAAAAAGGCACTTTGAATAATGCCACACTATACATAGCAATGTGTAAATGATGGGTCTGAATGACCTGCTCACCAATCAGAGACATAATATGGACTGGGTTCACTCATAACCAGGCCAGCTTTGCAGCCAAGGAAAAACAATTAGAGGAAAGCCTCTCTTCCCCAGCGGGTTTAATGCATGTGGAGAGAGATAGGTTTTGTAATAGATTTTTGTCCGTGTAAAATGAGATGCTGACCTCTAGGTCCAAGACACTCAAAGACATCAGAGGAGCAGGACAGCACACTCCAAGTGGGGCTAAAGGATATTCATCCAGGACATCATTCTCGCGCCTGGTGTGAGTCATACTACCAGCCATGACAGCTACTCCTCATGGTAGTTATCGCCAAAGAGCCTCTGAGGGTGTTCAAAGGCGAGATTGCATCTATGCAATCAAGCTCTTTTTTAAATGCCATGAGACCCAGGCAATTGACACTGCTTTTTCATCTCTTGTGCAGCCGTTGAATTGGTGTTGTTAATCATGTCATCCTGACAGATTAATGATTAGGTAATTTTTTATGTATGTACAGCTTAAAAAAAAAAAGCTAAAATATTTGTTTTTATTTTTGTGGTTTTGTTTATTGAATAAACCTGTCAGGAAGTTTGTTTTCTTCACATACTAGTGAGTCATTTTCCTGAATAAATTGAAAAGCACTATGAAAAGCAGTTTTTGTAATGCTGCTGTGGAGTCACTTCTTTATCTATTCTCAAAAGAACAACTTGCATTACTATTTATTGTTTCAACATTTCAAATAAAATAGTACACTGTTGCTTAATCAGATATATTCATTGAATCCCTGAAATATTTGTCAAAGTTCTTGTGGTTAATTAGAAAATAAAAGTCTGTTCGAATCTTAGTTATTTACGCTTGCTACTTCTATTCCTTCCTCCATCTCAAAGCAATCACAAATATGTTGAATTTAATATTTTAAGTTAGTCCAGACTGAATTGCTTTGTGTCAAACTTCGAGAAAACTGCAAAAATTTGAAAATATACAAAAGACTTTTCTTTCATATATTTAACAGCAGTGTGTCTGCATTTGAAATGGATCGCTTTAATTTTCTGTCCTCACTTTAACTGTGATCTCTTTTTTCCCTGTATGCAGTCTTCGATATGGTGTATCTCAATAGGGCCATTATAATGTTTCCAACTGTGTCCAACTTCCATCATTCTTATAACTCTATAAGTTCAGTTTTCCTAATTACAAGTTGAGATAAATCAAAATGTTTACTTCATGTGTTAAACAGGCCTTGACAAAATTTATTATAACAAACACACACAAACAAAGGTTGTTTATTTCGCACAAAATTATGCCTAGTTTTATTTTCTTGCTGGACAGTGACAACAAGAATGTAGATCTGTAAAATGTGTCCTCTAAATTTTAAGTGTCCTGTTTTTTTTTTTGTATTGAAGTAGTTCCCTTATATTAGTTTCTACGCCCAATACTGATTTGTATGATTCATTTAATCTGAACAGAAAGATTTGAAGCATGGGAACTTGAATACGTTACGGAACAGAGGCTGGCTGGAAAGAAGGAAGAAAGTGTAACATACTTTTGCTCCGTGCATTTCTTTTATTCAGATGATGGCTTGGACCTCAGGCCTTCTTCAATTTCAATAATGAGACGCAGGCTGTGATTAGTTATATAGGCCACACCCCAGTCACACATCTGATGGTGATTAGACAATCATGCTTCACCACGGGGGTGAGAAAAAAACAATCAAGAGGACCGTCAGTGAGTAAAAATCAAACAGGGACCGGAGCTACAGCCAAATAAATGACTTCAAACTAAATGACAAGAGTCACTATGTCCTATAACATTTAAATTTCAATTGCATGGTGATATATTTATATTTATATAAATGCAGAAACACACACATATTTAGATTTGTAACAAATAGTAAAAATGTAACATCATGAATAACCTGATCTAGATACCGTCTTGGAACAGAAAAGAGGCTCATCATATTTAACGGAAAGCGGCAAATCATATTCTTTATTCAATTTAACACAGTATATAATCTATTAAACAGCATGTAAATATTGAAAGGCTATTTTTACACTTTTTACATGGATCGCTTAGAGAGACAATTATTTTCCCATTTACTTCCTACACATTTACGTATATTCACTGACATTAATCAAGTTCAGCTCATTTCCGGTAGCCGCCCACATGCACATTATGTTTTGATTCCGAGTTTTAATCCAGTATTCATCCTCAAACCTAAAGATCATCAAAAAGGCTGTATTTAATTTGGTCTTTTACTCTGAATATATGAGTTATTATGGAACTGTTGGGGTTCAGATAACAAAGGCAGTTTGCTGAGAGCAAAGCCATGGCATTTGTGTGCAGTGTTTCCTACAGAGCATAGTACGTTTAAGTAGAAAGTTGTCACACATTTGGTGGGTGTGACAAACTCGGTGGTGGTCCATGCAATTACTGTGCCCCCTCCCTCCCACAAAGCCACAGCAGAAAGCCTCTCTAACTGCAGAAATTATAGACTATTCCCATTATACTAAATGCCTATCACCCTTACCCTTACCTGCCACCTAATTTATCTTGATCAAAGCTTGTAGGCAGATATGACATTAGCATAAAATCCACAGACCTTTCTAGTGCAACAGAGAGAGGAGACAAGGAGAGCACTAATGTTATCTGTGAATGCTTTGTTTACCCTCAATCTTAATGGAAATATAGAAACACAGGTTTTGATCTATGAGAACATTACATTCATCAGTAATTTATGTAAATCTTTGCCTCAGATTCCTGGGAGAGCGCAGCCATTATGTCAGCCTTAAAGTTATGTGACCTCAAAGTGGCTTTAATAGATACGTTTATAATAACAATGGACCTCATGCAATAACCACTCAGACAAACAGATTTGATCATAAACGACTTGTGCAAGTGATATAGAAGAAGTTGCCGCATTCAACAGTTGTCTTGTATGTTGAATTTTCTCGGTGCAAACACAATTTACGTGTTTTCCATATCTGTCGTAGGACTCAAGTGCAATTAGTCTGCTGTTAACCAAGACTAAGTTTTTCACTAATGGATTGTATATTTCTTTACTTTGAAGCAATTTTGAGTTTGAAAACCCTATATAAATTACACTTCATAATTATGTTGATATTATGTTGTTTGACTTTGTGTCCTGACCAAACATCAGTATGTGACAAGTTGGGATGTGATATGATGGTCACTCGTAGTGAATTATTAGTAGAACCTGCAGCTTCCGTCGGCTTTATTGTGAGTTTTAGCTTATTGTTTAGCTGTCCAGTAAAGCAAACAACTTTACTGTTTTGGTTCACTATCACCGCTCACAGTCTTGTTTTAGACTACAACTCATCCTCATACAATGATTCATTTGCTATCTTAGTGTTTTCCAATCAAAAGTCCATCAACCTCGTGTCAATTTCTGTTTGTTCCATGCATACCATCTTCTCAAAATAAACTTCTGTCTTCACAGGAAACAACTTAGTCAGGTTTAGGCAATACAACTTCTTGGTTAGGTTGAGGAAAGGATTTTGGTTTGGGTTAAAGTAACTATGGAAGTGGTGTTACTGAAGTACACAAGGTACTTGACAAATAAATCAACGTTGACTTCTCATTTCACGCGGGGCTCCAACAGTGGTACATCCACCCCCGTACCGGCAGGATGTGCATTCATTGGGATCCACCCACTTCACTCATATAGTTCAGTAGAGGGCGGAGCCTGTGTGAGATAAAACCATGGATACAGAAAGACAACTGGATACAGCGTTGGAGGCAAGGCCCCATTCATTCATATGAAAGTTGCTCAGAGGCGCAATGCCCAATGGCATCACGTGACAGACCCGGATGTTGTATAATGTGGCCACTATATTTAATTTGCTTCAAAGTTCATCGCTCTTCCTGGAGGCTTGGTTAGAACAAATGTTACAATATTGTAACCCAAGTTCTGAGCGCAGGTGAAGCCCTCTCCTAAGGGAGCCCAGATGCTGAGTATTTTCATTTTTTGCCCTTTTATACTTCTACTCCACTACATTTCAGATGTATTTTGTATGTTTTTCTCCTCTACATTTATCTGAAAGCTATAGTTACTGGTTGCATATGATTTAACTGTTCATATACTACATATGATCAATTTATAAAATATGATGCATTGTTAGAAGTTAAACAAACCAACAGTGTATAAAGTAGTTGACATTAGATCAACCTCAACCAGCTTTGGTGCTGTGCGAATGCATCCATAATACTAGTCCAATAGTATGATACATATGATAATATATCACTCTCAAAGGAGCTATTCTGCCCCTGTGCTTAAGTACATTTTGCTGATACATTTAATGCAAGACCTTTACTTGTGACAAAGGCATTCTACTCTGTGGCATTGCAACCCTTACTTAATAAAATATAAGAATACTTCCATACCTGTATCTAGTGGACTAAGTATGTGCTTTTAAGTACTAATGTGAATTTGACATGTCAGAATGTTGGAGTCTTTATACTGTATAATACATAGTGGTAATACAGCTTTTATTGTTTTATCAGCTGAGGCACACTCCACTAAACCTCCCTGGATCATTTCCCCCTTTTACACAGACGTTGTGCTCCAATACCCTCTGATTTACAAATTGAACACTTTGTTTAATCCCTCTTTATCCTGATGTGATCCAACCATTTAGAATCAAAAGCCAACGGAGATATGTGTGTAATTTAAGTTTGCATGGTGTCTCCCCCGCTGATGCAGCACATGTATGGCGGATCATGATCGATCAGCCACAGAGGCAGAGTGTTACGTCAATGGACCCATGGAACAAACTCAAGTATTGACAGAGCCGCTTACATATTCTCCAACTAAAGGCTTGTGTAGCTGTGGATTTGTAACATTCTTGGGAAAGCTACATAGTTGTGTTATACAAAAGAAAAGTTTTAAATAGTAGATGGATGGATAGATGAATGGATAGACAAACAGAAGGAGAGGTTTTAAGGGCATTGTATACCTCCCAGCAATGTTTACGTTGGGTTCAAGCCGACCTGGCTGGACAGTCGGCTTAAAACAAAAGAAACAGAGGAAACATTTTTACTGAATAAAACTGCAACCTGCATCAAAACCCTCCTCAAGCAGCACAGTTTTAAGGGGATTTCATTGTCCTTCTGTGTTATATATGTTTCATCATACTGTGTTTGTACTCTCATGGTTGAATACATTTATTGTAAGTTGCTTTGGATAAAAGCGTCAGCTAAATTAAATGTAATGTCATCGTATGTTTATATGCTGAAGAACATTTGAGTAACTCAGCATATTTCACAGCAATCTAAATGTATAGATGTGTTTGTTGTGCTCGTGCACATGCCTGAACAGATCGGTTATGCTGGTATGAAAAAGTGTGCAATGAATAAGGATGACAATTCCTGCTGTTAGTGATAAGTAAGGTTCATACCCCATGGAGCGAAACTACTTTGAGGTGTCCTAGTTAAGATAAAAGCTTGTTTCAAGGCCTTGATTTTGGATTCACAAAACTGTGGGAAGTTTTTCTTCTCTTTTTATTTATGCAGCACCAGTATAGTTGCAAAAAAAAAAAGAACCATAGCCTTTTTGGATTATAGCTGCTTTAGATGCAAGTGGCACAGCTGTATTTCTCACACTTTCAGAATTCCATTTTATAGTGACATTTTACAGGTTATTTATCGCTGTCAAAAATCTGCTATGCCCAAATCACAAACAATGGGGCATTGAAACCAGCTTTCAGAGCAGAGTTGATTTTGCATTTCATGCAGCGCCACACACTCAGCGTAACATACCTCTCGAGTCTCCTTGGCATTAAACAATGGTGGACATTTGTTTTTTCAAGTTTGATAAAGCATGACGCCAATCAGCTGTAAAATACAGTTCCGTTAAATGCCAGTACATCCTCTGAGCTTTGCTTTCTGTAAAGGGAGTGTGCGTCAGAACATTGCCAACTGATGCATTTTATAATGTTAATGAACTTGTCAGAGTCTGGATGATGCACACGGCATACAACACAACAGTCCGTCCTCCCCTCAACACGCTGTTCTTTGCAAAGCCCTTAAATATTAAGCATGTGTGTATAACAACAGCCATTGTACGTAAAGGGCTTTCATTAATTGCAACTGAGATAATGAGCTCGCCACGCAACCACAGCATCTCCTGCTTTCTTTTCTACGTTCTTTATTTCGGGGCATTGTGCCATTGTCACAGTATATCCTTAACAGCAACAGACCAAAGGCTTTTCTATCTTATTTTGGATGAGAATTTCATTGGTGTCACTTTTGAAATATGCTAAAAGTCCTAGAGCTCCCTTTCATCAAAGGTCTTCCTCATAATTATTGAGAAAGCTGTGATACTGGAATGCATTTGGAGGCCTGCATCTCAGCTGGGATTTTATATGGTCTGGGTAAACCCTTTTCCTCACTGAGCAAATAACTGAGGCATTCTGAACCAGGCAGCATCATGCAAAATTAAATCCTTCATTTCCTTTTTTTGGTCTAAAAAAACAAACAAAAAAGAAACACAGTTTGCGAAACATGTTTAGATTATTTGCATTTGTTTTAGCATAGCCCTAATTTGTTGACGAAAAAGCTTACTGAAGCTCGCCCCTGTTGACCAAGTCACAGCAGAGTGAGCCCCGAGAGCACAGAAATCATAGACCAAAAAATGAATGGCAGTGATACAGCTGTTCTGACAACAGTCTCCATGTGAACAGTGAAACATTAATGCAGGTTTATGTCTCTTTCCTGTCTTGTTATCTGGTAGCTTCTGAGAGCCCAACCTTTAAGCATTTTGATGGAAAACAAGATCCCCTGATAAACCTGGCATGTCGGCTCAGCTGCCTGTTTAGCTTAAGATAATTTTTTCTACCTTATGATATAATCACGGGTGACACCGTGAAGCATACATTGGGCATATGAAAGAAGCTCGCCGTGCATCTGCAACAACGCCATCGCAGGAGTATTCTCAATTAAAAGCTACATGTTCTAATCTTGTTTGACGCAACCCTGACGTAGCTGTCCTGACATGTACAGTCGAGCGGCAAATCACTCACTGATACACTCCCATACACGGTCCACTGCGGACCTGGCTCCAGATTACTTACAGTGCTACAAGGCAACATGCACAGCAAATATCAAGGCAATAAAATAGCTTTAATGTTGCCACGACAAAGTAAATGAACTGCGGTGTCAGTAAGTGGACAAAGTGCGCAATTTCAAATGATTTCTGATGTTCTTCTATTTTTTACACATTAACATAGCCATATTTAATTGGCAGTCTTTCATACGTTAAATATGTACATAAGAGTTCTTTAAAGTGTATATCATGCCTTTGCTCAGTTCAACCAAATAAATGCATCAATTTGATTTTAAATTACCTGGTGACAACTTGATTCAAATTCAGCAGAGTGTCTTGCTGCTGCAGATCAGGTATTTAAAATGTCTTGTTGTTTACTGGTTCAATTACACCGTTCAAATGGGCACATAAAAGGCAGGGATACATAAAAAACAGTTAGAATTTATGGCATTAGATAAATCTGCCACAGGGTTGCTTTATGCATCTTTTGGAAGCTGTTAAGATATCTCTGAGGCAAGCCATTTTCTCCCCAGTATCAGACACATGCACTGAATGTACAGCTCAAACGAACTCCCTGATAAATTGAGTTGAGACCAGTGACAGAGAGATAAACTGAATTGTAAAGCAGCTGTGCTGCATTGATAGAGTGCTCTGACACCAGCTGTCCTTTGCAAACATCTCCACCGGGACACTTTTTAAAAGATAAAAACATCTGATTGGATCCATCAATGTGGCTTAAACGCAGATTCAAACCCCTCCTGCAAGTCTCCCCGCCAGCCTCACATTTGAATGGAACATTTGCGTATCTTGAAAAATGTTTTGACATGTCAGTTTCATCCCTGCATTCCATAATATGCATAATGTAGAATACTTGGCAAAGTGAAATGAGCCACCCTGTTCAGTGAAACTAGGTGACTATGTGGGCCCGCAGCTCTTTCTTTGTTTCAGATTTGCTCATCAAATCTAAATACATGTGAGGTTGGCAAAAGAAATGCAGGGCCTTTATTACAGAAACCCACAGTGAATGGGAAGATTTATTTTCTTTGCATTCAGACCAAAACATTCTCCCTCTGCTGACAAAGGCCCGAAAAGAAAGTTTTCCCTTTCTTTTCGGTCTTTCTTAAACGCCTTTATGCAGCTATATGAGCTGTCAAAAATTTTTTATTTAGTTTCTCACCAACTCGACCATAAAAGAACATTACACGGCAAAATTTCACTTCAAGGTGCTTTCTGTATTATACTTAGCTAATTCACAAGTAAAAGTCCTTTTCTGACAATACTCTGGAAGAGCAGCCATTAACTGCAAAACAAGGTTATGAGCATGAGGTTACCAAAGACCTTTGGTTGCTTTTCATGATTTTCTTTTTCCCTGCACGACTCCACTATCACAATTAACTAATGCTCTTAGCCGGACGCATTTCAAGTGGCCGGCATTATTAGTAACAAATTGCTGTGACGTTCCAGGCAAACTCTGTAAACCATTTCATCATGTAAATTCCCTTTTCCTGCCTGAAGAGCTCTAAGTACCTGCATCCCACAATTAACAATGACCTAGACAAAATAAACCATCAGTTGCACTTGTAGGACCACATCTCCGAAACCCAGAGTGCTAAAAGAAAAATACTCCTTCATCTCATTCCCCCCGGCGTAATGTACTCTATAGGTTTTTGCAGCAGCGGTCTGTGATTTCACTGTACACTAAAATATTTTCCCAAGGCTTCTCTCAGTGAGGAAACTATCGCTTGTTTCCACACATGCATTTGACAGCTTTTGCTTGCAGCAGACTTAAAGTGATGTGCACATCACAAGGAAACAAACTAATGAGAGGAGATTTGTGGATGGGGGAGAGGGAGAGAAAGAAGAGGCGGATTATTTTCTGCTTCACACGGCTCCCTCTTTGTCGTGTTAATATTGTCTGCTGCTTTATTAGCCAATGTTGCTTCACCACACAGAGCTTTGAAATCCCTCAGGTCTCACCAAATGACCAAAACCTCCTTTAAACATGTTTTATATTGCTTTAGTCCCCAGATGATAACGAGGTCTCATTGGCACTAGAGCTCTTTTCCCTTTTGCGTGGCAAGGCTGTGGTTTCTCGTTTCATTGCTACAAGTAAACAGCAAGTAAACATTTAATGCCTTGACATACTCTCATTGTTTTTCCCTGAGCTTCTTTTCTCTAATTGGAAACCATTGTCTTTGGTGACTCTAAAGACCGGTTCCCTTTCAGATGAACTGCGCTAATGAATGCGCCTCCTCGGACGGCCGATTTCAGTAGACACAGGAGCGGGCAGCGAGTACAAAAGCTTGAAAGGGGTTGAGCTTGCAAGGGATACTTACCTTGCAAAGAGCTTTGTGCAGCGCTGTTGAGCTGAGATGTATCTGGTGTTCATCATTAGGCCAGCTGATGGCTCGTTGTGAGGAGAATGTGCCCAGAAGGAAAAGGACAGAGATCAAATGGGCAGCTAGTCTCCCAAGTCTTGTCTGATTAGTCGTTCTGTCCAGACGCCTCACACTGAGATCACACTGGGTCTGGTTGCTTCGTCCATCTTAGCACCAAAGAATGATGCAAGGCAATGACATACACTTGTGGCACCCAGGGGGCATCATTTCCCATGCTCTTATCATCCGCTTAGTACCCACCATCACGAGCCAGGTTATCTCAGTAGCTGATCGTGGCAAAAGAGGTGTCTTTGGCAATCTGGCCCAATAGGAAGCCGGAAATACGGTGGACCTTTTTCAGTTCATCAGTCTGAGTGTTTCACAGATGTTGGCATGAAATGCAAAATAGAGAAAAACTTACTAGCTGCTGCTCCTGTTTAGAAACAAATTAAAAGTGAAATTGTAGAATTAATGTCTCAAAGGATTGTGAGGATCTGGTGTTTTTAGAGTGAGGAACTAAATATGAGAATACCTTGGCCTCTGCGGCACCAGTTTTGATTATGTTTTATAAACATCAGTTTATATTTGTATGTATTCATTGTTTTTGGTGTCACAGCTGCCACTGCTGCATGTGTAAAATACTACTGGGTAGAAAATATTATGAACTAGACATAATGGTTTAGATTTACTTACACCTGAACACTTCAAGCGGCAACCTCCGTTGCTGAGAAATGAAGCCAACGTTTAAAACAATGCCAAAAACTGCATTTCTTTGACTGGCCACTTGAGGCTGGCTCCAAAACATAGACTATAAGAAGCGGAAGTAGTCACTGTGAAATTGTTTACAATTAACTTTCATCAACTGAAAACTCACCGTGAATGGTTTAAAATTCTAAGATTAAAAAACAGACAACTCACAGACTGGACAATTCCGTGGTAGCTACCTGTCCATCACACAGAAGCATACCCTGCTTCATCTTCTTTTTTACTCTAATTGGGACCATAATTTACTAAATCATCATGCTGTATTGAAGAACACTTACAACTAGTGACTGAGACCATAAACATGTTTACAATGTTTACTGAGTAATAAATCAAGTGAGAAGTAGGGTAATTTCTCATATAATCACACTTTCTTTTGTAACCAGAGGAGTCACCCTCTGCTGGCCAGTAGAACTAATGCAATTATAAAGCATTTCAGCATTGGCTTCACTTTTCAGACCCGAAGGTTGCCGCCTGCTGTAAAAGCGAGACAATCTCCATAGAACTCTATGTTAAAATGCCCAACTTTACAGCAGAAATAAACATGTTTACAGCCTGGTGCAAAAAATATCCTCATTTATGACTGTTCAGGGGGGATATACTCACCTGTATATTATAGCTTAACGTTAGGCATAATTAAGGGCACGGCCATTTTGAGTGACATGTGGGTGCCTACTAAAGGTTACTGGACTCTAGCTGCCTCCACTGCTGCGTCACCTAAGCCCCCCATCAGCTCAGCCGACGATCCACCTCTTTGCCCATTTTGTGATTCGCCGGGAGTTGCAGAGTCGTCACTGCCAAGACCTACTTTGAGCCTCACAACCTCCCTTCAGAAACCTATGAGTGAGGTCATGGAGACTACCTCCATATCTTATACAGTGATCTGATCATGTCCAGGCAAACGAAAAGAGAGTAGCTAGCTGGTCTGCCGCCTCGTTTCAGGCAAACACAGACACGACAGTTGGACTTCTGGGACTAACACTAGCTAGCTTATTAAATCTGTTGTTTAATTCAATGAATAAGACAAAAGCTTGATAGGAGTTTAAAAATACTGTGACATCTATCCGCATCAACCATTCCTCGTGGTGAAGAAACGAGGCAATTCAATTGAGAGGAAGCTATAACATTCTTTATATTGGCCTTACTCATTGTGGGGGTCGGGACCCCACCAAGGAATCGCAAGACACATCTCAGCAGTTGTGAGACGGTTCGGAGAACAGCAATTAAGAGAAGCAGCATAAAAGGTAGCGAGACATAATACTATTTCTTTCTCCACACTCCAAGCTTTTGTTTCTTGTGAATTGCTGGATATGTTTAACTCTTGGTGCCTTTAAAATGTATTCCAACAGAACAGGGGAAGAAATCCCTCTTAAGGTCACGCAGTAGAACCAAGAGACATCATGCAACAGGGGATTATGGATCACAAGAAGGCATGTCTTGGTTTTAAAGCATCACAAGCTTCGAAAGTCCCCCCTTTACTTTCGTTGAGCAAGACATTGTGTCCCTGACCAGCAAACTGTCCATACTAGCAACAAACCAGATGAGACTTTTTTATTATTATTATTATTAAGAGGGTCAGATATCTCAACATGGGGAAAGTCAGCCCTCCCTGTTTGATAACACACCAGGGAAAGGCGGAACGAATGTGCTGCCTTGGAAAACGAACGGTTATCATTGGAGACCCTTTTATGTCAACGGGGCTGGTGTCAACAATCCCACAGGGGAATCATTTTACATTCTAATTATAACAGCTAATAATATTTTGATATACGCAACAACTCTTAATTTAAATGTGAGTGAGTGTGTGTGTGTGCATGCGTGCGTGCGTGTGTGTGTGTGTGTGTGTGTGTGTGTGTGTGTGTGTGTGTTGGGACATTGACGTGGCTCAGATTCATTTTAAGCTCTTCAATAAATAATTTGCCTCCGCTGTGAATGCATGATATCCCTGCTAATAGACACATTATGCATGATTTCCGGCACTACTCTTCCATTTGACCTCTTGTTTACTTCGAGGTAATGTTAAGATTGGCTTCTCCTTTTACTCCAATCAGCATGTTGTTGTTCTGCATGAGAGGATATGTCTACCATTCCGTAATGACATCCTTGTACAAACTAAAATGCAGCTGTATCATATGAAACACACGCTAACATTAGTGTGAGTTACCAACTTTCCCCTTTTGCTCATCATTTCATTATATTGATTTGACTCACTGTAGAATCAATATCTCTGGGATTTTTTTTTCCTGTACTAACTGCCAGTGTTGCTAAGGCGCACTTGATTTGTGAATCATCAGGTCAACATTTGTGAAGTGGTCAGCTTCTATTTCCAAGTAAGGCACTTTAGAGGAAAAGACCGCACTCTACTGGAGTGGACATAAACTGGAGGAATTCAAATGTGTGAATGTATCACAGATTAACTAAAAAGATGTTTGAAATATCATAAATCTGCATGAATCACTGGCGGCAATGCAACAGATGGTAGGTGAGAAGTTTTGTACTCAAAATGCGCCAATATTTACTTAGAGTTTTTGGTGCTTAATTAATACTGTGTCATGAGTGTTATATTTAAGTTAAGATATGAATTTACAGAGTACAATAATGATATCAGGTTACTGCCAAATCCTGTCTGTGCTGTAGACACATCAAGACAAAAAGATAAAGCAGTGGAACATGAGATTAGTCGTGTAGACTAAATGAGGGAAATAGAGGGATGTGATATTAAATTAGAATTTATGTTCCTCAGTACTTAGCTCAGTTGAATGAGGAGACAAAGTCACCCTGGAAACAAGCATTAGGAGTAAATAATATGAGCCACTGTCTGCTCCCTCAATTTAACTCAAGCATGTCTTATTAAAAATGGAAAAAAGGGCCCATGCCACATTAAGGATTAGAAATTTGTTTTTAAGCATGAAATGAGCCCTGCGCCGTACGCTGTACAGACGGATGAATGTTTCGACCAACCCGAAGACTGTGGATTTGCATGACACACAAAAAAAATGTAGTTCAAATATGAACATTAATCCCCCAATAAACTGTCTTAACGCTTCATCGCCTTGATGAATAAATGAGGACGCATATGAAAAAAAACAGTCAACTGAATTTCCAAAATACTTGGCCTCACAAAAAAGCAGCACTGACATTAACTGTGTGGAACCTGGTGTTGTTTGTAGGTGAAATCAATCATTCGGTTGGCTTTAACCTTTTAAATTTGTCCTGCAGTAATCACTATGTGAATTTCTGCTTTCAACCAATTTCTGTCAGAGGACTGCTCCAGTGATAAATTTTCTCGCAGTATGAAGACATAAAACGCTTTATCATAATAAAATGTATGAAGAAAACAAAAACCTCTTGTCCGTTTTTGCGTTCTGCCAAATTCAGCATTTTGTTGCGTGCTCGCGACCTGCTTTATGATTTATGCGTTGAATAACACCCCCTATGTATCCATCAACCAGCAGATGCAGATGGTGGCTCCAGTAATCTGGAGGATAAGGAATAAAGAAAAGGGGTGGGGGTGTGGGGAGGTGGAAAGAAGTGTGAAGCTGACAAACATATGCAGACTCGTTATGTCCACAGTGGCCATGATGTCTTTTAACACCATCTGTTTTCCTACTTGTGTGCCCTTGTGTGCTAAAACCCATCTGTGATAAAGAAGAAAATGCACATAAGTTTGGTGAACAAAATTGCGTCATTAGTTAGAAAATATAACAATTATTTATCTTTATTCCTGTACAATTAACTTTAACAAGCTGGTAACCAGTCAAACTTTTTTAACAGATGTCTCAAACCATAAGAAGCACAGCAGCATTTTTTTGTCGACGTGTAGAAAGATCGCCTCGGGTATTTGTGGCAAAGAAAGTTTGCCTTGTATTAGCTGCTGCTACAGTTACTGATGTCCACTGACAAGTTCCACTCGGCAATTATTTGCTGCACAGCTTCATTTCAATGTAAGTTGTTAAGGCAGACGACAGCGTTACTCATTCCACTTTCCTCAACCTCAAACTGCCATCATACCCGTGTTTTACGTCCATTACTTGTATGCAGCCACTTAATTGCACGCTGCCACAAAGCTTCTGTTTCATGCATGTTATGGACCTTGACACGATACATTATTAGTGTTGAGGACAGTCATCCTCATTCCTCTGAGTTTGTGTAATTTGCATATCAAGCAACATGCATGTACAGTAGTGGGGACTGAGTGGCTCAGGGTGAAGTAAGGCTGCGGTAGCCTCGAGGTCAGATGGGCTTCGCAGTGATTCAGACAGCGAAAGCAGCATATCAGAGAGTGGGGCAAAGGGTTGGAGATGTAATGAATGAAACAGAACACATGTAAAATAGAATACAATTGTTATAGTCATACAACCAGAGAGGCACATGCATTACATTAGACACCAAAAACTCTCACTGAATTCTGATTAAAATGTATTTATGTGCCTTTTGACAGTCGTCATCTCTGTTTTTTAAGGTGACCTTGTTTATTGCGAGGTGGTGAATGGGAGATGACAAAAGGAGGTGGCACTGCAAGATGTGAGATGTTTAGAAATCCTTACATCACCAACCACAAGTTGGCAAAACTCACGATTATGACCAGACCATACAGTATGTTTGAACAACTGAAGAAAGTGGGAGTTAAAATGCCTTTATTGTTATTACAATAACATATTTGACATCAGAGTCTCTGAGTCCATTAGGGTTCAGTGTCAAAACATAATTAATAAAGTATAGGCTTTATTCATTAACAAATTGTCAGTGGCTTATACAAAGACTTAATGGAAAGATACTTTTTTTAATATATCTATTGTACATTTTGCTCATCAATGCAACATCAATTTCTCTTCACTTCTCCTTCTGTACAGTTCTTGTTAGGGGCAGGAATCCCCAGAGGGCCCCACAATACAATATTGTCACGAAACTATTATATTGCAAGTTTTCACACGGTTTCACTTCAATAATCTTTTGCTGCATTTTTGCCATCAGTGTATCGATGAAATATCGCGACGCAAAATATTGCATTGCTGTGCAGTATTGATTCCCCCCCCCACCCGTAGTACTTGTCCAGCCTGCCAGTCGTCTGATAAAGACATTGTCAAAGGGAGGCGTGAATGTGGAGTCACTTAAAGCACATTGATCAAACAGATTAAGGACAAGTACCCACAGTGATGTTCTTCCCTTGGTGCTGCATCTCATTACCTGCCCGTCCTTGATGGAACTATGTGATATATAGTTGAAGTAACCATATTACATAATATGCCACTAATTGCTCGTTATGCAATCCTTGCACCTTGTACTTCTACCTTTTTTAAAGCTTGCAATAATTGGATGCTTTATTCAGTTCTAATGCCTGCTATTGTGTTTGTGAGTGAATGCGTATTATCTTTCTTTTCAGTTCTCTTTCGTTTGTTATTTTTGAGAATATCCTGCACTCTATGATAAAAAGAGATGTAGAAGAATGCCCTTCTCCCTCACATACCCGTGGTTGTTATCATGAAGTTGTGGCAATAAAAAAAAAATCTTCCTCTTAATTCATCAGCAAGGGGGCTTTTTCCTGTGCATAGATAGCCTTTTTCAGCTGTGCCATCATTAGCATTCTGAAATGGTTAGCATTTACAGAGAGATGCCCAGAACAGTTTTATATTGTTAATTAATCAGCTTCATTGAGCAATTTGGTTATAAGAGCTTTGCTTAAGGGCATCTCAATGCTAATTGTTGAGGTAGATGAGTGATTCCTTGCCCTGCTTTTCCAAACCGCTCTTGGAATATGAGCTGAAGCCACGCCATTCACACATGCATTTATTTTTGAAACTCCAGCACCACTTAAATATATTCAGAAAGAATGAGCCTTTTCCATCTCTTTCTTAAACGTATGTGCTGTGATTAAAACTAGCCCAGGCAATGTTGCCTTGCTATATAGTAACTGTGCAGTATTGTAACCAGTATACTGTAGATCAACAATCTCCTACGAGACTGACCTGCTTTGATCTCATCACATCCTCACTGCCAGCCCACAGACAGGCTGTCTTCATCAGAATGACAGCAATAATAACCATCTCTGGATGGCCTTCTCTCAGATTGCTTTAGATAACACACTTGCATAACGCTTAACTGCCGGAATTTATACCCCGGCTGTGCCTGACCCTCACCCGGCTACCTCCAGGGTGCAGCTGGTCTGTTCCTGTTGGTGGCACAGTTTTCATGAAGCCCAGCTCTAATCCCTGTATGTAATCTGGCAGTACCAGCAGCAGCCAATCACAACCTGTTTGTATTCTGTAATATTGGAATGAAAATGCCTGACAGCAGAGCGGGAGCATGTGACACCAGTAACGGGCCAGAGAAAATGTCCACTGTTACGATGCTGTCCCTCTGTACTTCATGTGTGTGCATATAGATGGCACTGAAAACGTGTTGTACTGAAGGCCACCACATAGACACATTGAACCTAAAATACAGATTTCCACAAGAAGTAACAAAATAAATGATCATGAGCAACAGTTATTGAACAACAGACAAACACAGGACTATCAGCCAGAGGACCGCTGTTCATGTCCCATGTGAAACAAAAAGTAGACGTTGACTTTTTCGCTTGTTACACAACGCTGTATCGCTTGTTATTTAACGTTACATAAGAAAGTCCGCTAAGGGCGGTTGTTACGTTGTACCGACACATTGTACAATCACTTGGTCCACTCACATTGTAGCGTCACGCTGTAGAGTCATGCTGTAGAGTCATGCTGTAGAGTCATGCTGTAGAGTCACGCAGAACAGTCACGCAGAACAGTCACGTGGTACCGTCACGTTCTACCGTAACACTGTTACGTTATCATTCTCACATTTCTTTCCTTAATCAAGCGGTGGTGTTGCCTAAACCTAATCAATAGTTTCACGATGACGTGTCGTTTAACAAGTGCAATAGGAGGCTGATATGAAACGCAATTATGAAACGTATTGGTCCAGAAACGCTGCGATTCAACGTGTCCCGTGGTTTGCAGGAACACACAATGCCAGTCTGGCGACTGGCTTGGCCAAAGCCTGTTGAATTCCTGCCAAACTCTGAACCAAGTACCCCGTAAAGGTATTGCTAAACTCACCTTTCCCGTGAACGTAGCATCCGTTTAAATTGGCACGGCATTGTAGGATGAGTAAATCGGAGCATCAAAAGGTACCGTTCATGTTTGCTACCAGCCTGAATTAGCTGTGGTTCCCCACGGAGAGTAGTGTCAGACAGCAGGAAGAGAGGAGCCTGTCATTTGAAGCATGAAATCCCTTTAACCAAGTCCTCTGTCACTCAGCAGCCAGTAGGGGAGCACAGCATGCAGAGCTGTAAGCACACAGGTTAAGAGGCAGGGTCACCAATGCTGCTGGATGTGATTACTGAATCGAGATCAACATTACGCAGCACATCCACAGACACAGCCATCACTTACGGGCCTCCTCAGTCAGCAGGCATGCCATATCCACACCTCAGCGTTCCCCCTAGTTACACTTGGCAGCTCTAAGTGCTGCAGACTAATAAAGTTAATACACAATGCACTTTTATCCTGCTGCATCATATTTTGTGTGGTTTATTACACATTTTAAGGTACAGCACTTTGCAACACTTCCTTCTGTATTGTCCCCGGTATATAATGCTTTGTGCTCCATAAAAGCAATGACAGTGAGTTTCATCTCCTCCCTCACTGGGGCATGGTGCGTTTTTCCTCCTATCCTAGCACTCCCTCACCTCACATACTGCGTATCTCCCAGTGTGCAGTGCAGCTGTCTGCCCGTTTGTTACAGGAGCTCAAAGCCTTAGAGATAGCTTGTTGTTCCTCTGAATTAAATGGAGTGGAAAGGTCCTGTGCTTTACCACCTAATGTCAATCTTCGTATTCTATATTCTAAAATATTTAATGTATTCTTTGCTTTTGTTTTATTACACTGTGCACATTTATTAAGACATTAAACATATTTTATTGTTCACGGGATAAGCATGAGATGAAGTCTTTTGGTTTTCAACGAGGTCCTTACAAGACCTTTACGATTATAATAAAATAATAAAATAAAACAAATATCACACATGATAAATAAAAAACAAAACACGCATTTCCTTGTCATACGTCTTCATGAGAGTACAAAAATAAATTAAAACTAACTTGATTTCAAATGTGAACAAAAAGTCTTGCACGCTCCATCCTACTCTGAGAAGTGACGTCTGAATTTTGTATTCATTTTGCTTTTGCATTCAGTAATTATACCAATTTTGCAAGTAAGACAATGCCTCCCAATGCTTCTGCCCTGTTTCAAAAGGACACTTTGTGAGATAATGATATTAGGCAAATTAGCACGGATATGAAGGAAAGTGCCAAGCCGGTTCATGACAATGCTCTGATCATCTCTTTTGTTGCTGCTTGTCTAAGTCTTTAAATGAGGGACTGAATGGGAATAAATCTCATTAGGTTATTATTTGGGAGCCATGCTTCTTTTCATTTTATGGAAGTGTTAGACTTGTAGATTCAGATCACAAAGAAATGCGAGTAAAATATGAATGAGCGTTTCTTTAAACCCCATTATCATACTTATAAGACACCACGTGGAGAACATATTGTTATTACTCAACCCTATCTTAGAATATCATTAACTACATGAGGTCCTCCATATCTTTAAACATGGAGATTAGATGTCTTTAAAAATGTCATGCATTTCATATTCCCTATTTCCTCTCTTCCTAACCAGCTTGAAAAATACTATAAAAAGACTTGCTGTTGTGATTCTCTGACTGCTGCTTGAAATTATGAAGCAGGATTCAGGTTGAATCTCTCACAGTTGGCCTGCAGTATGTTAGCTGAATTTCCTCCAGTGGCTGCTGATGCAGCTGCAGCCTATAAATAGGTCTACCCCAGACAGGCATTGGGACGAGGGCATTGGTTAACCCCTGAGACCCAGTCCTAATCTTACCCCAATAACAGGCAGCATCATTAGAGAGTCGCCTCCAGCTGGCAGGACAGTAAGGATACAATGCCTCCTCCGTCTGGAGAGATCTTGGAATTATCACATCTCAAGGGAGTGCTTTCAAACTCCCTCCATTGTCAGCTACCTGTCGAGGACTGTATGCCACAGTGCCAAGGAGGGGTAGCTCACTCTCTGCCACCCTTTCCCCGTCTTTTCATATTTCCAGATTGCCGTGTGTCAGTTGCCTCTGTGTGCCTCGTTGCATGGCCTGGATTCAACAAAGCAGTTGCAGCAAAGCTCTGCTTCCCCAACGGTGCTTTTCCGCAATCAAAGAGCATTCATCTCCCTCTAGTCTTGCCCTCCCTCTTGTACAGCCGTTTTGGCACAGTTTGGCTCTCTTTTTCCCCTCCCACTCTCTCCCGTTTCTATTCCTTCCATAGTCAGTCATTTTCTACCACAAACAGGTCCCCTAGTGGGGATAGGGAGACACCCACTGATGTGCAGATTCTTTGAGATTTATTACTCAGGGGTGTACGGGTCAGTCTTAATTAAGAAGTGAAATCATTAAGGAGGGATAGATAAAGAGAGGGTGCCACAGAGATGACCTGTCTGTGGCAGAAATATCCTCTCTGGTCCTTGTGGCTTCCAGACAACCAGAAATCTAACACCTGCATTATCCACCAGGTTTTTCAACAAGAGGATTGAAGCGATTGTAATGCTTGTTGGATTAGATGAACTGTGAAACAGTAGACTGGTTAGATAATGTCTCCAACTCACCTCAGTACTTCTGGGCCAGCGGAGCGCTTTTGCATCTGTTTATGGAGCTTTGTACCTCTTAAGTGAACTACAAAGTGTTTGGATGGATGGATGGGGTGGGGGGGGTGGTGAGCACATAATCATGTTTTTTTTTTCTCCCCCATAATAGTAATGTGTATTCTCTTTCACTGTCGCTTGAATAGATGGGAAATGCATTATTTTGAAATACTGATGGCAATGCCACATGTAGTCTTCATATCCTCTGAACCAATGATCAAACTAATGAAATCCTAAAAACGCTGCAAATGCGCGATCCCTTTTGAAGAGATAATCCTAGCTCTTCTTCAGTTCTTCATTGTTGTTTTTTTTCCCCCACTACACTTCCGGGAGATTACTTGGCAATTAGATGCTGATGTATTTTTCTCCTGGTTTGTGCTAATGATGTTTGAGTTTCCAGCATTGGCATGCTTTGTCTTTTTCAGCTCTGCTTGCTAAGGTTATTGCTGATCGCACTAACTTCTATTTCTGCCAATCAAAAAGTTTCACTCAGTGTGAATAAAAGGATCTATTCTGGAAATGATCTGACAGCGGACACTGGGTACTGCGTCAGTGGTTGTGTATCTAAGATGTCTGCCACAATGGTAGAAAAGCTGCCCTAGTGAGTTGCCCTATTAGTGGATGTAATCAGGCTTAGCTCACAAATGAAGACAGCAAGTCAGTCTAATGAAAGGTCGGTGTCATCTTAGACCTGACCAGCACCCACATGAGGACTTTGAACTTCTACAATGTGGCCAACACAGGGATGTAGCTCTAAAGAAGTGATACGGTTGTAGTTCAAATGTCAGAGGAGCTTTTAGAAAGGTCCATTGGATCATTGCTCGTGGGCTTTTATCCTCTAGTGCCTTGCTTTTTCTTTTTTTTTTCTTTGCATTCTTAGGGTATGTACAGAAGGCTCATTTAATAAATCAGCTCAAAGGAGTTGTTGCTAAAGACTAAATTAGACAACATCTATTTGTATTAGTTCATGTATTAGCGAGTGTGAGACGTGTTGCCGAGGTGAGCAGACTAAATGTTTCTGTTACCTGCTAACGAGCTGAAATGTCGTCAACTCTGAATCGATGAAATGTGTCAGTGCCATGTGTAAAGTCACAGTCAGTTGTTCACAGCCATTGTGGCCTGAGGGCTGAACACTTCAATGGCTGTTTGAGGTCAGCTGGAAGGCTATCGTTGATTTGCAGAATGCGTGTGTGCCAACAACACACACACACACACACACACGCGCGACATGTGACATGCAATGTTGATTGTCCAGTAGTAAAAAAAAAACAAAAAAAAACATGCAGCTTTTGCAAAGCTTTTGCAGAGATTTTTGTGCAGGGTTTCCTGAGTTCTGTTTTGTAAAATGTGGACGTAAACATTTCAACAGCTGCTTACATCTTCATGATGCATAAACCTAAAACTTAATTTGACTTTAAGTGGCTGTTCTGCTGAGAGACTTAGGGCTGCTCAAAAAAATTCAAAAAACACAAGCAAGGAAATAATGAGCATCAATAAAAATGATTTGACTTGTTGTCTGACTTTAGTTGTTTATACCTAGTGGTAGCAAATTACTCTGTGACTGACAGGGACATAAGCAGATGTGTTTTGAAGATTGTAAATAGAAATGAATAAAATCCTTTTGAAGTATAAAAATATATTTGACTTAGCTTCCTCAAGCACTATTCCTGTGTGAAATTGAGAAAGATAATAACAAGTAACTGGAAATGAACCATTCCAATTTCATCGACAGTTTTTTATAGACTTTATAGATGTCTTTATAAATGCTTGGCCCATACTGTACTAATCTATAATGTATATCACTTTAGGTCTCTGCGACATCTCATTATTAATCCAGCTTCTCAGCTTTCCGTATAGGTGTCATACATAAAGGAAGTTAAGGGTGGTATTGCTTTTAAGCTCCGCCAAATGGTTGTCACACAAGGTGTTATAAAGCCATGTCAGACAGAAATGTGGCTTGACTCCCTGGTGATGTTTCTAAAAGGTCCATTACTGTAACTACATTGGGGGCACAAGTCCTGGTGGTTGGAAAGCACAACTTTTAAACATGGCTTTGCTCTTAGAGGCTGACCCTTTACTGTTGCCTCTCCCTGTTCTGCAGCACTAAAAGAAACGAAGCCACATCTGTTCCGGGTGTCTTCATCGAGCATTGATGTGAAATGATATAAAAAAATGAACAGAAGGCCACAATACTCTCAGGTCCATGACAAGGGTGTCAAATATTTCTTCAAAGAAATCTAAAAAGCATGTGCTCTACTGCAGGTATGATTGCGACAAAAAGTCTTGCAAGCAGGCATACTGACCTTTTTGATATTCTAAATCTGGAGAAAAAAAACTTCAAAAGCCTCCCTCTTATTGGTTACAGGTGATTTATTTCCACACTCCTGCTCTTGGTTGTTTCAGCATCGTCAACTCCCACTGCAGTACCACTTAGCGAACTAAGCTCGAGGCAGTGTGCTTCCTCCAGAGGCGAAAAGGTTATACGAGTTACCCCACATTCACGGGGAACAATTGTTTGCTTATATAAAGACAATTTGGCTTTGTCTCTTCATGATGTGATGTGTACATTATACATTATACAGGCTAATCATGAGACGCTTGGGCGCTGTTTACCTCACTGAAGGGATTGGATTGGATCATAACGATAGCATCAGCAAACAGAAGAAGGATCCCTGGCCCACCAACAATTTCCTTCTTCAAAGCAGCATTAGTGGCTCCATTAAAATCCTGTCTCCCTTTTTTTCTTCATGGCTGTCTGTGGCTTCTGAGGAGACGCAAAATCACAATCATTGAAATGCTAAGTGACTTCAAGGCTCCTGTGAACATTAGATAGAAAGGAACTACTCCGTCATCTGCCATGCACACACACACACACACACACACAAAGAAGGATGAAACCGGTGTTTTGAATATCCCCCCATCCCCCACTACGTCTGCAGTAGCTCAACACAAGCCATTACCTCTGCAGAAAGCTTGACAAATACAGTACATGACACCTTACTGTGTCAGTCTTCGTTAAGACTTAACCATGTGCATGAAGACACACCGCCAACTCCCTCAGAGACGGTCTCGCTGGTGTTATCATGTCAGCAGGTTTTCAATCCCTTTCTTTCTTTTTTTCCGACAGTATAAGGGATGAGCTTATCATGGCTGCAAATGAATCAATGAGGCTAATTGCATCTACACTGCAGGCCACGGGACAACAGTTTATACATAGGAGGAGCTCTGGGTGCAGGAAGGGTAGACCCTGTCCCATTCATCATTAGAGCAATCATCTTATTAATGCTCTCTCTTTTTGCTTCACAGGTCACAGATGGAGGGACCATCAAGCAGAAAATCTTCACCTACGACGCTATGTTTAATACCAATTACTCTCACATGGAGGACTACCGCAGGCGCGAAGACCTCGTGTACCAATCAACCGTCCGGTGAGCCTCAAAATCAATAATTCAAAAACGACATACTTGCTTAACTCTGCTCGTACCATGTTACATGCTCACCAATTAGTCAAACTAGTGAATTGGAACATTTTACACTCATTGTATAATCAAACAACCTCTTGGTACTGTGATAAATGCACCATGATGAACTTCAGTGCTACATTACTTCATTCCCAGCCATCTGCTGCTGGTCAGACCAGGCCAGAGTGGAGTGACCGGGCAAAGGGGTCAGTGCATTATTACATGAGAACAGGAGGCATCGGCGGGGCTCTAATCAGCAGCTCTGCTCAGGATAAAGAGTTCAGTGTTAAAGATTTAGCTAACATCTGGCCATGCTGCTCCTTATTCCCCGCATATATCGCAGGTAGCACAGCCCTGCTCGGGCATATATAGAGGCTCACCCATCTATCGAGTGTCTGCGATCCAAACACAGCACAGCCCTGCTGTGCATGCATTAAGAGGTTTTACTGAGCGAGAGCAAGAGATGGAGAAAGAGAGAGTCGTAGGACAAGGAGTCAGCTGGCTTTGTTTGGCTTGATTACATTACGTTCTGGGGACTGTCTTCTTTTACCCCTGGCCTCAAAAATACGGCTGGCAGCTCTCTGCCCATCTCCTCATTTCTTGCTTCTTCTGCTCTGGCTCTCCTCCCACTGCAGATACCCCTGTCTTAATGTCCAACAACACAAAGGAAGTACTGGCCATACATCGCACCCACGACTTCATTTCAAAAACAGGATGCTTCCGTCTGTGCCTTTTTCCTTTTGTTCTGATCCTATTTTCATCGTTCCCTTTCATCTTATCTTTGTCCTGCTGCTTTTTGTTGATTCTGCTCATGTACGTTTCTACCTCTTTGTGTGTTTATTTTCTCTTTTTCCCCCCCTCTTTTCCTCTTTTTTTTCTCCCTCATGTGTGGTGTAGCTGCCCAGCTGAGGATGATTTATCTGGACAATCCTCCTCTCCCTTTGGGAGAGTATAGGCATCATCACAATGGAATGACGTACACACTTACATGCACACGGACATGGGAACATGAATGCACACACAAACAGAATACATAACTCCTCACATCCAGACACCCACCCCAACACAAACACACACACACACACACACACACACACACACACACACACACACACACACACACACACACACACACACACACACACACACACACACAGACAGACACACAGGCAGACACGTACATAGGGAGAGAGGAAGTGAGAGAAAGTCTAGTACCAAAGGGAAAGGGGGAATTCAAACAAATCTGCATCAGAAACAGTTGGATACTAGCTGCAGTGACCTGTATCCCGATCTGTATCAGAATGCTTAACCCGGTTTAGTCGAACAGAGAGAAATGTGGCCTGCTGCCACAGTCACACCATTCTTCCAGTCAAGAAAAGAATCCCTGCAACTGGTCACAGTCCCACTTTCATGGAGTAACACAGAAGCTCAACAGAAATGCAAAAAGCTGAATTTTTACACGGTATAATCTCCCATTTCCACCTGAGAATGGTAAGGCTTCTGTACAAAGCCTTAGCAGTCTGACAAATCCACTTGTACGACCTAAAATAAATGCCTCGATATTCTGTATCTTTTATAAACTGCAGAGCATTTCGTTGAAGACTATATTTTTAGCTTTTTCCCTTTTGTAGGATACTTTTCCCTCACAGTAATATGTGATTACTGTGCTATAAAAGAGTAACTTGTAATTTGTTCTCCTCACATGCCAGCTTTCAATTAATAGACCATTTCAAGACAGATATTGATTTCATCTATGTCTTGACAGCTTTTGACAATCTTTCAAAGACTGGAAGCAGCTGTTACTTTCTCCGTATTTAAGTGCCAACGCATAGTCCTCGTAAGACTAATGACAGATTTAGCATGTAGACGATGGCACTTAAGTTTGGAGGACCTCCAGTATTCAAGCTCAAATCCCAAGAGCAGGAGTATGCCACAAAAGATGAATGCAGCACATCGAGGGCATACGCAGGTTTGGTAATACCAATGGCAGAGACACATTTTTCTTTTACTATTTTAAACTTATGGTTGTGCAATTTATTTCACTTGATCTCTCACATGCTCACAACCTACCATGTTGTACAAAGAGTTGTAAATAATACTATTAGAACTGATGACAGACCTGCTCTACCTGCTTGTGGCCTGCTATCACTGCTGTGGCTACTGGTAGCAAAATATTTCCTGGTGATTTCTTTTTTTTAAAATCAGATTGCAAATTGAGAATATGTCTCATGAAAGTGTCATGAGAAATCCTCTGAACAGCCACACAGGCGTTTTCCGTTGGTCTGGCTGCTCAGACCTCTGCTCTGGTTGAAGGTGGGCTGGAGCTTAGACAGGAATTTATTAGTTCACAAATCTTCTTCTACCAATAAGAATGATTAAGGTGTAATTTGTCCCGCCCTCGCAGCTTCAACAAAGCTAACAGGAGACTCAGGATGATGCCACTCAATTAGTCTGTACATGCCCACACAGTTCAGAGAAGAGGTCTAATCAGCCAGATTCACTGAAAGCACCTGTGTGAGTGTACAGAGGATTTAGAGTGTAATTTTGCTTTGTATTGGCATTGAAAGCCCATTGACTACTGCCGGTGACGATTGTGATTGGTTTAAAGAAATACAAATGAGCCAGAGCGCTTTTTCCCTCTTTTCAAGAATGATGAGTGAACAGCCAGACCCTTCTTTGCGCTTGAGATCGGTCTGATATTGTGAGACTAAGGCGCGACTGATAGAACGCGAGCCAATTGAAATCAAATAGAAAACATGCAAAGCTCTTGGAGTAGCTCTTTCTGAAACTAGATGAGAGTGGTTTAACCTATGTGGAGTTTGAAGGTGCAATATACACGATTCAACATCAACAACTATTTTTATATGTGAGATTTAGGATTCTAGGATTCAAGGATAATTTATTGTCATTATGCAACACAGGGTTGCACAATGAAATGAAGCTGAAGCCCATTTCTACGGAAGAAAAACGTGACAAACAAATGCAAACAGCAGCAACAAAACAATTCTCGGGGCAATACGTTCGACATCTGAACATAAAACAATTTGACATCAGGGAAACAATCTTCATCAACTTTGACTATGTATTAGCATCAGTAATCATCCTGTTGCTGGGTTAGCCTGAAATTCCTTGCAACTGGACATCAGCCAGGAGCAAACTGAGTGGTGGAATAGCCTTAGGTCCTAGCTGGGTTAGCTTAGCTTTCCTCTCCTCTTGGGGCTGTCGAGTCTGCTTTGAGTGGCATTTGGTACAGCAGATCTGGCTGGGTGTTCGGCCATGAGCTCAAGGTCCACTCATTAGGAATTCATCCAATCCCCACGTTTCCTTCTCCGATGTCGATGAGTGTGTTCTGTCATATGCCATCAGTGCTCCAGTAATAAAGAAAAAGGACAACAAATTGAGAAAAAAACGTAGCAAAATTCATGGAACTATAGCTCCCGCAGCATGTTCATGCGCCTATGTTGCAATTGAAAGGATATAGTGGAGTAATGTCTAACTGAACAGAGAATGATGTCGCTCTCCCTGTGTGTGTGTTTTAAACAGCGCTTCTCGTTGCTTAGATGACAAAGCCGGGCCGGTCGCATGTAGAAGCCAATTACTCATATCAAAAGATGGTGAATTGAATTCTTGTTGACCCTTTAGATATTCAGTTTATTAACTTCTTTGTGTTTGAACTTTAGAAAATGTTTTTATTATTATATTTCATTACGAAAATCCGATATGGAGCCTTGCTTGGGGCTACTCCTCTTTTTACCATGTTTACCCTTTACCACTTCTATATAAGGGCAGCTATCCAGAGCACAGGTGGGCCCCAGATAAAGCGGTACCATACAGTTTTGTGACTGCACTTGAGACTTAGTGTATCAGCCTTTTTTTTTACAGACCCAGTTTTATGTATGTTTCTAGTTATAGCAAGCTATTGGTGCTGTTGTACAAAATATACTTTGCTTTAAAATCAAATGTTGTTTATCTTTTAAACACGGTGGATCTATGTCACCTTTTGTTTCGACTGCAATTCGACGAGCGTCTAACTGCATACGTCAAACTTTGAGCAAGTTTGGTTTGAGCTGTCGCGTCTAAGTGTAGAAAGAACTAATGTTTCTATTTGATTGCCTAAAATGAGTTGTTGCATGTGAGGGTGCCTCACTGGCTAGCTCACGGCCGCCGCTATGCACTGTGCTAATACAGCTGGTACAGCTTAAAACGCCGCCTGACCGTCAGCGTCGACGAGGAAGCGGAGCCCCCAGCCTCCGGTTCCCCCTCTGTTAGCTCTGTCAGCACTTTTTCCGTTGTTTGCACTGTTACTGCTGTCATCGCCGTTAGCTGGAGATCCGCTGAGAGGAGAGGCAATAGAAATGCTCCCAACCTCATATCTAGCATCTTTAAATGATCAACACAAGTGGTTTGAGATTGTTGAAAGCATAAATGTTATGTTGCTTAACACTGAAAGGGACATGCCCCGAATGTCCATGTGCAAATGGATGCAACTTTGAATTAATCATCAAACAGGAAGAGTAAATTGAAATTCATTGTCTCCTTCAAATTGCCTTACAAAATAAAAAAATATTATTCAGTCTTAATATTTCATAGGGTCAATGCTATTGGGTTGATTTTTTAATATCCCTCCCCCCCATACTGGCAATATCAGGAGGTGACTTAGCTTGGTAAGGTGAAACATCTTTCCTGTGGGAAGTTGTGTTAAGAATAAGCCTTCAATTGTCTTTGTATTGCTGTTGAAAATAAAAAAAAATGTCATTCTAATATCTTTCCGCTCAATCTTACACTGTTGGTGAATGTGTCCACAGAGGCATCTTACACGAAAAAGAAAGAATTTAAATATAATTTCAATCCCATTTGAAGAAATTTAATGATCACGTCAGAATTTTTATTATTGAGGTGTACATTTCTTTTTCAAATACGTACTTTAATAAATATCCTTTGTGATATTTAAAGTACTTATTCTTAAATTGGTAATGTTTGATTAATAAGCAAGACATTCGCACAGTGAATGGAACTTCAGAACTTCTGTAATCAACGAAAAGAGATTTCCTTTAGTCCCTAAAAGTCTGTATCTTTGTAACAATTATGACAATTTGTGTCATTATTGTTTAGAATAGGTTTCATTTTCTGATTAATTTTTTTGTCAATCACAGAGCCACTGTACACCCAAACATTGTCATCCAAAAATGGAATGCACTTCATGAGAAACAAAGAAAACACAGAAATGCAAAATGTAAAGATCAATTGTGGTCGATGATTGTAGAACAGCATGAAATCAGAGATGGTAAATAATTATCGCAAAACAAATCATGTACCAAAGATTAAACGGTAGTGATTGTGCTCAAAGGATCCGCTATCAATTGCCCCGACATAATAAATTCTGTTTCCTCATTTTTGCAACAAATAGATTAATAAAACAGACTCAGTGTATAAGGTGTCTATGCGTAACAATGTTTTTATATTTTTGGGGATGACGGATTATAGCAACAGATACAAAAAATACAGACTTTAGTGTGCAAAAGCCTTTACTCTTGTTCTAGTAATATCTCCATGTTTTCTACTTTATTCTATCACTAAGCTATCTCCTCTTTGCATTTGTGTGCATTTGAATTCATGAATGCAATAGGGGTAGCAAACAACAGAACTCGAGCTTTGTGGATAAGAACAGAAAGATGAGCTACATCAGCACTTACTATAATGTAACCATCCAGCGCAAAGCCAATCACACCTCCCTTGGCACTCAGAGAATCACAGCATTATCCCCGTCATTTTGTTTCATGCTCATTCCAAAACATGGGCGACTACAAAGCCCTCTTTGCATCCCGTCCTCCAGGCAATTTGCCTCTGCTTTCCATCGAGTGCGTACCGACTTACAGTCGCCAGTCTTGACCCATTCAACCATAATGCTTCAGGCCAGAAAGAGTATCTGACAATGTGCTAGTTAATTTGATGCAGAGATTGACTGGATGAGCTATCAGACGGCGCTCTGTCAAGACTGCTCTTTTTCACTCTCCATCTAGGCAGTTGCATTTGCCTGCATTTGTAGGCAGGAGGAGTTCTGCAGGAAGGCCTACATAACAGGAAAGCGCTTTCAGATGCAACTCCTGGGGGACAATCGATCTCTCTTTGCGGTGTGCTGTTTTTGATGCTCCTCCACGGAGGCCCATTGCTCGATCGATCTCCTCCGTGTATGTGATGTTTTCCGGTGTACAGGGGAGAGTTTGTAGTGTGTTTAATGTGGTTTTCTGGAAATTGTTTGTTTATTGCATTAGCTATTCCCTTGCTTGCGTATTAATTTATCCTAGTGGCCGTAAAAAAAAAAATCAGTCATATATCGCTAAGAATATTTTTTTAAATGATCTATCAATGTATTCCAGCAAATATTAAAATATACATATAAAGGGTCTAAATTACATAAGATGGTCACATTACCAGCGATGTTTTCTTCCTGGCTGCAACATGACAAAAGGATGGCTGCATTAAGGGCTCGCAAACAAAAGGTTATTAAAGTATCTTAACGTAAAGATAGAACGAATATCTTTGGTACGCATCATATTGACATGTGCATGTGTTCTGCTTGTTAATGCAAATATCTAATCGGCCAATCATGTGGCAGCAACTCAATGCATTCAGGCATGTAGACATGTTGAAGACATATTGGTGCCAGACGGTCTGTTTTGAGTATTTCAGAAACAGCTGAACAAACCTTTTCTAGGGTTTACATAAGCCCTAAAAAGAGAATATATCCAGTGAGCGTCAGTTTTCTGGGTAGATGTCAGAGGAGAATGGCCAGCAGTCAGAAAGGCCTCAGTAATTTAAATAAATAATGAAATAACCACATGTTACAACCAGGTTAAGCAGAAGAGCATATTTGAACGCACATCACTTTAAATCTTGAAGCAGATGGGCTGATGGGCAACAGCAGCAAAAGACCACGACGGTCGCTACTCCTGCCAGCTAACAACAGGAAACTGAGACTATAATAGGCACGGGCTCTCCAAAATTGGACAATAGAAGATCAGAAAAACCGTGCCTGTTCTGATGAGGCTTGATTTCTGCTGCCACATTCAGATGGTCGGGTCAGAATGTGTTACAAACAACATGAAAGGATCTATCAGCTCAAACCAGTCTGGGCATTCTGCTCTGACCTCTGCCATCAACAAGGCATTTTTGCCCAGAGAACTGACGCTCACTGGATATAAAAAAAGCTTATAAGTTCATGTTTAAGTGACACGTGCTTTGGATATTTTTATATCTCGGAAAAAATTCAGAATCAAATAGGTTAACCATAGTTAAGTTATACTGATATTAGGTTTTGTTTGCAACGCTGTGGAAAAGGCTAGCAATTTTTGTTGTTTCACATTTACAGCATCTACCTTGGTTTGTGTCACTGCAATTTAGCGCTTTATAACTCATTAACTCAAGGACAAAATGACTGAAAGAATCATTGAAACATGAGAAAACTATCAAAAAGGAAGTGTAAAGGGAAAAATAATAACAATTTTGTACATTATGTTTCAATTATTCATCTCAAATGGTGATTTTAATTCCAATTTACATTTGCCCACCCATTAATGGCGAATGGGAGACAGCTGTAAAAAAAAAAAAATTGTTTGAGTACCCTCAGCATAACATGCTCCAATTTTGTGAACAGATTCTGAATGGACATGCACCACTGAAATACATGGCATCAAAGATTAGAGCAGGTGTTCAAAAATTAACTCCTGCAGTCTTAATATTTAACAGACATCTCAATGTTAGGAGTACAACCTTTCCTCTTTTTCCTCCCCAAATTCTGATGGATATATCTTGCTGTCAAACTGGTGGAGAATACAGAAGCAGGAAGCCACTCAGAAATGCTGTGGTTGGGGGTTTCTTTGTGGCCTCCTCACCCCTCTTCCGGCAATAATTCCATGCCTTGAATTATCTTATCTCCGACTTCATTTCCCTGCACTTGTCTTGGTTTGAATCCATGAATGCAGCAGTCAGGATTGTGGACAACAGAACGTCGGCTTTGTTTGTAAAAACAAAGCAACGGGCTACATCAGCGTTTGCTATAATGTATCCAGCCAAGACGAAGCCAATTACCTCCCCCCATTCGCCACCACAGAGAGATTCACTGTGCTATTCTCATCATTTTACACTGTGAAGAAAAGAAAAGACTCACTTGTTTTATGCTCATCCCTCGAGGAAGCGCTGGTGGAGAAAACTCACTTCATATCTTGGGGTGCTCACTCTTTTTTATATATACACTTACCTTTATTCAAACATTTGTTCATGATTGGTTCATTCAGCATAACTTTACTTCCTTGCACTGACGGCTAGTGCAAACATGGTTTTCATTGATAGTCCCAATTATCTCTTGTGAGTCAGGGCAGCAAATAATGTTAGTCAGGTCTTTATGTGTTTTGTCAAATGTTGTAAGATTTCAAACAATTGCAGAGAACCAAGAAAAAACACACAGCACACATCTTTGTCTCATCAGCAGTGTTGGGAGTAACTTTAATTCCTCTGCTTTTGGCAGTTACTGGAAATGTAATTACTTTTTCAAATTAAATGACGCAATAAAAATGCATAATAATTTGTAAATTACATTTGTCTTGATTAGCAGACAAACGCAGCCTAGTCCCCGGATTTTTAACGGATAATGATCTCAGTCAGTCAGTAGCATGGCGTCTCTCATTTGCTGAGTAGCAATTCCGGCTTTTGGGCACCGCCCAGTTAAGACAAGCAACACCAGTCACACACATAGAGAGAGAGAGAGAGAGAGAGAGAGAGAGAGAGAGAGAGAGAGAGAGAGAGAGAGAGAGAGAGAGAGAGAGAGAGAGAGAGAGAGAGAGAGAGAGTACTAACAGAACAAGAGAGTGGACGCTCACAGATGTGTCGAATGTCCTGATTTGTCGTTGAGGTGCTGCATCATGAAGGCAACCTAAAAGTGATGCAGAATGATGTCGCTGCTGTTTATCTTCTACCTGTATGTCAACGCCGTTACATCACAGCGTGCGCATCCGCTTTTGTATCTGTTCTAGTTTCCATTTGACATATTCATTATTAATTTATTGATCCCGTTAATCAGTGCAGGCTTGTCCCACACTGTGCCACTGCAACACTAAACTAATTTAGTGTGCATTGATGAGAAAAGTGAAGCAGATAGTATAAATACACTTCCACCAGTAACTAATTACTTTATTTCACAGTAATTAGCAATACATTCAATTGCTTTTGAGGGAAATAGGTTGTAAATGTAACTAATTACTCATTTTCATTAACTTGCACAACACTGCTCATCAGTTGGGCGAAAGCTGTTTGACAGACTCTTTACATACATTTCTATGGTCCAACTTCCCAGCACAAACACGTAAAAACTATTAAATGATCAATGTTCAAAGAGACAACAAACCGAACAAAAGTATGTTAGAAGAGGAAAGTAAATGTATGGATTTAAACTTTTCATAGGCAACACTAGGAACAAGCCAAATTTACTCCGGTGTTATTTTCCTTTTCATTTGAAGTTTAAAGGCCTTGCTCAAGGGTAATTGATGTTACTTGTTGAGCCAGGAGATGCAGCATCTATGGTGGAAAGATGTTTGCTGGCGCACAGATTTGACTGCTCTCCAAAAGAGCGATCTCTTCTCCTCCACACACACATACACACTCACACACACACTCACACACACACAGCTGAACTCATTAAAGCCCTGCCGCTGTTCCAACAGAGGTCCCCATCTGAAACACCCGGGCGGCAAGGACAATTGTTCCTGTTTTGTGGGTATAAATCACAGGGGCTAAATGTGACTAGTAGTGTCTCACTTTGATTATCACTGGTGACACATTAGCCAAGTGCTGAATACAGATTGGACTCCCTTTTTCAAAAACAGCCTGATCTCACAGAAATACTTGGAATGACGACGACCTCTTAACGGCGCATTACGTGTCCGCAGCACGGAAACAATGCCAATGGAAAGTCAATTAGGAGGCTTTACTCATGGTGGACACACCAATTCCCAGATTGAAGAGAAATGTGTTTTGATCCAACGCGAATGAAAAAGGAGGAGGTTGGGCTGGCTGGGTGGGTCAAACAGGGGACTTTCACCCAGGAGATCGCTGTTCATGATTTTTGTTGTAATTCCTTCATGAAAAAAGTTATTCAGAAACTTATATTGTGCAATTTCTAGATAGTTGTAAATCCTCTGATTTTGGTTAAATTCTTCCTATTTTACAGGGTTTTATGGCTTGAGTGTTTCACTTTTGTTTTTTAGTTTTTAAAATTAAATGTATTTTCTTAATTTGCCATTTACCTGTGAAAGAGAATAAAACATACTTTGAAAAAGCAAACATCTTAACAAATTTATAAAAAAGTAGCTCATTCCAATTGGCCTGGTGATTCGGACAAAGAACATGCTCCATGTCACTGTTTCTCTTTTTAACTAGAATTAAAATGAAGACTGTTTTAAAACATAACAAAAATGCACAACAAGCCGCTCATCTGAGTTCCCTTCTGGGAGACTTAGCAATAGCACTGAAAACTAATTTAACAAATATATAGGAGCACTGACAGGAAAACAGTATTAATACTGAACTGACCAGGAGAATTAAAAGACATCCAGTTCAGATTTGATGACGTTGAGTCCCACTAGAAAAATAACAAGAGGAAAAACGTATTCCTACTTTTGTATTCTTTGTTTAAAGCATACATAATGAAGATGTACAGTACAATGACACTGTATCAGTACTTTATATTCATGATAATAATTGGGGTCATCATTTAACCAGCTCGCTTCATATCGTTTAGTCTGTCTGTGAGAAATAACTCCGCTGGTTATGAACAAGCAGGTTTGGAATCAAAGAGGTTTTCGGTTCCAATTCAGTCTGCATCTTTTACAGAGTGCATGTATGAATTATAAGCCTTTGTTTTTGTGCGAACTCTCCTCTGTGGCAATACATGTTTTAGTAACACATTATTGAATCTTTAATGAATGTCTTTTCCTGAGACTTCAGTTGAGAGGCTTTAGATTATCTTCAAATGTTAAACAAACAACTTTTTATCGCAACCTCCACAATGTTTTATGTTTTTTTCATTTGATCAAATTATCCTTGTATTAGTAATAAATAATACAGATGACTGTTACTTACTGGTCCTTTTTGAAGTTTTAAATGCAAATGTCATCATTAAAATGATGTAGTAATCACAATAATATGGATATAATTGATAAATCTAACACTAACAAGTTCATGAATAATTCATCACTAAGTGCAATGAAGTTAGTAAAATATACTAATAAACATGAAAAGTTGTCGGAGCATTTACAGTATTTGTTTGCAGAGGGTGTCTTGCTGACTTTGGCGACTCCCAGTAGTAGCATTTAAAGAGGCATAGCAATCAGATAATAATGAACACCAATACACAAAGTACTTTTCCTTTTCCAACAATGATGTTACAGACGGGACAATTAAGTTAACTTTCACTACGATTTTTTAAATGTCTCACTGTGATACTTCAACATTCTACGTAAGTGTGTTGAATAAGTCATGAAAATCGTATAAATCAATGTTAATGCTCACTAATACACTTCAAATGCTTTGTTTTTGCATCGGTGTGTCAATATTGCAAAAATTCAAAGATTAATATCAACTCATATTCTCTTGTATTCTACAGACTCCCGGAGGTACGGATCTCAGACAACGGACCTTACGAATGCCATGTGGGCATCTACGACCGGGCAACGAGGGAGAAGGTTGTCCTGGCTTCAGGGAATGTTTTTCTTACTGTTATGTGTGAGTACCATTACTGCTCTTAAGGAAATATCCGTTTAGTGGTGTCTGCGTAATGAATTCAATGTGTTTCTGGTTTAAACATTGTGCTGGGGCGGGACATGGGTTACATAGAGGGACCGTTCAAAGTCAGTGGTTTGGACAAGTAGGACAAAGATGGAAGACCTGGATCCTGTGCAGGCCTGCAGCAGGAGACAGGGCTGTCTTGATCACTCACAGTTTTATGCGAGTTACCAGAGGGGTGATGTTTTAAGATTATCTACAAGCTAGATATGCTGTTTTTCCAAAATATAACAAGTCATTTTTGTGAGGAAAAAAGTGTGTTGAGTAATGCAGATAGAATTATTGATGTATGACTTAAGTATTTATCTGATTCTCATAGTAAAAATGAACAAGTGACGCTTTACTACTTCGCTTAATACGGCTATAATCAATATTTTTGAAAATGTATCAAATGACATTGCGGAAACAATGTGACAACGTGAAAGAGGTTGCTCATAATCATTAATTTACGGAGAATAAGATAATCTCAGCTTCACTGAGCTTTATAATGAGTTTTAGCTCATTGTTTAGCTGTCCAGCCCACAACTCATCTCATAAATCTCATAAAGTCGTTATTCGTCCAGAGCAGACAGCTGTTTTCATTGAAAAAGCCCGGCACCAAGCAGCAGACTGATGAGTTAACGACTAGCTGGTCAACATAGTGGAGCTTTTAGCAGCTAAAGATCCAGAAATATCCTTTAGGAGAGACCAAATACAGAGATAAACCAGACTGAAAATTAGACTTACATTCTCAAAGTGGCAAGAAACACAACTCCAAATAAATGTTGCGAGGGCGGTAGGCTTCGGGGGTGTATCCCAGACAACCCTCTCCCCAGCAACGCTTTCCTTCTCCTCCTGGGGAACTCCAAGGCATTCCCAGGCCAGACGAAATATATAATCTATCCAGCGATGTTCTGGGTGTACCCCTGGGCTTCTTGCCAGTTGGACATGCCCGGAAAACCTCTGAAGGGAGGCGCCCAGGAGGCATCCTGATCAGATGCCCGAACCACCTCTGCTGACCCCTTTCGATTGCAAAGGAGCAGCGGCTCTACTCCGAGCTGCCTTTGGATGTCGGAGTTCCTCACTCTCTCTCTCAGGCTGAGCCCGGCCAGCCTACAAAGGATATATTTGCACACGCTCATCGTCTATGTACTCTTCACTCCCATTCGTGGTGTTGAAGTAGGACAGGCTCTTGCATTCTTGTGTTGGGATAAAAGGCACATTTAATTAATTTGATTGTTCCAGTACTGGCGATCGGCTGTCTTACACGCTCCTGGTAGGAATTACAGAACACCCGCCAGCGCTTTCTGCTGCACGTCCATCGTTCTGTGTGAAAGCATTTGAAAAAAAGAAACGCGTCTCAGATTGATGTTGGCTTTGAGAAGAAGAAAACAAAGGCACTACAGACAACAAGAGCAATAATCACCCTCGCCCAATGAGTCCCAAAGATGTTTTACACAGAGGTTGATACAGTATTAATTATTATTATCTATGTTTGCCGTCTCCATTGTTGTTTCTTTTTTGTCCTGCTGTCATAACCTTCTGTGTTACAACAACAATGAAAAATATGTCCTTTTGCATTGGTGTATTGTGGTATGTGTATTGTGTGATGTGTATGTCATTGTCTTTCCATATGGGTAGTGTATTACGGTTTTGTGATACTGAAAGCTTTATATTTTAATTACACTTTACACCAACTAGGGACGAGAGTTGAACGTTAGCAATAGCTATAAACTCTCTATGCAGCACATCCATTTCATGCTTTGCATTGGAATTATGTTAGATGTCAGCGTCCCCATCAAATAGAAATGTAAATTCTTGCGGGCGGATGGGCCATCGGTGACTGAACAATTGATTAAATTTCACTGGTTATCTGGATGTAGAATGTCAGCCATTATAAGGTTATTGCTTCCTTCAGCAATGAACCTAGCAGAAATAGACATGTCTCCAAATCCTAAGGGTGTGTAAGCAAGGGTCAAGAAATCGATCCAATTGAAAATTCTATTTGATGCGAATTGTGTCGTTTTGCTGTAACAGCGTGTTGAGCGTTGGAGGAGGTATACAGTGTCCTCTACATTTCCTGGATTTACATTTTTAGACAAAACACGTTCCTTTGCTTGTGGTGTGTCTTTCGATTCATCTGTCAATCACATGGATTTAATACTGATGACTCGTTGCTTTCCTTCCAACCTTATTGCCTTTGTGATATTACCATTATCGGTTACCATAATATCTCATTCAATCACGAGAGGATGTTGTGCGCCTGTAGCCTATTGCTCGGTCTGTGCTGTAATTATTGTATTTAAGTCCCCTTAATGACAGCTGCTTCTCTTGCCTCTGATGTATCAATTCCAGCAGCAGAGACATGCTGTTCTCCATGTGCTCCTATGGCTAATTAGCAATGGTGGGATTTTTTAGTGGAATACCAGAGAAAGACACCCTTTGACAATATTACTCCATTATCAAATGTTTTGGCCTCTGAGAACTGCATGTGGTTTTCACATTTCTCTTCTTTTTTTTGGAGGGGGGGTAGTTTCGACTTAGTCTTAAATTTATTTTTAACTAAGCCCTTGACCCTCTGTTCTGTTCTATTTGATGACCAATTTTGAGTGCTTCCCCACAAGCGAAAGACTTTATCAGTGGTATGGTATTTAGTTAACTGTTTCTTGTTTCAGCGTTGGGTGGGAAGAAGTGAACGATGCAGTTGCGGGATAGTCGGAGCACCCTAACTAAGCTGGGTCTTAAATCACCACTCCACAAGAGAGGAAGAAGAATGGCCTCTGGCGTTATGGCTAATTGCCGTCTAAACTGAAACAGAATTATTCATAGACTATTAGTGTGTCAAGTTCAGTGGGAAGTAAAGAAAAAAGTATAGAGGAGAAAGAAAGAAAATTAGAGGGAAAAAAAGTTAATTAATAGGAAGCAGTACACGGAGAGTATTTTAATTTTTTAAAGGGCTTCATAAATAAGAATTATCATTTTAATGAATCCCCTGCCAAGAAATTCAATCATCCTGTTTTAAAAGGCTAAACCCTGAACTCTTGGTACCTCGGCTACTGTCCTTCACTTTTGGAAAGTTTGCTTTTCTTCTTGCAATACATGAGCATATGTTGACTTTATTAAGCCCCAGGGCCATAGTCATTCTATTGCCAGGGTTACACTGGTCTTTTCAATGCTGCTTTTGTGATCAGATGCGCAGCTTCAAACTCAGCAGCATCTGCATATTTGTGGCTACAATTGACAATTCAAGGCGATCTGCCTGATCAAATAGTGTTTGGATATATTTTGTGCTCAAAGAAGTGGCTGCAAAACGGTAGATGAAGACATTTAATCTCCTTTTGAATTCTACACAATAAAAGCCCTCAGTCACTTTTGCTGCTTATTCTTCCTACCTGCAGTATTAGTCATTATGTTTAATTGAAGAATAGAATAGAATTGAAATTTAATGTTTTTAAACAGCAAAACAGGAAATGTTTGGTTTTCATCAGCAGTAACCTAACACAACTCAAGACAGCAGGTCTCAGCTGTGCTACAGCCCTGTCTTTCCTCCTCGCTTCCCCTTTGCTCTTCTCGGGAGAGGAACTCCCTTGTGGGGGGAAGAGGAAGCGAGAAATACGATTGATAAATTGTCCAGATTGAGCCCACATGCTGTCCACACCTAACTGATATTCAAACTCAATGCGAGTCAGGCCACCTCGGCATGTAATCTGACTGATCAGATCCCAATGTGAGTCAGATCTGATCTTGGAGCATACAGACTCAACAGTTAATCTGTCCTGGCACGATTGGAGGACAAAAGTTGCATGGGAAAGACAAGTGTAACCAGGGCCTATAATGATCAAGCCTATTAGTATTCTGTTTCCTTTGTTTGTTTTATTTTTTTATGTACACTATATACCATATTCCCTGGACAATGCACCGACAAGATTGTATCTTGATAATAAGAAACATGTATAAGAAGCAGCACCAAGATGTGCCCATAACTAGGGCAATTAATTATGTAAATGTTATCCCTTAACCTGAATGAGCTTTCACGGTGCGCTGTGCCTGTAAATTCATGATGAGGCAACTCTGTTGTTATCAAAGTTAAACATCAACATCTGAAGTGAAAGGTTGTGGATGAGAAGTTCATTGTGAGAAAATGCTGAAATGAGCTACTGGACGGAATCCTTATTAGGCTATTGAATTTACTGTCAAATAATATTCAGTCTCAAGTGTGTAGAGGATACATTCAGCAGTATTTATAATACACAGAATTGATAATGTAATAGAGTTTGGCCTTTTGACCACAGCCTTCATCTCTGTTAGTTTCAATGAAGAGGGCTCATCTGTAGGACATTTAACGGCAAAATATTCAGTTCTTTGCGATCACCATGTTTTCAAGAAATCCTAATGAAATCTGTTTGCAGTATTTTACTAAGAAAGACATAGTACATCATATTTATATTTTTCATTTTATATGTGTTAACCTTAGGCCAAAAGAACACAGAGGGAGAATAATGCAACTTTATGGTCAGGTCATAGAATTGTATTTTTTACATGCAACATTTCAACCACAAGCAATCTCCTTTGAGCAACATTGAAGCATAAATGGTAGAGGATTAGAAAACTGTTATAACAAGTACGAGAATATCAAAAAACATTTTCTATTATTTAGATGATCTGGTATTTTAGAAAAAGCTTTTCAACAATTTTAAAATAATGCCTTCTGAATTGTGTTCCCACCGAGGTTATATTATCAAAGAATTGTCATTCATGCAGTCATAATTATCCTTAATCCTGTTTTTAAAATTTTTAATGCTTATGCAATAATCTAGTTTAAAATGTTTATTTAGCTTACATGAAGATGATGGTCCAAAAACGGTGATGGTTAAAGGAATGTCAAACATTATATGTTCTCAAGATCGGAGGTTGCAGATATTGAGAGTTTTTGGCATCAGTAGAGAACGTGGATTAATGTTCCTTTCTGTATAAGGAGGTTGCATAAGGAGGACAAACACACTATCTCATACACACTACAAAAATGTGCAAAGGACATCTTTGTGCCATCACACTTGCAAAGGATGAGGCAGAACTATACATAATGGTATCATCTGCATATAAATGAAATTTTGTATCAATAACATTGCAACACAGGTTATTATTATGAATTGTAAATAAATGTAATAAGGGTCGGAATATCCATAGTGTTTGTTGTTTAATACTTTAGTTTCTGATATGAAGCATTTGCAGCACAGCGCAAATGCTTTTGCGTTTTTCAACTTGGTAATATTGTTTCAGTTCAATCTTAGTTTTTCTTAAAGGATATAGATTTTATTTAGTTTCAGTTTGCTAACAATATTTTTCACTGCTGGTTTTTGTTTTCGTTTAACATATTTAATAACCCTGGTTCCAACCAAACTATATACTCTGATTTAACTGTAAATCTCTTGTGTATGAAGTAGTGGACATGAAAGACACATGTTTAGCACAAAACACGTGGTGTTATTACAGTATAATTGATTTTATATATTGTGATTTTCACCACTTAGGGGATAGACTTCTGACCCATCACCACCAATCCCCTAAAATAGATATTTCATTCTGCAAACACTGACATATCCATTCCTGTAGAGCTAAGGTCATAATATCCGGCTTTAGTGGGTGAAAGAAATCAATACCTCTTTTCCCAATGGTAGAGATAGGGTCATTATTTGTTATTACCCAAAGTGATTTCTATGCCACATTCCAAAGATTACAAGGAAAGGTTATTTGTCTCCTTTGAGTGGAGCCTGACCTTGGGAAGCCAGCTCCTAGTTGATCTGTGCATAGTGTCCGAGAGATCCAAGGTTGTTGTGTTTTTGACTGTATCATTTGACCGTTGGGTTGCGACTCCTCCGCTGGATGAAGAACATCTCAATAGCCCTTTCGTTTAAACATCATGTCACGTAACTGAAGAAATCCTTTTTTCTAACCTTTTGTAAAGTGTGCGGATGTAATTTAAAGGATACCCTTCATGAGGCGGCATGGCTGGTATTTATAACCCCTAGTAGCAGAGATGAGCGCTAAGGTGTAGAGGGACTAATTACCTTCTCATCCCATAAAACTGGAATTCGCTTCAATAATGGATGCCCGACTTTAATTAAGCGCTGTGTATATTTAGGTGCTCGTTTATAAATGGGTGGGATTAATGGCGTAAGAGCCAAGCCCAAAGACAGCAACGCCTGCAGACACAGCAGTTGGGTGTAGCAGTAGGAATCGTTTGTCCGACTGTAGGCATGTGGAGAGGCTTGTTTGGGTGGCGGGGTTTAAGGATCGCTAGGAAACGGCGGTTCCCTCTGTGTCCTGTACTTGTTCGGGAAGTGAGGAGAACATCTTGGTCAGAATCGACACAGAGTGACTCAAACAAAGTCGCCTGATTCTCAGCTATCAGAGAAGATGCCAATTTTGTCAGACCTGTCAGTTGTATTCTGAAGTGTTTGTCATGTCGTCTTTTAGCACGACTCGGGCCCCGGTGGGAATGTTCAAGAGTTCTTGACATGAGTCTCCATTAGTCTCTCATTTAGCTTCTGTGTCACCTTCCTGCTCATCACACTTAATGTCCTAGCTTGCTAACAGCACCACAACCGGTTCCATTGATTTTGTGCAAAAAATATTTCATGCGGAAATCAAATCTTGTCCACGTGGAATAATCTTTTTTTTTTGTATCTTGTTCATTATAACAGTATATACTTTCCTCTGAGATGATTTTATCTGGAAAGGAATATTCTTTTTATTGTTTTTGTGTGACCCGCTCATTATTACTCCTTCCTATTACCAACATTCAGTTGCTGACTGAGAGCAGAATACAGCACTAAATACAACTGGTTGGATTGGAGCCCATTGAGGGGGAAAAAAATAATGAAATGAATTCAAAGAGCAAATGAATTATTTAATGTCTGTCTTTGAGCTAAACCCTGGGGTGATAATTGAGGCAAAAATAAACAACCCATGGGCTTCCTCAAGGATTTCTCTACCCAATATTGAACTGACTGTCTGTGCATCAATTAGTCTATGCTAAAGAATTTGAGATTTTTTGTCTCTTCCTTCCATGCTGTCAGAGTTTTGTCAGAAAGAAATGTCTGTTTTCCTTTTACTTAAAAGTTTTGGATCTTTCATTAGTTTAGATGCAGAATTTTAAACCCTCATCAGACAAACAGTAAAATCTCTTGCTGCCTTCTTTCTACAATTAGCTTCAACTGGGTTGTGGCATAAACTTGCAATCATTAGCAGCCATACTGTATCTCATTTGAGGCTGCATTAACAACAAGCCAATTTTACCCTCTAGCTCATTTAGTGCCTTATTCAGTTGACATTCACCAGGCAATCATCAGTGGGGCAGCAGATGCGCGCCAAGACTGTAGCCTCATGAGTAAGCCTGTTTTCATACCCGCAGATTTCACACAGTAAATAAAACATAAGTATCTGATGGTTGCATCATATCGTCTGCTCATATTCCTTCCACTAAAAGCCTCCAGGATGCAATACTTTGGCCAGAGATACTGTTTATCAGCTACAACCTGGATTCCCTGTATGCACCCTTACAAAAAAGTAGGAGGTACTGTAGAAAATGGTGATACATGAAAAAGTTGTATGTTATTGTCTCTACAGCAAAGGAATCTGAGCATATGTTTAACATGACTATTATCATTCAATCACTTTTTCCCTCTACCCAGGGTACGCAAACATTTATTCTGTAACCTAAGACAAACAACCCTTTCTGAACCCTCGCCTAACGTTTTTTTAAGCTTCAAAAATCAACTAGCAGGATCTTGTTACTCCTAAATTGTTTTACTTTTTCAGTCTGCTCCTCCACAACAGATCAATCTTTTTACAGTAATGACACTGCACATGCTTCATTAGGAGGAGCCCTCTAAGCTTGCAGTTACCTAGCATGAACAAACATTCTTCAACTATCATTAGGCTTCTCACTGGTTTTAACAGACATCACCCCAATCCTGGCTTCTCTTCACTGGCTCCCTGTTCGTTTTAGAATTGATTTAATAAAAAAGATTTTACTGATCACTTTTAAAGAAATATAGAGGCAATGTAGACCTCTTATGGGCCAGCTCGCAGCCTTAGATCCTCAGGTGGGGCCCTTCTGGCTGTTCCAAAGTCGAGGCTGAAAACTAAAGGTGACTGTGCTTTTGCCATCAGGACCCCTCGGCTTTAGAACGACCTGCCTGAGGCTTGCAAAATCAGTAATCTCTTTTAAATCACTTCTTAAAACCCATTTTTACAGACTGGCTTTCATGTGATGTAGTCGCTTTACTGTTTGATTTTGTTGTAGATTTTACAAAATGTTTTTTCTAAATTATTTAATTTAATTTATTTCTTAGTTTATTTTTATCGTATTGATTGGTTGTATCGTTTCATCTATTGAACTGTTTTATCAGGGTTTAACTCTTACCTTAGTTTGTCTTGCTTTGTCGGGCCTCACTGTTGAGCTTTCTGTGGTTTTTATTGCCTTTTCTGTCAAAGCACTTTGTGAACTCTGTTTTTAAAGGTGCTATATAAATATAGTTATTATTATTATTATTAATATTTAGCTCATGTTTTATTAACTGTCATGTTTTGATCATGAGACTTATACGATTGACAGATGCTCTCACGCCACACAAAGGGAACAAATGTCTAACTATAACGTAAGATCAACAATATTTAAACCTGCAAGAAGCTCAGCTGCTGCTGACTCAGTCAAAACAAAAACAACAACTGAAAAGACGAAGTAGAAGAAGAAGCACATAAAAAACAATGGGAAGATTACCACAGATTGCGTGGCGTTTTATTCATTATGTTATTCATGGTGCTTCCTGTTTCAGATGTGCATCCGGTCTGTCAGTACTTTCCCTGCACAGAGCGTTTGTTTTTATCTCCTTACTTCCACAAGTCAGTGGTTTCTGCTGCTCTGTGTGCACAAGAGGACTCCGCGGGCTCGTGAACCCGGCGGCACGGCCAGATCGCAGTAAAGTGCGCCTTGCCAAGTGTGTCGGGAGCGTGCCAAACGCACTTTTGGTAGTTTTGTGGTCAGGCTCCCTTGGCGCACATGTGGTGCACTTGGGCACAGGGTGGGATCAGAAAGATTATTATTAGAGCGTTACAGGAGCTCTCCCGGTCTGGACGCACCGACAGTTTGGATAACTGTTGATGTGCAAGAAAAAAAAAGAGAATAATTAATCAAAACAACACGTTTGATGTACACATACGCACGGAGGAGTTGCACAACATTAAAACCAGAGGATCTGCTCTGCGTAATTGTGACTTAACAGTGCGCAACATCACTCCAGTTAGAGACTGCAGATGGAATGGACACCTGCTGCCGTCAGACGGCCGTAAAGGAAAACCCTTCGGTCACGATAGGCCGAGCTTTATATCTGCCTAGCTGGCATTGATGCCCTAACCGCTGGTTGAAAATTCATGTTGTAAAGTTATTGTTGCTGTCTCAACAATTAACTAAATTACACTTAATACCAAACTAATTCATGTTTGCAAATATATTTCTGACCATGCAGCTATAACAGCATGTGCCATCTCAGGAATCCATGTCATCAAATATAATTTTACAAATAGAAATCATGGAAAAGCAACATAAACCATGAAACATAATTAAGGGAGTTAGCAGCTTTGTTGATTGATGCTCATTTAGCAGAATACTAAATTTGGAGGACGTTTCTACACTAGGCATTATTTTGGCTATGGTGTGTGGAAGTTGGCAAATACGCTGATCAACCATCATTATTGACTATGATGACTAACTTGGCTTTTCATCTATAAATGCTTAAAAAATGTAATATTGGCTGTTGAACAGTTTAAATAAAAATCCCTGGGGTCTGAGAAATGATATGTCCCCTGAAAGTCACATTGATGGGAGTCAGACTGTTTATGAAATAAATCAAGATTCATTCAAATATGAGCCTTCGAGTGATATCTTTTTTTATTTTGCTGAGAATGAAAAGATACTTGTAAAACTAGCCAGTGAAATATTTTTGCAGTTCAGCTGGGATATGCTAACTTAATATCATTGAAAGGTGTATCAATACACAGCATTTCAATGACATTCCGCCTTTCCTAATAATGTATTTTAGGCTTTTCGGGTGTCATTTTACCCCACATTGTTACCGTGAAACGGCCACAGTTCATTTTATGCAACAAACCACTTCTTTTATTTGAATGAAGATTGATAGTCTTCTATTTCTGTCTCTGTCTTTAAGCGCTAGTATTATTTTTGCTTCTGGTAACAGCCAAGCAGAACACTATGCTAAGTATATTATCCAATTTTTCCTCTCTCAGTACACCCACTTAATGGTTAGAGACCCTGTGGGCACATTCAAAGTTTGGCTTTTCATTTTAAATGTAGGCATGTCCTGAGTAGACCCTGCTGCTTCCTCCACCATATGGCACTATTGTTAAAGAGCACAAATTAGGGCTGTGCTGACTAGACTCGGCAGATGAAATGAACAAATACCATTTTGCTCTGCGTGACATCGAGGGATGTTTATTATACCCTGTAAAACGCAGCATCTCCCTCTGTCACGCATTAATCATTTAGGAATGCCCATCCCCAGATGCACAATCCCAGTCATTCCACAGAAGCAACGGTGGAGGCCGTCAAGCAGAGATCCTTCTGTCCTGTGCAGTATTTTTTCGAATGCCTAAAGGAAGATAATATATCAGTTGAGGTCTATGAGTCATATCAAATAGTGATCAGGTCAAGGTTGTTGTATGCATAAGCGCAAAGTTGTTGAATTGACACGGGGACACTCTTTTTGACGAGAAGAAACTTTCAGCAAATCAGCAATTTTTTTCAAAGCACCATACTAAAACACAGAAGTGTACATCTTCAAATAGCTCCAAGAGTCTTTAAACCATCACTTTAGAATAACCTTGTGATGTCTTTCACCATGCATCCCTTTCTTGTTTTCTTGGGTAGCTTTCCTTCCTTCATCCTGAGACGTGCATGGCTGATATTGAACACAGCGCCTCCCCTGACGTCTCCTTGTAGTTATCTGTATGCTGTGAAGTGTAGGCCTCATTCCTTGTGGCGCAGTCTACCTCATTCCCTTCACTCCCCCTCGCTAAGGATGTCTTCATCACATGCTGCGCTCTGCTCCCCACCAAGGTCCCTCCTTTTGAGCGTGGTTGACTGAGGAGGCGACAGAGGAGAAACAGCTTTGCCTCCCCAGAGACACACAGCTGATTGTTCCAAAGGATGAGAACACCTCTTTGTCTCTCTACCTTTTACCTCAATATCACCTTGCTTGATAAGTCTTCTTTCCTACGAAGTGATCCCGCTAAAAATAGTTTCTTACCTTCATAGGTTTTTTTGAGCAAGTTTGACAAAACTTATCAGACAGTGTTATATTTTTTCTCTGTAAATGAATCAATTCATTCACTTAAGGAGGTTATGTGTTGTATCTTACATTTAATTCATTTCTCGAAAGACTAACCCAAGGGCATCTGTAACTTGAAAAAGGTCAACTAAAAGGAGCCAGACAGGATGAAAAGAGCCAGAATGGCTCCCTAGTTTGTAATATCATTCCAGCCCTGTGGAGTAAGTATATGATTTGATTTATTTTTAGCTCGGCTCAATGTGATGGTAAGATCTTTTTGTCACTACAGGGAAATACATGTAAGCTCACCTGTCTGTCATTTATGGCCTTTTGGCTATAACATTTATTTTGTGATGCATTTTCTTAAAGTATTTGCGCCCACAGTCTATCCCCTGTGTGCTCTCTATCAACATATCTAATTATGTTGACTCCCTTAAAACTGTTTTGATGCATGGCTCACCAAAAGGGATCTATGATAATATCAGACCCCCCTAAAAAAATACAAAGCAGATGAGTTTTTAATTTATTTCAGACTTTCACAACAACATATTGACAGGAAAAGATAATGATGACATTTTCTTCTCACAGAGGCTGCATTTATGATGAATTCAGTACACAATATCGTTGAAAGCCTTGAAAGATAATACCGTTGTTGATTTTCCGTGCTCTCTGTTATTTGCAAAAGTCAGAATGTGTCGAAACCCAGCCAGCAGTTAGGGTTTGGTGCTTTGTTCAAGGACACCTCGACAGTGCCCAGGAGATGAACTGGCACCAAGTGAAGCCAATGCTGGTGATATTCAATCGGAAATTATGGTCCTATTTATAGTAAAATAGATAATAAAGCAGAGTACATTTTAGGGCGTGGCAACCTTGTGATTGACAGGACACTACCACGGCATTGTCCGGAGTTGTCTGCGTTATCGTCTTAGAACTTTAACCCTTTCACCGTATGTTTTCAGTTCATGAAAGTCAATTGTAACATTTTGGTCACCTAAAATAGAAAATAAAAAAATAGCGTTTTCAAAAAGTAAAACACCAAGATGGCGACGGCCCGAATGCTGAACACAAGGCTTCAAAACCACAGTCCACAAACCAATGGATGACGTCATGGTGACTACATCCACTTCGTACTGTCTGTGGTCCACTCTCTGTTCTTGGTTGAACCAGACGGTATGATCCACTGCCGCCCCAATTTATGTCTGACTCCAAAATGCCTTTACTTTTTATATTTAAAAAAAATATTTCATCATTGATTTGATAATGATGTATGTATTATTGTTTCATTGAGTGAAACATTTTACTTTTAAATATTAATCAACATATTTTTTTATTTTTCACCCTCTTGTTGGGTAAAAGCATCTTCCTCACCATGAGGTTTGTGAACGTCATTGAGTTAAGTCGATCGTTCCAGTGTCACTCTTGGAGCGTTGGAAGTTGCATATATTTCTAAAAGTGGTGCTGAGTACCTTTCACTGTGGTCTTAGCTCTTTGAGATTTGACACTCGTCTTTGCGGCTGCACAAAAGACTGTGAGACAGCCGATAAATTTATGGGGAAAGAAGAAATACGGGTTTAGGAGTCCCTGAAAGCAGCCTGTGGGCATGGATCGAATGGATTTCTTCTCAGTGTGCCCATTTTTTTAAACTCGAATAGGAATCAGAGGAGGGGAAGCTGAAAGGAAAATTGAAATGGGAAATTCATCTGGACCCTATTCTGTCCTTGCAAAAATCTATCAAATTAAGTCGAAGTAGGGTAGCATGCATTCATTGTGTAAATGTCTCATCTGAGATAGGCCTGCTGGGGTTTAGAGATTTGCAATGATGTCATTTAAGGAATACAACAAAGTTTATTTTAGATGTTTAATCTCAGGAGGAGTGTATTAGAACCCAATACCTCTAACCTACATAGGTACATGGGCAAGTCTGTGCCAAATAGACTGTCTTTCATTCTGAACGGAAAGTTGTTGTTAGCTTAATTGCTAATTTACAAAAGCATTTTCAAAAAAGATGTAATTGCGGTTGAGGAACTATAAATACTCAGGTGTTTCAAAGGGCAGAAAACAGACCTCATGTTGATGAATATAAAAATTAAAGTGAAAGCTTGTGATATGTGACAACTTCTGAAGAACCAAATGCCAGCTTGATGGTTGTGGTTTATTTTAGGAATTGACCACTAATTGGCATTCTCTAGTTAACTCGACTTTCTCTCTCTGAGCTTTTTTCTACCTCGTATTATTATAATAACAGTAATTGCACCATTGAGAGCTTTTATTTTATATATGGAACATTTTCTCATGTTTGACATATTTGTAAGTCCATTGGATGAAACCCCAAATCCCAAGGCAGAATGAATGAAACATGTTCATACCACACTGTTTTATTATTCTACTTTCACCTTGACACCAGAACTATACAATCTGTCAAATATATATCCTATCACATGTCGCACACAGACAAGTGAATTTGAATTTGAGATATGATGGGGTGAGCCCCAGATGGTGAAGTATAGTGTGTCCAGTTGTCTGTATCACATGAGCAGCTTCCTCACAGCAGCTTTTCTAGAAAGAGGATGGTTATGGAAATGTGGTCACACAATCCGTCTTTTTTCCACATATTTACTACACTGCTGCAGTGTGTGCTTCAGCTAAAAGAAAGCCGCTCCCATGCCGTGGAGAACTTAATTGACTGCTGTCTTAAGCTCACTAGACCACACATGCACTGTCACAGCACACCAGGGAGGAATGCAATGGGGGCAAATCAATAGTCAATTAAAAAAAATTATATTTTGTGATATATTCGATATTCTGTTCTAAAAGAGAGCCGGTCACAGCCTCTGTATTGTAAAAGCATGTTGTGCTCATACAGAACCGAGATCAAAAAAGCTTACCTGCCAAAAGTGGCCGGTGGAATTGACACAGCGCCTGCCAATTTTAGCCCGTATTTGGCGGGTTGGCGAATGTTAATTTCAAGCCCTGGTGGCACGACATGTGGCACTGGCATGGACGGCCTTGGACAGGTGTTGCTTGTGTGGGTGCATAAAGATCTAAAATCTTGTTCCAAAATTATCCAACCACTGGAAAGAGTAATACAAATATTGATAGCAGAAAAGAAAGAAATGACTGCCCTTAAAGAAAAAGCTAGGGCAGCAGGGTCCTTGTGGTACAATATTGACTTGATGTCGATTATTTTAAGCATTATAATTCTGCAATATGATTTAAAAATGATCTTTTTCTATATTATATATTATTCTATATATTTGGAAGCAATATGAGACAAAATGGATGCAAAAATGCTAAACTCGAAAAACTTTATGGATTTTAAAGCAGATCTCTCCTCAGATCCAGATGGAGACTATTTCAGATTCTAGCTGGGGAATTCTGCTTCACCAGAAGAGACACAGAATCTGAGGACTTTATCACTCTATCTTGGCAGCATATCGGTGATATAGTCAGGGGCACGTCCATGCATGGATTACTAGACAAAAGTACCAGGATCTTAAAAATCTATGCTAAGACTAATTGGAGTTTCAACAAGAAGCAAGTTTAAAGACTTTGGAACAGGATTTAGAGCAAGAGTGATGTGAGCTCTTTTCTTTGTTCCAGTTAAAACCTTGGCAACAGCATTCTGGATGAGCTGTAATTGATTAATAGACATTTTAGGGAAACCTGAGAGCAATTTCTTATAAATTGTCATGTCTGCTTGTAAAAAAATAAAAGGGCATGCTGTTCTGTATCTTCGGGCAAGACAGACCAGTGAGCTCTGTAGATTTCTTGAAATGATAGCATCGTGTTTCTGAACGTCTCCACATGCAATTTAGAGACGGACCTCAGTGATCATTGAATAATTTAGTTCAGATCAATCAATCTGTAAATGTAAAAGGATACTTGGAGCTTGCTGGCCAGGAGCTTTGTGGTGCTGTATTATTTCAAGTGGGATATGCTGGGAATTCTGAACATTGTTACCACCATGGACTTAAAGATTGATGGAATGTCTCCCAGTTTTGGCTTAGGTATTAGTGGAGATTTAAGATCTTGAGGTAGCCTCAATCTCTGATCTGATCTTAGATAATTCAATCTGTTACAGAGTAAATTGTTGAAGTGGCCATCAGCCAAAAGCAGATTTGAGTAAAAAAACATAATAAAATCTTGACGCAGGCTGGTGGAAAAGCTGTCTTTCAAACCAAACAGACAAACCAGACAGCAGCAACTCTCACTGCAGCAGCTGGACTGACAGAGACGACGCACCAATTTCTTGAATAATGCATGTTCAAGGATTATCTTATAATCTCATCATGTGAGCAGTTTGCAAAAGGCTGATACATAAAAAGCAAATGTATATCACACTTTGCATTTCCAAATTCTAAACATGCAAAAAAAAGAAAATATCCTCTTGAAATGCACAATATCCAACAGTTTATGAGGTGCCAGAACGAAAGTTTGCTACAGAGCTCATGCTCCACCAAATCAAATTATGCCATAATGGAAAGTAGGTGCAGAGATATGTGCAACCTCATGAGTGCCAAAGTCAATATGTTTGTCAGATTGCCCCTGAACAGAGTAACAGTGCTCCATAAATGATTCCTTGTTCCATATAATGAAGACTCTCTCAGATGGCTCATGCTGCTGTGACTTTGCCCGAGAGCATATTCTCACTTATTCCATCTTATTGTGAATGACTGTGGAGTAAAAACAGGCTCACAAGCTGACTTACAGTTATAGCTGGACTGTTTCTGTCAGGACACAAGAGGTTGTCTGTTCTGCTGATATGAAGACAGACACAGCCAGATGTGTTATATCAATCTTTCTCAAAGTAAAGAAATGTCTCTTCTTACCCCTGTTTCAGTGAAGCGTTAGCTTCAATTTTAAATCAACATTGGATAGAAAACTGACCTTGCATAGCTCATTCTGGGTTCAAATTTTAAAAGCCATAGAGATGTGTGTTTATTGACGTCTCGTCTCCTCTAGGCCATCTTAACCAACACAAGTTTCCATGACTTCTATGAATGAGCAGAGCTGTGATATATATATATATATATATCCTCACTGGCCTTGAAGGTAAAGGAATCTAGAATTTTCGAAATGTACCCAACATACAATTGTCTGGCAAGAGAAGTATGGCCAGACATTTCTGGCACAATAGCGAAACAACAATATTAAAGGGCCAGTGTGTAGCCAACATCTAGTGGTGAGGTTGCAGATTGAAACAAAGGGAAAATTCTACCATGTGCCAACATATAGGAGAACTACGGTAGCCGACGTGAGAACTCATAACGGGAATGGCCCTATCTGCGGTGCAACATAGCAGACTCTGAAGAAGACCCGCTTTGCATGTAGATATAAACGGCTCATCCTAAGGTAACAAAACTGCAGGTGATTGTACACAAAAAATACTAATTAATATCATATTAATTTCTGCCAATAGACCCCATTTGTGCTATACACCAGCTCTTTAAAGCTGAATGTGTCAGCAAAATAAAACTCTTGTCATATACTTCAGTCATACAGTTAAAAGGCAATCATAATATCATTAAGTATTCCAAAAAGCATTTGAGGTGTTATTTGACCTAAAAATGCATTAGGCTACACCAAACGCAAAATGGCAACCAAATATATTGATTGTCTCGCCAAATTGCATTTGTCTTCTTTGTTCACATTAAGATCCAATTGAGATCCGATCACTCCGTCTGAAAGGGCCGAGCAGTAGACTGCATTACGCACGGAATTGCAGCCAGGCATTGCCGTAGAGGTGGTGGAGACATCAGTCTCAAAACGTGACTCTGGATTATACGTCTAATCTCGCACAAACAGAGAGATGACGAGAGGCTGAGCTCATACAGAGTGGTGACAGTGATCTCTCGGGACCGGCGATCCCGCCAGTGACTGTAAACATTTTGAGATATTGCTGCAGGTTGAACCAACCAACGGAAGCTTTGAATATTCGCTGTTGTTGTCTACGGAAAATTTTTAGCCCCAAAAATGGTACTGAAAACGCAGAGGCATTTACACTCGTGTTCAAAGTCGTCACAATGCGTCCTTGAACACCTTACGGAGGTAATCCAGCCAATCGGAACACGACTCGTCCTCGATGCGTTGTGGGTGCATTTACATCTGCAATTTCACGTGGTCAAAAACTTCTCGATTGCAATCTAATCACCCGCAACTAATTTTAATGCAAGGTGTAAATTATGTCTTATATTAGGCCTTTCTGCCTCTTTCCTCCCGTAGTTTCCAACATTACTCTTCACAGCCAATGTTTTCAGACAAAGGCAGAAAGAGGCACTCTGCACATGAGGTTATGAATCTGCAGACAGAACTTGAAGTAAGTATTTTATCTGAACAAGAGTATGTCTCTCGCCAGCCTGCGGAGAGATCGGCACTTGCAAATGTGAACCTTATTTATTGCAATAAAACTCGGCAAAGACAGATGCTCTCCGTGAATTTGTGTTTTTATAGTTTATTGGGAGGAAAAATTTCCCCCACAACAACTTTGCCCTTCAATTTTGAAGGCTCTTTCAAGAGCCATATTATGAATGGCCAGACTATATTTGTACATGTGACATCAATATGAATGAATACTGTAAACCTGAAAATCAACTCGCAAAGCAATAATCTCTCAACCATTTGGGGCTCTCATGAATCATCTTCAGTCTCTTTACAAAAAGAAATTTGCTCTTGGAGTAAACAGTTCATGAATCCATTATTGTTTTGGGTGTTTTATATAGAAGTTTCAGTCAATGCCATATTAGAGTGGAAGTGTAAAATCACAAATTACTCAGCACTCAATACAGCAGTTGATCATGCATATTTCACTGGAGCAGCCACTGGCAATGGTTTGATGGGTCGGTCTGTCGATCATTGTAAATGAGCTCTTCTGAAAACACATAATTTGCCGGTTTCAATTATCATGATAGTGTAATATTGTTTTCTTGGAAGAAGAGGTATGGCTGCTTGTGCATCAGTTTTGCACTTGAGTGACTTTGAGAACTGTTGTGCCTCCTCAGCACTGAGTTGAATTGCAAATATATCATCTCTATTTAAACAAAACACTGCGTATTTCACTCACGTAGACTTTGCACATCTGTTAAGAAAATGGTGAAGTGAGCTTGAGTTTTCCCAGTGAGACATCACAGTGCCAGCCATGGTATTATGGACTGTTTTTTACATTGATTAGCACATATCACTGCTGACTCCTTAAGATACAGTTTGGCATCAACAAAAATCCCCACAATCCCCTCTATGACCCGTAATCTGAGCATTTATTAAATCCAACTATTTCTGTTTCTTTTTTGGTTCCCTTAAATGTAAATCAGATCATTTAAAAGCTCCAGTTAGAAATGAGGATTAGTTCATCAGAAAAAGGCATATCTGCTCATCTGAGATTGATTAAAGAAGCATAGAGCACAAGCCATTCAGAATTGCTGCCACTTTCTTCTTTCAACTGTAGTTTTGAGAAAGCAAAAATGCACTGTGAAGGCACTTAGTGCATGAAATGTATTATTTTACTGGATGTTATCTCTACTGGAATTCACCAAAATTCAGTTTGTGATGCTGGCCTTCATTTATTGGAGCTTATTTGATAATTGAGGATGACCTCAGAGAGATTTAGTGAAAAACATTTGACACACATTCACAGAATTAATGAATATTGTGTTCTCCCAATTTCTCATGACAAGGTCATGATGGAGAATTTAGTTATTCCTGTGGATGGATGAAATACTCATGTTCTATTATTTGTGTGGAAATAAAATGAAACTGAAGATGATACTTTTGTGTATACACTCAAATTTATTATATAATTTTGAGTATTATCAGTGCACCTCTTTTGCTTTTCGTGTGTCATTTGGAAATGACATGCAAAAAAAAAAAGAATGTCCAATGACGATTGGTGGCAGATCAATCAGAGCATGCAGCACGTAATGTTGATCACTGAATGGCAAGACTATTTTGATGTTGAGGTATACTCTGACTGGCTGTACTTGCTGTCCACATATCCAATAGTGTGATATAGGAGTATGGAGGTGGGAGAAGAAGGCTTTTATTAAAAACTATAAAAACAAGCATGCATGCATACATGTGTTTTCTGCAAAAGCATGCACACATTCACACTAAATACAAACAAACTTGAGCAGACCAAACTCCAGGCTGAATCAGAGCAAATTCCAGGCTGGATCCGAGCAATCTGGTTATTCTAATTATAGCGTGCTGTATGGGAAACTGGTGAGGTCCTCAAAGAAAGTTGTAATCAAAACATCAGGCAGCAAGGTGCTGAAAGGAAGTGGCTGAAGTACATGTGCACTTAATATGAAGGCATTAAATTGCAAATTCATGACCCTTGTATACTGTGTGCACCAGGCATGAGGTCAGTCCTAGTCTTTTTCCGTCTCTTTGTGTTCTCATACCGAGAGGAACATTGCAGAGGTCTACCCCTGCCCGGGAATATAGGGAACTGTATCATTATACGAAGAATCTGAAGCGGCAGGTGTAGTGCAGCATGGAACAATTGCTTAACCTGCCTTTAACAAGGGCCACAGCCCATAAATCAAACCCCAGACCATGACTTTATAGTTCATCCCATTTTGTCCTCATTTTACTTTGGATTTACTACATAGTATAAAGCTAAATGGAATATTACAAAGAACTATTGTGGACAGACTATGCAGGCACTAAACAGGGCGTGCACCGACTCTTAACAAGGCTTTTATTGTGTCATTGCCACCGTCATAAGTGCTTCACACATTTCTCAGCCTGATCTTTCAGTGTCACAATGCCGGACAATCCAACGATTGTCATCACCCTTGAAATGTCAATGGAATTTCTAATGAGTTTAGCAATTAGAGGCATCTTTGAAACAAACCCCGTCATGTCTTGAAGCAAAAGCTTCATATTTAATTGAGAACATTCCCCAATCCGCTGAGTGTGAAATAGCTCAAGTAGAAAATGGGATTTTTGGCTGCATTTATGTGACTGAATTAGCTGCCATGGGATGTTGTGAGAAATTCTCTGAACTAACCTGTTCAAAGATTTTAATTGACCAAATAGAAAAAAAATGAGAAATATGGGCAGGGAACAATTCATCAGTATAGTGAGAAATGCCAAAATATATGTACTTTGTGGAAACTGTATAATACATTGAATTAATAATCAAAAGTCTAGAAGTGGGAAGTTGAAAAAAGGATTTCTTTGTTGCACAGAGGGAGGTCAGGATCATCAGGATGTCAGTCATCATTTCTAGCTTGTAAAGATTTGCTGCACCATGAGAGTTCAATTTATTTAAAAAATTAAAAATGTTTTCAGCCCCAACGTAAATCTGATATTTTCTACAGCCCAAATAAGAACCAATGTATTCATGAATATTTACTCAAGGAATTGGAGATGTAATATGTCACCATGAAGTAATCAAATGTCATTTCCATGCTAATGGTGGATTTACATTTGTATCACATGTAGAAAATGTGGCTACTCCGCATAAGGCGTAGGACTGATTCATTTATTCATTCATGCATTTATGCATTCAGTCACTCATTCTTTCATTCATCAATTTTCTAATTATTTCTTATTTCTTAAAAAGCTGAACTAAAATTACAGTTTTGATGACTGGAGCTGGAGATCAAGTTAGAAATGTGACTGTCAAAGAGTGTCAAGTGTGGAAGGAACTTCTTTTTTTTTGTTTTAAGGGAAAGAAAAGAGATTTCTTTATGCAGTTGATTATTCATATCATGGACTGTTTGACAAAACCATTTTCATAAAACCTTTCCAGAGTATAATACACAGTAAACAGGTGTATTTATCTTGAGCTTCCGATTTAGATCGCCGCAGTGCTTCACGTAATCGCCTCTGACATAGACAAACAAACAAAAAGATAAGATCAACAAAACAGTTGTTGGACGAGACAAAGCTGCGGAAAGTGCCTGGATCAACAGGCTTGGCTTAGTCCTTTGAGAAATTAAATCAACTTTGGTTTGTGGATTTTATCTTTTTGTGAGGAGGAGTGTCAGTCATAATATTTGCAGGGCCTCGTAAATATTGTTAGACGCACCACAGTAATGAAGTTGAGAAAACACAGGTGCACCGAGTATGCCTCTTTCAATGGACAGAATATAGTCAATGCAAACACAAGGGTGTGGTCACACTCCTAAATATTCCATATCCTTCCCATCAACTTTTGATTGCTAATATCCTTTTTTCTCGGTTTAAAAAAAAGAAAAAAATGAAAACAAGAGGCGGATTAGATTTAAACTGTGTTTAAAAGTGTTCTCTTGATCATAGTATTTGGAACTGCTTAGTCTTACATGTTTCAAGATGCTGACACTCATTTCTGATTATTTGAAGCACTTAAAGCCTAAACTTAAAACTTGGTTTCATTCATGATTCTATAACATGACGGCATATCATCAAAGGTTCATGAAGTAACAACCAAAATGAAATAATAAAAAAATCACCACACTCTTTGATTTTTAGTCCACATCAACCATCCCTTTTGCTCTTCGTGCTGCTGCACCAGGCTGGTCTGATCCAGCAGTTGCCGAAAAAATAATAATGCGCCGTGATTCGTAGACATCCCATCAAATTATTTTGTATTTCATCCACGTAATCAAGAACGAGGAAGTATAAAGATCGCTAAAGCACACACACAAGGCGGGCAGATGGGGGTTGGTGGGTGGGTCCAAAAAACAGCTCACAAAAATAAGGAGTAACTTTAGTAAGATATCATACGAACTATTGTATGAAGATACGTTGGCTGCACGGTCTGGGTAGCCCAGCGTGTCAAACTGTACTGCTCCACTTCATTTGCAGTAAACACTTGGTTAACGTTGTGAATTCAAACCAAACTGCATCGAGCAACCTATGTGGAAAGTGGCATATTTCAGCTTTAAAATACATGTTCTTTAAAATGTAACGCCATAGAGTTGTACCAAAACGGGTATCGCACAGCTACCGCATGACTACTGCTGGACTATGCACCTGTATGTATGTGACACTTTACGAATACAGTATAAGTTGGTTTACAAATTGTGCAGTAAATGTGCAGCCCCCTTAAGAGCTTTAATGTGCTGCACACTTAATGAACATTGTTGAAACAACATTCTTTTCAGGGTGGATTACTCACCAGAAAGAACCCATCAATCAAATGCAACACGAGGGACTATTATTCAGACTGGATAAATCTTTTTATCCCTTTAATGTGTGAAGTTAGACACTTCTGACATTCCCATTCTGCACATGTCCCTAATGGAATGGACTGACACTATGGAGAACACGCTGCATTTGGTAGCTACTTTGCATTTTACTTTCTACATCAAATTTATTTCAAACAGACACTCAGTGTTAACTAATTACTGACCCAGCTTTGAAGTCTTGTACATGTCTTTATTTGTGGTCAGAGAAGATGGTGACTATAATACTTAACAGTGGCATTCAGGTATTCTGGTATTGATACCTTTCTATATTCAAATTACAAATCAAAACCCACCTTTTCACAAGTGCTTTTAATTTATGACTAACGTATGTTCCATGTTTTTAATGTATAGCTCTTTTATGATGATTTTAATGTTCTGTAAAGTGCCTTTGAGAATTGTGAAAAGCACTATATAAATAAAATGTATTATTATTATTATTAACAGTTGTGAGGATCGCCGTGAATGCCAAATCGTCGTAAATGCATTTAGGATGGGATAATTTGTCATGGTTTTCCTGTGTCAACAAATTCAAGACACAAGTTTTCATCTTGTAAGGGGATGTGTCATTTGCTCATGTGTCCGTGCTTGTTCACATACATTTGGGAATCTGAAGTGCCTACCAACCCCAAAAACTGTGAAATAAGACAAGCCAGTCGTTTTTTTTGTGGGCCGCCTTGATCAACAAGCCGTTCAGATTTTCCTCCACTAGCTATATCACATGCAAGCTCATGAAAATATATCGCCCTCCCATTTCCAGTATCTCGACCCACAGCTGAGAACTCCCTTTGCAAACGTAAGCCATATTTTTCTCACAAGCCAATCAGAGCAGACTGGGCTTAATCTAAAGGGGGGCTTACAGAGACAGGCGCTAATGGGACGTTTTAGACAGGCGGAAACCCCCAGGTCTGGAAAGTGAAGCCAATATGGATTTCCCTAAATTTGCATTCGTTCTAATAGCGAGCAGGGGGCGACTCTTCTGGTTGTTGTTCTGATTGTATAGAAGTCTATGAAAAAATTATCCCGCTTCTCACCTGATTTATTACCTCAGTGAACATTGTAAACATGAGTTTATGGTCTCGATCGCTAGTTTTAAATCTTCTTCGATACAGCAGGATGTTCATTTAATAAATGATGGTACCTTTTAGAGTAAAGTTTAGGGCGGAGCTACCTTGTGATTGACAGGTCACTACCACAGTGTTGTCTGGTCTGGGAGTTGTCTGTGTTTTTGTCTTAGAACTTTCACAGTGTGTTTTCAGTTAAAGAAAGTTAATTGTACCATTTTGCTCACTTAAATATGTCTTATTCGGCGTTCGGTTGTGCTCCACCCTCGTGTTACATAAGGTTGCAAAAAGACAAGATGGGGGTGGACAAAAAGCAAGATGGCATCGGACAAAATTCCAAAAAAGCAGTAAACAAACCAGTGGGTGACATCATGGGGACTCCGTCCACTTATATACAGTCTATGGTTTCAGACATTGGTTGAGTACAGAAATATTCAGACAGACAGAATGAGAAAAACAGTGTGTTTTTTAAACATTAAAGCAAGTAAACATATATATATATATATATATATATATATATATATATGTATGTATAATTTCAATACAGTGCGTTCCCTTTAAGTCACTGCATACACATTTACATATGACAGAATCACTACGATATACATCTCTATAACATGATTGATTAAGGTCAGGTTGGCAACCGATGGCGGTTTGTGTCCAGCTGAATTCGAGGAACCAAATGTTTTGCCCAAGATTGCCCAAGATTGCCCAAGATTGCCCATCACTACAAGGGACTAAATGACTGTGTCACATGTCATCTCAGAGTCCCCATTATTGCTGTTGTTCACAATACTGCCAAATAGTCAAGAGAGGCAAACATGGCAGAACTATTTTAAAAGAAGCGCTGGTACAGTTTAGGTGTGAGTACCACAATAATAATGTGACAAAAGTTAGTGGGTGATTGGCACAGTATGGCTCAGGGCACTATAGTGAATGGTACAATGTTTTTTGCATTATTTATAACCAAAAACAGTTGGAAACAAGTGCTTATGCCCAGATGGAACTGAGTTTGTTTAGTTTAGTTTCGTTAAGTACGTATTAGCTGCTTAAACTAAAATAAATAAAACATGACATAAGTGACAAAGTCACAATAACCAAGAAATGCTTTCTTTAAGATAGTGTAATTTGACCAAAATTACTCTTTTATAAAAAAATAAAAAAATAAAAAAAGAGATTGAGAACATATTAATACAGCAGCAGCTGCCAAATTGCTTTTTTGAACACTTCAACCAAACACTTATATCTCAAGATCTGAACACAACAAAAAAAACACATTTTATTTAAAAAAATTAATAATAATATATGTATATTTTGAAGCACGAACTTGATGTGTGCTTAAAATCCTATGACAATGAGTATTGAGAATGCCCACTGTGCTTTTTACACTTCTCACAAGATCCAAATAGGTGTAATTTTCATGATGTGTGTCATTAGATATCCGAATAATGTTCAGAGACTGCTTTCACCTTGAAAAGCCATTCATCACACACACACGCACACACACACGCACACATACGCACACACACTCACACACATATATACACGCACACACACATAAACCTTCCCACAAATTTAAGGATAACTGGCAGCATTACAATAAAATGCCCAAATGAATGGCTCTTTGTGAGATCGGAAGGGTATATTAATTTGATTACACTTAATGGATCCTGTGAGCTTGATGGGTCGTACATGCAGACAAGCATTTTACAATACTATTATATGAACTGTTTTGGATGTTTGTTGATTTTTTTACCTCTTTTTACCAATGTATTCATCTTTTAATCCATTTGATTTGAGACAGAATGATTTTATTTTTTTAAGTGTGATGCTCTTGTGATGGCAATTTTATTATTTGTCACTACTTTCTGAATAGCAAGAAGATTCTCACAAATGGGTTAAGAGCTAAAATGCAGCTGTCCCATTGGATCAAATGCATTTTCACCAAAACAGCAGGCAGATCTCTGAATTGTGCAATAAAACTGCAGTTTTCTTTTTTTAAATGATCTCAAAGCGCTTCGGTTATAATGTCATATAGTATGTCATCAGTATACCATTTCACACCACAAAATAGATGGTATTTATGTATTTCAGTATCTGACAACTGATAATAACTTACAGGTTTCTTAGCTTAAAAATATACATAAACCAGTGCCCAGAACAGGTTAAACATGTCGAAGTAATGAAAGTCATTGTGTTGCTTTCTTTTCCAAAGAGAAACCCTTGATGCATGGTCACCCATTTGTCTTGGTCATAACTGCCCCATCAACAACCCCTGCATGTCAGCTTGAAATATGAATTGTCCTCCCCGTCCCTGAATGCTGTGTATACTATATCGACATTTTTGGAGCCTGTGGCCGTCTGGCTGCAGCCATTTGATGTAGATTTTCTCAAAGAATTCTTTGGGGATTGTTCATATGGGCTGGGGCCAGAACTGAGAATTGAATGATGGATACTTCACGATCTCAAGTGACTCTCTTTGGCCTCATATAACTTTACAGTCTCATTTTACCCCTTTGCTCTGTAAATTTGGTGTCATAAAAATGAGGGGGAAAAAACTATCACAACCATGCCTCAGAGCCATATTGATCAAGAAATGTGTTTGTGACACCTGGGACTCTGGGGACCTTAAAGGTGCATCCATGTCAATGCCTTGTGAATTACCAAGCTGCCATGTGGGGGGGCTAGAGGTAAAGGGGCCAAATTGGAACAGATTGCCAACCCTAAACCCCTGCCCTTAAGCAAAAAATGGACTTTAGGGATGGGGGTGCCAGTCACAGCATAATTGATGCCGGGCAGGGTACAGGGTTAGTCCCATCTGCCACACTCTGCTATTTGGGAGACAAAAGAAAGAGCTATCCCTTATGTCCCGTCTCAACCAAGCCTTCAAACTGTGCTGGCAAAATCATCTCCTCTGTCCCCCTTGTCCTCATTATAAACACAAAGCTGTAAGTCCAAGTTTACCCTCACAGAGCGGCAGCCCGGGGAGAGACTGGGGAAAGCCATACACAGCCATGACATATCGCATTTAATATCGTATGGGAACTGAGTGACAGAGGAAAGCACAATTGTGCCAAAACTCCCAAATCATTCTCTTTACATTGTGAGAGATGTTTTTTGTTTTATGTGTGTAATTTCACTTTTATTTCATAACGAACGCTGTACCCAGTGCTTTGAACAGCGTTGTGTAATAGTTCTATGTGTGTGGTGCGTGTCTCTTAGAGGTAGACCACTCTGTCCACTGGAGAGACGGTCACTTGCTAGACAGCTGCTATTGCTCAGTAATGCATCAATGAATCCATATGTTTCCTCGGACAAGAACGCTCAAACACATTTCTCACCCCCCTGAACACACAGAGAGTCATGTAGTGTATGTGCTCGCTCTATTTTCAACAACATCAGTATGATTAATGGGCTTCAGAACTGGGGAACTTGTTCAATGTGACACAAGCTTTTGTCTCTGCGTTTCATCCCCTTCCTCTTTCTGACAGCCACCAGAGTCTCCCTCTCTCTCCAACCAGCTACTGCTGGATGGTGCGCCGGGGCGGGAGGATGTGATATGAGCTGACAGCACCGTAATAACCCATGCAAATTAACAGGGTGGGGTGTAAATGCAAATGCTAAAAGCACAAAAGAAAAGTGATTAAAAAGCATTTCAGTGTCTTTTATCTCGCCGTGGTGCTCGTGCCGGGGAATAAAGGGATCAGATTTAGGTACTGGGTACACGTGCCAGCGCTCATTTCAACAAGTCTTTTTTTCCCTCTTGAGAGGACTTAACTTTGATTGTTCTTTATGCTGCCTTCCATCTCCCCCACTGCCACAATCATACCCAATCCAACTGTGTGACTTCTCAGAACAAGGGATAAAAGCACTCTGGCACTTTATGTTTTACTCAACTAATCTCAGTGTGGACTGCATGAATGTTTTTTGCCTTCACAAGAAAGAAGTCCTGTTTCCAGCCTGATCTCATGGGAAGTTGTATAAATAGCACTGATGGTTATAGTTATGATGACACATTTTAAGTTTAAACACCTGCTAATGTTTGGGAAAAAGAAACAAACTCAACAACACTTTGGGACACGGACGTCGGTCTCGAACCTTGTGTTGAAAGTCCTGTGTTTGTTTTGAGTCATCCACCTCCCCTCCCTCCTATCATAGGTAGTTTTTATACTATGTCTCTTGCTCTGATATAAAACGACGCAGAAAGGCGTTTTTACTGTATCCTGAATGACTAACAAATTGTCATTTGCATGCCATTTGGTTAGTCATGGCAGTCCGTTTTACATGGAAGTGTGTTTGTCTTGAATCTACACAAATATGAATTTACACATACCTCTCCTTTAGGGAGAAACTTATCCTTGGAGCAGAAATCAAGCAGCAGTGGGACATATGTTGTGAGCTGGCAGCCTGAAATTAGTTTTGATTTTTTCTTTGCCAGAATCATATCCTCATGCCCACGAGCAAAGTTGAGATCATAGAACTGTCCTCGGGAAGGGTCCAATTAACTTCCATTTCAGACTCCGCTGGGATGGCAATGAGGTGAAAGAGTCAATTAAATTGACATTTGAATTTCCAGTTGCTTAATTTGCAGTAATGTGGCATTGCTGTTCCCACTGTTCACGTTTGACCTCTTACCTTTGTGTTTAGGACTAATTTGCATGAAGAGAAGCTGAGTAATATGCAGCCTTTTACTCTGAAGTTTCCCATATCCTTCCCGAAACAAAGGGTTTGTTCGTAATGGGACATTGAAGTAGTGCCATTTAGGCAAGGGAATGACTTGTGCTGTGTATGAAAAAATAAAAGCAAAAGGAAAACAGGACCTCACATGTTAGTGCCTTCAGCTGGTGTAAACGGGTTCAAGCTCCTCTGTGTCTATGAAGGGTTAATAATATTTTGCTATAGTCACCTTAACACGTGTTATTTGCCAGCATTTCCTCTCCCTTCATCTGTGTTGTCTCTCTGGCTTTTGTTACAGATCTGCACATCAGAGACACCGTGTTATATTATCACTCTGGCACTAAGAGGGGGGAAATATTTTTGACATGTTCTTTTGGGTCCACTTGTGTCTCTTTCTGTTTGCGGTATTAGTTCCAGTTTCAAATCTAAAGAACCTCTCCACATTGAGACATGAGAATGGTTTGCATATTGATGACACTGTGTCACCTCAAGGTCCTCTTTCAAAGCAGTCTGGGATACCACCATGTATATAATACATAGGGATATGCTGGGCTACTGGCCCCGCTGTATTCACTGTACTTTCTACAGAGAAGTCAAATCTACTTGTGCCTTTTTTATCCAAATAAATTACCATCCTTGCAAATGCTGAAGGAAATTTGTGTTTGAATGAACTGACTAAATGACGTGCACCCACAAAGGGTAGTTGGTAACTCGTGCACAAGTCGTGCATGAAAGCTAAATAAGCAGTAAGCAAAGAAAAAAGCAGCAAAGATTAGCAGCTACTTCGGTATGCCAGCTTTCACCTGTAGGTACCGCGCCATTCGAAACTGAACCTACAGTGATATTTATGAGATTACTGGAATACCTTGAAACTTAGTTGTTCCATGCATTTTCAGTACCCACTTATCCTGTTTCGGTACACAGGGGGTTGTAGCCTATCCCAGAGTGCGTTGTGTTAGAGACCGTGTCCAGGCTTTTATACACACAAGAATATTATATGTCCAGTGCTTTTATTGTGAAAGGTAAGAACGGAAGGATTGGATCTGGTTACTCCTTTTTGCCTTTGTCAAGGTTTATAGGAGTAATAAAAAATGGCATCTTGTTTTGGACCATCGAGTCTGTGTTGTTGTTGTTTAATAAATATAGGCACTACCAAAGACTCCCTGGAACAAAGATAAGGTTCAATGGTTTTAATTACACGTTCTGTCTCCTAAGTGTGCGTGGTCACGGCCTGTTTGGGTCATTGGGTTGTATTAATGTATTCATATTTTCTTTTGCTATCGTAAGATATTTAAACAGTAGATTACAAAAATTGGTTAGCTAGGGCATTCGCGAATGGTTGTTGCCAGATCACGTGATAATTTGTGGCAGAGACAGAAAAAAGGTCTTGATTAAAATTAACTTTCTCTGAAAAATGCCATTTTAGTGACTCAATGCCGAGAAGATATGTGGCTTGTGAAAAATGGGTCCAACTTTAGTGAATATGAGCGAAGGAATTGGTCATATTCTGTGTTCACGTTCACGTCACCCATTGGCGTTAATAGACTCAGGACCTGCCGCTAGTCTCCTGAAGGCAGCGGTGAAACCCATGTGACTCATATAGTCAGTGGGTCGTCTCCTCTCTGAACGGTCTCTCGCTTTTTCGCCGCGTAATAGTTGCACTCTGTGTGGCAGTATTTATGACAAAAACAACATTTTTAAAAAAATATATGGAAGTGCGAATTAATTGCACAAAGTGGAGAATGTCATAAGGTTAATTGTTGTTATGGTTCTTCAGCTGTCGAACGTGAATCGTTCAATTTCGTGAAATAATTCCAAATTTATATGGATTACTTTCGGACTCTTTGGCTCACAATATATAAAAGTACAGCCTCATCAAATATTCATCACTGAATTACTGTCAGTAAAAGTAAGCACAGGATGACCTTGGGGCCTTTTCTTTGCCATCCTCCCCACACACGCACCACCTCCATCCACTATAAATAAACCCCCAGAGACTTGGACTCGAGGCCAGGGTGCTTAGTACAAGGGGATGTTGTGAGTGTTTCTTGTGAGTCCAGCTGTCTCCAGAGCTCTAAATCCTTTAATTATGAGGCATGGGAAAGCAGTCTCATGGGAGCATTAAACATGCTCCTTTTCTGCACAATACCATTTGCATTTTTTTTCTCCTTTCTCCTTTTTTTTATTTTTAATTTTTTCAAAGACTGCAGGTTGACGGTGCTTGAGGATATAGTACACCAAGAAGTAAACGAGATCATCATTGAAGTAACTGGCACAGCAGTACTAACAGGGACAAAGAGAAGTAAATGATGTTTTAATGCAACTGAACTCTGAACATTAGATAAAGAAGGAATGGCTCATGGGAATACAGGCCTGATTTATTTCTCACACATTTGCAGTGTCCTGCTTTTAAGTTTCCAGATCTGTATTCATATGATATAATGGAATGAAGCCAGCAGTATATATATATATATAACAAGTTTGGCAGAGCTAAGCAATGGTATTTCTGTTTTCTTTTGTTTTGAACAAATTGTGCAACAAGTTTCAGGGAGTTTTAGCTTGATAAGGCTTTATTACAAAGCCTTTTGAAAGAGTTCCATGAGCCCATGAGGTTGGCAAAACTACTTAACCTAAAGAGATAGATGTAATCCTTAAAGTAAAGTGAAAACATGGAAATCCCCAGAATTGGACATAGTGGGTTAAGTGACATGAAAGCCTTTCTTCTCGCTTAAGCATTAAACCAATATTATACACAGCCCACAAGATTGCAATCAATTCTGAGGAAAGAACTAGTGCGGTAATCTGAATGCCAGGCACACAGAGCAGGAATACGTTTGCCTGTACTCTGTACTCCGTACACTGTGTAGTTTTCATTATGTAGAGATGCTGCGGAGAGGATTTGGAATTTTTTATATCTGTTCTTGAATCTTTTGAGTTTTTAAAGAAACCTCCATGAGAATGTCAAATATATTGACTTTTTTTTTTTTCTAAAAGTTTCAATGCTTTTCATGTCTTTCTCCCAAGACTTCTACAGATTGTTTAGAAAACTTACCTGTGGTTCTTTTCTTTTTGTATGAGCTCTATATCCAACCTACATCCGCATCAACATACTACGCAGTAACCCTGTCAACAGGGACATTTAATTATTAATCTATTGTTTTTAAATGATTGCTATTCAGGCCTGAGTACGTGTTTGCACTGAGAGGCAGACGCCCCCTTTTAACACACCCGACATAAAGCTTAAAACAAAGACGTGCAGTATAAAAAAAACAGGGGGGAAATTTGCTCAACCTTTAACAAGTGGGCGAAGAGAGAGCTGCAATTAAATGAGGTATGAAAGGCTTAGACTCCATCGTCCCAGACAACCATCTTAATCCTATACAGGGGTTGTTGTGTTGGCAAATAGCGTGCTGTGCACAGCGGGTCTTGTTTTTAATCATGTCAAATATTTCAGCAAGCTTTATTGCTGTCTTAGTCTGTGACTCCCATTAGGTGACCATCCACCCCACAGGGCAGGAAGCCTGATCAATAAAGCTCTCTCCTGAACTAACTTGACCAGAAGGTGGTGAGCGATTTTATTCTAACTAAACAAAGCATCTCCTTATTAGAGCTTTGTAGAAGTACTTGTCAGGGGATTATCAATTCTTATCAGTCAAGTGGAAATTTGTAAATTGACAATCATTTTTAATCTAATAAAATTGAATTCCATGAGATTATCTTTGTCTAAATTAAATGTGCGTGGTTTAGTGTGTTAAAACTCCCTGCAGATTGCTGCAAAAACGCTCCTGATCTCTTTGCGTTTACAGCTGCTAATGTTGTGAAAATGAATCATCATTTTTAACTACATAGTATCGCAGCACTTGGAGCACTTTGAAGACTGAAAATTCACGATGGTGCGAGCAATATATTTACTGGACTGCAGCAAGCTCTTTTCCATAAAACAGCATCACACTCTGGAGTATGATGCTATTTTATGGAATAGAGCGATCAATATCATAAATACATGAAGTTGGATTGTTTTTATTTTATCGTCTGATTATATGCTCTGCATACTGGAGCAACTTCACTGCGCTGGAGAGCCCTTCACCACTTGACACTGCTTCTGTGTCGGGTACTTGTGAATGATTGGTCAGGAACAGACACCTCTGACAGCTTATCATATGCCAGGTTGAGGCAGGCTTGTCAGTAAGCTAATGGAGTGTTCGAAGGTTAATTTACTACCATATGAATCCCATCAATAAGCAATTAAGTGGTGTGGAAACACAGACGCACCCCGACCAGCAAAGCAGCTAAATCCCCACCAGCCCCCACCAGCGTCCACCATCCCCCACCAGCCCCCACCACCCCCCACCTTAAATCAATTAATTTTCCGTGACATGTCTGTTTAAAACCGCTTGATAGATTTAAGTGACACAGGAAAAAGACACTGCTCCCTGCATGACCTTTCTTGTTGCCTTTACCGTGTTCGCCTCAAAGCATGACTCGTGGATTCAGAAATTGTAACCTCATAAGAGACTCGACTCTCAACTCGCACAGTCCTCGACGGAATTCACAAAAGACGTTCATTCTAAAATAGAGCCTGGGCCGATTGAAGTATTCTTAAACATTTTCACTGCAGAATCTGAAAGGAAAATATAGCGCCAGACTAGTTAATGCCTACGCATGATGCTGCATGAAAGGCCTCACAAAGGGAAGGCATGTAGATGTACAGAAAACATGAAAAACTCGAAAAAATCTAAAAGCCTCTTCAGCTTGTGAAAAGTGCCTTTGATACTCAGCAGTCCTCATCAAAATTCAAGAGATCCTTGTGCAGCTGGCCATCATCTGCTGCAGTGTCGTCACTTAAGAACGTGCTTGTTGATATTTCCCTAGAAACAGCCACAATATGGTCTGTGGAGTATTCATATTCATACATAAGCCACCATGCAAGGACTCGGGTAGGACTGCATGTTGAACAGCTGATTTTCCGGGGGATGTGGGAGATTTCCATTCATTACTTTCTTCTCCACCCGGTGCTCCTCTGTAATGCTGTGAAGTCTTGCTCACATGTTTTTCCCTTTACTCTGCCATGGCATACTAGCTGGAATCCCAAGCGAGAGTCAGACAGAGGGTTAGTGATATGATATGTATGAGATTTTCTACCTTATCAGCCTCATCCGACTCACATGAGCCCCGGGGAGTCCTGAACATATTGTCCCGACCCATTCAGTTACCATTTCAAGTGGAGATTCTCTCAGCAGCTTCTTGCGTTGGATAGATAAAGCAGGTCTGCAGATTTGTTTTTAGTCTGTTTCATTTTTAACATCTGGGCACAGCAGCGTTGCTCTTCCTCTGCCCTCACTTGCTCGCTCTTTCTGTCTCTTGCAGTGTTGCCAGTGCTGCCCTCACCTACATGTTCAAGCCTACGACATTTTTATCACAAAACAACTCGTGGATTGCGATGAGCAAGGGAGAGCGGATGTTTTCTAACAGTTTAAGAACATCTAATGCATTTTTTTTTTTTTAGACAAGCAAATGTTTTGGGATATTGATTCACACAGCTTTCTTCCTGTCCTCCACAGCGCCTCCAAACAACATATCAGTGGTGGCAGAGAACACTCCAGCCCCATTCAGTCGATACCAAGCGCAGAATTTCACTCTCGTCTGCACTGCAAAAGGAGGGAAACCAGCCCCATCGGTGAGTTACTGTCTATGAGACGCCTTGGTGCTCGTCCACCAGGGACCTGCCTTTACAGCGCATAGATCCCTGTTGTTTACAGAGGAAGAGAAACTGTGTTGCATGTTGCTGACAGGGTTTTTTTTCTGTCAGATATTAGCGCACAAACCTCTCGGAATTATAATGTGTTTAACATTCCAGTAAAAATGCTCTGTAAACAGGATCTAAGAAGTTGCATACCAACAGCACAATCCTTGGTCTCAAGGCTTCCCACAGACATCCAGTGCTATTTGCTCGAAGATGAAAGTGGATACAAGCTCCTCACAGACCATGACACACTTAAACCAACCTGATTTCACCAGAAGGTGTATAGCACAACATTTGAAGAATTTTAGTTGTTACCGTGAAAAGACCGCAGTTAGGTTTTGTAAAAACATCATGGTTGGGATTGAAATAAGTACATAAACTAAGGAAACGTGAACGTTGCATGGGTTTATCACTGACGTATAAATTACACATATTATCATAACTATTCGTGTTTGCACGTTATTTCTGTCCATGGAGCTTTAACAGCATGTGCCATCTCAGGAATCCATTTCATCAAATAGAAATGATCAAACAGAATTCAGTGAGTTAGCATACAGACACTTTTGACTGAAAAAAAAGGAACACTGTGTCACTGATGCCCATTTAACAGGAACGCTAACGCTTCCACATTTTTAAAGTGAACTCTGGGTGATTAATCAGCATAATTTCTCATCCCAACTTGTCACATAGTCACACTTGGTCTGTCACTGGGTAGCTCAGCCCATTTGCAGTAAACACGTGGCTAACCTTGTGAATTCAAACAAAAACCCTTTCTTAGGTTTAGGAAAAAACATCGTGGTTGGGCGAAAAATAAGTACGTAAAGTAATTAAAAGGCAAACAACGTAACATTAGTATGGAAAATATGTAACTTCACAAGTGTTTGTGTTTTGTGTTTGTTTGACCTACCCACCAAAAGTACTCTCTCGTTAACATGAGAAGTTACTCTACATGTTTTGAGCGTAGAATATTCACACATATTCATTTACTTTGCAGTCAGTACAGACTACATGGCGTGAAAAGACACGCAAAAAGCAAGAATGACGTTGCTATTGCGAGCTAAATGATTTACAAATCGTTGTGTCATTCGTACGCCATTTGGAAAGACCAGGCTGCATAAACACACATATAGTGTATTCCTGCTGTCCCCAGTACTGCTGTTGCATTCATTACATATTGACCAGTGATTGATTACCAGCGCTAATTCAGTCATGCAATGTAGTCATTAAAAAAAGGTATCAGATTTAGGAAACAGACACATTAGTGTTATTGATGGTCACACTCAGGGTAATGAATCTAATCACAGTGACATGGTAGTAATGATTGCACACCGAATTGCCACTCTACACCCTCTTACATGTAGATGCAGAAACACACCAATGTGCGCATACGCGCGAACACACATTTCAGAGTCACTCTTGCACTTTTTTTTCTCAACTTTTTGAAGTGCAAAACAAGGTCTTGCTAAAAAGCACACAGTGTGCTCCTGTGTTTGGTGGCCTATGAGCTGTTTGAGAGCAGTCGCTCGCTGTTTGTTCCCACCGGGTCATTAATCATCGTCCATGGGTGTATGTTAATGGACTCCAGACCCTGAGCATAGCCATCTCCTCCAATTATGAGCCCGGTGAGAGGTGAATACAAGGTGAATATGATTTCCGTCTCTTAGGTACTTCCTGGCTGATGGTGTGATGAGTGAAGTTCTCCCCCGTTGTGATTTCACAGGGAGCCTTAAGCCATTAAACCTCAGTATCGCCGGATCCTCTTTCCAACGCTTAATGGAGAAAAAGAGATGCTGAAAGGTTTCAGCTGGTCAGTAAGCCCGAACTTCCTCTGTGTCAGTGGCTATGTCGCATTGCTGATAACTAGCTCTGTCAATGACTCAGCAAGCAAATGATCCAAGTCACTGACTTGAGATAAAAAAAATGAAATAATTAAAGGCTGTTTGGCCGCTCCATTCACCACCATATTTGCACATTGCATACAAAAAAAATATTTGTGTGAGATATATTGAAAGGTTTCGATATTGACTCAAAATGCAAAGAAGCTTTGTGCTGCAAATACATCTCATGGTATTCAAGCCAGCAGTCTTATTACTAAATATCAATACAATCTAAAAGGGCAATCTGTTTCATAAACCAAACCATAATTATATCATTACAGAAATCAACATTTCCTCTCATTCTTCCAAGACAGTGCACACATTACAGACATGGGGAAGTTTGAGCTTTGAAGGACATGAAGAATACTTAAAAATGTCTTAATGTCTAGCCCTAGTAAAGTTTAGTTTAATAAATATTTAGCAGCAGCATCATAAAACTCAATTGGGTCAACTCAAGTGTAAGTTTACTGTTAATACTGGATCCAATTTGAAATTGGAGTTTAAAGTTTTGCTGCAACATAATTAAAGGTTTATAGTAAAAACTAAACAGACATTTAAAAGGTTTAGATTTAATCTTTTTTTTAATTTCAGGCTAGTTAATGTTTGGTGCAACATGACTTAACGTACAATCGGTTTAAAAATGAATCCTTGTTGGTGCTACCCAGCTCAACTATCATAAAAAGTAGACTATTTGCAGGTAGAAGCAAAGTAAAGTAAGGCAGACCTAGTGGTGTACTGATGATTGATTTGGTGTTTGAATGGTTTGAATGGTTTGAATGGTGCATTGAGGAAGTTGAGAATTATTTTGTAATGGAACAGGATGTGGGAAATGGATTAGGCATTCAAGTACTACAAATATAACTGAATACATTGCAGTATTAGAACGTGATATGCTGTATCTTAACGTAACCATATCAATTTGAGGCCGTTAAGCGTGAATTATTGTTGACACACAGCTTGCAGAGTCAGTAAAAGAGACAGTAATGGACAAAAAGCATGAACTTAATTAAAAATAATGAGCTTTGTGGGTTGCCATTGTGTCAGACACAAAAGAAACTCATATGGTTGACCTTTATCACTCTAAATAATTCAGTTCAGCAGCCAGACAAAACCATTTAAAAACTACATGCATTCATTGGAGCTCCTGGACAGTAATCTAAAGAGAAACACTGAATCCAATATCATTCTAAAAACAACACGACATGTCTCCTACATCTTCAGATTGGCTCTTTTATATTTTCAAAGTGGCTTTTTTGAAACAATTCTATTTTACCAGAGAAACAGAAACATCACCGCAGGTGTTCTCAGTTATTCGGTTTGAAGTCGGGTGGAGCAAAGTTTGCTAAAGTCACCAAACTTCATATGTGTTATTGTTTATTTTAAACTCATGGAGGTACAAAATTAACAGGAGGGAGGGTCAGATATTAGTCAAGCACAGTTTGTACACACCCACATGAGAGAAGAGGTTTAATTCACCAAAAACTATTGATGCACCGTGAGTAAGTTCCTCGTGTTCTCACAGCATGGAAGTGATTTGCTTACATTTATTCATTATATGAGCCAGAAAACTTTTGAAGCCTGGATGGAAACTAATTTCAAGTTCACAAATTAGCCTTATTATGCTATATCCTATAGGCAAACAGACACAGTGTTTGCACTGGAACGATGCAATATATTAAGAGAAGTCTGCATGATACAAGAAAATTGAGAAATATAACACTTGAGAAGTTACTTTGCCCCTGTGGGGAGTTGATCATGGCCCGTCAAAGTTGCCTTGTACTGTTGGTCTAAATCAAAACCCAGCAAACAAACTCTGACATTTTTCACGGATAGATTTTAGAAGTAGTCTCAATAGGCTCCCCAATTCGACAAACTTTTCTCCTCTTTAATCTCCTTTGAGATCTCATACTGTGGTCCTTAGTCAGTAGCAATAGCAAAAGGAAATATTAATTTGTAAGGGAAAAAAAAGTTGAGTCCTTTGAGAAGTAGAGCTTGCTTTCATATTTATGTTTGGTATATTCTCTATGCTTAGTTATCCAAAATGTGACTGTTATATCATAGCAGGTTAGCTCTGTAGCAAACTGTAGTTAAATATTACCAAAGGATTTGTCAAATCTTAGTAGTTGTTATAAAATAATCAAAGCTACACTCATAGCCACTATAAAAGTTAATAATGGGTTGCAAAAAGGGCAATTACAACATAAAAATGTTGTGGAGTTATTGTTAATCATAATAACATATTGCAATTGACACGATCCCCATTAAGTTGTCAGAACGAGCACAAATATCACACTTAAACTGTGACCATTTGTTCTATACATGCCGTTCTCCATGGCCATGCAGCATAACAAAACCTCATTATTAGGTTTGTAAGTATTTGCTTGGATGTTGCTGCTTTGTCCCAGTTGTGTGACTGCAACTTCAAACGGCTCCCTTTGCTTTTTGATGAAACTCATTTAGTCTTTGTCGGTGCTGCTGCCCCGCGGCTTGTTGCGAAATGAGCTGTTGTCAGCTCTATTCTCAATGTCATATCATTGCAAGCCTGGTCTCAATAGTGGCTCACAACTTATAAAATAAATTGGCCTTATTTACTGAGCCAGCTAAATATGCAGTATTTCTTATTTTAAAGTATATGTGTGTCTATACTGTATATACCAAAGTACGTTTTACTCTAGTTGTTGAGAGACGACAATGAATGATTTCCTTAATGCACTGAATATAAAGATTGTCCTTCATGTGTACATGGATTTGGTATCAACAAATGTTGTACCTTCTGTATTTTTAACCCTACAGCTTGTATTTGTGTGACATATCATGAGATTTACAAGGGATACTGATTGAACGTCATGCATTTTTAACCTGCAATAACTGCAATAGCTTTTTGGGCCTTTACATATCACCTTTTAAGGCAAACCAGCGCATTATCACATCCAAATGGTCAAACACCGACAGCTTGATCAATGGCCCTACGCTTCAAACTATGACGATTAGTTACCCCTCTAGCATCAGTTTTGGACGTGTCAGGGACGCTGTGTCAGTTCCCGCTCTTTACATGCACTGTGCCTTTTTAGAAATAAACTTTAAACTTTAAAAAAATTAAGCGACGTAGGTAAGTAAGGTAAAATAAGTCGATGTTGACTTGGTTTCACACGGGCCCCAAACAGTGGTCTTTGCGGACTTTCTTGTTCTTTAGACTACATCAGTTTTACATTGGAGTTAGTGAAAGCCCGGTGAGTCGCATACAGGCACTTATGGTTGTCTCTGTGTGTTGGTATCAAACGCAGAGGCCCACTGACCAAGCATCAGTTTATGATGAAAGTAAGTGAGAACGGGTTGTTCTTTTTAGCAAACAGTTGCTTTTTACACATCCAGAAGTTACAAAGCAACATTTCATTCAGTTTGAGACATTTTTGTGTCAATCTGATAATTAGGAGTCTCATATTCACTCTCTTTTAGCTCTGTTTTTGGTCTCAGCCAACTCATGAACTCCTAGCTCGTTGCTAACTGTGTCTGTCTGACACTTGGTGCTGAACACAGTGGGGTTCTTTGAGCTAAAAACCACAATGAGCTTAAACTCAGCAAGTTCTGAAGAGAGGTGCTGCTGGTGTTGCAGACTTGGTGACAAAGAAGTAAACCACCACTAGATTTACCGACTTTTGGAGAAAGTGCTGCTATACTTTTATTGGAAATGAGTTGGCAACACTGTCCAGGGTTTTTTAGTTGGAGTATGAGTTTTTATTTTCAAAATATAGCTTTCTCTTACTGGTTTCTGGGATTGCTGGTTTTCTCAAGATCTGGTCATTTTAATATAAGTTTACCCACATTTTTCTTCCCAGGCATCAAAAAGATGTTCTATTTCCTGCTGCAAGAATACAGCCAAACAGGGTCATCTCGTTGCAAGCACTGTTAAAAACAATGCATGCTGTTAATAGAAGGTGAGGAGTAAAATTGGTAAGGAGGACAAAAGCAGCTGATTATACAGCAGATCAGCAAGAATCCCTTCATGTAATTAAAACAAAACAAGTGGTGAAGCTACACAGTGTTTGTGCAGCAAATGTTATTTTTATCTTCAGGTTTTCAATAATGATATTTATATTTATTTTTATAAAAATGATAAAATATTTATTTTCAAAAGAGAGAGAAAATAAGAACCTCAAATGCTTTTTACATCTTTGAATGCATCACTTTCTTTTCACCTAAAAAATACATCAACTTTGTTTTGATAAATTTGCTAGGGCCCATCATAAACAAAAACTATAGTTCCTATTTTTAAAAGGACGCTTATCCAGCCAACTTTATTATCAGTCCTGGATTATGGAGACATTTTATACATGCAATGTTTCAGCTGCGACTCTGACCCCTATGATGCTGTTTATCATTCTGCACTAGGATTTATTACTGGAGATAATTATAATACTCATCATTGTGAGCTGTATGCTGAGGTTGGGTGGCCCTCTCTCTCTCTGTAAAGGTCAGCCATCGGCCAATTTCGTTTTTAATCTTCCTCTCATCTGATCATTCAAATACACAAATATGTTCACAACGACATGGCCATCTGGAATGAATCTAAGTGGTGAGTGAGAGTGGTGTGAAAATGGTTGGCAAACATTGTTTTGTTTCATGTATGCATCATAACAACGGCTTGTATATTGGCAGTCCTAGATCTCCCAGTTTCCCTTTTTGAATGACAAATACAGACTGCTGCCACCTGCTGGTATGGAGTGCTTTTTCCTCTCTCACAGGCGCAGAACGTAAAATGTAGTTGGCCGTTGGCTGTAGTCTTTGAGGTGTATTCAAATGCAACTTTTTTGGCCCAGACATGGGCGACGTAAAGGAACTTGAAGTGTGATAAACACTGGGTTTTATTTATTCATGAGGCCCTTACTGTTTTGTTTTTTACCCCCTTGAATTACTTCTTTGTTTTCTTTTAATGTGGGCCTCTATCAAACATGTTCAAATGACTGGATAATGTTCCAGGTGCTGGCTGTTTTTACTGAGCTTGGAAAATCCAGTTTATCGCTTTGTGCACCTGCAACATGGAATAACAATCTAAAGCTTACCTCACTTAAAAGGGCAATTTACATTTTTAATTATACCTTATTTCTCTTTCAGTTGTTCCTGTCTGAGCTGATTTATTTTCCTTGAATTTTAATTACTTTATTTATTATTAAGGCTTGTATTTTGGTTTTTCGCTGTGCCTAGAATCTTCTGTTTGTTTTTCCTCTGCTCTATTGTAAATGTGGTCTCTATCTGAATGAATGAGTTTAGTAAATGGTTGAATGAAATGTCTGGCGTACGTTTGAAAGTGTTTAAGTTTCACCAACACTGCTACTGCTGCATGCCACTAATATTAAATGCAGTTTTAGAAGGCTTCTACTTTACCTTCTTTTGGCTCAATTTGTGCTTTTTATTAGTTCTTCAAATTGAGACACCCAACATGCCAAATTCCCCCTAGTGACAATTTGAGACAGCTGAATATAATGGACTGCATGTGGTAAAAGTGTCTGCTATTATGTTTCAAGATCTGTCGCCATCTGATGTCACTGAAGCGAGCTGGTGACATATCGATAATAGCTTCCCAGTGCCACTCATTAGAACATCCTCAGAGCACAAGCAAGCACTGATTGAAAAGAAGAAGATAATGACAGTTAATAACAAGAAGGAAAGCTGATTAAGTCATGGCCAGGATCCTTCTCTCTCTTCTTTCTCTTACTCCTTCTCTTGCTTCTGCACTCTCATTGAATCATTCTGTCACCGCGCAAATAACCACCTCGTCCTTTTGACAACGCCGTGATTAATCGCAGCAACATAAAGGTGTATATGGACCAATGCATGATTGTTACATTTTCAATGGGGTTTCGGATTTGAAATGTTGATGAGATGGGGGGCGGCTTGGCACTGTGCAGAGTGCAGGTGCTTTCATCACTGACTATTCACAGGAAAAAACGCAAAACCCTTCTCATGCCATCCCAGCTTAATTCCAGCACTGCTGTGGCATTGTGTACGGGCTACTGCTTAGAATTACATCTTGCTTTTTCTCTGCAAATTCATTCCAAAATGAAGTAAGTGGTTTGTGTCTGGTTTCATTGTCTTCACATATTGGACTATGAAGTATTTGGGGATTTATAACAGAGGCATGATTGATAATCACTTTATTCCATGCAGTGAGTGTCTTTAAGAGAACAATACAACAGCAATGCCAAACACATTTAAAAATCCACTTTTACATGAGAGCTGGCACTTCTTTCCAAGTCCTAGAGCAGTAAAATGTATTACCTAACAAGAAAATGTGTTTATTGAAGACACTGTGGCCATTTTGCACATTCTACAGTACATTTTATGATTTCCTGAGAGGACATGTTGGGAAATCTTAAAAGGTACAAAAATGTTGCGTGACAATCTTCTGTTCAATAACATTTTTACTTTATTGTACAACATAAAAACATGTTTTCAATACACAATAAATGCTGGATAATCACATGAAAGTTAACTCTCCAAAGGCAGTCCCCAACAAACATTACTTTGTGAAATGCTACCATTTGTTGGAGACGTGTATCACAGTGAGAGACATCCTCGGTCTTATTTTGGCAGTTTTATAATAACTTGTGGAAATTAATCAGTGTTTGCCCTCCCATTTGAATGGCCCGAAAGAAGTGAAGCATTCTCTGTTATCTCTGCCTGTCAAACGAGGAAATGTGGGAAATGAGATTTTAGCAAATTAGTAGGTAGCTTCAAGGAACACAGACTAAGTTTACAGTGATGACAGATGTCTCCTTAATTATGCTTAGATTTGAAGATGAATTGTGGATTGATTCACATTAATATTTGCAAAGATACAGGGTCCTGGTGTCCCAATTAGTTTGGGCAAATTGCATGTAGTCCGGCCAAGGACGAGGGACCTTTGTCACACGTCTCTTCTGTCTCATCTGGCTGCTGTAAGCTGTTCAGTACATTTAGAAACATTTAAAACTCATTTGAACAGCAAGATGTCAAATCCTGGCCTTGCAGAGCTGCATTCATGATGTGTTCGGCATTCATTGAATGCCGAACACAAGTTGGTATTTTTTAGCCTGATATATATCTATATATAAATATATAGATATATATCTATATATCTATATAGATATATATAAAATAGCACAGTAAAAGTGCTCACATTTAACTGATCCCAGTGAGCACCAACCGGGATTTCAACATTGATTTTTAGTTGAAAACTGGGTGATATTCGGTCTGAACGTCTAAGACCTATTCACGCCGTCCTTTTAACCGACTAAGATGTGGTTACAACATCGTGTCACAAAACACCAATTTGTTTGAAAATGTTGATGGTTTGTTCAGTTGTAGATTGACATAGAGGTGATATTGGTTACGCTTGCCACAGTAGTTTTCATACACGCTTGGCGCGCGGGAGAAGTTTCAGTTGGTTGCAATCGGCAACCTCACGACTAGGTGACGCCAAAACCTACACAGTAGACCTTAGAAGCCAACACATTCTGCTGATTGGCTTTGAATTTAACACGATTCACTTGTGTCTTACAGTAGTTGCGGTCTACAAACAGTGCAAAAATATGCAATGTATAAATGGAAAAGGGGAAAAACGAAATGAGGATGTGACACAAACAATGTCATAAATCATCATTAATGCAGACTGGAAGACCCTTGACAGGATATTCACTGAACAACATTGCAAATAGTCACTCAACCCCTCTAACTTCGTCATATGTCTATTTATGTCTGTGTCTGTATTTCCATATGTGATCTTCTTCCTAGTAATATAAGGTGAGATGACAAAGAAGCAGAACTGCAAAATCCTGACAGAAATAGCACTTCTCTCCCTGCAGCTACATATCTGTTATCCCATTCATTCACGTTGCTGATGAAACATTAATTGATTCCCTTTCTTATACCTCAAGCAGACAGGTGACAAAGAAATATATTTAGTCATGGTGGGATGAATAGGTAAACTGATGCTTGATATTTTGCTGGAGGTAACACCTCAACAAAGGTACTTCTTCTGTTGTTAAGTAGATGTATCACATTCCTTTTTTTTTTTTTTATAAATTAGCTTCTCTGTCAATGTTTATAGAAACAAATCAGTTATCTGGGCTTACAGAATGAATTCACTATTATTCCAATCCACAGCCAACCAGGTGTTATTGTGTACCCACATCATTTTGTCCAACAAAAGCAACAGAACAGGTGCTGGGAGCGTTCTAATCCACGTTGCACTCCCTCCACCTGCTGTGATAATTAATGAGCTGTTTTAATACACAGTGAAAAGGCTTCTTCTCTTTGCGAGTTGTCGAATAGCTGTAGGAGTTAGCAGCAGACGCAATGGGGTCATTGTGGATCTGAGGTTGATGTATCCACTTCCCATTGCGCTATTGGATTTTAAGCCCTGGCTCTACAGAGCACCTTAGGTAAACGCAGATAAAGGGTGCTGGGTATTGAATGTTCCTACAGTGTAAAAATTAAACAGAGGAAAATGTAATAATCTGTAGAACTTCATTCGTAAATTAGCTTTGTATGCTATGCTGAGCTACAATGGACACACTTGCATTGATTCATACATTTAGGAGACTGTTTGCCATCAAAGGTTCACAAGTAGATGCCGAAGATGTAGAAAATAAATGCCAAATATGGAGAACATTCATATGTCAAGTCAATTGCTTCTTGATGGAAAAGACGTAAGATGTGAGCTCAAATTAATTTTTCTTACCGATGGGCATGTTTCTAGAGAAGTGGAAGCATATAAGAATACAACCTGCACCACATGTGCCCCTTAGCTACTTTAAAATGAACATTTATGTGGCGCGGAGAGTAATAACTTGTCTTTGCACATGTGTGTGTGGAGTGAACCTTAGTAACACTTACCCTTTCAAAAGAGCTTTTTATATTTTTTTCCTTTTAACAAGATATCGTACGTGCACTCTGATTAAAAACTAAGGTTGTACTTGTAGGTGTAGTCATATTTACCAATAGATTGCACTGATGTGAGATTTCAAATTTTCTACAACAAGGACTATTTATTATCAAAATTTAGATGGAAAAGGAAAAAACATCCTCAAGTACTCAAATGTTGTTTTTCCTTGAATGAAATAACTAATTAAAATGAATGAACACCTATTGAAATGATGAAGACCCAACAGTCAAAGTCCAAAATGAACTGACTAGCTTATGGGGGGAAAACAAATTAAAGTTTAGAAGAAAAGCTTGTTTGAACCCTACCTTTGTATTGAAAGTGTAGTGCAGGTAGATGGGGCCATTGAGCAAATTCATGGCTCATTGGCAGGAGCAGCAGGTTGTTGCAAGACAAGAGTTTATTTGCTTCTTTTATTTTTTAATCCATGGTACTGACAACAAGCAGTACTGCAGAACGCCTTTGTGCAAGGTCACTTAGCCCATTGAGGATGTGTACCAGTCTGCTCTGATGGCAGGCATTAGAAACTTTTTTAGAGTTGGCTATAAATACTATGATACAACCCAGCAGCACAACACAGATTGTAATATAATGATGTGGCATCTGTCTTTGCGAACATAACCTCAGCAACAAGCGGGGGCACACAGACAGTCCCCATTCATCAGCATTTTCAAAAATACTCGCTAAAATAAAAGGTTACATGAATGAAACTTAAAAGACTTACACATTATAAACCAGGCCTTGTTCATTTCAAATAAAACTCTCAATTTGTTAATAAATTCTGAATTTATTTAATACTGTGTACTACTGTGTCCTTAAGTACAACATACTGTTGATCAGAATTGAACTTGACAAGGAACAAAATATGTATTGCCACTCTAAAGATTATTTTCATAGAAAGGGCCACATATAGTACAGTTTGTTTTGCAGTCTAATGATTACATATTCTATCCCTTCTTTGAATGTGAGAATATAATTTGGAGTTATTCCTCAGAAGCTTGATCTTTTCCTCACTTGTTTACACTCATTATTGCTGTTTGCTCACTTGAGGCATTGGCCCTAGAGGTGGTACCATATTAAAGCATGCTTCAACCACCTCTTCACAAAAACCTCTAACAATGCAGTGCAATGCAGTGTGCACAATAATAACTCTTTGATCTTTGGCAAATTGAATTCAAATGACCAAAGGTCCTCAAAAGAGCTGCAGATTGAATATTATTTTCTTCAACGACAACAAAAACCTGTTTGCAAAACAGCAACACGTCGGGCGGTGACAACCTTATTTCAATGCAAATATCTGGAGGTTATGTGCTGAAATGGGAGTGTGAATTTCCTGTCAGGGGATTAGGCGCCCAGAGATGTAAATGACATGGTGAGGAAACACGGCACAAACACATGCTGCTACAGGCCAAACACAGCAGATGAGCCAATTTTAAAATCAATCCTTTAAGGCTGCTCTAATCAGCACTTTTAAATCAGAATGGGGGGAAACATGTGTAATGAGAAAGATGTCCCATATAGAGACAAAAATCACGAAGAATATCATCCCACTGTGCAGAATGCAGAGCGTGTTTTGTGTATTTCATGCTCATTGTTATGCATCCGCATCAGCTACAGCTGTGGTCGGAGGTGTCATGTTTTTTTGTTTTTTTTTCGTCCCTCCGTTCGCCCGGTCCATTTGAGAATGTCTTCAAATTTGACATGAACGCCCACCTGTACTCAAGCAGGAACTGATTAGATTTTGGTGGTCAAAGGTCAATGCCAGTGTGACTTCATGTTTGACCCATTTTCTTGACTGCAAAATCTCAGGAACACATTGAGCAGATTTTATTTAAATTTGGTACAAACGTCCACCTGGACTCAAGGATAAACTGATTTGATTTTGGAGGGCAAAAGTCAAGGTCACTGAAACCTCGCGTCTGTCCCATTCTCATGATATATTGGGAACGCCTTGAACAAATTTTGACTAAAGGTTGAATTTATTAGATCTTGGTGGTCAAAGGTCACTGCTACCTCACAAAACACGTATTGGGCTATTTTCCTCAAGAACTCATATCGATGGCCAAAGAGCAAAACCTCCTATCGGAAAAATGCACTTTTTTGAGAATACAAAAAAAAACATGTTGTTTTCTTGCAGAATGCTATTTGTTAAGGATACCCAATACAAAATACAAAAATTAAAAAAAATATACAAAGTACAGATAGGAGGTTATTCCCACATTTCCTGGATCATGTTGCAGATTGGAGGTTTTGCACTTTGGCCATCAATATGCTGATTATGACAATTTTTAACTTATGTTGACCAGGTGGCCAGAGACCAGACTTCAAATGAATGCTAATGTTTCTCTTTGTCTGCTGGATGTGCAAAAAGGAAACTGTTTGCTTACACTTTTTTTTCCTGCTGGACTTTCTTGTTTCTCTTCTCCGTCTACTTCTCACTCTAATTCGATCCTCCTTGCTCTGTCTTAGGTGTACTTCAAGCGTGATGGCGAGCTGATAGAGGTGATCTCCTACACTCAATCCTCCAGTGAGCAGGGCGGCGGCGCAGCGGGCGTGAGAGGAGCCAGGCCTCTCATCAGCAGGGACCTCGACGACACCAAACTGCAGCGTTCCCTCTCCCTTCTGGACCCCGAAGGGCGGGTGCCCCGGCTGTACACAGAGAGCCCTCAGCGTGTCCACACCCAAGGCCAGCAGTCCTACGAGCCCAGCCCTGCGACAGAGGTCATCCCAGAGACGGTGGTGAGCCGGGAGTTCCCCCGCTGGGTGCACAGCACAGACCCTCTCTACTACTTCAGCCACACTCACATCCCCCAGAGTGACGGCTCTGTGGTGGTGCAGGCCCGACTCACCTGGACCCTCAATCCTCAGCTGGATAATGATGCCCTGTTCAGCTGCGAAGTCAAGCACCCAGCCCTGTCCATGCCCATGCAGACAGAGGTCACCCTAGGTGGGTAGAATGCAGAGTAGCTAACTTGTTTTTGCATGCAATTCTAATTCCCCCACCACCCTTTTCTCATCTGTCCTCTATTACTCCACCCAAAACACACGCACCCTTTTCTCATTTCTTCTCCCTTTTAATCTCCTACTGTCTCCTTGGATCCCCTTGCCGCACTTGGGAACCGACTGCAAATGTTCTCAGAACAACACTGATTTTCACTCGACGTCGCTTAATTGTGTTACAGCTGAGCAGATTGCGAGTTTAGCTGCGAATGCAAAACTCCAAGTGACTGACAGGGCAATTCATCGAGCTGTCTGTTGCTAGATTGACTTAACTCAGTGCCATTATTGAAAAAGTCAGCCTGAATTAGAGAAGTCAATGAGAATTTCGACACACTGACCAGTGTTATATCATTGGAAAGACGATCTCAGAGATGCTGTCCTTCTTCAATGACCACCTCCCTTAAGCTTTTCAACGCATTTTATGTTTTGAGCCTCTTAGTTTCATCACTTTATTTCAGGGAGAGAAACACTACAGCAGAGGGATTCTTTTTTTGTTCATCTGCAAACTATCAAAGCAGAAGACACAGAGATGCATGCACTGAATTCTGAAAACAGGAGTCATACTTTAAGGTAAAAGTGAGCATTATGTTTTGATCGTGTGTGATCCAAGAGTAAAACACACACACACACACACACACACACACACACACACACACACACACACACACACACACACACTCATTCTTTTTTGTAATCTAAAAACAAAGATGGCTTCCAGCGCATCCAATTAACACTTCAAAGGCAATACATTGGCATGGTCCTCCTGGAGACAAGCCACACAATCCTGACATGATGATAAACAGAGACATTATCTTCCATGAGATGCTAGCGCTAGTTAAAGGCAGAAAGAGAATCTGAACGAGGAGACTGTGGCTGGCACATATTTGCTTGCCGCACTGTGCATCGCTGTCAGTATTTTATCTCACATCACCACCTTTCATCTAATTAAAAATATCCCTCTTGCTATGCTGGTGAGCAGCTGTGGTCACTCTGAGCCAATGTACAGGAACTGTCATTATCATCTGGAAGTGGAAAGTCTTTAATAGGTTTTAGAAATGTCAAGTAGGGGTTTGAAATCTCCAGTAAACAAGGCTCGCCACATCTCTTCTTGCCTATGGGGTCCATTGTTATAAAGGAAGACTTGACAGAAATGGTCCAAAACACAATCAGTGCATTTGATTGATATAAGTCGTTACTACACAGTAAAACCCACTCAACTTGTTTGTCCCAAGAACCAGCGTGATTTTTGGGAAATGAAAAAAAAAATAACTATGTTTACATGAAGAAAACATTCAGTTTTTTGCCCATATTCTGAAGAAGACAATCCTACCGAGCTGTTTACATTGCTGGGGAAAACGAATTTCCTATTAATATTCCCGTTGACATGCAGCTGCGCATTCTCCGATTCACCGGTGGTGGACTGCTGCAATCACAGTCTCCCTCTTTCATTCCTTCAACCACCTTCTCTCAAGGCCAGTGACATTTGCTCATATCCAAAAACCCATTGATATCCAAGACTTTCATAATGTGTAAAAGTAGGTGTACTTGCAAAGTGTACGCTAGTTGGTTTGTGTACAACTACTGTACAACGCACAGGGCTGGCCTTCATCATGCAAGAAACATGTGTCTCAAACCGTAGTAAAAACCCTTATTGAGCATATTCCAAATGTGCTGCATACATGTCAAACGAATGCTAATAAAAACCTGAATAATATCAGAATATCCCAGATGTCTGAATCTGAACAACTGACCTCAATCAAATTTGGAATATTGTCAAATTCTGAATAATATTGGAATATTATTCTGCATGTAAACGTTGTCACTGAGGTCTCATTGAATCTGAATTTGGATTATGGCAGATAATCTTGTTGCAGCAGGTTGAACTATCCATTAGTCCGGCTTTATTTTCATGGTGCACTCACATATTGCTGCTTGAGAAAAAAGAAAAGTTTCAGATTTTGGGTTAATTTTAAGTTCTTCCCTTTTTGTGTGCCAAGAAGTTTTTATGCCAAAACCCATTTACATCTGGGTAAATAGAGTGAATCTACAGGGTCTCAATTAGTGAGGAAGGGACACTCCTTTCTGTTGTACCTTTTTGAATCAGTTTTCAGTTCAGACTGACAAGAGGAGTGTACTTTTTAAGATAGAAATCTAGTGAACAGCTCAAAGGACGTGGCTGGCAGTATGCTATATGTTTCTTATAGTCAGCAAACTCCATGAAAAGATCAAAACCCTACTCTGTCAATCACACTTAGCCTCAAACCCTTTGGTTCCTGCTGAAACATAAATATAAAAAAGTGGTATATCCATCTATAGATAGATAGATATATATAGTTATTTTTAGGAGAGATTGGGTATTTTTCAGAAGAAGATAAATAGTGTATTTCTTTGGGAGTATTTTCAGCTCCATGATAGTGGATACATAATTAATGTTAGCAGGATGTTGAAAAAAAGTAATAAAGGACCATTTTCCCCATTGCAACAGTGTGACCCGTTAATGTGTTTTTACTAGTTTTACAGACTCTCTGCTAGCGTGATGAATATATTGTTGGTTTTGGTCTTTTATAAAGTCTAATATAAAATATTTTCCCTGCCTTATCCTTTAAACCACTCAATCATATCCAAGCTCAGGAGAGAATCCATTGTCTACAAAAAAAAACTCTGCAATCGGTATCACTTTTTCCCAATGGGAATATCTCATACCAGAAAATTGTCTTTCAAAATGTAATAACTGTCGCCGGCGTATCGCAAGTAGATTGAAATATAGTACATCACACGCAAGATAGAGACAGCCCCATCAGTTGAAGATATAATGGCATGAGCTGTCTGCTCCAGACAAAGTATTGCAGGAAAGATTCTAACAGCCTCTTTGCCTCTTTCACATGTTGATGGTAAAACAGATGACACACCCTGAGGGGAATGGGCCCCGTGAAACTCTTGCTAAATGTCAAAGACGCTAATATTTTGACAAGCCGTTGTCTCTGCTGTGTTTGAAGGCATTAATTTATCATTACCTTTGTTCTTTTACAGAGATGGAAGTAACAAGTACAGAAAAGACAACAACAAATGTACCTTTGTTGATTCTAATTAGAGCACACTTGAAATTCAGAACATTCACAGACCTGCTTTGGGCCTGATCCATCTTAGAGTGGAATAGTATATAAAAAAAGTAATAGGGTTGTAATTCAGGTCGAGGGTTATGCACAATGGAATCTTGATATGGCTCATATCTTAGACAAAATGGCACACAGCTCTCCAAATGATTCCCATCATATGCATGCCTTATTTGTTTCTATTATCCAGCCATAACAGGATAATTGCACTCAGTGTCTATCTTACTGTATACAGTATACAGATGGTATACTTGGTTCTCTCAGGTGTTTGGTCAGGAAATGAAAACGAGGTATTTGCACTGCCCATAAGTAATAAATCTTTCAGAGATTTGATATTGCCACATGAGACGGAGCGACAGTCTGAAAATCGACCAATGTTGTATTGCACTTCATGAATATTCATGAGTGCCTCCGTGCTCACCATACGAAATGGACCTGAAGCTGGCACCAGGCCTTGGGGGTTAAAAAAAAAAAAAAAGAAGCTACTTCTCTATGAAATCATAAGACTAGATTGTATTCATGAACACAGTGCATCTTAATAATTAAAAGTACTCCTCAGCTTTGGATTTAGATGAGCTAAGGTGTTTATTATTCAACATTAGACAAGTAGTGGAATTCATTTCTCTCATTTCATGCACTGTACAGCAGCGAGAAGGGATCCAGGCTTCCTCACATCTCCCAGTCACTGCTTTGCCAGACCGTGATAATCAAAGAGCAGATGCTCAGTTTCAGGAAAGCGTCTGTGATCTGTATGTGTTTGTCTGTGTCTGTGTCTGTGTCTGTGTGTTTATGTGTATGGTTATTCATATATACATGTCTGTGTGTTTGTGTGTGTCTTTGTCTGTGTGAATATTTATTATCTGTTCCTAGTATGTTGTTTGATTCACCTGCAGCTCCGTTCCACATTCATCAGTCTGGTTTATTTCCCTGCTCTGGGTCACCTAGTCTATCAATGAAAGATATTACACAGTGTCGGATTTGCCACGATAGAGCGATCCAGCCGTCAGTCAGGCCTTTTGAATTCGTCTGCATGCCTCTCCAGCTTCTCTTTTTCGACTGTTTAAGTCTGTTGTGCAGCTGGGCAGACCTGTTGATGTCTTGGCTTGGTATCAAAGTACACCTGATGCATGGTGCACAGTTGTTTTTCTGGTGGGCATGTTTATCCTCTGACCCGTCCTGAAGTGATGTCAGTCCCTTCTTGCGAACTGAAGACGTTGGGTGCTTAGGTGACGGTCCCACGGGGGCCGTGGCTCGTTTCCCGTGCGAGGCCCTGGCCCTCAGAGAGCGGCTGTGTCATGTCCATCACGCTGCATGCTGCCCTAATCAAAAGATGGTGACGTAGGATGCCAACTGTCACCCTTGGAGCCAATCCCAGAAATCAGCCATCATCTTCCCCGGCCATATGCCTTGCAAGCTCTATGTGACGCCATGACACCAGTATTTAAAAATACCCTTCCGTTAGTGTGTGGGCAGTGGAAAGATAGTGCTTCACACCGCCATGCCAAAACTATCCTGTGAAACGCCATCCATCTTCAGCATGAGATGGAACACTTAGCCATGTCAAACTGCTCACATGATGTCGGCGGTTTGGTTGCCAGTATACAAAAATGCGTGAATGATTTTCCTTTTAATCTTCAAAAATAAGCTACTGATTCCATTTGATTTCTTCTCAGACTTTGCACCAGCTTGGACTGCTATGCAAAAAGGTTCTGGACAAATGGACCAGTTTATGCAGGATAACAAGTAGTGTAGTACTGCTAAAATCTTTAAAAAATTGTAATAACTGCTTTTTCCATTTCCATTTCTATTTCATGCAATTCAAATGCGTTTTGTTTCTGTTTAATAAAGGGATCGGGAACACTGCATGGCCAATGCGACCAAGCTCAATCCTATTTACAGATATGACAGTGCAACTCCTAATCCATTAGTCTGAAGCAGGCTTGTAGTCAATGGCTGCCTAAAGGCTGTGCTTCATTAGCCACAGTGGACACTTTGTTACCAGATTAATAGCCAAATACTGAGGTCATTTGTCTGTTTATTTATTTATCCTTTAGTTTAACTCATCAAAGAAAACAAGCACCAAGTGTGATTTATATCGAGAGTTCAGATCAAATTAACTAAAGAAGTCCTGGGGTGGACTTGTACAGGGGTTATTGATAGGATGGCCTTAGCTTGAGTCTCATATCATGTGCTGCTCATTTCTTTTGTCTAACATATGGAACTGCACAGCATGTAGAGCCAGCTTTAGCCGGATTGTTAATCATCACAAATCGTGCAGAACCTGCTTATATGGGCAGTTTAGCTGTAATGAAATAACGTACCTTTTTATAACACCATGCAAATCACTCATTTTATCTCGACACTACATACACGGGACAATCACTGGCCCCTCACAACCTCCGAATATTAGAATATGCCTGCTCCCTCTCTTGCTTGCGCCCCATTGTTTTAGATGGTCCAAATAAAAGCCATCTGGGGGCTACTGTCCCCACCAAGACAAGGGAATTAGCTCCCAGAGTGTCCCTTATCTCACTGCCTCCACACTCCACCCGGTGCACTGCCATTCTCCTCTAGTAATGAGTATCTACCCAATTTAGTTATTTTTCTCTCCAAGGGGGAATAAATCCACCACAGTCCTTTGGATGAAAGACCCGCAGGTCCCTTGCCTCCCGCCCCGTGACCTTAATTGACAGGAAATTGTATTTGTCTCCCTCCCTCTGTGACAAAACAGGTGTCCAGCAGGATTTGCTCTCCATGCTCAGTACGATGACCTTCTTCTTCGTCTCTTTTTCTCTTTTCAGCTGCTCCTAAGGGTCCTAAACTCTTCATGTCCCCTACCAGAGCAAAGGTAGGGGACACGGTGCGCATCACTGTGCAAGGATTCCAGGTAGGATCGCCTGGGGTAAGTGCATGGGGCTTTAAGAAAATGAATGTTGTACTGTAACTTGTGCATGTGTGCAGTTAAGCCTGTTTAGCTTTCTTCTGGAGTAACCACTCTGTTGGGCATAGACATATTTAACGTCTGTCTTTTCATATATGCATTCAAAATATATATAAATAACATTTTCTTCCAAATTTGTACTCACATTTTAACATTTTGGTCTGAGTGTACAGGCTGTAGAATACTAAATATTACATTTGTTAAAGGCCGTTTTGTATTTTTGTTCATTAAAGCCTAAGATAGCAACAAAATTGTCAAAATGAATAGCTAACATAGATTAATCTGTTGATGAATGACTGAAGTCTATCTGATGTCCATGTCTATCAGTCTATTCAATGTAATTGTTGCTGCTCTCAGACTTCTTGCTCCATAATCCCAAAGAAAGAACTCAAGGTTCCAGCAAAGAGATTGTTTTGTGTCACTGTCATCCCCTGCCAGAAAAGACCATGTCCCCAGTGTGAAAGGCCTGTGGATGGTCCTGATCTCTTTGACAGGAGTGACACATTGAAGCCAAGCTAGACATAGGGCTAATCCTGATATAGGACCTGCTAGTGGTCCAAAGCACAAATTGCCTTTGTTACTTCCTGATCACAGCTTCAGGAATCTCTAGGAATCATAAGTCATATTTGTTGATTGACTTTATTCTGAGACATTCATAGTAGTAGTGCGCCACACTATTGAATGCACAGATTTGTACATGTGTTTGTGTCTGTCTACCCAATGACCGCTGGATTCTTTTAAAGTTTTTTCTTTGAACAATGTTAAGATTGGTTATTGTAAACAGGCTTGACTGTGGCATACAGCCAGCCGGGCCCCTCGGCGGCAAAGGCATCAGCGCATGCAAACTGATCAGAAAGCAAATTTCCCTTATCCGTCACTGGAACTATCAGCTTTAGGGTTTCACAAGTAGATAAGATTGTGTGTCAAGACTGATAATTTTGCCCCCCGCCTTTCTGATAAAATAAGATGCCAGTTTCCCCTCTGGTTTATTGTTTTAGAAATATATTATGGATGATCATCCTACAGCATGGTTTTTACTTTAACTTCCTTCCTCATATTGCTTTATGTGTGAGATTAAATAGGACATTGAAGGTTTCAGCAGCACAGTGCACAGACCTTTTTTATTTGGACTCAGTGCTCTGGAAGTTATGTGACAGGAAGATTTCACTTAAACCTTTTTAGTGTTTGTTTGTTTTTTTCTTAATGTGACCTTTTTCTACGAGCCTGACTCCATCTGCTAACTCATTTAACCTCTGGCATGATTTAAGCACATGCCTTGGAGAACTGTTTTATTAGCTTTTCTTTTGAAAGGTTAGACAATTCACAACTACTTCAGTAGGTCACTACAAGTTGTCAAGGGCACTTCTACACCAAGCATGATTAGAGCGGTTTATCTGAACTCTGAAGTGTTTAGTTTGTTAGGGCACGTGAGATGATAGCATTTGAACTTGGGCGTATGCTCAAAAAAATTTCTGACACTGCTTGCTTCAGGATAGGAATCCAAAATGGGCACTTTATGTGTCAATGGAGAGGGATGTTGACATCTGATAGTAGGCGGTTGTGATTGTGGTCTAAAAATGACAAAGGAAGGACAAACTACGGTCTGGACAGATTGATTTATGTTCGGTTGTGTCTTCATGCATGCTTAAATTCCTCACTCAAAATACACTTAACATCAGACCATTACTTGACATTAAAAATGTTTCAGTCCCAAATAAATTCCCGTGACCTGTTTTTACAAGCACAGGATTTCAATCAGGTTTCAAATGTAGTGTTTTCCTCAAGCTATTCTTATAGAAATGCAATTTGTTGCTTGATGCATATACAGAAAATATACTGTGTGTGTGTGTGCGTGTGTGTGTGTGTGTGTGTGTGTGTGTGTGTGTGTGTGTGTGTGTGTCAGGGATGGTTTGTGGTGTTAAAAGGAAAAAGAAAAAGAAAAACCCTCCACCTCAGAGGTGGAATCGTACAAGAGATTAATCCACTTCCTGTGTCCTCTTATTATCGATGAAAATGTCAACCCACTGATATACATGAAATACTGCTTTATGAAGAGTTATATTTTTAAATGGGGGGGTTGTTCTCTGAAGGCCTCAGAAATGTGAGGAGAAAAAAGAAAACTGTTGTAAAGTGAAGTGTTGATTATTAATGCATGTTGTTAACTTGCCATTGCATTAGGGGGAAATTGGAGCTTGTATTATTCATGTATCCTTTGCTCTTAATCTCTTGGCTGACACTCACAGACTTTCTCTTACACAACCCTTCCCTCGCTTTCCCTCTCTCTCTCTCTCTCTCTCTCTCTCTCTCTCTCTCTCTCTCTCCTTTCTTCTTCTTTCTCTTCATTTTTCTCTCTCCATCCCATGTGGGTGCTGGGTGTTGATAGAATGAGGTGTTCCCCGAGCCTCTCTTCACCTGGACGCGAGTGGGGGGCCGCCTGCTTGATGGCAGCACCGAGCGAGATGGGAAGGAGCTGATTCTGGAGAGAGTGCCAGCCGAGCTCAACGGCTCCATGTATCGCTGCACGGCCCAGAATCCTCTGGGCTCCACGGATACGCACACTCGCCTCATAGTCTTTGGTATGTACGCTCAATTCAGCAACATGCGCCGCAGCCCTGTTCTGGAGTGGCTACTACACTAGCAGTCAAACTGAAATCACATTCAAGTCTGATTAATTATTTAGAGGACGATGAATATGAAATTTTTTTTTTTTTGTGACTGCACAACTTGGGTCCACAAGAATTATCTGGAACACTTATACACAGTTAAATGTCACAGAAAATTACATGATTCTACAAAATTGCTTTTAATGTATCTACAGTATCTTTGAAAAATACTTCAGAGATTTATGTGACCACTTTTAGGTATGAATCATTAATGCAGCTAAGTGTGTGATTAATAAGAGATTGTATTCCTAATTGGCTCAACAACACATTCTTTTTAAGGCTGCACTTAGTGAGGATAACTATTCTCTGGCAAGGGATTTAGTCACCATTCCATCAATGGTATGTCTTGTACTGCTTTCACTTAAACATTAACATTCAACAGTGGCATCAAAGGCCTACGATGAAATCAAAGGACCTTTGTTGATGACAGTGTTAGAAAAGCACTCTGTTCAATGGCCAAACCAAGATAACCTGTTCATTGGCAGCTGGAAGTAGTTTCCTTATTGGTGATGATGATGTGGGAGCTGGATTGCACACATGCTCTATTACATACGTGTGCTCCTCTGGATGTATTTACTCTGAACACTCTTAGAAGAACTGGGATGTGAGGATTTCTGAGCCTCTTCAGAAAGCTCTATCAATGTAGGGGGTTCTACTACAGCTAAAAGGTTTTTTTAGACATGAATTGTGATGGCAATTTGATGTGTTTGTGTCATATTTGAATAACTCCCAGAGTCCCTTTTCCATAAAAGTCCCATTGTCAATAACACATGACTTCAGTCTGATTTGAAATACTTCACATTAATGGAAAGGTTAGACCACACAGTGTTAAATATTCAGATATTATTTGTATAAATACGGCATCAGGTGTTTTTGTTCTCTCTAATGGAATATAATATTGAAAAGAAATTCAAGTGAAAAACCGGGAGGAGCATCCCTTGCACTCACAATGATAATTAATTAAGGCTTCAACTACAAAATAAGTTATAAAATCCATCATTGATGCAGCCCGTTGAAGAACTGACATCACTTCCTTCTTGATGTCATTATTTTCCACCATTATCCCTGATGCATGCCAGATGCAAAATATCGGGCAAGCGTTGCATCTCTATCCAGAAGGGCTCTGTCATATTGGAGTAGAGCCATTACCAAACATTTATGTAACAGAGGCATGTGTTTGAAGGCCCAGAAGACATTACTATATATAGACGAAGACAGCAGTGTTACACATTCCCTTTGACTTTTTGACACTTGTACCATTTACAGTAGAAGCCAAGTCTTGTAAGAGAAACAGGAGAAACATTTTTTTTCAATATGAAGAAAAGTGACTTGCATGTACACGCATGCACTTCAGCCCTGAAGTGCTCGATTAACGTAAGTCAGGTCGAAACCATTTTCGTACTTCATCGAGTCTGAAACAAAGAATATTATATCCATCTTCTTCTTCTTTTTTTTTTTGTCTTCCGCCCGAAACACTCCTGTGAACAGGTTTTAAAGTATGTCACAAATGTACAAATTACTGGGCGGGCCTAATAAGAACCCACTTTAGGGGAAAGTGCCACTTTAGGGAGGCGTTACCTTGGGAGGCGTTTTGCTAGGAAGAGCACTAATATCTATTTAACACCCTGATGCACCCTCAGGTGTCATCGGCTACGTGCCTAGTATGGCCCATCTGTCTGCCTGCTCCTTGTAGATTGCTTCCACTCACGCTTAGGGGAAGTAAATGGTGATTAAGTGACCTTGGCACCGTCCCCTGTGGCCTTGAGATGAGACACTTCTCTCTCTGCCGGGGGCAAAGAGAAAGAAGTATTTGGGGGCTACGCTGGCTTGGCAAAGTGTTCAATATAAATCATCAGGAATAATAGAGTATAATGACGGCTTGGTATAGAGACTCCACTGACGACAAGCAGCACTCACGTCTTGATGTACGTCTTTAGCCACCCTCGGTGATAATACCCTCTGAGATTACTGTGAAGTGAGTCAGCACTGAGGAGCTGGGCAGTGACACACACACACACACACACAAACACACACACACACACACACACACACACACACACGGGCAGTCAACCAAACTGCACACACATGCAGAAACACGCAGCTATGTACACTTATGCAAACTCGCAGGGGCAAGCAAACACGAACATGCATATGCAGACTGCACACTCTAATTTCCCTGTGCCTCTCAGGGGAGTTTCTGTGTTAATGTGGTTGCCGTGAGACCAGAAGAGTTTCACACTGTGCTTTATATGTAGCGTCCGCCTGCTCGTATGTGAAGTCAAAAAATAGCTCACAAAGTGGAATTTAGGCGTGTTGCTAATACTCTGCAAACCCTCCCGCTCCTTCCTTTGCAATTACTTTATCCCTCCGAGAACTGAAAATACATTGTCAGAGTGTATTGTGCAGGGTGGACGACGGCGCTGTTTATTAAAGGTGGAGTCAATTTCTCCAAACCTCTTTCCCAGACTGTCTGGCCACAGCTGTAGTTGCCTGGTCTCACTGCTACTAAAAGTGTCCTGGTTGTTCTGGTGCAGTGCTCTGTGCTCCCAGTTCCATTAACAGGCCCGGCGTTTCTCACTGGGGATGTTCAGTTTAACACGTGCTTCAGAAACTTTGGAGTTCAGCATCATTAGAAAGCCACTATCTGTCAGAGATGACTTTTTTTTTCTCTTACTCTATCTTTCCCCTTCTCGTGCTCATTATCCTCTTATTAAATCCCCCCCCCCCCCTTCATTCACTGAGCCACTCAGTCTCTCAATCAGGGCGACATCTTTTGGTCACCTCACAGTTGATCTTTTTCTCTTTCTTTCCAACAGAAAATCCAAGCATGATGAAAAACACACAGAATCAGAACAGTAAGTATTTCACGACTGTAGCTTTGAATGTGTGTTTCATGAGCCTCGTGATTTCCCGCCGTATCGCTTGATTGTCACATTTCCAGAGACTGCTGTTTGTAATGTGAGAACAAAATGCGACAGTGCAGTCTGTTCACTCAGAACAATGTGTGCAGGAATGTGGTCCTGATCAGAGAAGCAAATTATCTCTGACACTGTGGTTTCAACATTCAAAGTATTGAAAGGTGGATGTTGATTCTCATTCTGTCCTGAATGCCTCTTCCCAGATAGACTGCGAGAGAGTGATTCAGTCAGGATTAATCTTCGGCGATGTTCTGCAGCAGCGAGCGACAAGCCTCTCCCAATGACTAACCGAGCCTGTCACTTTTGGTTGAGTGTGAGATTATTGGTGTTTCATATGTGCAGTAGTGGCTCATTTGCGGCTTCTGAGATTATCATATGTAAAGATGAGGGATTGTCAGGCGAAGCCGCAGGGCTGTGACAACAACCTTTCCATCTCTCCCTTTTTTCTGCCACTCCCTCTCTCTCTCTCTCTACTTCAGTCTCTCCGTCTGTCTCTCCTCTCCTCCACTCTGACATTCACACTCTCTTTTTGTCTCCCTCTCTTCCCTTTTCATCCATTTCAGGTTGCTCTTTTACTTTTTCCACCACCCTTATTTCCCTCTCCCTCACTTCTCCTGTCACTTTGCCTTCAATCATATTTATAATTCTTACTTTTCCTCTTCAGCTTAGTTTACGATATCTGATTTTGATGCAGGCACACAGGCCTTATGGTCAGTGAAGATTATACTGTGGTGTAAAAAAAAGACCTAAACGGCTAAACGGACACATTTTGAAGTAACCCAGACTGAAATGAGAGTGGTGACTCGACAGAAAAAGCATTCAGAGTTTAGATGGTGTGAGAAAAACTGAATGAACCATAAGAGGAGACTTTAAAAGCTCATGTATGAGTTTATATAAGCAAGCTTACTTTCCACCAAGCTCGATAAATGGCTACAAAATAGTAGCATGTCTAGGTTAGTCCACATTGTATACGTATGCATTTATTAATTATTAAAGAAAGAATCCTCAATGTTATTTCATAAAATACATCAGTGATGTGCACTAAATTTAGACCGTTACTTGTGTGCCATGCAGCATGAAGCAATTAAACACCAGTATTGTAATAGTTTTTGAGCTGTTGTTGATGAACTGGAAAATGAATTTGAATGGGATAATTTCATAGAGCATAATCCCTTGTGCATGTGTGTCACACACATGCCCATGTTTGTCCCAACGTACAGTGTGAACAGCTTCCCTAGCAGATGGCATGCGAGCTGTCTTTAAGCCGAACCGCCCCAGTCAGAGGAGATATGAACAGTCTTGTAGTCTGACATTGGCTTCACTCTTTTTTTATCGCTTTTCCTGCTTCCTACTCCAAAAACATCTTATCGTGCGTCTCTCGTCCTCCCCCACACTCAAGTTATCTGTCCCTCTCCCTTCTGCTTCTTGTTTTCCTCCTCTCACTTCCCCCACCTTGCCAGCTAGTCGTATCGTTGGGATGCAAATCTGAATATGCAAATGCTATGGTAAGCGCGGGAGCAGGTGTGTCACAGCAAGGACAGAATCAGGTCAGCATGGACGCGCAGACATGCCTTGCATGCAAGTCAAATTGGTGTACAAACATGGCCCCAAAAGGTCACCCCACACGTGCCTGATCGCATAATGGCTGAATAGCCAACCTCTCTGCTGGTGTGAGTGGGGAGGGCCACGCATGTCAGTTAGTCAGGGCCGCAGTGGACGAGAAAACTACGCTTCCCATGAGGGGTTATATTCATTCATCTTTGTCAAAATTCCACTCTCCCAGACAACTTGTCATGCCGCACTGTATGGCAAGGAACTGAATTCAAGACGAGTGAAATTGAGGACTAAAATGTGATGTGGTTTCTGCTGCATAGTAATGTACCTGTCAGCCTAGGCTGGTGGAAATATCAAAAGTTTGGGGTTGTCATATTATTTTGCGGGCACGGTGCATCATCTTGACTGAGACACGGTCGTGCAATCACAAAGAGAAATTGATTACGACAAACAAAGTATCAATTTATGGACTTTGCATACATTGACTTAAAGAATAGCGATAATCAAGTGATCCATCTGTCATTTTCAACGACGCCAAATCCTCTTATAGACCAGAGGTCAGAGCGGAGACAGGAACCAGACTGGCAGGAGTGCAAACAGATACAGGCTACCTTTTCACATGCTGTGTTTTCAGCCGGCATTTTAGGTCCAGCCACAGAGGAAGAGACATCCTTTGTTAAAAAGAGCACGTTGCCTCTGAAATCCGTCCCAGTTCAAATCCAGGTTGGCAGAAATGCACTGAGGTCTGAGCCAAAAACTGAAGGCAAACAGATGGCTGGGCGACTTGTATCTATGATTGTAAACTGGAAGGGGACCTCAGACGATGATCTTATGGTCGGATGAGCGCATTACAGAATGAGATGAAGTACTTATTGAGAAGATCCAGTTGTTATTTTCTTGTTTTGTAAGACTTGTGAGGAATATGCTGTGTATGACATGTCAGATCATATAGAGTTCTATGGAGATTTACGTTCATTACGGAGTCATCATGAAATGATTTAAACAATCCCGACAGACCTATGATCCAGTTGGTTTATGCAGCCTGGTCTCACTCCCAGGGGCGTCAAATACAGACACACTTGGGTAAAGTCCCTCGGTGTCCTGATACGACCCTTTAGCGCCTATATGAGACGTACGGGACTTTAAACTAACTCCAATGTAAACCCGGCTGTGCCATTGATAGACACTCAGAGAAACAAACTTAGCATAAGGACAGGAAAGTCTGCTAAGCAGACTGGTCTTCGTGTCCCATGTGAAACTAAAAGTTGAGGGATTTTTTACTGATTGGGTTATGTCACATGACGTTACATTACAAAACGTTACAAGCGTACTTATTTGAAGTCTAATCATAATGTTTTTTTCTAACACTAACCAAAGAGTTGTCTTGCCTTAACCTAACCTTGTAACCATGTTACAACGTTTACTACGCATAAAACTTCTGCTTCAAGATACTACGCAAAAAGACGCTCGGGGCTTCTGCCAAAGCAGCAAAATATGACCAGTAAGGATGAGATCCTGTTGTTTCATGATCCAATTAATAATTCAATCAGCGTAGCTCAGGGAATAATGTTTTACTTACAAGACTGAATTACCAGATCTAACCGCTACCAGATCCAAATTTGACTCTATTGAGTCAGGCCCCCTTTGTGTCTTGTCTTGTCCCAATCTTGGCAATCTGAACAAACTGTTGGTTATATCAGCCAAGTCACACCCACAGTCAGTCACAACTTTCCTCCCACAGCAGCTCCAGTTTCACAGTCCTCTATGTAAGTTGTCCACGAGGGAGTTACAGGAAACAATAGCAGCATAAAGCTGCTGTCTCTGTTCTCCTCTATAATCCAGTATTCTTGCTGTGGGCCTGACAACAACAAGTCCAAAGCATTAAAACATCTGTCCATTTTTATCGAAGGATTCTTCAAATATTGGGAAAGAAAAGGCATCTTAGTGTTTTTTCTAAACTGCACCAAAGGCCACTTGGGGATATCTTTGGGTGTAGTGGTAGCCCCATAGAAGTCAACATTCTCCCGGATCCATATGCTTCATATATATTTATATTATATTTTTATTTTTTTTCACACTGACTGTCCATAATTTTACTATGTTGGTATATTCTGCACATCATCTATTGTGTGTCTGTCCGTCCTGGAACAGGGATTTCTTTTTTTTTCTTCTTTTTTTTCCTTTCCTTATCTGAATCAAGAGGACAGAGGGTGTTGCATGCTGTACATGTTATAAAGTATTTGAGGCAATTTGTGATATGTCAATCTGTGATTTATTGTTATTGTGTACTTCAAAGAACCCCATAGAGAGAAAAATCCAATATACACTGCATACAAATAATTGATATTGGTATCATTATCCTCTCAGACTATCCCTGTCATCAACTCCCCACACCTCTCGTCCACAAAACAAGTGGGACTTCAAGGGACAGTGACAAGCTGAGCTCTGTCTCAGTGAAAGCTACTGTAGATCATTAGTATGAGCGGCATACTACATTTTATTTTTATTTGATTGTAGCATAGAGTTTTTCAGTGGCTTTAGAAATAACTTTCAAATTAATTGATATGTCCCAAAACATTTTCTATTTTATTATGAAAAATGTGTTTGGCCATTTTAAAAACTAGTTTTACCAGTATATTCAGAAGTAAGCATAGACTGTTAAGAAGTGTATAAGAAGTGAAGGTATTGGTTGTGAGGTCACCCATTGGTTTGTGGACTGGGGTTTTGAAGAGTTTGACATTTTGGCCATCTTGGTTGTTAACAAAACTGACCACATTTGGAGGATTAACACCGTGGTAGAGACGCCATATACGTCTCTGGTAGCACCCTGTCAATCACAAAGTAGCTACGCCCTAAAGCATATCCTGCTTTATCGTCTACTTTACTCGAAATGGGACCATAATATACAAAATGAACATCATGCTGTATTGAAGAAGACATGAAACTAGCTATTGAGACCGTAAACTTATGTTTAAAATGTTTACTGAGGTAATAAAAGAAGTGAGAATTAGGGTCATTTTTTCATAGACTTCGAAACAATCAGACTTATTTCTGCAACCGGAGGAGTCGCCCCCTGCTGGCCAGTAGAGAGAATGAAAAATGAAATGGAAAAACACCAGGTTACTGCGAAAGTCACTCACAATACTAAATGAACATTGCATTTGAACATTGCATTTGAACAGGGTTACTACGAGCCATGGAAATTAGGATTAATGTATTAAAACACTATCTTGGAAATATGATTTGAGAAGAAGTGTGTCTCTGTCTTATTGACTGTTTCTTTGGTTTGTAGATGGAGCTTCACGCGTGGACATGCTCGGACTAACGTGGATGGCACTTGTCCTCACAGTGACAGTGGAACTGACGTGAAACCTCTCATCCGAGACACTCTCACGCTGACACGTACACACACACATACTTGCCCTTCTTACACAACATCCACACACGCACACAGAAACACACACGCACATACACACACACACACACATACACTTTCCACAAACCCTGCAAGCCTTCTCCAGTCATTAACAGGCTCTCCATGCGTCAGTCGATCAGGAAACAGTGCCATCTCAGGATGGCGCTCCACTGTATTTTTGTTTTATTTTTTTGTAATGAAATAATAACCAAGATAATGATATCAAAAGAACAACGTGATGAACATGACAATAACCACCCCCTATATAGCCCTGCCCATTTACACCCTTTTTTGTTTCTTGTCCCACGTCTGCCTGTTGATCAATAAAATCTGATAAGTTGAAATGGAAAAAGAAAAAAAAAGCATTTGGATTTTATTTTGTTGAGTCAAAATGTCATTGGTGTTGACTGAAATGTGAAAAGTGGAACTGGCTGGATATGCGTCACCATATCAACCACACCCATCTGTTACATGTCCTGGGATGCACCTGATTAGCAACAACCTGATAAACCACCGGGGAACAAACACAGACGCTCCAAGAGAACATTCTTTTTTTATTTATATAAAAGTATTCCTTTTTTTCTGATGGCGCGGAATGTACAAGAGGATTTAAATGCATTAAGAAACTAGAAAAAAAAATCTCCTTTTTGAGTGTATTTTGTGTACATCAGTGTAAATATTGAAAATAATTAAAGAGGTTTTATGGGTGACGGTGAGGGATGGTTGCTGATATAGTTGGAGTTTACACTTCTCCACCTTTATTTGTACTTCATTCAACACAGTTCTCAGAGATCATTCTTGGCTGAAAGGACAGAAACATTAAAAGCTTTTCTGTTTCTCATTTGGGCTTTTTATATCTAGCAGGTCTCCAAGGACAGAGTAAAAAAAAGAAAATCAAACATATGTCTGCTGTTTTGGGGTTGTGGTGCATGTGACGTTTGAAGATTCTTTCTCCTTTTGGTGTGTTGCAATTGACAGCACTGCAACTCATTGTCACTGGCCTGTAATCCAGTTATTCACTTGTGACATACTATCTTAAGTGACCTACATTGTGTACAATGCGTAACTCTTACCCAGACATCTACAGTACTAGTAGGATCATTTTAGCCGCCATTCCAGGGAGGTGCTTACTCGAGGCAGCGTGTGTAAACAGGGTTGTTGCATTTGTTTCATTTCACCTGTATTAAAATGGAGAGATGATAAAACTTACCAGCCTTGACTTTACTTATACCACTGTGTTCGACATGTTCAGTAGTAGTCGTCTTTGATTCCTGTTACAGGTAATATACAGTATCTAATATTGCCCGCGGCTGCATATCTAGATTATTGCAGGGATTGTTTACAATCTCATTTGATGATAATCTCACTTTATGATGGACATTTGAAGGGCAGTCTGCCTAGAGACAGAGACTGTGTATGCCTGCTCAATTACAGGCAAGCTCCAAAGATGACTTTGTTTCAGATATTTCTTATTGTACTGACCCAACATGGCTTTTGAAGTAGATTCTGGCATTGCGGTTAACCCTTTCCAGTATGCACTCTCTCACAAAGTGAAGGTTGGCTTAATGCGGAATAATCCTGCATTTTTTGGACCTCCCAAGAATTGCATTTTAAGCTATTCTAAGGACACAACGTGTATTAAGGGATTAATCTTTAAACCAGGAGGGAGGTAAGAGGGGAGATTTCTAAAGCTTAGTCGAACAGAAAGGGTAGACCTTTCCGTTTGGGATATCGCTTCACCTTGCCAAAGTACAATCCATATTCCTGCATTCTGGAGATGAGAGCTGCATAGCTCAAACATTATTAAGAGTCAGTCATGTGCTCTTTGAATTATTATTATTTTTTCCAGTGAGGGAAGCAAAAGGCGCAAACACGTGTCCTACCTACAGTATAGCATTATAACTCAGCTGTCATTTTAATTTCGATTCAAGAGGCACTTCTGTGCTTTTTTTCACTTTGTTTCCCCATTTGTGAATGCATTAGAGAGTGTGCAAATTGTCTTTATCATGCCAACAGAAAAAGGTCATCATAACTCTATGTGTGTGTGTGTGTGTGTGTGTGTGTGTGTGTGTGTGTGTGTGTGTGTGTGTGTGTGTGTGTGTGGTTATGTGTGTGTGTGTGTGTGTGTGTGTGTGTGTGTGTGTGTGTGTGTGAGTGTCTGTGTCTGTGTGTATGTGTGTGTATTACAAATGTTCGCAAGTTAATAGTACGTGTGAAGATTTAACGTAACGAAAAAAAAAATTTCAAAGCTGTCCTGGACCAGAAAGATACAGGGCTAGATACATATGACCCTTTTAAATATATGCACTTGCATATTCTTTAAATTCCTATTCGAGTCATGAATGGGAAGCGTTTAATTATTCCTCTTGGTAGTACTGGTCTTTAATTATAGGGACATCAATGTGAAAACAAGAGTAAGCTTTTGTTTGCACACATGAAGAAATTGTTCTGTTTGCCTATCATAAGTCAATGATGTTTAGGTTTATTTTTTAAAAGGTTGGATGAACCTTCAGGTTAAAATTTTAGCAACCTCACTTTTATCAAATTGTTTTATTTCTATAACAAATTGATGACTCAAGCAATGGGATGGGTCACAAATTATTAAGCTTTATTTTTTACTGCATCACTAATCTAGTTATACAGGGACAAAAAAACACTGAAAAAAACCTTTAAAAAGTTTCTTTTCTTGTTCAGTCACATTTTGCACACCTATCATGGATGGCACAATCAAGAAGAGGTGAAAGTGCCACACAGCAATGCACATGACTGACTGTCATGTTTATTTATTTTTTCACAGCAGTGTTCAGAATAGTTCAACTGAGCTGGGAGCAATGGCGAGGATAAGAAGCCGGTTCTTTGGCCCATCTGTGAATTATTCAGTACTCAACCATGCCTGCGGAATCCGGTTTCCTTTATGTCGTCTGCAGGCTTGGCTATCGGATATCCAAACAATGCCCACGTCAGCTAGGACACCTGACACACCCTCTGAGTGCTGTTAAAATAAACAGTATTCTGCTGTTGACCGCAGACGCGCTCAAGTGTGTTATCAGCAACAAATGACAGCCTGACAGAGGCGACTGAGAGACAAGGCTCCCATGTGACAGAGATGTATGTTTGCATCTCGGTATAGCATGTGGAAATGAATGACACTGTCAGGTTTTTCTGTAGACATTCTTTCCATCTGGCTCAGACGGTTATCTGTGTTATTTACGGTCCTATGTGTTTATAATACCAAGTGACTGCCATTTTGTTGTTCGACAGCAAGCTTCAGCTTATCTTTAGAGAGATTCATTCAAGCATCTGCGCTGGCACAGAAAAGGACCTTTGATCTGTGTCATGGCTGTGCAAACAGATGTATCCTGGTTATTAAGTATTTGATAAATGTCACCTATCATAACTCCCCACCCCTTATTCAAACCATGTTTTCCTCCTGCAGATCATAGCCGTGTGCTGCAGCCAGTTAAGGATATCATATCTATCATAATGTTTGTCAGACATTTTCAGAAATTCATATAATAAAGTATGACCTGAGCCACTCCTGTTTGCTTAAACACAGAGCAAAAGATGCGACGACAACAACGTAGCTCCAACAATATTAGGATTAGAGCGTATTCAGAAAGCTATTGAACAGAGTTCTTAGATAATGTTTGGATAGTTATGGGAAAAGCTTGGGTGAGTTAGCAAATTGCATAACCAAATATTGATCCGTGAGGTATTTACATATTCTGTGTGTGGTTATTGAATCGGCATCTGACTTGCCACAGGTGGTGCATAACCAATGCCCCGCCTCTGCAAAGCCAGGGATGCAAATAGTACCTCGACAGGTATCATTTTACACTTGATCCTTTGGCAAAGAGGCACAGTCATCAGATCACAGCAGCTCCTTTACAAAAGAAACCAGACAGCATGTCCACGTCAACTGAGACGCATCGACAATAACATTCAATAGGATCAGTCAACCAATCGTCACCATCATCAACGCTGCAGCTATGCCAATTGCAGAGCTTTTGGGAGTCCAATTCGACATGCAGCTGCTGTTGAAACTGAGTCTCTCTGTTGCTGCGGTGCTGCTGGTTTCATGGGCATACAGGTTCTACAGCTCCAGGGAAGCGCAGAAAATTCAGCTCTGCGTCAAAGACAACAAAGAGAAAGAAAATGCAACCTGCCAAAACTGCAAGTTGACACTACGAAGTCAAAGCGCACCAAAATATGACACCGATGATGGGGGAAAGCGAACTGGACCCTCGGACCCAGATTCAGCAACCGATGACCTGACATCTGCCAACACCAAAGAAACGCCAGCGGAAGCTCTTGCATGCCAAGCTGAAAAGAACAAGGATGCATTTAGTATGTCATATAGAACCCGGGATATCAGCATGAAAGGAGAGAAACTCACTTGTCAGGAGCAGGCACAGGTTGCCACCAGTAATATTTCATTTGGATCGACTTTGAACTTTCCTTATCCAACTGAGAGTGGGATGGCCAGTGCAACGGGGTGCCGCTCCCCTTGCTTCTTTCAGAAGCTGGAGGGCAGTGTGGGTGTGGGCAGGGAGTTAAGGCAGGACTTGGAGCACCAGGGGGCCTACTCCAGCTTCCTCTCCAAGGCAGAGATCAAAGTGGAGGATGCGAACGTTGTGCTGGAGGGAAAGGGAGACCAGATTGTGCGGGGAAAGATATATGATTACTATGTTGAGTCTTCCTCTCACTCTATAACGGACTCGAACACCGCTCTGGGTCAGTATGAGAGGAACTCTGAGTCACAGTCTGTGGAGCCTGGAAGTCGTGGCAGCAGCCTCAAAGAATCCCCATCCTCTCTGAGCCCCATCATCATGCGTGATCTGGTTTTACCACAAAGCGTTGTTAAGGATCCCCCTTTGCCGGGAAGCCTCAAACTGAAGCACCCCGCAAGGCCTGTACTCCTACGGAAGGAGAGCTATCTGTCTGCAGCAGAGCAGTCTGAGCTTTCCATCCCCTTTTTAAATACAAGAGTCTCAACCCCAAAGACTCACTCTGTGGCCCCAACCAGCAATGAGTCCATCTCTCACTCTACAGACAGCAAAGGCTTTAATGTGAGAGAGGAGGAAGATGTAGAGACTATAGAAGCATTTTTACACCCTCCAGCAAAAACTCTCGACGGCACCGATTTCGAAAGCTTGAAGAGTAAACTCGATCTGGGTAACTGTTTGGAGACGCTGTGTCTGGCCAAGAAACATGGCCAGACCTCTGTGCAGCAAGCAGCCCTGGGAGTCATGTCAGACAACTACCTCCAGGTGCTCAGGGACCCCAACCTTTATGGGCGGCTAATGGCTGGTGAGCGGGAGCAAATCCAGAAGCAGAGGATGAGAGGGAGACGGTTTGTCATGGTGGCGGATATGGACCCTCAAGACTGGGCGAGGAACACAGCAGAGCAGACAGCAGAGACAGAGCAGAGGAGGACGTCCAGTGCGGTGTACTGTTATGATGACTACAAAGACGCCTGGCATACACTCTGCCTGATCCCACAGGAGGTCATCTCTAAAGCCTGTGCCATGTGCACAATGGATAACTACTTGTTCGTGGCAGTAGGCTGCCAAGGCACAGAGAGAGAGATGACACCCTCAAAGCGAGTGTTTTGCTACAATCCTTTGACATCAATTTGGAAGGAGATCAGTCCCATGAATGAAGCCAGGCCTCGCTGCAAACTGGCAGCACTGGAGGGCTACATCTACGCCATCGGAGGGGAGTGCCACTCCTCAGTGGAGCGCTACGACCCGCGATTGGACAGATGGACATTTGTGGCTCCACTGCCTAATGATACATTTGCTGTGGCACATCACGTCACAGCGAGCAGTGGAGAGCTTTTTGTCTCTGGGGGAACTCTTAGATATATGCTGCTGCGCTACAGCCCCAAAACCAACAGCTGGAGGCCAAGTCTGTTGGTAGGCAGCAAAGACAGAACTGCAGATATGGTAGCTGTGGGGAGATTTCTGTATCGGTTTGATGTTAACCCACTGCTGGGTGTGAGCGTGTATCGCTACCATACGGTGGCTCGACTGTGGTACGAGTGCAGCTCCAAAAGGCTTCACTACTGCCCCGCCTTCCAGTGTGTCATGTTGGACGGCACGATCTATTGTGTTAGCCGGCAGTTCACCATGAGGTTCCTGGCTGATGAGATCTCCCCAGGTTTCAAAGATGAGAATATGAGTGTCCTCTCTGCAGCGAAGGGCATACTTTTCCCTTTCGTCCTTTCACTCCCTGATAAGAAGCCTCGACAGACCAGTGTGTGAGGAGGGTTCAGTTTTCCATTAATGATAAGATTAGGTGGTGATGGAGTATCCCTACAAGAGCATGCTTTGCGTCAAGTTTCTTGTTGACTGAGTGGGTTGTGCTGTGTGCTCGACCCTGCCCCAAATGTTACTGCAAAATTGTAATCGCTGTGTTGTCTTTTATTTGAGGTGACATTAAGATCACCTTTCCACAAAGTCACAAAGCTTCTATTTCCTACTTAATTTCGTCGATTGGGTGTTGCACCAAGAAATGTGTGTTCCTTATGTCTCGGCCCCTGGCAGTAGATGCAAAGTATTAGACTCCTAATGGTAGCCAAAATACTGTTTGCTTAGATTTACGGATGAGCTGCCATGTAAATTGTTTGCTTCTTTGATTTGCCACTCCCTCCTGCCATTAAGTTAGTTTTATATCATCCCAGATGCTTAACCTCTTTGGATAATTCAGAAATAAGTCTCGGAGTAAATGAGCTCATTCAACTCTAACACATTACAGAGATTGAGCAATATAGTGGTAATCTATCACTGTGTTCCACTGTGTAGGGCACACATATAACTTACACAGCGGCCTGGATACAATGCAATTATCTACAGTTGCTCTTTAAATATGACAAGATGTAAATGGTTTTGTCATACAATATAAATAGGCAGGCTTCTAAAAGCATTTGTCACTACTTTTGAAACTCTTGCAAGGCTAAGTCTTGCTGTTATTTTGGGGATTTTAGTTACTCTCCTTTGGAGGCCAGAAAGAAGTGTATTTGTTTTAATCTAGACTGAGTCTTTGTTCAGTGTACCTACTAGATATATTTGTTTTGTTATCTACTGTTTTATGAACATCAATAAAATAAACGAATGTCATTCATTGCATATTAATCCACAATTAATGAACCACAGGTATTAAACCAAATGTATATTCCAGTATTTGTGTGACCTATAACCAAGGACAGAAAACACATAACTCAATAACACTTTTAGGTTATTTTGTGTTGAGCAATTATATTAAGAATGAAAATATAGAATAAAAGTAATAATTTCTAAGTTCATCACTAATCAAGTTTTTCACTGTAATGCTGAGGACTTTAATGACACGGACAGGCTCAAGAGAGGGACATGCTGCTATAGCGCCATCATGTGGCTCACAAGGCAAAGTCAACAGGGCTTTGGGTAAGACATGTGAAGCTCTCGACTTCCTACAGCATTGAGGTGTCATGTGACTCGCAGGCATCAGCCTGCGTGTCACATCAGTGGAGTGACTAGCTAGCTAAACAGTGGGTGAGACAAAGGGCTTCAGCTGCACGGGAAGGCAGCAGGCAGGCGGGGGAAAGGGAGACAGACGCAGATGGTTGACCATCAAACATGAGCATCTTTGATTTTCCCTAATTAAACACTTTGATCCCTTGTAACAAAACACCAAATGGAACAGGAGATAAGACACTTCCCTTCAGATGTTGCCTGAGATGACTCATGACCTCTGGTTTGCCTCAATATCCAGGTCAGTTCTGGCATCAACACTTGTTTGATTTATTTGTTTATTTTCCACAGAGGGTAATACGAACAGCTCATTCTGAGTTTCAGACATCAAGTGTGCAGAGAGGGGGAGAATCTGAATGTAATTATCCTCTGGAAGGGCGGACGTAATTTATAGCCCCTTCCTTTCTCTGTCTTGCAAACAAACGCACATGTGTATACATATATATATAAACACTGCAACTCACCACACAACACAGTAAATTCAGAGCAGTCCTCATTGCGACATAATGAGAATCATGTTTAATATTTTTTAAATTCCTTTTGATTTCCCAAACGGTTTGCTGCGTTTATTTATTTTTTTCTCTCTTTCATGTTGCTGACGAATACAAAAGAGGAACCACACAGCAGCACCACTTTGTGCAGAAAAAATTACAGAGAAATTACCAAGCAGCATGTGAGGCAATTCATGAGCCACATTGTTGTCACTAGGCCTGTTGTGAGTGTGGAAGTGGACTCAAACAATGATCCGGGATTTGTAGTAGCGAGCGGCGCCTCAGATCCAGGTCCTTGTTGTTGTGATTGGCTGCGTGGAGGTGGCTGGAGAGCGCACGTGGCGCCCTGGCAAAGCGGTTCTGGCAGAAGCTGCTAAGTGGGTGCCTCTGGTACGCTGACCTGTACACAGTCAGTGACGGGAGGAGTGACTGCTGCTCCTCCGAACGCAAACGCTTTGTGGACTGCGGCGGGCCAGAGCTGGTTGGAAGAGCTATTAAGGCACACAGAAGAGAAAGTTAACGGCCATGTTACTGCAACCATTAATTACACTGGTGACTGATTTGGAACAATAAAAGGCATCTGGGGCCACCCACATTTAATTATTCATGAGCACAACTGCTGAGGTGGTATGTCCACACAAAATGAAATACGCTGTAGTGTGTTTTGCTCTACGCTGGTGCCGCGATGGTTTGATATGTAATGCGCCATGTCTAATAATAACATATGATAATTACCAGAAATTGGCCGTTCAGACCTCCCGCGATGCCATGTCAGGCTGTTTGGATGCCAGGGTCGGGCGTCGGTGTGCTTACGCTGGTAGCTCTCTTCATAGTGCGTGACCAAGTAATGAGAGGATGGTGGGCCATTGTGGGCAAATAGCAGCTTGGATGGAAGCCCCTGGAAGACAATGCACAGTAGTCTCAACATAGCCTGTATGTATTGGCCTTCACTGGATTAAGATATAAAGGGCATGACCTGCTCTTTTACAATAATCTTCAAGGGGCTCAACATGTGACAGCAGCAAATTGCTCTAACTAGCCTTTAAGTGTCCGTTAGGACTGATGATTTTACACATTTTTCATGACTGCTGAGTCCGACCAGAAACTTGCTTTCATAAAGAGTTTTATCACAAGCCTTTATCTTAGCCATCAATATTATGCAGAAGTGGCCACGATCTAGAGAAGAAAGCCCTGACTTGCAGGGTCGTGACAGGCATTCAATTGGTGTTAATGCCGCGAATAAGCATAAAGGCTGACCTCAGCTCTCAGCAGGGCAGATCTTCTCTCAGAGACGTCTGGCTCGAAGTCCCAGTGGGGCCGGTGGTCTACGCGACTGGTGCTGTTGGCTGTCCGTGGCTCCCGTGTGAACTACGTCGGACATAATAAACACGTCACAAGGAGGAGTGAGGAAGGGGAGGAGGGTATACAGGGACTTGAGCAGTGAGCCCAGTGCAATGATCAGCAAAGCTCACACTTCACAATCGATCCGCACTGTTGTACAGTGTTTCTAAAGTCATTTCTCCTCTCAGATCCTGAACCAGCCGCCCGTGGCCGAATCTCACGTCGATGCAATTAGTCTCCAGCTCTAGTCCCTCCCAGCAGGAGGCTGTGCTGAGGTAGCTGAACTGAGGCTGCCTAATCACTTTGCTATAGATTTGACTACCAACCGAGGTGCTACAAAACCCTTGGCAGGTTGCCACCGAAAGAAAAGGCTTGGATAGTCTGTGTTCTCACATTCGATTGAAGATGTATGCTTAAATCCGAACATCTTATTTTGACACTCGAAACAGGCAATAAGCAAAATGCCTACCTGAAGTCTTTCTTCCGCCCAGTTGCCTAACAACACTTTGTTTGAATACTTCTGCTCGGTCCTCCAGTCGGGTTGGGCCCATTTATCCTTTGCCATCCCTGTTTGGTTCATGCTTTACCCGGTGTCAAACGCATCTTACCGGGGAAATATGAAGTGCTGCTAAAACATGGCTAGCTAGTTAAACAGACAGCATGTAAGGCGCTTTTACCTGGTCCCATAATAGCAGAGGCAGTGGAGGGGAAATATAAGAGCTCTGTTGCTATGGATACAGCAAACACTGCCAGGGAAGGGAAGCAGAGTATCCTGGAAGCAAATGGGAGATGTCTTACATCTGTGTTAAAAAGAGATACAGAGACTGGGGCGTGATATGCACCCTTGAGCATTGAGTTTACTCTACATTGTTAAAATAGTGCCAGAAATGTCCGCTGGCTACTTTTTATTTTTGGAATAAAACCGGTTTTGTTTATTGATTTGTTTGTGTGTGTGTGGGGGGAGGGAGGGGGAGGGGGGGGGGGTCTTCTGTGCACTATATACTTTTAATGAAGGAGAAAACTCTGTCACTTGAGGCAGGTTTTTTATTTATTAAAATGTAAAACAAAATGTAAAGCAGAACAAAGCACATGGCATGATCATGATCTTCACAGAGTTTTCATGTAATCAACGACACTATCCACAACCTGCGCTGCAGAGGAAAAGGTGAGCCAGCTATGGTTGAAAAAGTTAATCATGCCGTGAAAACCATCCACCACATGTCGCCAGGTGACATCCTTTCCCAAGTCCAGCAGTCGTTTCCTGTAAAGAAGCCCATCGTCTCTCAGGATGTCATACTCGCAGGTGAGGATGAAGCTGGGAGGTGTTTTCTGAAGGTCTGCATCGTCCGCCAGTAAAGGTGAGACCTCGTGTTCCAAACCAGCTTTGATAGCATGATACACCTCCCCATTATATTCTGCGGTTGGGTGCTCACTGTAACCCCGCACAAGGAACTCGGGGGAAAGATTGGAAGGGGAGAGCCACTCCTTATAGCATGGCTTGAGCTCAGTGGGGACATGGATTCCTTCCAACAGGTCCTGGCACAAAGACATGTCCCCACTGAGGTATTGCAGGAAGTAGAATGCCATACGGCCACGAAACAATATGGGCACAGCATGATTTTGCTGGTATGAGGGCAGGTTGAAATCCGCCATCTGCAGGGCTGGGTAGATGAGGACCTGAGCGCAGGGGAATGGCAGATGTCCGACCTCTGTCCTCGCCAGCCTTTGGCACAGCGCTGCTGCCAGGTTGGCCCCAGTGCCGTCCCCTCCGACTGCCACTCTGTCAGAGTCCACGCTAAACTCTGCCTCAGCCACAGACAGGAAGTGACACAGCGCTTTCTCGCAGTCGTCCAGCTGGGCAGGGTACCTGTGCTCAGGGGCTAATCGGTACCTGAGAGGGAAGACGGAGGGACAATATGTCAAATTCTGGCTCTTTGGCAGACAAAACAAGTTTTGGGATATTTGCGTGGATTCAAAAGTTTAAGTACCCAACAGAAACCACAGTGGTGTCTGACTCCTTGGCGATGTGCCGACAGACTTCATCAACAGAATCTGTGCAGGATGAGCAGGGCACCACAGTTAGCAGAAGATGTGTTGGGGTCGTTTATAAGAAGCAACCAAGCACGGCAGACAGAACACGACAACCTCTGTTTCCCTCTCCACCTCCACTCATCTCCTTTTGTGTATTCAGAGAGCACATTACCATGTGACTGATGGAAAATACAACACTTTTGTAGTTCATTTAAAAGGTGCAAAGTGTAAGATCTAGCCAGAATTTTAGTTTTAGAACATTTTAAAAATGTATTAGCATTATCAACTGCATGTGAAGAGGTGACAGTGTTGACGTCATGGCAAGACGTCTAAGAACGTGGACCGTAGAGTCCCCGGTTAGTGGCCACACGAGAAGATTGAAAGATATAGTTGCCTTTTTGTTTATATAACAGTGACTGTAAATTGAGATTGTATGGACCCAGTAGAGGTGAAATGCTTCCCCTTATTTCTTTGGTATTTTGGGTATTGGCTTGGGTGGCTTGTATTTTTAGTTTTAGTTTTTTGCAGATACTTAATATTTATAAATATACAGATGTTAAAAATTGTGGTGATATCTCTGAGTCAAACTTCTCAATCATGTATGTGAATATATGAATCTTTCATTTATATGGTCAAATAATACTTATTGTAGTTTCAAATGCACCCAAAAGAGTATGTTTTATGTAATGTAATTTATCCTATTAATGAAGTAAATGATGGGAACTTTGTATAGCCTACCTATATTGCCCAACACCCATCCTCCTCCATGGAAATACACTAGACCTCTTCTCAAGCCCTCACACATAGTGGTGGGTTCATAGAGTCGCACTGGGACCTCAGAGAACTTCAGGTCCTTCACTCGCAGGCCCGCTGGAACTGGATTCAAGCGAGTCAGAAACCAGGCCACAAACCACCGGATGAAGCTGACCTGATGACAAATACTCAGGCGGTGAAGGATCCGGCCCTTTGAGGAGAGAAACCACAGACTTACCACAAATGGGAGACAATGTTTCAAGCAAAAACTAAAAAAAGTGTTCTTGATCGGTAAAGTCAAAGGGAAAGTTATTCACCCTGCGAGACCATATTTACTATGACAACATCAAAGAAGGGGAACACATGACCTTGCCTCTTTTACACCTTTGTAAGGCTTGATTTCTTATCTAAAATGTCTCTGATCTACGCGTTATCAGTTGCTGGAGGACAAAGAAAGGACAACCATCTTTGACATGGGCCTAAAACAGTTTTTTTTTTCTTCTTTTGTCTTGCGCAAGCAGATGCATTACCCGTTACAGTACACTAAGGAATAAGTGAATTTAATAATAATAAAAAGTTAATTAGAAAACACACAGAACATGAAGGGGACATAAAATAATAAGCACAAACATAGATGCTGCGAGATACTCACCACAATTGCTATGCCAACAAACAAGCCATGAACCATGTGCAGTTTCCCTCTATTTGCAACCCCACGAGGAATGTCTGAATTCATCAGCTCAGAGTACACAAGTCCAATTACCAGAAGGAGGAAGGCTGCAACGAGAGCAGCGAAGCCAATTATTAAAATTGCCGTGCCGATGTCCATGGTGTTGCTGGTCTGCTCCGCTGAAGGTAAGTCATTAGGAGTAAATGTTTTATCTACCTGCTTTCAGCCTCTTTCCACTCCTCCCACATCCGCGTGCAGCACATTTTGACCTTGGTTTCACTAAATGACGTTTGGCTGGCTGTTACCCTGGAAAAAATAATTATATTCTTCATATTTTATGGCTGTGTAGTCAAAGTAATTACATGTTTCCCAAAGAAACCGGGTTGCCTCAATATGGAATATTTCACATTGTATTTTATGTTAATGAAGCACTTTTGTAATTGCTCATATTTTCATGGTACCCATTAAGTTGCCTTCCAATCCATGGCAATGTTTTTTTCAGATATCTGAGGGAGCATTTTTTGCTTGCTTTCTGTCTTTCTGCCCCTGGTGCTGAAGAAAGATCAGATGTTTACAGCTGCACTTGGCAAAGAGTGGGATTTTCATTGTCTGGTATCTAAGGCAAGAAGATTTTCAGAGACGCTCGCAGTGAGGGCTGACTGAGAACACCCTTATCTGAACTTTCCCAGCTGATCTGTAGATGGCAGTGATAGCATGAGTATAAATAATCAGTGCCTTCTGAAATATACACTATTTACATTTTTTTGCATTCTGCGAGCAGCCTAAACGCATTTGACGCCCACTGTAATGTATATCTTTAGATGTTGTATTCTTGTTTTTGCAAATCCACTAACTTACATTCAATTTCAGCTGAGAATACTTTTGGAGGCCGATGAGCTTCCAGTGCAACTTGACTTTGGGTTCACGATTTTTGTAAATCTCAGAACATTTCCAAGAGGAAGACGGCATCTGGAGTCGTGTTGTCTTGGAGTGTTTTTAGCAGCCCCCGAGAGCCTCCCTGCCTTCCCTAAGTAGCTGAGCCCAGCACAAAGCAACCATTGTGAGGCCGCTCTTAAAACCCATCCCAGTTGCTGAAAAAGCCCTGCATTCAGCGATACCCAGTAAAAATCACAGTGCCAGGGCCAAAAATCACAGACTGGAATCTTGTCTGGGTCTCGTGAATTCATATGATTAGTTTAGGAGCTATTCATGCAGTTATCTGTCTGTCACCCCGCCAAGCTTCTGAGACTCGGCTGACCTATTTTTACCAAATTGCACTGTCACACACAGAAAAATATAGTCCGCTTCAAAAAACACCAAGCACAACAAATTGGGTTCACCGATGTGGCTTTGCACAAAGGAGACCGCTACAAATGTAGGGGCTCTGTGAATTTTGTGCACCATCCAATTAAAATGAACGCGTTCCCTCATTCAGATATAGACCCTGCCATGCTGAATGGAAAGCATGGCATATGCTGAATGCTGTAATTCATAATGTGAGTGCTTGATTCAGTGAATCACCTCCACTTCACGTTTACGTGTATTATGAGGCTACAAATTGTGTTTGTCAGCATCAGAATTACAGTTGTTCCGGAAACGCCTCCGATACAGCCGAAAATGCTGGATCGGATATTGGCGGGTATGGAAGTCTAAGCGCGTGACATCTGCTGTTGTTGTTCCTGTTTGGCGTAAATAAGCTGATAAATGAGACAGAGCCAGGTCATACAACAATGATAGCAATCATGTCACACCCATAGGCTTGAATTATTTATGTTATACAGTTTTTATCTCATTGTTATCGGTTCGGGACTCAGCATCCGCAGATATATACGCGACAGTTTGAGTATCGAAATCGCTATAGGCAAGGAATGAATGGTATAGGAACCTCTCTGATCAGAATAATAAGGCTGGAGAGCAGAGATCAGTAGCTGGCTCAAGGGCACATCAGCAGATACTATAGGCCTATACTTGTCATTATCAGATTTGAGCCCAGATTGCCCAATGTAAAGGTCAAAATCAAAAAATTTCCAATTCTTGTATATTTTTAAACAACATCTATCTATCTATCCATCTATATATCTATATATATATTGGCCTATTTGGTTACTTGTTTGGAAGGGTTTGTGTGTGTTTGTTTAGTGCTTAGCTGATTAATTGTTTGCTTGCTGATTTGTATCACTTAATTAATAGGTTTTCTTAATGGAGCCCATGACCAAATACTTCTCCCATCTGGACCTCTTGCATAAGAATGGTTTGGTTGTTGGTCTTGCTATTGACTTATAACTGTCAGTGCAGCCTGTGATTGAAACGTCATTGTTATTCGGCACGTCACGCGACGAGGTTAAGTTAATAAAGTTAAAACCTTTCTCCAAACAAGATTGCATGGGCACCCACCTGGGACGCAGCGGTGCGATTACTGTGGTGGTGTGTGTGTGTGTGTGTGTGTGTGTGCGTGGGGGGTGGTGGGGGGGTGGGGGGAGGGTATGGGGGGGAGATTGAGCACCACCTCTGCTGTAGGCACGTGAAGGGGGTGGGGAAGAGGCAAGTACGCAACCACTCCGGGCAGACGGGCTCTGGAGCAAAAAAAAATAAATATTCATCCCCACTTAACATGCCAATCAGGATTAATGCCCATACAAACCTCCCCTTTAGGTTCACCCGGGTCCTTTCACCAGTGGAAGCACCGGAGCCAGGGCAGAGGCGGTCACATATATACACATATATGTATACATATATGTGTATATACACACATGTCCAGAACAGGACAGGACGGGAACACCACACCAAAGCCCAGCGGTTTCAGTAGCGCGCGCCGCGGAGCGTCGCTTGGACGCGCGTTGCTGCGACTCTACCAGTGGTTGACAGGCGCAATGACTGATCGCTCACTCATATCGAGAGCGTGATGCACGTCGACTGTCATGTCAGAGCTCCTCCAAGTCACACACTTGGGCTTTTTCTAGTACTTCTCCGCCCGAGGATTACTCATGCAACACGTTCCGCGGCTGCAGACGAGATCGGGGTTTGCATGCGGATAAACTTGCAGGAGCTCCACGAGTCGCCGTCGGAGGAGATCGCTTGGTTGCGCGTACGAGTCGCAGCGTAAACATTACAGCCCTGCTAATCGGCTGCCCCCCCCACCCCACCCCCACCCCCCCACAACTCACCCCCCCTGCGCGAGCACTCTCCGACATGGATTTGAAGAGCGCGTGTCGAATGTGCCTCTTCCCGGTTCAAATGCTCTACTATGTGGTCCGGGCCAGTTTGTTTTCGCTGTTGCCCGGCAGAAGGAAGGACCTGACCAAGGAGGTGGTGTTGATCACCGGTGGGGGACGAGGCATCGGGCGTCACCTGGCCAAAGAGTTTGCCAAGCAGGGGGCCAGAAAGGTAACTTCATCTCGCCATCAGGCAACTTGTTGCACCCCACATTGCTCCGTCCACTCGGAAATGCACGAGTGAACGAATTATTTTGTTGCACGCACGTTTGTTTTGGTACGACACGCTTCTGCTGGACCTTTTGTTTTCTGTCAAATCCAGCAGTAGTTCAGCAGCCTGAATGCCTCCCCCTCTCCCTCCTCTCCCTCCTCTCCCCCCTCTCCTCCTCCTGCCTCAGGTAGCAATCCTGTCCACCCTGCCCCACGTGCATTGTTGTTCCACTGTTCTGTGAAAGCGGGGATCATAACCTCTAAGTAGCCCAGTTGGTCCGGTGAGACCTGAGACGCATGCCCTCAATTTTGGTTCAAGTATTGCACAACAGCTTGGGTCAACCGGAGGGCAGGTCCGAGCAGCCCTGATGGCTGATTGGTGTGATTATGTGCAGTGGTGGGCTGACATTCATCCCGCTAAAGGTCCGCGTGGGGCTGGTATGACTGACATGTCTAGAAGTGTATTATCCACAGATGTAGGCTGCTTTAAATGCTGTGTGTGTGTCTCTCTGTGTGTGTGTGTGTGTGTGTGTGTGTGTGTGTGTGTGCGTGCGTGTGTGTGTGTGTGTGTGTGTGTGTGTGTGTGTGTGTCTCTGTGTCTGTCTGTGTGTGTGTGTCTGTCTCTGTGTCTGTCTCTGTGTGTGTGTGTGTGTGTGTGTCTCTGTGTCTGTCTCTGTGTCTGTCTCTGTGTGTGTGTGTCTCTGTGTCTGTCTCTGTGTGTGTGTGTGTCTCTGTGTCTGTCTGTGTGTGTGTGTGTGTGTGTGTCTGTCTCTGTGTCTGTCTCTGTGTGTCTGTGTGTGTGTGTGTGTCTCTGTGTGTGTGTGTGTGTGTGTCTCTGTGTCTGTCTCTCTGTGTGTGTGTGTGTGTGTGTGTGTGTGTGTGTCTCTCTGTGTCTGTCTCTCTCTGTGTGTGTGTCTCTCTGTGTCTGTCTCTCTCTGTGTGTGTGTCTCTGTGTCTGTCTCTCTGTGTGTGTGTCTCTGTCTGTCTCTCTGTGTGTGTGTGTCTCTCTGTGTCTGTCTCTCTCTGTGTGTGTGTCTGTCTCTGTCTGTGTGTGTATCTCTGTGTCTGTCTCTGTGTGTGTGTGTGTGTGTGTGTGTGTCTGTGTGTGTCTCTGTCTGTCTCTGTGTCTGTCTGTGTGTGTGTGTGTGTCTCTGTGTCTGTCTCTGTGTGTGTGTGTGTGTGTGTGTGTGTCTCTGTGTCTGTCTGTGTGTGTGTGTGTCTCTGTGTGTGTGTCTCTGTGTCTGTGTGTGTGTCTGTGTCTGTGTCTGTCTCTGTGTGTGTGTGTGTGTGTGTGTGTGTCTCTGTGTGTGTCTGTGTGTGTCTCTGTGTCTGTCTCTCTGTGTGTGTGTGTGTGTGTGTGTGTGTGTGTGTGTGTGTGTGTGTCTCTGTGTCTGTCTCTGTGTCTGTCTGTGTGTGTGTGTGTGTGTCTGTCTCTCTGTGTGTGTGTGTGTGTGTGTGTGTGTGTCTGTGTCTGTCTCTCTGTGTGTGTGTGTGTGTGTGTGTCTCTGTGTGTGTGTGTGTGTCTCTGTGTGTGTGTGTGTGTGTCTCTGTGTGTGTGTGTGTCTCTGTGTGTGTGTGTGTGTGTCTCTGTGTGTGTGGGGATACTTGCACAAAGTCTCACTGAAACTGCTTCAAAGTCGTACACATAACAACAGCCCTGATTTGACCCTATTACAGCTTCTTGCCATTTTTTTTTGTCAATACAATCTGGCAACATATCACAACACTAGAAAAAGGCCCCCTAATGCTTCTAATAAAAGCCAGATTAGGTTTTGTTTTCAAGCATAGCATGAGGACACAATTTGCCTTTTTATGGAGAGCATTGCAAAACTAAATGAGTGAAGAAAACCTAACAAAAAGGGTTAGAGAGGAATAGATTACGTTATCTTGGATTTGTCTATACAAAAGTCCGATGCAGTGACTGAAAAACACTGTCATCAAATAACAGAGGTAATCGGTCAGACCTGTGATGATCATGAAATATTTAAGTTATGATTCATCACTGTTTTCCCCAGCTGGATGTGAAGGTGAATTTTGCTCTCGTGCTCTTACCCGTGTTTCCATTACTCCTGAGAATAGAATCAACAGTTTAATAGTTGTAAACGTAAACATGTGACCCAGTTTATTTCTTGCTCTGGTCCATGTGTATGACATAAGCTGACAGGATGTAAACATGGACTCAAACTGTTCCCTAACGATGAAATTCCAGTCTGAAACGGTCTATGGATTTCAAAGTTACGGGAATCCAAAAGTAGGATCCTTAGTAGCACCCTTCACACATGTGGACCGGTACCCAGCGCTACCATTTTATATACTCAACTCTCTCTGCAATAACAAACATTTTTTTTATTTCAGTTGGAAAGAAATGAGTCCAAACTTCCCAATTTCAACATTGTTATTTATTTAGAATTGTTTACACATCACACAAAATGAAACCCCTCTTTACCTCCCTCTTCCCTCCGAAACCTGCCCCTACAACCTCCAGTCCGACAGTCTGTCACCAAGACATAGCGTGAGACCCGCGTGGTATCCTGGCCAGCTTTGTATTACGCATTTCAGATATCGCAGCGAGCGCTCTCTGCATGCAATTTTGAAAAGTGTATCCACAGTGAGCTACAGCTCATAATCTGTCTCCCAGATACGCGTTTGGTTACTCAAATTTGGCACCGATTTTGATTTCATGTGAATCGGCATTCGGTTGTACGGACGTAACCCTTAAAAGTACGGAGTTCGATACTCAACCACGTCATCGGATTACACTGCTGAGTGAGACCGATCCAATGGAGGCCGTGTTTGCAAACCTTCACATTTCGGATCGATAGTCTCACTGGAATTCAGTTTAAAAGTAATTCAATCCGTCCTGCCAATTTTAGAGAATCACCCCACTTGTCAAAGGCCTCGCCCCCCCCCATCTCATCCCATCTCATCCCCCCCCCCCCCCCCCCCCCCCCCCCCCCCCCCTAACAAGGAGCCGTCCCTTGGGCCCCGAAACGCTCCAGCAGCTCCATAGACAGTTCCCCATCACTGCGGGTCAGGCTCTGTCCCCATCATCATTCCCAGCTACGGTTTGTCTACCAATCCAGTGGCTGAGCATTACACAGCTGAGTGCCTGATGAGCCGCTGGTGTCCCTTTAGCAGTAATGTGTTAATACAGAGTGGCTCTATTTTTGATCACCTCAGATAGGGGGGGGGGAGTCATTACACGTGGAAGAAAGTGGCTGAAAGCTGCGGGTACTAATTATCCGTACATGTGTGACACAAGCTTCACACCTCCGATGTTCTCTTAAGGCGCAATTTAAGCAGCTTGAAAACATTGCTAAAAGCTCAATGAAACACTAACTTCCTCTCTTCGTCTTTCAATGCCATCTCCTTGGGGAACGAGCAAGGAGAAACCAGTGGCTTTTAAAAGCTTTACTTTGCAGCTGCACAACAAAGGATGTCACCATGCTTTTCAGCACCCCATTGTTGGGTATTATCTAGGTGTGAAGGCATTGAAAACAACACCTGTGGTAATGTGTATGACAATTACCCCCGGCCTAAAGAGATGCTAAAAGGAAATAAGAGGGTAATTATGAATAGGGCTAACCTCCACGAACTCGCGCTCACCCCAGTTTGAGCCCCTTTGTGATTGGCAGCCGGAATTTCCTTTCCCCTCTGTTCTGGCTTTGGTGTTTTCACGGTGCGAGGAAGACTAACTACAGCGTTGAGGAAACAATCTGGCGAGATGGAGAGCCGGGGACTCGGGAGGGGAGCCAGGTCGTCTTTTGTGCTGTTAGCGGGGAAGCGTTGCAGAACACAGCTCTGAAACAATAAACCAGACCAAAGCATTTTCAAACACGCCATCCAAGTTCAGAGCGCCGCGAGAGGGCTTTCAGAACAATGCCAGTAAATAGCTGACGTCTGAACAGCGTATTTCTTCAAAGCTCCCTTTCGAAGTATTTTTTTTTAGTACCATGACAACAACTGTAGAACAAAGTGTTTTTCTTTTTTTTTAGAAAAACATAGATTTTTTATGTGTTTGCAAACGCAACATGGAGAGATCACTGCGAGTAAGATGAACCGAACCGTGGCACCGGCGACAGGTGTGTGTGTGTGTGTGTGTGTGTGTGTGTGTGTGTGTGTGTGTGTGTGTGTGTGTGTGTGTGTGTGTGTGTGTGTGTGGGTGTGTGTTGGAGGGGGGGGGTTGTTGTGCTGGAGGCGGGAAGCACACCGCTCCCAGCTGGGTATTGCCCTGCAACTGACCTTGCTGTCTCCGCAGTAATTAGACAACGGCAGGCGACTGCCTCCTGAACTCCTGCTGCCCCCTCTGTGTGCTGCCTCTCCGCTGGCCCATACAATGGGTGTGAAAAGGAGGGTTCATACCCACCCATACATTCAGACCCGAGAGATAGAGTATCACTGTAATCCAACTGGAGCTGCTGGGGACACGGAGACGTACACCACAGCCGGCAGTGAGTGGCATCCGCTCTCTCTCGCTCTCTCTCTCATGGTCTTGTTTCAAGCTTATTAATTTGTCGATTTTTTTTTTTTTTTTTTTTTTTTTATATAAAAGAGTGCTTTTACCTGCAGCGCGTGTTGACGTTAAGTCCCGTTGAGGCATTCCCAGTTTGAACAATCACTCGTTTATCACCGGAGAGTGAAGGGGGCTTTTGCAAGGTCAATAAAAAACTTGTTTTCTTACTGTTTCTACCCAAATCGCAATTTGGCCAACGCTTGTTTGTTCTGAGGGCCATGTGTGTTGTGACGGGTGATAAACCTAATTAATTAAATAACATTTTAACAGGAGAGCACAGTTTGAGTGCTGGCTTTTAATGAGAGCTGTCAGCTTTGTTTGTAAGGCTCAAATCCCATTAAAAGCTTTCAGTTATTTATCAAGACCTGTCTGCCTTCACTGATTACTCAAATGGGCTTGCAAATGAAGCAAACAAAAAAAAAAAGCAATCAAAAGTAACTCAAACAAGGGCGGCTCACAAAGGGAGCCAAACCCTTATTGCTTCGGATCTGCTAAAGAAACACATTTCAGTGTGTGATCTTTTGATTTCCCCGATAACTTTACAGTATCCGTTTTTTTTTAAAGAAATAGCAACAAGAATTTGATGATTTTTAAGGTGATGTTCAAATTAACATGTCATTGCAATAAATTGGCTTGATCTTAAAGTGTCCTGCAAAAGATGAGGCATAATCCTCTACAGCTACAGAACCCTTGCAAGTGGCACATTCTCGTGTGTGTGTGTCTGTGCGTGTGTGTGTGCGCATACACACATGCAGTCGTTCACATACACAAGATCACTTTCCAGAAGACATTTTTGCTCAAATATTAACCTCGGTCACGGGCGACCAGCCAAATCCCACACTGGCGTCCTCAGCACTTCGCACACGCATTGTTTTCAGGCTCCCTGACCAGAAATGACGGGGCTCATCTGCCCAACAGGCCGTGTAATCTCTTTGAGAATTTGTGTTTGAGAGATGAGGAGGGCTCACCCCCTGATTTCATTACCTTTCCCTGACCCCAAAGACTGACAGATCTAATTGCCCAATCACTAGTCCCCCACCTCCATCCAACCCCATGTTCCCTGCTCAAATGACCGGCCTTCATTTAGACTCCGGGTGGATGAAGAGACACTTCATTCACACAGCCACCCCCGGGCCTTTAATCTTGCTCGGAAACTATTTGTTGGAGTGAAAATGACCTCTCTGTTCTCTAAATGAAAAGAGCATTGCTGCTCAAAGATCCGATACGTAATGTCTTGTTGATCACGGACTGTAAAAACGTCCCTTTTTGTTCCACTCACAGTCAACGGGTCACTGGATTTGCGTCTGCTCTCGGCACAGTTTCAAAGCAGAACATTTATTTCACGTTTTCTGTAACCTTCAACAATTCTATTATTTATTTTCTTTGCTAGGTGATTCTATGGGGCCGAACAGAAAAGTGCCTCAAAGAAACTGCAGAAGAGATATCCCTCTCAGGAACAGAGTGCCACTACTTCCTGTGTGATGTGGCAAATCGGGAGGAAGTATACAAGCAAGCCAAGGTTGTCAGAGAAAAGGTACGCCCGCTTAGTATTTCTAAATACATTTCTACTTGCACGGAGAGAAATGTCGTTTGCACACGGTGAAACACATCATGGAATATTTCTCTCTGCCTCCTCTGGATGTATATTGGCTCTGAGCTGCTCTGTCTCCCATCTGGTGTATAGATTACACTTCAACTGTAATATCTGAAGAGTGGGGGATATTGCTGACAGCTCTGGCGCAGCACAACTCATCTCCTCAAAGCAGACCGAAAATATATACCTAGACCTTTGACGGTGCTCTTTTTAATCGTGTTCTGCTCTTTCATCTAAGGTGGGAGATGTCACGATATTGGTGAACAACGCCGCTGTCGTCCACGGCAAAAGTCTGATGGACAGCGATGACGACGCCCTTCTGAAATCCCAACACATCAACACCATGGGACAGTTCTGGGTAAGACTTGCGGAGGCAGTTTGTATGCAGAAGTAGGGGGATTCCTCACAGCAGATTTCCCTTGTAATTGGTTTTATTATAGCACGGCATTATATGCAGAAGGTATCCCCGGTACTTGTCAATCACGACCGCTATTATGGCAGGTTAAGTGGGGTATTTCCAAATTGCCTCTCAGCCCCTGAAACATCAGACGGATTTTGAAACTCGTGGCATTTTGATTTTGAATGGAGATCAAAAGACTATGTCGTATGCAGACAGAAATGCAATTATCAACTAAATGGAAATGGAAATTTAATCTGGTTACACTGTTGGCCTGTTTCTCCTGTCTGTTCTTCTTTTTGCTCCACTGAATATATTTCACCTCCTATTTCCACGCTTCCTTCCACCTTGTCTTCATTCTCCCTTTTTTTTCTTTCCCCATCCCAGACAACAAAAGCCTTCTTGCCTCGGATGCTGGAGCTGCAGCACGGCCACGTAGTGTGCATAAACTCCATCCTGTCCCAGTCTCCCATCCCTGGGGCCATAGACTACTGCACCTCCAAGGCCTCGTCGCTGGCCTTCATGGAGAGTCTGACGCTGGGGCTGCTGGACTGTCCCGGCGTTGGCTGCACCACCGTCCTTCCCTTCCACACCAATACAGAGATGTTCCAGGGCATGAGAGTCAGGTATTTAAAGATGCTATGTGTAATTACCAGCCGCGACAGCGGTATTGCTTTCACCTTATGAGTCTCTGTGTAAGTCATCATGGCAAAATGTGGTCCTGGAGATACCGACTGTAGCGGGAACTACAACAGAAGTGGTTTTGAGAGATTTGCCAGGTGTTTATATTTTTGTCTGTCTGTGGACAGACACAAATTTTGTCACCGTGGCAGCGTCGCAACATGGCAAGAAGCAATCGAGAAACTTGACAGGTGTTTAGTTGAGATCAAAATGAATGCTGAGTTTGAAGATGGCCGTGTCCAAGCAAGGGCGCCAGAAGTTCGGAGGTAGATCGCGGCTATAGTGATCCAAATGGGAGGTGGCCCCTCGTTTTTCTTCATTTTTAACCTCACTAGCGGAGTAGCTCTTGGTAGGAATGCTAACCTAGATTTTTTTTTATGACCAGTACCCGACCTTTCGTTAGACGATCTCTTACCGTTAACCAACAAGATTGCCTTGCATGCAGGGTTGCTGTGGTTGAAGTGCCCTACAAGCTGTGAAACTGCAACAATAACCGATTCACAAAAAGGTTAAATCCATCTTTCATTGCCAGCTGCAGTGTGAGCACGAAACCATTTCAATTCGATTTCAATTTATTTCTATAGCGTCAAGCAGGGCCATGGCTGCAGGCGCAATCACGATCCAGGTGTAACCCCGATCCGTGGAAACCTGCGAGACGAGTGGGCACAAAGACTTGGGGGAAGCCAGGTTTCTAACGTGCGTTATTAGGATGTGAAAGCTGACAGATGGAAAAATCAGACAACCGAGTCACCAGTTCACCTGTCAGGGAGAGTTAGCTGCCACGATGTTGCGCGCATGATCGGGGACACATGCAGCCGGCTTCCCAGTAAGACTCCACATGTGTCAGTATATATGGCTGTGTATGCGACGGTGAATGTGAAGTTAGCAGCATCGTTTTAGCTGTGAAGGTAGCGGTGCAGCGATTGTACAGTTTCTTTGTCAGTGAACTAAGCGCCTAAAGCCACAAGCCAAGTTCTCGTGTCCTGTTCGCCACCTGCTACCCCCTGAAGGGGGTTATCCCTGAAATTAGCACAACTTTGGCACAGTTTCACTTAAAGTGGGCTGACCTTTTTTAAGGTGGACCAGCTATTCTCACTTTAGTGACTAGCCGCTCCTCTGCGTTCTTTTTATTTTGACTGTTTAAATGACAACATTAATCTGTCAATTCATATTGGCGGTTCACGGGTTAAACAGTTAATTATTGACATCCCTTGCAGTCATGGTTCCCATGGTTCTGTGTTGAGGCCTTGGATGACTCTGAACTTAGTACAGCACTTTTAGAGAGTTCAAAGCATCAGTGTTGCTTTGCATCTATAACACAGAATGTTCTTGTCATGGTGTATGATTAGCTCAACATTGTTTTGTAATAGCTATTGGAAACATCAACAATATTGAATCTACAGTTTGGCAGTTCACAACGCTGTTGCTTTGTTTATATTATTGCTTTTAGCGTCAATGTGTTCTTGATTTGATCAGAAAGATCATCGCTTTGTCTCAAAACTACTTTATTGTCTTTTGAAGGTTCCCCCAGCTCTTTCCACCTCTCAAACCTGAGGTAGTGGCTCAGAGCACCGTGGATGCAGTCAGAGCTGACAAGGCTTTCCTCTACCTGCCCTGGACTATGCATGCCCTTGTCTTTTTAAAAAGGTAAAAAACAAATCTCATTTAACATTTTTTTATTGTCTTGTTTTTTATCACCATAATCGTTTCATGTCTAACACTCCATCCCTGGTCTTTATGCACTTTCTTTCAGCTTCATGCCACAAGTTGCACTTGAAGAAATCCACAGGTTTTCTGGGAGTTACACCTGCATGAACACGTTCAAAGGGAGGACATGAACCTGGATTGCACACAATGTGAGAGAGACCTAAACCAGCTCTGGGGTGTTATGAAGGGATTATGGACCTTAAGACATCTGGAAGTGGAGGAGGCCCCATGATAGTGGGAAGACAAATACTGCAAGGCGGTTGCTCCTGCAGGTAGAATTAATTGATAAACTGCAGGATACGCCCTGGTCGCATTTGTGTGTGTGTGCGCGTGTGTGTGTGTGTGTGTGTGTGTGTGTGTGTGTGTGTGTGTGTGTGCGCCTATGTGTATAGTATGAAGGACTGAATGCCATTCTTTCTTTGAACAGAAGCCATGAATAGGTCTGTACCAGTAGTTATTCTGGGAGTTTTTCTGTGACACTTGTTTTAGCCTGTTTTTACACTTCTTTTTTTATTCTCCTTTTAATGTGTCTTTGAATCAAAACAAGATAATAAAATGGAGTTTTAGAAGATGCACTGTGTTTCTTTTGTGCATGATGAAAAAAGAGCGAACACTTGGGAGGTACACGTTGTTTTGTGTCTGGGTTTTTGACTCCCATGGCAGTCTGACAGCACCTTTTGATTTATTCCAAGCATAAGATCAGTGACTGTGACAGACAATGTTGTCAAAACATAAAACATATGCTCGGGGGGGGGGTGCATGTGTATTCTTGTCTGTTCTCTGCTGTCAGACAACAGTGAAGGGGGATGGTGTAATTCTCCAGAAACATTATGAACTCAAAACAAGTTGATTAGGACTTCCTCCTCACATGTGCTCTAAACTACAATCAATTACAACAATTATTGAGCCCGGAGATGACAGCAGTCATCAAAAAAAAAAAGTGAGCCATTTCATTGTCTGCTGTGAAGATGACAATATATCAAATGTGGTTTTGTTAGCTCGGCTCACTCTCATGCAATATTGTCTGCAACTGCTACACGCTTGTGAAAGTAGATCATATACATGTGACTTGCATTAGCAAAACCCATGAGGCTAATATTCCAGAATAAAAAGAGACAATATGGAGCCTCTTTCACTTTATTGCGTATGAATCTGAACGTCTTCCAAGGCTTCAGCTCAAAACAGAGGGAGGGAGCCGTGTGAATTCACAATAGATGACACGTATCAATGCCAGAGTCTCACAATTACTTTTTGATTGAGGATATTGTTTCAGAACGAGAAAAAGGCTCTTCAAATTGGGAAGAGCTAAGCTTATAGCTGAATTACTAAAAGTTTCCCAAAAAAAGTTGTGGACAGCTCAGCTCATCAGTTACATATGAGGAACAGTTGAGCACCTTCAACCAAAGTGGAGAAACTGATTAAGTGAAATGAAGAGAAATCATATCAGCATGCAATATTGTTAACGAAAAGAGATAAGACTAAAATGTAGTTTAATAAAAATACAAAAAAAACTTTACCTGTACCTTCTTTACTTTATAACCTTGACCAAAATAAAAAAAAAAATGTTTTCGTTGAGAGACGAAAAGACGAGACACATTATTGTAGACTATTTCTTCAATGCAGCAATTTTGTGTCCCGTGGTGCGGTGTCATATTGACAAAAAAAACTGGATGACTAAAAAAAAAAAAAAGGACATTTGACACAGGACTAAAGCTAAGACCAAACACAAGCGTCTGACAAAATGAACACTAGCTGAAATAGCCTTGGGGACAAACACCACCAGCACTGGCAGCTGTGTCCGTGGCAGAGAGGTTTGGTGGACGCCTGAGGGTAGATGTCCCATTCCTGTGTTGAAATGTCTCTTTCTACTCCACTCACATTCTAGTATAGGCACGTTTTAGACATGTTGACTGAGAGTGTATATATTGTGAACACATTAAAGACACCGACCTTTCAAAGGAATAATCACAACATCCAACTATGAGCCATGAGCATTTTGGCATGTAGTTAGCATCTGGCCCTAAAAACTACCTAACTGGTGAGTTAAACAGTGTGGTTTGTGCATGTTTGGCAAGGGCTGCTTGAACTTCGATTCAAGTTTGTGCAATCCCGGACAGACCTGAGACACCTAAGCAATATCTTCTTTTTTTCCTACAGTGGAGTCTCAGTTACACAAGACCGATTAGTCATTAAGCAACTGTAAGATCAATGTGTTTGCCTCCTAGTTTTCTCCAAATGTCTATAGTTACAACACAAAACAATCCCTATAATAAACTCTTGTCTTTGCTGTTATGTGTGACAACTGTAATTTTGAGTCACTGACCATTGCATGAAGGCCATAAATAAAGGTTATATATTATGACAAGCGAAGATGAGACCAACGGAGAGAAGCGAACCCAAGTGGAAGCAAAATGAAAAGTTCAGGTTATACTGCTCCACATAAACACTAGACCATTAGGGATCGTGAGCCGCAATAAAATAAGTAATAAGGTTAAGGGAGGGGGGGTTGTGCTCTTTTTCACCACACAGATGGTAAACAGTGAATCAGAACTCATTCATGTTTAATGAGATGAGGCTAAAATCTGACCACATTGAGGTTTTATCGCAGTAAAAGAATGGGCTGTGGTAGAAAAGTAAATACCACACTTTTCTTAACGTCATGGGGCGCCGGTGTTGGGCTTTATTATGTCAAGGCTCTCCATGTTTAATTTAGGAAAATGAGAAAAAATACAAATAAACAGTATGGCAGGACTTGGAACGTGGAACACTTTCAATGCACCATTTAGAATGACCACAGCCTATAATAATACTGCTCTGTATAATATTACATTCGATACCATGATCATGCATATTAAAAACTCTCTTTTACATCAAATAAAATAGCAGTTAATGTTATTTGACAAAAAAAGCATTTCACAATAGTGATTGTCATAAGAACACAGAAAGCACCTTCTTATTACCACCAGAAACACCATTTCATTCCTTCTGTTTGCTCACTGGGATGCTCTGATTGCTTCTCCTGAGACTGTAACTAGTATATTTAGATCAGAGCAAAGAGCAATGGTCAGTGGAAACGCAACGAAGCGTAAATGTGTGCTTATCTGTGGGTTGTGCAGTTCCCCTTCTCGCTGTGAGGTTAATCATGAAGCCAGAGGAGAATATGCAGCATGGTAATAAATACAGATTCTCTGCTAAATATTCAAGATTATGAAATCAGCGAACAGTAAAGGGACATAAGTAAAATGTGAGCGTAGACTTGAAAGACAAGTGAACTCCATGTGGTCTGAGGGCTCTGCAAAACAAACACACACTGAGCACACACACAAAGAACTTTCCCCTTGCTGCCTTGACAGTAACACTTCAACTCCTAGTAATATACACATAAGGGGATGTGGAGCTCACAGATCTAGACACACACAGAGAGAGAGACACCCTGTATGTGAGCACAAGTCGAAGCAGGAACACACCACCAAAGGCGAACCCATGAGAGTGGCTGTAAAAGCTGGGATAGTGCCTGCCCTTTGGCTGCCAGACAAGGCTCATAAACATTCATTTGAATCCCGGGCGAACCATAAATGCCCTCCTGTGCACTCACGATAGGGCCGCACATTGTGATCAGTAGGTGACCCGCACTTGGGGAGAGGGGGCGGGCTCTGCCCGAGACTGAACCGGTGCCTCCTCCGAGGGCCTGTTTCTCATTCTCTAGGCGAGCTGTTGCGAAAGCAGAGGGGAAGCATGTTGGGATGGAACTAGATCAAGGAGGCATGTAGTTCACGTGTGCTGGAAGAGGAGGAGAAGGAGGAGGAGGAGGAGGAGGAGGAGGGCTAGAATGGTTGGGAAATCTCATGGGGAAGGTTCAGAGCAAGGTTAGCCAAATACAGAATAAATCAAAGGGGGCTTGGAGAGCCCTTCCCCTGTTGAAGGCGCTCAGCTCCAGGGTGACTGACCAGGCGCAGGTGGAAGCACAGGACTTACGGTTTGGTCACATGTGGCTGTCTCAGCTGTGACCACATTCCCAGGTGTCTCTGCTGGACAGTTCAGTCTTATTTAGGTCTGCACTGTGGTCTCAAAACATGTCATTGGAAGTCTGTTTTCTTTCAGTGTGGTTCATTTAAAAAAAGACAGTGCAGCGAACTGAATCATCTTCATTGATACTGACCACAAATACTGTACGTGAATGCAAGTTTATCTTAAATGTTTATTAGTCCTCATTTCCACTCACTGCACCGTTGTCATTGAATGCCCCTGAATTTCCTTCCTCTTTACTTTGAAGAGGAGCGACAAACCTGAGTCTATTTTTCCGAGCATTTGTAATCTCAACACAGGGGCTTGGAAAGTCGGCCTCCAATGGTCCATTAAATATATTATAGACGCCCGGATCTGGAGTCCATTTGGCTTGTTGTGCAGCGATGCTGAACGCATGTAAAACCCCGGCCAGCGAAGGATTCTGTCGTTATTCGCATCACATACACTTACAGATCCTGTGACTCCCAATTTCCTGGCAAACGGTTCACTGTGACTTCGGAGCTTAATGTGGCTCTGCTGCATATGATAAATGTGTTTACAAAAAACGTCATCGCCATTTTCACTTCACATTCACTTGATATCTGTAAAATACAGAAAATGTTTGCCCAATACTATCCTTTTAAAAATACCATCCTTTCTGTCAATTTTACGAGAGCAATATTTGTCACATTTGTACTAAAGCCTCTAATAGATATCCCCTGACTCTGCACTAACACACTGAAGACAATTGCCATCAGAAACTATGTGGGCAATTGACTACTAAACCCCCGTAAGTCTGTGTGCTTTGTGGACCGGCAAACGCTGCCCGATGTGAATAGCTGGATGAGCCTGAAGCCGGGGAAAAGGTAGTGGAGTGGAGTTCAGTGAGGTGTTATTTGTTACAGCGCCTTATCCGCTTTCTCTGTGCAACGCTGTTAGCCCTCTCGCCAGTTTGTTGCAACGTTCATCCATCACAGGGTGGGTAGTATGATAAAAAGGCTCAGCCCTAACCCACAGCAAGGGGCCAGCCGTGACGCCTCAGTTGACCTGTCAAACTGTAAGAGTTATTATACTCTGTGGTGTTAAAGGTCAGAGGGAGCAGCAAGCTTAGAGGGTGTCAGTCCCTTAAACACACACACACACACACACACACATTGATAAATGTAGGAAATTAGCTGCAATCCATTAATTAGTGAGCAGATTGTGTCAGACATTAAACTCAGAGGGACACATTAAGTATCAAATATAGGCAGCGTGTGTCTCTGTCTGCAGGCACTAATGGATGTTTGTGTCATACAGGTAGTTACAGAGAGGCGAAGTCCCTCCCCTTTTGTTGTCCATCACGGGACCTTATTTCAGAAAAACGTATGTTACAGTTCAAAATATGTACAAAGACTAAGTACATATTTTATACAGACTATGGTCTCGCACAGTGTACGTCACCAACACCAACATGGCCGTTACCTTGGCTTGCTAGCTAGCTAGCTAGCTCGATAACTATATCCATAACGTAGCTATATCCATGCACAAATGTAATGTTATCATACCTGATGTGTTTCATCCAGCGGATGTGTTTGATAAGCCGAATGCGGGGGCCGGGGCGACTGTGGCTCAGTGGTAGAGCTAGTCCATGTCGATGTGTCCTTGGGCAAAACACTTAACCCCAAATTGCTCCCGTAACTGTGTCTACGGTGTGTGAATGTTGTATGAATGTTAGTTAGAATCCTGATGGGCAGGTTGTACCTTGCATGGTAGCCCTTGTCATCAGTGTATGATGAATGCACTCATTTTAAGTCGCTTTGGATAATTGCGTCAGCTAAATGTAATGTAATGTTATAAGCCGAGCAGCGAAAGAACAAGCAGGACCCGTTGGTGGTGTGAACACATCCTGGTACGAAAACACAGAGGCATTGTAGCTTCAACAAGAGACTTAACTTACGTTAAGTCTCTTGTTGTTTGGGTGTTTATAATTTGGGATTTTGTTCTTTTACTACAACATTATTTTCTTGACTTGCGAAATCTTTTAAATTCACAAACATCATATGTGTAATCATGTCCCTCGTCATAGACTACTGTACATATTTTGTCCAAAATAAGGTCCACTGGAAGGGGTGGGACTTCGCCTCAAATAAAACATGGCACAGATGATTTTGAAACAAATAACTTGTTTGATACCATGAAATATTCAATCAGCCATTGCTGGCTGCCAGGTATAGATGCACCATAAATATGCATTAGGTGGATGGGGCTGTAGTTCTACAACACAAGGTCAAACGCTCGGTAGTTGGGGTGTAACTCTCCATAAATTCTATTCATCACTGGCTGCCAGCCATATCTACACAGTCCTTTCTCCACGGCGTGCAGAGAAGCACAGAATATCTATATGGTGATCTCTTTGGGGAAAAGGTTTTGGAGCTACACAGAAAACTTTGTCTTTGCTATCTCCGGTTGTTCATTAAGATTTGTTTCTGGGACACCATATCATGCCAACAGATATGATTAGAAACAACGGCAGATCAGAGCGACGGGGCACACAGCACCACTGGGGAAGTGGCTCACTAGCAGTAATTTGTTTGAGAAGATAATGGTCTGCTTTTGTGTGGCAGTTTACGATTTTGAAATGAAAAGTGCCCTACATAGTTCCTGTTATGGTTCCTGCGACAGATTTCTAAAGGATAGAAATCGCGACTTCACCTTCTGATCTTCCCGTGCTCCCATATGACATAAACCAAAAATCCCTCTGGGTCATTCACCTACATTGTGAAGCCAAGAGAGTTCTGTTTCACATGTGGTTTCCAGTGTTCTGCTTTTGAACACTGACAGTTAACAGGGAGAAAGTGGGAGGTAAGCGCTGAGGGACAAACAAAGCAAAGCAAAGCCTGCTTTTCACTGCGAGCAGAAGGCAAACACTCACATGGGGAAGGGTGTGGGAGGGTGAAACACAGTTCACATTGCGCGGATGGGCTCAGGATATTTATAAAGCCCACTAGGCATCACGTCAGGAGAGCTCGGCTGAAAAATGTTGCTCCCAGATGGACCGCCTCATCCAGATTTATTTGTTACAGAGCGGCTTCCTCATAGATTACGCAACAGTGTCGCAGCACGAGTGAACTCTGTGGCTCACCGTCCGTTGGCCAGCAGCCGGCCTTGCTCAAGGTGAATCAGATGTGGGTCAGATGGAGGGCACCGTCCTCTCAGCACCCTCATCTACAGAGTACAAATTTCAAAGGGTTGTACGATCTTTTTTTTTTTTAACATGCCATTGCTCTCATCATGACAAGGGGAGACATGAGATCTAGAGGCCTCTTACCAAACCACAGACACACTGATAACACTGGCGGGAATAAAAATAGATGAAATATCAGGCATATTTTCTTGGCTTATGTAAAATAGCTGACAGCTAAGACGCTCTTGGCACAGAAGCCCTCGATCTATCACAGGGCTATATTACACACACACACACACACACACACACACACACACACACAAAAAAAAGGCCTCCCAAGCTCTCAGCCCTGCATGCAAGTCACATGACCAGAGTTGGCGGCCTCTGTGAACTACACCTGAACTTAGCTAAATGGAAACAGACCAAACACATAGTGTGCGTCAGGATGAAAGCATCCCTCTGGAGAGCTGTTACTGAGGGTTTTGAGGAGAGGATGTGGGTTATCAAGCAGCGCAGGAGGGCTTAAAAGCACTTTTCTAAACGATCGAGTCAGCATGAGGCTTAGTTATATGTCTAAGCAAAAATCACACTCTGAAAACCTCACATCGTAGGAGCACAACGTTGCCCTCATTCTAAGCTTTAATAAGGTGGAACATGAACTTTTGCCACAGAGGTACAAAACATATGGGTCCCTCATTATGCTAAATGTTTTTTCCATGCGTACAGCTTTCATATCTGCATCTAAGGCTCATATCAAACAGAGGTGAGAGGAATAAAAATGGAAATGAAATCCTTGTGATCACATTAATGTGCGCATTCTCTACCGGTGTTATTTTCTCTAAAACCTGGCAACTAAAAACGGGAGCTGTAAAAAATAATATCTGAGCCCTTTTGAGCTTGAGACGTCTTCAACAAAAACATGCACAAGGTTCAGGTAAAAGAGAAGATGCAGGGAGCGTGGGAGGCAAAAGCACAGCAGCCGTCCTCCTACGCGTGACACGCTACTGAACCTAAAGATTTGGTGTTTGTATCGCACTTGTATGTGGTCCAAGTGCTCCTTGGGCGGGTCAGAGAAAAGAGAGAGAATGAAGGATGGAGAGGGAGAGGAGTAGTTTGTGTTTGTACCCTTCACACAGAAGCCAAGAAGAGTAATTGCCTGCTCAACACCTCAGAGGTGAAAGGTTGGCTGGGAATGCGGGGGGTGGTCGCACAGGCTGCTGTAATTAGCCTGCAACAGGACAAATGAGTCTCCCATCAGATCGCTGTGAGCGTGTCACATTTGGACCTAACAAGATATTATCGGGGGCCTCTTGGAGGTCCTGATTACGCGATAGGCTGATCGTATGGAGACACCTTGGGAAAAGAAGTGCAGCGCAGGGCGCTTGTTTTGCATAAGGAGTTATCCAACTCACACAGAAAAGCAGCTGTTTATTCAGGCAGCTTTGAGTGGCAAACGCAGTTTAAACAGGTCTAATGCTCTCCTAACTGGTTCCATAAAGTATAACTAATCTGGACGGGGGCATCTGGGGGTGATTTGGTTGAAAGGAGGAATCATACATCGACTAATGTGCAACACAGCTGCCCTCATGAGACATGACTGGGTTTGATACACTGCAAAGCATTTCATCCAAACGATGAAAACTGCATAGCGACCTGTTTTCAATTGCCACAAAGCCCCGAATAAAAGAGCTGCAATTTTGTAAAACTTGTCAATCTGACAGCTCCATCGTACGTGGCAAACAGACAAGCTGGAATGCACGTCTCGCGTTCAATCGGACCGGGTTTCATATAACAGAATGATCAGAACTACCCGCCCATCCCCCTTCACCCCCCTTTCCCTGCCACTGCTCTGCTGCCGGGCTTGGATGAGCCAGACTGGACTGAGATTGAACTGAGCCGAGGAATTCCAACATCTGGCTTGTATCTACAGCTTACGGTCATTTGGATGCAGTTGATGGTTTCCAGTAGATCCACAAAGACTGAATTGTTCTGGGTTTGGGCCTTGTCTGCCTTGGACTCGGAGGGCGTGGTGCTCTGGCGCCTGACTGCCACAGCTGGGCCTGTCTGTCAAATCCTCATGTGACACACAAGACTGAGTTATCCCCAGCGTGAGAATCTGGGGAGAGAGACCGGGGTGGTCACCGCAAGACTGGAGGGGCTTCGATGAAATGTGAGAACATAGTGTATTTAAGGCCTAAATCACCACATTAATTATACTGAAAGGAGGCTTTGACGGGAAATTCCACTTTTCACAGCTTTTTTCTACATTAGCCGAGGCATATGAAATCACGATGAACTCTATCTGGGAGCGAGAGATGACAAACACTTGCCTCAGTCAGCTAAACCACACTCTGGTGCCTCTCCTCCCCCACCAAGGTCCCACACTACACTGCAAGTTTGACAATTGGGTTCAACACCAGGTCAAGCTCTGGGTTTGACAATGGGCCAACCAGTCTTCAATGGGAGTAAAGCAGACAGCTTGCCCACAAAGAGCTCAGTCACACAGAGGGGATTCTGGCTTAGTGGCCTCCCCTATTTAAACCACACTGACTGGAATTAAAGAAAATCGTTCTCACTGTGTTGCGACGTTGCTGGTGCCGTTGCCGGTGTTGTTGCTGGCTATGGACACGATCAGTTACCATCGCCGTGGGTTCACTTTTTCTGTCTCGCACCAAGAGGCGAGCCCTCTTTCACTTTTCCTGTCCCGCATGTTTATTTTGCACATGTCTCCCCGAGACAAACTTTGCTCGCGCTGATCTGAAAACAATATGTCACAGTGCGTGTGGAGACGAGACGTTTGAGGCTCTTGCTGCTTGCTCATCTGTGCGAACTCCGAATCAGCCCGGGCCTGAGAAGACCGATTGTGTTTTGAACATCCTGTACATTACGCAAGTGCATCTGTGTTTGTTTGTTGTTGCGTTCCATCTCGTCTCGGTGCATGCGTGTGTAGTGACACATGTGAGTGTCTTCCGCGTTGCTGTGTTTATGCCGGTGTACGGCTGGCGGGTGCTGACTGAGGGACATGGATCTAGCACACTGAGTGTGTGAACTCTGGCTGAACCCCTGGGTGTACTGTTTCAGGCACGCTCTGACAACCTCGCCCCAATGACCCGGCTCGCGACTGCACAGTTCACGGGGAGGTCCTCTACTCACGCACAGCCGCCCCTTCCTCCCACTCCCACCTCCCTCCCGCCCTCCCCTTCTCCCCTTCTCCCCCTCCCCCCACCCCCATCCCCTCTCTGTTCCCCCTGCACCCTCCTTCACCTCTCCACTCTACCCTCCCTCTCCTCTCAACTTCTCTCAATCTCTCCCTTCATGCTGTGTTTTTTCACAGCCCCTCCTGCTTTCCCTTCTCTCTCTATTTCTATCACAGTGTTGTCAGCAAGACAGGAACTGTCTGCTGGCATCTCGGAGAGACAGGTCCCGCAGACCTGCCAATTGAGACAAAGTGTCTTTAAATACCAAACGTCCTTATCAGGCCTGTGGAATGAGTTCCTTTTGTGGGTAACAAAATGTTCCTTTACACAGAAGTGGCAGTTTTCAGAACAACAAGATTAATTCAGATGCAATCTTGAGAATTTAAAAGGGAGAAAAGAACTTTACTTGAGTGTTTTCATTTCCACCAAACTTACGTTTACAGATTCATTTGAAACTTATTTTTGAAATGTGATCCACAACAAAAGGAGCTTCCCTTGAAAGGTTCAGTAATCGGAATGCAGCTGCATAGTATGGGAATGTTTCTTTTGGAGACAGGGCTGCAAAAATATTGATCAAATATAACATGACACTAACAGGGATCAATCTGCACAAGTATGCACTTTTGAATGAATATAGAGATATAAATATAAACTACTCATTGCATTGCAGTACAGTATGAGAAAAGTATAAGTACAAGAAAAGTCGAGTTGTTATTCAAACCCAGTCTTCTCATGCTGTCGATCACATCACACACTAGTTGAAGCAAATATTTTTTGCCACTCTTGAGTTGGCCAGATGGTCAGACATAATGTAATGCAGACTACTGAAGAGGTGGTATGAAAACTTCCCTTAGCTTTTTTTTCTATTACAAAGAAAAACCCTGGTGGCATTATGCATTATTAATCAGATGATGATTGATTTATGCATTACTATCTGGTGAGGATGTTCCCATTAAATCTCATCAGCACAAATCTAAAAGAATACTTTATACAGCCGAAGCCGTACCATTAGTCACTGGGAGTGAATCACAGTGGTTGTTATTCATCTCCAAGCAGAGAACAGAAGTTCTGATGTTGCCTTGATCTGCTCTGGTTAACATTACAGTGTTTTTGCCTCAGTCAGTGAGTCATGGGCATTTTCAACATTGTCCTCATTGATTTTGGTCATAGAGCCAAGGAAGCATGATGATTCAGTGTCTATTTGTATTGTGCACATGCCGGCCTATGGCTTACTATTCCAGGCTTGAAGTCTGAAATGGGAGTGAGGAGAGGACTGAAAAGTGGAGATAAACTATCATTGAAAACATTTTCAAAATAAAAAGCCAGTGCATGGAGAGAAAACAGGCCAACCGTTTCTGTCAGATTGCGAGTCTGACTCGTTCGTCCTCGTGGCCACCTGGTGTGATCGTCAATAAACAAACACTTCATAAATCTAGAAAGTATTCCGTCTCTATCAATGTGCTGTGTCATAGTTGTTCAAACCTCTTGTTGCTGATCACCCCACCAGTCATCTCATTAACTCCCTTCCAACCTCTCTCTAACCCCTGGTACAGGCTTTACTCTTGACATTATGGGAGGGACCACTTATCCACTCAAAGGACCCATGCTGAGCTGCCTGTGCAAACTGCCTGATTAGTTGGCCACCCCTGACTTGCTGTTTGGTCTGTGAGTGTCGAATGATAGATTGTCTCTCATTTGTCTTTTTCAAAAGCCTTTATAAGCCTCTGCTCCATCTGTGCGGTCAGCACATCCACCTGGTACTTGTGTCATTTCTGATGAGGGACTAAATGAGCAAAAAAAAGAGCTTTTCATGGTACATTTGTGGAACTAGAAAAATAAACTGCTTTCAAAATATATATTTGTATTACTTGATTTCACTTTCACTGTCAAGAGTGTTTTCTTTGTGTGGCCGCACGGTCTCGTTTTCACATTGCAGAGCTGTTTCTGTGTCCGCTGAGAATAGTAACACGAGCCTTTACAAAGACACACAGGGATGAGAGCTTCAAAAACAAACCTTCCTCTGACTGTCAGGAAAATATTTATTGGTGAAGGTGGCTCTCCTCACCCTCCCACCCCCGGAATGACCTCAGTTTACCCAGGGCATGCCCTCGTTCCCTACACACCCCGCAGAACTCCTGCTGGAAATGGGTTTGTGTTACAGGGCCCCTGGGGGGCTCACAGCAGGGGCTGGAGGCCGTCAAGAGCAGGCCCCTTCAGCCATGGACAGCTCCTCCGCTCTCGCAGAGTCAGCGAGGGAAAGACCTGAACTTGGAATGACCCCACCAAGCAAAGTCCCCGATGGGTTCATCCGCAGGCCAAAGCTCCGGTTCCCCTCACCCCTAAATTTTTCCTGCTCTTCTCTTTTTTTTTGGACCTGTTTTTCCAAGTAGACCAATACATTTTCCAGAGGAGTATCACTCCCCCCCAACACCCCCATCCCTTCCTGCTTTCCTTCCTCCCACCCCCCCTCATACACCCCCATCTCATACAGAGTCACCTAGTTAATTCTTCTTACTCCTCTCTTGAAGAGGAAAGGCCTTTCAAGTTTATAGCCCATTCAGATACTTCCTCCTCTTTACACCTGCCAACCTAATGTGTTGGGAGTGTGGAGAGTTTATTGTGCTCTTATCATGTATGTAGGTGTTTGTGTTCCTTTGAGCAACAAAGAAAGAACAAAAGAAAGAAAGAGACAGAGAAAGTACATCACAGTAAGTCTACAAGTATGTATTCTACTACAAATTCCACCACATCTATTCAACTGTTGCTAGTTTCTTTGCGGTTGTTTCATCTTTCATACCAAACATAGCATCATCTTGAACATAGATGGCCACCTGACGAATATAAGTCTTTTAGTTTTGTTATAGTTTTTGCACCAACTGCTGAGGGAAAATACCCGTTTCTTTAGCTGCTAATGGCTCCACCATTGCTGCTTTTCCACTGTATGGTAGGAGCGCCGGCTCCACTCAACTCACTTACTACTCTTTTCTAGTTTTCATGAGCAAAAGGTAGGGATAGTACCTGGTACTTTTTTTTGGCATACACTTTGGTCAAGGTTCAAAGCAAACTGAGTCGATATTAGAAGGTGGAGTTAAAACACAGCTGACCACTGATTGGTCAGAGACAATCGTCACTAGAGTCGTTACTAGAGTTGTCACTAGAATCATCACTTGCGTGACACGGGACATCCTGCACAAACCCGTCATTTTCATCAATAACGGCCGCAATTTTTCATTCACTCGACCCAGATTTAAAAAAATGGCAGCCTGCAAAACTATGCCTCACACTAAGTAACTTTACACTACGTAACATTACACTTGTTAACATTACACTACGTAACATTACACTACGCAACACTACACTACACTATGCAGCGTTACACTACACAATGTTACACTATGCCGTACACCACGTAACACTACATGACATAACAGTACACCAAGTAACCTTACACTATGGTGCACACTTCGTAACATTGCACTACGTAACATAACACTACATAACATTACACAATGCAACATTACAGTATTTAGCATTACACCATCTAACATTACACTACGTAACGTTACACTATGCCGTACACTTCGTAACACTGCACTATTTAACACAACACTACATAACATTACACTATGGAACATTGCACTACGTAACTATGGCGCACACTACATGCCATTACTATAAGCTGTAAACTACGTAACTTTACACTATGTGATTGTGTACACTACGTAACTTGACACTACGTAACTCTACACTACGTAACTTGACACTACGTAAATCGACACTACGTAAATCGACACTACGTAAATCGACACTACGTAAATCGACACTACGTGACTACACTACGTGACACTACAAAAGTAACGCTACAATATGTAACGCTACAATACGTAACGCTACAATACGTAACGCTACAATACGTAACGCTACAATACGTAACGATACAATAAGTAACGATACAAAGTAGCGATACAAAGTAGCGATACAAAGTAGCGATACAAAGTAGCGATACAAAGTAGCGATACAAAGTAGCGATACAATAAGTAGTGTCAAGTTACATTACACCGTACACTAAGTAAAGTTACACTATGCAGTGCACTAGGTAACGCTGCGCTATGCCCTTCACTAAGACTTACACTACAACGTACACTACAATGTACACTAAGTATGGTACATTATGCAGTACACCACCTAACTACGCAGTACTCTGTTTAGTTGCCAATGAAGGGATTCAATGAGTCGTGTTGGAATGAGGCATATGTTCACCAGCTAGCAGCTGAAAACAACTGCTGGAAAAAAGATTGATGACAGCAGAGTTTGCGGGCAAAAGAAGCTAATGCACTCAGTTGTGCTTTGGGGAAATGAAGAGTACAGTGATTCTAAGTTTGTTTGTCATGGGTTCCCTTTAACATAACACATAATAATGGAATCCATTGATAATATAAATGAAAATGAATAGTGCAGCTTTAAGCAATATTTTAAATACATGGCTTGTACTTGTAATGGAGTCTTCTAACACCATGGTGTGAGACTTTTCACTGGGTGTAAAGAATCTGAATACTTCACTGTAGTGTCTCTGCATATATGTGGTGCGCAGTAAAACATAACAACTGTAAAATTATTTGTGATATGTTACTTCTCTGTTTTACCATTTGTAGGAGCTCAGCGAAACACTGCAAGTCAATGTGTCAACCAGTTTGAGTCAATGTCACCAAGATGAATCCCTTTGCTTCTGACTCTGAACTCTTCACTGCTGCTCAGGTACTAAAAGCAGTGGACTTTTCCACTCAGCCTGAGCCTCTGTGAGCTCTGAGCAGAGCGGCTGGCAGAGAACCAGACATTTGCACTGGTACTATAAAGGCTTAAAGACAGACAGGGCTCCAGAGGCATTGGCAAGCCTTCCACCATGAATTTTGCATAATAAAGTCCATAACACTCAATATCCTCACCTTAGTTGTGCACCATTTATGATACCAGTGAGGGGGCCCAATGGATTTATGGGTATTAAAATGTCCTTTTGAAAATTGGATTTCTATTAAATGCTATGGTAAGGAATTTTAACAAGGAAAGCTCATTTGTTGGCAGGGCCTTTTCTTTTTTCCACTTGAAAATGGAGGAAAGTGGGGGTTGAACCTGAAGGTGTGCTTGTATCTTGGATTCAATATCTTGTGATGATAATATTAATGCATATCAGCCTATGTTTAACAGAATCAGATCACAGGGAAGGAAACAAAAGCATCTGACTGAGAAAAGCATGCTGTTGCACACTGAGCACACCACTGTAATTGCTACTGCTACTGCTTTGAAGAAATTATGCTTTTGCTCCCCCGTGTGGTGCAACCTTATTGTTACACATTTCGTTGGAGACATTGCCACAAAGACGATCTGATGTGGTTTTCATTATAGCTTTTCTTTTTGATGATTTCACGTTGATAATTTTAATTTATTATTTAATTGTATTGTTTTGTGAAGCCCTGTGTGAAAATTCACATCACCTTTACTTGAATCTCTGCAGCTACTTATGGAGTTATGACAGAGAAGCATAATTCAGTTTGAAAATTAATTATACATCATACTTTGGTTTCAAACCCACTCTATTTGTGGTGAAGGGTGACTCTCATTCAAAAACAGACACCAAAGAACTGAAAGACACGCGCCTGTGATTGAGCTGTCACCGAGATGTAAAATATAGCACCGCTCCATTAACAATATCTGGGAGACAGTTTTTATGGACGCCCAGCATATTTGAGCTTTTATATGGAAATGAATTTTATTCTACAATTGTTCGCATCAGTGAACAGGAAAATGTATCCTTATAGGCTGTTTTAAAAAAAACCTTTTACTCCAGTTGCGACCTCTCAGAGATAGTTTTATAATGTTCTTTCCAATTTATTCTTTATGGAAGAACTCAGTGGTATCCCTCTGCGTTTTTACTTTAAGACCATGTTTGCTCATTATTGTGGATATTTACAGAGCTGCTTAGATGAGGATATCATTTCGTTGTTTTTACATTGATTTGTAACTAAAATAGATGTTAAATATTCTTGAGTTGGTATGTTTGCCGAGAGGAAGGCGAACATTCGTATCACTCATCTGTTCAACATTTATATGAGCCATGAACTTATGACGTTTGAGAACTGCTTGTTCACTTGTGTCAAGTATTTCTGCTCACGCAGATTTTAAGAAGGGGAACTTTAATTCCCTGACCTGCCTAGTCTTTTTAGAAGAATGAGTGCACTTCCCCTTTAAAATATCTTTGATGGTCGTCTTTCCTGCTGTAATGTTAGTCCATTCCAGAGAGGAGAACATTTACTTTACTAACAGTTTTTGTTTCTTCAGCCTCCTGAGAGGGTACATGGGATTAATATATTTTTTGCAATGTGCATTTGACTACTATTTGGCTCCAAATGAAGTGGCACTAATTCCAGAGATCCTCCCTGATTGGCCACAGACGGCATGTGACACAGTATAAAAGGTTTTGGAGGATAGTCAGTTTTTTCCCCTCACTGTGGAAAGCCAGTGTTTTAGTGCACCCAAAGGGTTTTTCTCATGAATTGTCTGTAGAGGAACCGAAATGATAAACCTAATTAAATGATTTAGGTTTCTTCTTTTTGAGGCAAGTATCTTAATACATTTAGATTCTCTGAACAAAATGTAAGCCTGCATGCTGGTCCATTCTTCCCACTTACACTACCACCCGTCCTCAAGTACACTGTTACAGACACTGTAAAGAAAAGAAAACGATGACGAATAAAAAATAGTTCGAGAAACTAATTTACTTTTGCCTTAACTGTGTGATATAATTGTACACATAGAAAGCGGTTAAAAGTGGTAATTGATGGTGAAACCACTACTCAATTTTCCATTACACTGACTATAAATGTTCAATTAGTTTCACCAATTATGCATGAATAAATTAAAATCAACATGACTGAGTGTTCTTTTGAACTTTGAGGGTAACCTTTCTAAATATGCTTACCCCAAGGTTGTGCTGGCATGAGGAAGGGTAAACCGCAGATCTAAAGGGAGATGATGGAAAGGGATAATACTTTAATCTCAGCTGGATCTCAGCAAAGTTAAAGGGCACATTGAAGGAAGAAAAGGATTACGGTCTTCTCTGACAGCTGACTTTGTTGATGTTCTGATGGGAGAAACACACAAGAGAGAGAGAAAAAACCTGCTCAGACAAGAGTAGACATGCAAGAGTATATTTGTGGTGATGTATAGTATATTACATCATTCAGCATTGGTAATCTTTTTACATTTTACTATAAAAAATAGTAGACATTCATTACATTTGCTTTGTCAAATGAAACATATTTGTCTATCTATTAAGCCAGTAATCTTAGTGTTACTGATTCCAATGCAAAAAAAAAAAAGGATTTAAAACATGTTATTTGGTTCCAAAAATAAATGTGAGATAAATGAGAAATATGGGATATTGCGTCCTAAATACAAGATTTCATTTTAGGCTTTTGTTTTGGTAAATGCTGCTTTGGAATAAGCCGACTTGATTCAGCACATGGCCCTGAATGTTAGTTACTACAATTCCCATAGAGTAATGATGTCTTGAGCTTTGGTGATCGCTGACCTCTGCTGGTGACCTGTGGGACTTGCAATATCTTCTCTTACACAATTCTCCAGTCGCCTGTACAACGCTCCCCTTTCCATTTGTGACCTCTTGCTTACATAAACATTAAAATAATATTCCCATAGCTAAGCGGAGCAGAGGTCCAACAAATGCCTAATTTGAGGAGTGTGACAATTACAATTCTATGCGACTTGCCATGACTTTGTCTTTTTATTTTTTTCACTTTTTAAGATTTTGTTTAAAAAGAGGCTTTTTGATAAAATGTTCCACTGGATAGCCTTTTCCACTAAAAGCAAGACACATAATGTATAATAAACAAAATAATAAAACATTTGTGGGGAACACAAGTTATTTGATGCACCATCTTTTACGATTGCAACAAAAGCACAGGCCTTCATGGGAGACTTCTGAATATGTTTTAATGCAGATAGCCGTGCAGACGTTATTGGTGAACATATTCTTCTTGAGACCTCCAGGAATAAGGAGTATTTCTATTTGTTTTCCCTTTAGAATGACAAATGGATTACCTCATCTTATAGTTATAGCTTTAACATATTAAATTCCCCTTGCTCTGATATGCAGTGTTCAATACAAAGAACAATAATAAGGTCCTAAAATTGCAGGCTAGATGTAATGACACATGACTATCACTAGATGGCAATCTTTGACTGACTCACTCCATCAATCATGGTGGGACAATGTTAATTACCTATCCTTTTTTTTTATTATTATTAAACAAATGATTACCCTCATGCATTGGGAGATACCAAAGTGGCAATGATGGCTAATATTATGAGTTGTTCTAATGCCAGTGTAAGGGAAGCAAATATGTAATTTTCTCCTGGCTGAATAGTTGACACATTGAAATCAGATAAATGTCAGATTATGTAACATTATTAAAAAGGGGAATTTCAGAATAAAAGTCCCTCAGACAAAGGTGTGTTACTGTCTTTACACTTTTGCTTATATACTGCACTAAATTATGCATTTACTGACTTATAATATTTTAATTCTCACTCTTTCTAACTTTTTCACTGTCTCACAGTCACAGTATTACGCGTATGGCTTCTGACACCGGTTCGAATACACAATATTTGAATGAATCAATCAAGTACCGTATGACCCTTCCCTCCAAAATAAGCGTGGACCAGGTGTTTCCGATGTTTCCTGTAGGTAAGGTGATGAGTTTATATTTGTAGCTTTATACGTGTGACAGTGTGATTCATTATGTATTGTGTTCTGTAGTATGATAGTCGAAGGCCTTCCAATATAAACCTGGCCCAGGCTGTTAACTATTATTGTAAAACATTTACCAGGAAAAAAATTACATATTCATGCCACTATCCCAAAGGAGACGAAGAAACAATCATTACAATTCCAGCCTCGTTCACGCACAGTGTCACCTATGAAACTTGTTGTGCAATTATGTCACATAAATGTGTAATGACGCTGCTACAGGTGATGATTAATTCAGGTTTTTTAATCGTCTCTCTGTTATGAACATGCTCTGGCAACCTGTCACAAAACACGAGTTGCTGTTTTTTTTCTTCTTTTTCTATAGCTGACGGATTCATACGTGTCCAGTTTGAGGGTTTGCGTGGATGGGTGAACTTGACCTTTTCAAGGTCGTTATCTGTTATTGGACATGTGATAAACACACCCAACCTGTAACCTTTCAGCAAAACATTTTTCCAATCACAAGCAGTATTACTCCACGGTCGGTGTGAAGGATGTCCCGCTTTCAACACATCCTGGTGTCTCGTTAAAGATGACTCACCTTTTTAAACACAGTATTCATCACAGTCATTCGAGCCATGCGCAGCTTTTTCTATAATTGATGCTGTAATGTAAAGAAAAAGAAAAAAACAAAGGTGTACATATGTTGAAGAGGACAAATCACTGCCATTAGATTTAACAGTTCGTAAAACTGTACTCATTTGGAAATGTATAAAAATAAACTGCGGTTGTGAGAAACTGTCTTTTGTTCTGCTGCTGGTTGTGACTGTAGTTTTACAGTTTTGTGGGATCATAATTATGATGTGTTTTGACAACCGCTTCAGTTGAGTCAGTGGCTGGCCACAGCACAGCCTCACACAGGTTTTAGATTTAACAACTTCTGACAATGAGTCCTCCCTTTTGATCGAGCTCCACAGAAGTCATTGCTCCAACCCCCCACCCCACCCCCCCCACCTCCCCCTCAATATAGAAAATCTCCCGACTGAGCTCTCAGACACAACATTAATCGCAGCGCTACCTCACTGAGCTCCATTGTTTGATTTGTTTAGTTTGTCAAGGTCAAGCATATGCATTTCATCAGTCGAGTGAATCTGAGTAACTCCGCAATTACTTAGCATCACACTGGCAGGATTCTCTGTCACAGCATGCATATCAGTTTCTCCGCAAGATGAAATCATCCGTATCCTCTCAGGTGACTTTTTTTGAGCGTTGCTTCATTATTCAAGCCCCCGTTTTAATGATCCACGAGCATTTGCATGAAAAGGATCTCGACAGAATGTTTCCCCACAGCAGCGACTGTTTGGCTACTTTGTCACTTCTCTGTGCTTCGTTGTCTGAATGAAACATCTGTTATTGCATTCTAATAAAAAGTGCTTACAAGGAATATATTTATTTATTCATTTTCTTTTGGCAGGGACCTTAAATGTTCCAATAAAGTCCAGCAATTTGCAAACCTTGCGCCTGGTTAGGCTTTTGAAAAAAAAAATAATTACATATTACATAAAAAACAGATAATACATCATCATAAATCACAATCACGTGTTGTGTATATGATATGGTATAAAAATCAATTTGATTTAAAAAAAACTTGATGAAACTATCATAACCGAGAAACTTGTGGAAACTTAGTGGTGTCATATTTTTTATTTTGATCCATTATTTTCAGTGATTGTTTGACAGCCGACTATGAAGCCTGGCTCCAAACAGTCACACAATAAAATGAGGGTGACAATATCATGGCATGCATAATCAGTCTTGCCTTAAGGGAAATTATACTTCTTTAAAATGTTCAAATTTAAAATGACTGACTTCCATCATTTCCTGCCACTCCATCATGATTGTAAGCCCGTCTCGTGCTTTTACATTCAGAATTACGCTCTAATTAGTAGAGATGAGTCGGAATTAAAGGCGAGCAAGGCCGGGGCCGGGGCGATGCTGCACGCTTATGCATGCACACCACGCAACACGCCGATAAATGATGGAATAAGCATGTGCTGTATCATCATCAGAACGGTGGGTAATGAAATGTTGGTGGAGAGCGATGTCTAAAGAGACTCGAGGGCAGCATGACAGTGCTTAGAGCGTTGTATGAAGAGACACTTCATTTCCATATGCTCCATTCTAAGTGGACAATACTTGAATTTACAACGTAATCATTCACAATTTCTCACCGAAGAAAAAGAACGATGATCATTCTGTGGCTTTCAACATTTTTGACGGGGAAGTGTTATTTTTATGATTTACTGATTACAACAGCAGAAATTGTGCACAACGTCACTTCCACTCTCATTGCCAGTCATAGACAGAAGCCTTTGTTCGTAGTGACAACCTGTCTGCTCCTGGAGGACAGCACGTCCTCTCCTCTTTAGGATAACTGGCAGTGATGGCTGGACAAGCATCCACTGTCTCGTGTTAACTGGTCACAATTAGCTGAGCGATCGCCCCGAGCTGAACTCAGCCCTCAAATAAAAGGGTTGAAGGGAAAAGGGTCTGGACCCGGGGGTTAACGTTTGACATCTTCCCTTTTATTTTGGGTGAATGAGTCAGCATGAGTCATAAAGGTTTTGCTATCTTTGGCTTTGTCTGCAGCCTTATTCCCAGGGCTCTAGTGTTTTTTTTTGTTTTTTTTAACAAGTTTGCATCTGCAGGCTTTGAATTTAACAGTGGTCAACTCACAAGCTAAATTGTCTTTAACCTTTTCTTCAATATTAGCTGCGGTTCATTGTCTGTGAATTATGTTTTTTTTTTTTTTCGGGGGTGTTTTCTTCGCATGGTCTCCTATGCAGCCCTCTCAGCTTCCAATTGATAATACAAACAGATGTGGACTTCCTTCAATGCCCCCCTGCCCCCTCCTCTCTCCTCCTCCCCTCAGTCCCGTGCCCCCTCTCACATCAACTAATCTCAACCACACCTGTGATAGCAGAGAGTACCATCTGCTCTGCTCCAGCCCTCTTTGAGATGGGCAGACCGCCACATCTGGACCCCTGCTTGCCCGTCCTGCTATTCCTCCTTTTGTTTATCCCCTCCTGTATACGATCACTGACACTGATACAGAGGATTTAACAGCCCGTCAAGCTTTATGGTCTTTATAAATCAGTGTCGCAATCAGGGTTGTGGTGGAGGTTAAACTCATCTAAAGTAAAGTGTTTAATATATGTGAAACACCTCAGTAAATCCTAATGAGCTTAAGTCTCATTATAATTCGTAAAATCATGTGCCAGATTGATGAAAGTTACATGACTATATTTTTCGAAGTCTTTGTTTATTTACTATAGAGTCCGGAGTGAGTCAACAGATATTTTTTTTCCCTTGATTAACTATAATCAATCATGGATAATGGATGCATTTAAAAAAAAAAAAAAAAACATTTATGAAGTGATCAGTAAAATTCATATTTAATGATATACTTTTGAAAACATATTTAATTTCTCTGTATTTAGATGATGGTTACGACTTTTATGTAATTATGACTTTTTCATTACACTTGTTTATACTTCACAGTTCATTAATCACCTTGTATACAGTAATAAATTAGCCTTAACTCAAGGTCCACTTACTTGTTTGTTCTGAGGCTGTTGAGCGAATCACACGCTCGTCGTCAGCAGAATAAGTTTGCTCAGTTGTCACAGTAGATGTTCAAACCTCTTTGACTTCTGATGTTGGCTGAAAAGTTAAGCGTGACAGTTCTTCTTGACTTTCTTGACAGCAGTTGATTGTCTTGTCGATCACAATTGTATTTTCCCCAGCTGTGATTTTTACAGTTTCTGTTTTGTTCAAAAATGCTCCACAGGCCCTGAAAGCCAGGAGCAATGGTGAACACACAAACTGAGAGAACAGTTCTATTTGGGTTTTTATCTGTGCTCCTCTTCCTGGTTTGAAGCAAAGCTATTAAATGAAGGCTGAGACATGCCCTCTGACCCCACGGGATCTACGGGGTATGAGACTGTAACTAGAGCAGCAATGTTGGAGGGTGACAGCAGACGGCGCTATAACTAAAGACATGGTGTCCGCTCAGGTGCTCTCTGGTCGTACTCAACAGTTTTCTGACCGCTCGAATGGATGACGGCGGATATATAATGGAAGTTCTCAAACAGAAAGCATTTGTATATGGTCTTAAGATATATTTTCAACAGTTGCAGAATTTATATTCTTACTCATTCAAGTAGGCTACTAAGACATTATCCCTGCGGAAGCCGCAGTGAAACGAATCAGCTGTTGTCAGGAGTTGTCCTTTTATTGAAGCGCCATTGGTTTAAAGTTGGCAAAAGATGTTTGATGTTGTTTTGCAACATTTGAATCAGAATCTATGGTTGGGTTGTTTGCTTATGTTTACTTGTGCTTTTTTTTTCTCTCTAACTTCTTGATTGTTGCCTATCAAGTTGTGAATATCTAATGTTGTAGAGAAAACTCAAGATGTGGGGCCTTGGTTTAAAGAGGCCTCTGTTGCATATATGCAACCAATCCTTGTCCCAAACTAAAGCTTAAAATCGGTCCAAACCTACACAGAAGTAACCGGAAACCTGAATGGCCAGCCATTATTTCTGTTGTGTGAGGAAGACAGGAAGCGCTTGGGATTTATTCATAATTAACTATTGAAAACTAAGCATTATCATTATGTATTAGCCATACAGCTCAACACCGTTGTCTGTACAGTCAGTTAAACCAGCTGGAACAGCGACCGTTACGCTTGAGTGATTTATTTGTTTGATGTTCAAACTGTCGGTGGATTGGAGAACGTTTCGACGCTGTCAAGAATTTACTGCACAGATGCCGTGGAGCCAGTTATTGATGAAGCCATTCATCCGCATCATCTCATCCGTTTTATCACACGCTACAGAATCAACCCAATGGCGGTCCTTGGTTATGCATCGCCCACGTGTTGCCTCCCAGCGCCTGTATTAATTGTTCCGGACACAAGGACGTAGTGAAGGAGAACAAACAAGGTTAACCTTTCCAAGGTGACTGCATCTGACTGGGGGTTTTTTTCTGCACCCTTTAGCTGCATTGTGCACGACCTCTCAGGCCTGAAGGAAACCGTGGTATCTTTTTTTTTTTTTATCCATCAGCAACAATTCATCTCAGTGATTTCACATGACGGACAGCCCTGTCGTTGAAGTATGGAAAATGCTATAGCCTGTGTGTTTGAACACTGTCACAGCTGAGGCTTTGCCTTGACATTCATGGTGTTGTGAAAGGGAAGTGTAAACAGTGAGGATGTTCCACTAAGTGAAGCGCAGAGTAGAACAAATGTGACCTGTCTCCGATCTCCTTTTGTTCCATTTACTTTCCAGAGCTTTGTTGCTGCCTAAACCCAATCCATCTTCGAACTCTAAGTAGGCCAAATGGAAGCCTATTTATGTAGAGAATATCACTAAAATAAGTTGTTCTCTCTGTGATTTATATATAGTTTCTTCCTAACTTCTTATTTTTTACAGAAGTTTTGTCATTCGACTCTTCTTATTTCTCTATTTCGGGGCCACTAGTCTCCAACCTCCTGCCTGATACCTGGAAATCAATCTCAGCATGCCATTTTTAAAGGAGGCCTCAATTCCTAATAAGCATCTCGAGGAGAGAGGAGCGAGGAGACAGTAGGCTTGACTCAGGCAAACCGCTCTCACTCCCAACTCGTCAAATACCGACAGTTGGTCGTCTGTATGCAACGCAACGTACTTTCAACATAAACCCACCCGCATCATTATTAGAGAGCCAGAACAAATTAAGTTGTATAAAGAGTGAAATAGTTCACACAGGGTGGGATGAGTCAAACAAAGACAGGACTTTCGTCCAGGAGACGGCTGTTCGGGTCCCAATGCAAAACAAGTTTGCATTTTATCACGTGACTCGCTAGTTACGTGACTCGTTAGTCAGTCAAGTCAACGTCAATCACGCTCTTTTCCTCAACCTAATTTAATTTGAAGACGGAAGTATATTTTGAAAAGACACTGTGCAACTGACAGGCTCTCCCTGCTCTTCGGTACCCGTGACGTATAAGAGAGGTGTGACGATAGACAGATGATGCGGCTGTGCCTCACGCCATATCTAATTGACATCTCTGTAAAATGACAGCTCCGAAGCGCTGATCTCTCCTTGTGTCTCTGCATCGCATCTCAGGTAGGAGGGACAACGGTCGGAGGAAAGGAGGCATCAAGGCGAGGAAAGGAATCAAGGATGTACAAACTGATATATGGGTGGTTCAGCTAGGCTCTCAACAGTGAGGGATGCTCTATTTTCTTTTATTCTTTTGTGATTTTGTAACAGTAATCAAAGAGGATCTGAGGAGGGATTTGTTCTGCTCGTGGGTGCTTTTGTTTTGATTAAAATATAATGTAATGTAATGTAGCTCTAATGTAATGCAAGCCTGTATTGAATAGAGCATCTTACATCAGCGCCTGAGTGGTTTCCTACACAGGATGATTATCATGACAAATGAGTATATGTGAAGATGCATCCAGATGTTTCTGAAACCATTATCGAGTTTCACTGCTTCCTCCACTGTTTCCTGATGCCACAATTTAACTGCAGGCCTTAACTCTATCTGCCTTCCCTGCCTGAGCAGCGCTGCTCCACACAGATGTATTATTTTTCTCGGAATTTGATGAATGCGGTACATATTGACCTCATAAGGCCTCGAGTGAGTCAGCGATGCTTAGATCTTGGTGTTACCAGCTTGCTCTTCCCTCATTCATCTTTAATGCGTTTGCTGTGCCGGATTAATTTCTCCAGTTCAACACACAACAATCACAGGAAGATTTGACTTCCCACTGGGTGATTACAGCAAACACTTTCTCCCCCAATTTTTCTCGCGCGCTTTAAACATGAATTAATTATCTTCATATCAACATGGGTAAATCAAATAAACATAAGAAGGGAGCGCTTTTATGTTACAGTTTATCAAATGCTGTGTGTGTTTGTGTGCGTGTGTGTGTGTAAACTACAGCTTCTGATTATGTTTTACATCGCTCAGAGGAACTTAATATCAATCGTGATGTCTGACATCTGTATCTCTGCCCAACGTGTTCTCACTCCCAATGTGTCAGTGCTCTCTGGTGTCTGACATCAATGCTCAGAGGCTTCTGCAAGCGGGCTTGCAACTAACTCCAATGCAAACACACCTGCGTCATTATCACACACTCAGAGCGACTGATATATATATATATATATATATATATATATATATATATATATAATATAAACGTCAGTCGTTAGTCTTGTGAGCCGTTTATTAATAAGGGGGATTTTGTTACTTTATTATTCATTTCATCTTTTTTCTTTCAATATCTTCAGATATGTTTTTTTTTTTTTTGCCCTCTGAATACAAGAAATACAATTTGAGGGTAACTGAGTCCGCCAGCCTGCCAGTGTGTGTTTTGGTGCAGTGGATGAGCAGTTTGCCAGAAGCATGCATTGATGCTCATGGCTGCCCACGGCTTCCCACGGTTGCCGTGTCCCCGATCCACCTCTCACCCTCTCTACTGTGAATGATGTTTCAATGCTCCTGCCAAAAATTGTGACCAGGTGGTGGCAAATGCTCATCTCCGTTTTCTGACATTATCTCAGGAACACAGATTCAATTTAAACCACAGTGGAACATTCTGAGGGTGTATTCATGCGGAGCCGATTTGTGAGTTGTTTGGTCAAATAAAAGGATATTTACTGATTTGATTTCATTCACTTGGGCTGGCGAGGATTAAGACATTTGAAGTGGCGGAGGTGACTGGCATGCTTAAGTCTGATTCTGCTGATTTTGCAGATGGAATAAGGACAATGCTGCTGTCTCCATGATGCTACGTTGATGTCAAACTGCGAATAAATGGATCGCCAGATCCAAAGAGATAATTGGATAATAAAGAGACATTGGTTTATTTGTAGCCCAGAACACTCTTTCTGAAACAAGTGCTCTCACACTAGTGCCCTTTTGATATCAGACAACAGGGGATTGTAGTTACTGTATGTGTGAATAGGCGTTTCAAAGTCAGGAGGAACGAGAAGAAGGGAGCTCAATCTTGACTCCAGCCATTTGTCAACGGTGTGCCTCCTCGAACCAAATCCCATCCCATGCACTTCCCCGAAACCAGTGACCATTCTGCTTGTCGGTTACCCAGACGAGGGAGCGAAGCATCAGGTGTGGCTGCTTTTGAGTTTTGCAACCTGACCCCTCTGCTGCCCATTCCTCCCCAAACCCTAATCCCACTGTAAGCCACCATGCCATTATTCATTCAAAGCTTCCTCTCTGAGGGTTGGCTTACTTTCCGCTCTGTCCTGCTCGCTTCCTGTCTTTGTAGGTCAGGAACAGACGGTAACAAGAGACTGTTGATAGATAAATAAATAAATAAATGAATGAATGAATAAATAATTTTTTTCCAAAACACAATTTTATTCATTAAATTATTGCTTACCTGATGGTCATTGTTCAGTGTCTGACATATGACAGAACTAACTAAAACTATAAATCTTTTTTTTTTTTTTTTTTTATTAAATTACCTGGTTTAGAGTATTTAATCTTTCGTCGTGAGCCATTTTTCATGGGCAGCTTCAATAAACCAATTGTACTTATGACAAAATAGTCACACTGTTGAGTCACAAAAGTTCAACAGTCTCTGATGACCCTTCCCAATCCAATGGCTAATTACTCCATACAGTACACTAAAATGGATATCCTAATCTGACCTATCACAACGCCTCAGAGAAATCAAAGTGGGAGGATGGACGTGAAAGTCATAGATTGGTTCACAGGGTCACAGAGCTGTGGACATTTTTTTTTTCTTTCATTTTTAAATGCCAGGTCCAGTTAGTTGATGCATGGAAAGAGAGGCGAGGCAGCCTCACTGAGGGCAATGCTTCCCAGCATCCCTCCCTCTCCCCGTTCCCGCCTCGGCGTCCAAGTGCTCGGGCCTCCGGCTGTGTAGCCATGACAACCAAATGAGGTAAATGGTTGCAGGAGAATCCTCATCACGACCACCACCCTCACAGGCCTCTTTACTGTGGTGCACTTACACAGCATGTGCAAGTCCTTCTCATATGCTGTTTGCGGTCCAACGTGGCAATTCCTGTTTGGAATCTCAAATATCTTCCTTAATGATTCTATGCTTATTGTTTTCTGCCCTGACTGCTTTCTTTTCGATACCCTGTGGGTGAGGTTTGGTTTCATCCTGTGATTCTTTGACATCAGACTTCTGGAGAAAAGACGTCAGACCGCCTCGTGTGGAGAAATGAATTATTAGAATGAGGGAAGAATAAAGAAACGCAGACCTCTGTCGACCGCAGAAGTAATTCCTCAGTGCAGCGCCTCATATGAGCTGAAGAACTTGACGCTGCAAAAAAAAAGAAAAAGAAAAGACACTGGAGGCAGCCAGATTTTCTTTTTTTTACTGTGCTGGGGGATAGAATTGCGTGCCAATTCATTTTTGTCTGACTTATTACAGATTATCCAAATGCACAGAGCTCTCATTGTAAGAGATTGTCCATGAACAGGCTGGAGAATTGTTATGCAAGGGGATGCTTTTGATTTTTAAGTCTAATTTCTCCAACATCCCTTAAAAAATTGTGCAGCCATTTGCATACCTGCAGTGTGATAACAGGGTTGTGTGAAATAACTCACTGAGCCGTGTTTACAGATGAGCCTCGCTCATTTGCTACTGTGACGAGATGAAATCTGTCAGCTCCAGGATATGAGAGGAAGAGATTCAGAATAATTATTAAGTCATTATTAACAGTGAGCAGTAGATATGACTTAGCTATGAGAATCCTATTTCCACTGTTACTGTCACTGTCACATTCTCTGCATGTAGGGCAGCCCTTTATTAAACAGTATTACTTCCAGCAGTTTGGTTTGTATCACAGGTATGTGCAGGATGTATGCTGAGATATCACACTCATAATAAATGATTACCCTGCCTTTTAAACACACTGATACAAACTCAGACCAGAAGACAGAAAAAAAGGATTTTATTGTATTTCTTCTTTTTTTCCTTTTTTTATATACCAAACATCAATATACAGCTACACATATGGTCTGTTTGACATTTGGAAATGCATTCAGCTGCAGCAACAACGTCACACTCTTCTGTCACTTCCTTTAGATTTGAGCCATTCTGACATTTATCTGACAAAACATACGGTAACATGGATTTTGGTATTTTAAGCAATGTCGAGACGAACTGTATGAAAGCAGCCACCAGTGTCTCTGCTTTCTCAGGGTGCGCAGTGCCAGAAAATTACTTTGGGGACTGACGGAGTAAATAAAGTCTTCATTCTGAAAGGTTTAATAGAAAAATAGACATGAATCTGAAGTTTATACTGTCGATAACTCAACAGTGCATGCTCTAATGTGCTGATATTTGTTACTTAATAAAAATGAGTAAGAGAAAGAAAAGTGTCATGCTAACATATGCTTCAAGCTAACAGCTAAGCTGACATAACAATTTGTTAATATACAGTAACTACACAGTAGTTGGAAATGATAATGATATGTATAAAAACGTTCCCTCTGATTCCTTGACTGAAGTCTGCACCCGTCAAGAAAGCAGTTTCTCATCTGGGGAGGGGAAAACCACTCAAGTGAATTAATTCACTTTAGCTATTGTTGTGTTATTTAGCTTTCAAATGGTTTTCTTTTTCTCCAAAAATGAGAACCTGCTCCCTCTAATGCAACAAAATCAAAATGGTTTTATAACTTTCATTGGGAGTTGAGTTGCTAAACGTCCCATCGACACCCTCATTCGCTCCGTGTGAACTTATTTGTTATTTGTTGGCATAAGAAATACTAAATGGTGCAAATGGAAATTCATTGGCATTAGCCTTTAGGACTGTATTTTATTTTATTTTAGAGTTGAGCCCATAAATGTGTCAAATTTAAGTTGATTTGTCTTCAATTCAAACTATTAGCCATTTGAATTCTGGCAGATACACAACATCCATACAGTACAACTCTTACACTGTTTATTGGATGGGGCATTGTGACGATACACATGTGACAATACACATTAATGAAAACAAACAGTGACAATACAGGATGGTACCAACGTGTGATGTGTCACTTCATTTAAAAGAGTGTATTATAATCACATTAGGGTTCTGTGAGATATTTGTGCTTGTATTGATGCTGATACAAATGAAAAATAACAAAAATAAATATTTATTTCTTCATAATTTATGCAAAATGTGCTTCATAATGCTGCACGTTCAGGGTGATGAATTGTGCCTAACCGACGCAGGCATTTGGAATTCCTTTTCATCTTTTGTTAACCACACATGAATTATAACTCTTTGTGCTTGTGGCTCTTTTTCTATCTTCTTGTTTGCATTTAGGGGCTTGACATTCTTTCTGGTTCATATCTCAAATTTGCTGAATTATTCATGCCTTACAACAATGTGGGAAGCAATACAACATACCTTATAAGCGTTGGGAATGAAATACTCCAGCTTTGAGCCTTCCAAATCCTAATGAAGGAGGATTTAAACATACAGGATGCAAATGACAAACCAGAACCCATAATATTCAGGGCGCAGCTTTATTTAATCTAGATTGCGCTGTACTGCCGTTCTTGTGAGTGCTGATGCTGTTGATACAGTAAGAGTTTTTTTTTTTTACTAGACTTTTCCAGGACATCAAATCTGTAGCTTCACAACAAGATATTGGAAGATATTTTCTTAAAAGGAGAATAAACTGACTGAGAGTCCATGATGTATCAATTCTGGATATCTTAAAGTTAAAAAATATATATGTATTCTAAAAGTGACAAACCTTTTGCCCACCACCCTTGGACAGCTAATAACTATTTGTTCTGTTAAAGTCCCTGTTAAAGGTTAAAGACTCCACATGTATGAAGCAAAGTGATACAGCTGGTTCTAGAAGGAAATGCTAATCTTTGGAGACCACAACTGTTTGAGTATAATATGTGTATACAAAGCGTGATTTGGCTATAGTGCTGCCTTCCCTACCTCACTAAAATCACAGATGATCCACAACTAAATCCTCATATACAATCTCTCCCTCACCTAAACCTACTCTTTGGCAGATGAAGACAAAACCAGTCTACATAGTGTAATTAGGGGCTTGCCAATATTAGGTTCACCATATAAAGTGCGTTATTTGACACAATATTTCTACGTAATTTCTATTTTAATACCGTATTTGCCGCAATTTAAGATTATACCGTTATTTTATCTTTCTACACAGGTAACAGTTATTAATCTAAGGAACATACAGTACATCTTCTTGGTTTATATGTTTTGTTTGACTGTACATTGTTTTCTTTTGTACACAAATTTGATTATATTATGAATATACTGCTGAAAGAATGTGTAGACCCATTGGGAACTCTTCCTGCCTACAATATATCAGCTACCTGCAGCAACATCTCACCATTATCCAAATCCTTCAACTGACACCTCTGCCACCGTTTAATTTCACATGCAGAAGGAACAACAGTATTTGCCAACAGTAGTGGCTTTGAATATGAGTGAGCCTCCAAAAAAAAAGACACTATAAATGGCAGGATATGCCAGCATATCATGGTATAGGCAGGTAATTACTGAGGTCATTGGTCGGTATGACATCCTTTTTTTATGGGGTTACGGATTCTGCCCCACACAGATAAATCCCCATGAAAATCATCTAAAACGTTGCCCTAACTTTGACGTCACTTTACAGGATTTCAATCTAATGTGATTACACCTTGTCTAATACTAATGTGAAAGCACTCCAATAACATGTCTTACTCTTTCATTCTAAAGATGTTAGCCTCACTATATCTATGCAGGCCTACGACATTGAGCCAAGAGCCAGTAGCCGTCAAAGACGACCACAGGCTTTCACAGCCAAAAATACGATCTCTATAATATCATTTCGCAAGTGGAGCAGGGCACTCTCTAATTTTTATCGGGATTTTGGCTCATTCCTTGGGAATGTCCTTTGTTACCATATTTCATGTGAAAAGGAAACCACTGCAACCGTACCAGGGCGAGATCCTACCGTTGAACAGTCCTGGATATGCACCAGGGAGAAGGCAGCATGAAACTTGTCACACTGTCCGCGGTGTCCTCTCATTGTTTGAAGTACCAGGACCACGCGGGGCCCTTAAAGTCAAACCCTCCTCACTCCTCACTCTCCTCCTCGTCCCCCTTGGTGCCTTTACTCCAGCGCTGGAAGCAATGAACAGTAGAAGCCAGGAAGAAGCTTGTCATGATGGCCACCACGGACACGGAGATGCCAGAGAAGATGATGATGAGCAGGTCCGTCAGAGTCAGTGTGGCCTGGCACTCGCGGAAGCTGTCCTTGGAGAGCTGGGTCAGGGAAACACGTCTGCCGTCCATGGGGAGGGAGCACTCCATGCCCTCCACACCTGCGTTGAAACAGGAAATGAGATTATACAGATTTACTTGAAATGCAGTGAATAATGTCATATCTATGGACATTTGGATAAATATATTCGCACGGCAGCCGCTCAGAAATGACATCATACAGAAGAACAAGCGTGCAGTGCTGCTGCGTATGTGCTCCACAAATGTACGAACACATTTATTTTCCTAAAGATTTAGAATTGAAGGTGATGCATGTATGCACATTGGATACACAGCTCACACCTGATCAGATCTCTGAAGTGATTGGAGATAGAGTGCATATTTTACAGGGTGTTTTTTTTATTAATTCAGAAAAAGTTGTTGTCAAAGAGGTGAATTCAACACGGCAATGCAGTTACTTTTCCTAAGAGTGGGAGCTGATTTAATAACTGTAAGGTCATCAGAAGTCTTCACTTATGCGATGGAGTTGCACTGTGTATACAATAAACCCACCCACAGCATGACTGCAGGTTATGTAGAAATAAAGTTGAACTACTAAGAAACTCTGAAGCTCAGTGACACTGTAAATGTATAGTCTGGTGTCAAGTATATATCTATACAGACTACTCATTTGTACTCTAAGTTTGCTCCAATATGCCTGAAGTGCAGTGTGAGCTGCCCTGGAAGTTATTGTTTCTATGAGAACAAGACTAATTCATTTGCATCTTTTGTTCATGGTTTGGAGAATGAAATAAACCATCCATTTAAATCATTTTAATTTCAGCTGCACAAGGCACACCTTTAAGGTTGCACTTCCCCGTTGAATATAACTCCTGGTTGCATCTCAAAAATGTTCTGACATATCAGTTAAAAGTCTGAGATAAGGGGCACCTTGACCAAACTCGTCTCACAATGAAAGTACGATAAATCAGAGAGTTCTGCTCTCCGTGTCCCGGTCACTTTCACCAAGTTTATTGTTCGGTGATCATTTTAATGGGCGAGAACGGTGGATCCGGCCTTTTGTATTTCAAGGGTAAAAGTCTTCCAGTGAGTCTTCTTTTCCAACTCATGACTACAAATGAGATCAAGCCTGGATCATTAGGTGGTTTGAACACCGCTAAATGTTACATTCTGGTCACTGATACTGCCACTGAAGCTACAGTTGAGGGTTTTCACTTTCACAAGCTTAAAGACTCTTTGATTCAACTTGTTTAACTGACAGTTTTTGTTTATCTAAAGTACTCATTAGAGACGCAACACCAATCAATGACGCTCACGGTATCTCATAGTACTGTAAGCACTTCAGACCATAATCCATAGAGCCAGTAACTACCTTCATATTTGCACTGACTGTATAGAAAAACTAGACATATTGATGTGAATGTTAGCTTATAGGTGGGTAGAGATGAAGCCTTGCAATGTGGGTGGCTGCTTCTACTGATACTGTACATGCAAATGCACACACTTGGCAGTACATCAATTCTGGGTCTTTGCTCAACAGTCAGCACAATTCGCAAACATGCTTTATTATAATATAAATGTTATAGCTTCTCTTATTTGATTTGCTACAAAACTGCCAACATTCTTGATTGAATCTGCGTTTAAATGTCATCCCTTGTTATAGCAAAGTGAATAATAGAAATATATGATAATAAATATAAAATTCCACTAAGTATAAAAAAAATTACATTTGTAAATATATGTAAAAAGAAAAAAGCCTGAACCAGCTTCAAAAGTTTTAAGTGACAATGGAAAAAGAAATAATGGAAATTAGTGAAGGCATGGAATTGGTTTCCATGCTCCTCCGATTGACTCTCTACAGTATTAATTAGGGTTGTAACTGAACTCTTTAAGAGCTTGATAAAACTTAGTGACACTAATCCCTTTAAACGAGATACAGATTCTCACATTTCCTATAACATTCAATTAGTGAACACGAGATACACACACATACACACACACATCAAAAAGCCAATACAAGTTGTGGGTTTTTTTACATTTACTTTTTTGATCTTAACATATATAATTGTGAAATGATTCTGCCTGTATTGTAGACTTATATCTGTCGGTTTATGTGTACCTTTGCCTATATGACTGTTGTAGCAGCCTAACCTCCGTATAAACTAAAGCGATGTACGACAAGTTGTGAACTTACTGAGGTGAGGTTTTGCCAGTAATATCTGAAGTAAGCAGTGGAGTAGTAACTTTACGAAGCAGAGAAAGCCAGAGTAAATGAGTCAACACATAGATGGTGCTGATCATTGGGGGCCATTGTACACATTTTCTTTAACAATGTGTTCAATTCCCCAAGTCATCTTAACCATTTTTTACACAAGTTGAGCTTTTAAATAAAGCAACTGCATGCTGGAAAAGCTCCACAGAAAACTCAAGCAGCTTGGATAAGTATCACATCACAAGTGATTCAGCATCAAGGGTGATGAGCCAAACTGATTAGGAGCCAAGACCAACAATCCAGGTGGAGCCACAGAAGAGCACTCTGGTTCCTGGCATGATGAATTGTAACGCCTGACTACCGTATGTTGTGGGAGATCAAAGATCAAAACAAATCCATAGCCTACTGTGAGAAAATGTGCTCAGTTAAACTGTCTGAGTAACAATCATGTCTAGCAAAGAGGCTTACAAACAAGTGCACAATACAGCAACTCAGTCAGTTTTTTGTGGGCTGCCTAGAAAACATGTGACTAAACGAGACATTCAGATTTGTCTCCCCATACGATGTCACATGCAGGCTCATTAGAAAATGACGCCCCCCCCCATCTGAGTGTCTCCACCCACGGCATGAGAACTACCAAAGGGGCACCAAAATGCAAGTATGACCCTAAAAATGAGCATGTGCCTTTTATGAGATGGTTAATCTCATCTGTGACAGTTATTGAACGAAACTGTTTTGTTTTGTTTCAAATCTAATATTCAAATAATTGTGTTGCTTACTAACTATATGGCTCACACTTTCTAAACAGCAGTGCAGTTTCCAATTTTTTGTTTTTACTGCAATACTTCCAACAACATTTTGTGGATGGCGATTGTTGGATCTTGGACTTGTGTGATTATTTTCTTATTCATAATACAATGTTCTACTGGTTGCCATATACAGTAGCTCCAGAGACGTACTTTTGGTTTTGTACAAAATGAATCCCTATACATTGAGAAAGTAATTATTAAGAGTATTCAGAAAGTGGCAGACACGGACAGAATGCACTGACCTTGTTGTAATTAATTTCCAGACAGCAGTTTAGGCGGAAAGAACACAACATTCATCTTTAGTGTCACATTATGACAAAGAAAGCGTTGAATACATCTGAAAGTTCAATATATTGTACCTCCTGTCCTGTCTTTCTGTGCCTGTGATAAATGGATTATTTTCATATTCACAGTCAGAGATCACCTCAGAGATTTGGCCTTTGAGACAGTCCTGTCTGGTCGTGTCTGTCCTACATTAGCGGTTTGATTAATAGCGTCTGGGATTGAAAGTATCCCGGTGAACACATGGCCCCTACAGGATACAGGATAATTACATATATTATAATCAATGCGGAGTTAGTGGTCAGGACCATGGTGGACAGATACACAAGGTTTGACTATTTTTATTGGTAATACTAACACAATAATCTCGATATGAGGACACCATCCCAGAGTTTACACTTTGGGTATCTGAAATGTACACGCACACATATATATATTTGTCATTTATTTGAATACAATTACACATTGAATGGACGCTACAGTAAAATACTACACAGGATTTACAGGGAGAGATAGTGCCTTTCCACTGTTGCAGTTAAGAACTAAAATTACACAATGGAGCACACAGGCTTATTACACTGCCTGACAAAAGGGGGATTACTGAACAGCTGTGGTACTTGTCCCAAAGTGGAATCTTCTGGAACAAACACCATGATTATAGTTTCTCAGTATTACAGCTTGTCGGTGACTAGATGTGCACAGAGGGAGGGTGTCCAGACTTAACGAATGTGACCTCAGATTAGGGACATAGGACACGAAAACACAGGGAGGTCTTTCCTTGTGTTGTTGACTGTGCTGCTTTTTGTCAAACAAAAAAAATCTGTATCCAGTTCAGCGAGATATTTTGGATCCTTGTATCTCCCATTTAGCAAACACAATTATTAGAATGTCAACTAATCGGTAGCAAAATGACTGCAGTCAAATCCATAATTGTACAATCAATTCAGCCGATTAAAAAGGCGCTATTTTGTTTGCTCATTTCACTAATTAACTAATCACTACACAAATGTCACACAGTACACACAGCAAATGTGCGCACGATTGCCATTAACCTTGTGTAACAACAAGCCTAACAAACTGCTACTGTATCATAGAATAATGTGCTCCCAAATCCAAATAAAGGGAGGTTACGTTTGTTTTCCCATCCTGCCAGTAGTGTGAACTAAGTATTACCATAGTGAATTTTTCATATCATCTTCTGATGATTCTAGCTCTACAACATGTGTACTTTTTTAGTCATATGCTATTCCTGGTTCCATCTTGTGTCTACAGTACACATTGGACTTAAAGCTGCCAGTAGGACTCAAGAAATATGAGCCCAAAGTAACATAATAAATGTAAGTTGACTGACAAATGTTAGTTTGCTAAAATGTAAATTTACTACCCTCAAACACACACGTTTTTGGTGCCAATTTTTGGGGAATGTTGGCAAGGCAGCCACCTCTTTTAATATTGTCAGCTGTTTACCCGCAGAGAAAGTTTGGTATTATCAAACTGATGTCAAATTTGGAGCTTCTCTTATTCAGGTATTCACATCACCTGCTGTTTAACTCACAGCTTACGAGTTCTGACATTAAAACATTGAAGCGTTATAGTATCGGAATATAACAGGATTAACATTTTGGTTGACTTTGAACGTTTACGTGATATAGAAATAGTTTCATAAAGAGCAAGATTAAGAGAGATGGGAACAACAGAGAGTTTACAGCAGTCTATAAGGCAGTGTGGGGGAGACACTAACCTTGTTTGCTGCTTATATCTGTAACTTTATTTGCTACGTATTTAATTCAATGTATTCTGTGAATGGAATTACAGCTGCAGACTTGGGTCTGTGTGATTTGATGTCCAAGGATTATATGAATGGTCAAAGGTTGCAGGTTGAACATGTGCTTGTAGGTTTCCTGCAAAGTCTCTTCTGCAAAATCTTTAATGAAAGCTGTTCATTTTAATTAATTTAGACTGCATCCCACTGACCGTGGCAGAGAAAACCTTGATGCATACTCACTTCAAAAAGCTTTCATGGAAAGAAATGTGAAAATAAAACCCTCTAAATAAAAAATTATAAAAAAGAAAAAATATTAATAATAACAATACAAATAATAATTATATTTATATTAATAATAATAATCATCACATTTTCAGCACGCACATATCCATCAATAAATACTGCAGCAAAAAGGACTTTATAGTTTCGTGCTCATAAAGCATCTCAGTGGATGGTAGTTTTTAATAAAAGCTACATGTCAATATTTTGGAGTTCATAAACACCCACAAACACCACTGTGATCATAAGGAAGTGTGGCCGGAGCCGGCACCATAATGTAACACAAATCATGCCCTAACACTATCAGGTATGTCGGCCCACACAGCTATGTTACATTCCTGGCGCGGGCAGTTGATGGATTACATTTAGGATTACAGCCAGCCGAGGGGATAGGCTATCTGCTGTCTCAGCCGTGATTGATCTACCTCGCTGTGACAGTTTGATATTGGAGGCTTGTATCTCCTCTCTCCCTCAACACCAGACTGTCTGTCCAGATTGATCTCTGCACCAAAGCAGAATCACCACAATCTCACATCTGCAGACTCCTGCAGGACTCGCATTCATGCTTAAGTCTTCTCTTGTTCCCAAAACCACTAGTGTCTAGACACTAAATAATCCAGTTGTAATAATGACTGGCAGAGCTGTGTCCTCCCTACTTTATCAAATGAGACGAATGTGCCACTCAAGTCCAATTCTAACTAAAGAACAAGGCGAACATAATTACGGAGAGATAGAAGAATTATTCCGTTGCGATCACAGGAAGAAAGAGTCTAAGGGGAAATCTGAAAGGGAAAATTATGTGAGAATCATATCATACAAGAAGAAGGCAATAGTAGGAGATGGAGAGGAACAGAATGAGTGCTGCGAATGCACTGAATGACAAGCATCCGCGTGACAGTGGGGCGAGGGTGAATCATTCAGTAGGGAATTCCTTCTGTGTGGAGACTCACTGACATCATCGCACCACGGGCATTCTCAAAACGTCTCATCACTAAAGCAACAAATTCACAATGAGCTAATTCCCAAACATGAGAGACGGCGGTTACAAGGTGAATAGATTTAGGCTTAACGTTTTCATCGATAAAAAACACTTAACCGTTCATGATGATGAAATTGCTAAATATGCACGTCTAAGCAGGTTGGGCTTCACTCTCGACTGCACACGGGCAGAGAGGGGAGTATCCATCATCCACGATGCCGCACACTGCCTGTGAAATAAACCCTATTGGCTTTTCACCTTTTATTTCTGACACTGGCAGATTATCCCTCTCTCCTTCTGTACATGAAGCAGCTGATTCTATCCGACTGTGTAAATCCGTCCACCTATCCACACTCTGCTTGCCCTTCCCAGCTCTCTCTCTCTCTCTCTCTCTCTCTCTCTCTCTCTCTCTCTCTCTCTCTCTCTCTCTCTCTCTCTCTCTCTCTCTCCTTTAAATAAACATCAAATTAGGTCAAGATAAAATAAGCTGTCAGCCTGTGTTAATGAAATAGATATTTTCTCATCACGCACCCATAAAGATATAGCAAGTAATGTCGCGTGGGGCTTCGTGGCATCACCTGTGTGACACATGTAGTGCTGCTCGTCTTCTCAGACGTGCTTCTGCTGTGTGCTAACAGGTCTCTGGGGAGCAACTTGATAGGGCACGAGGGTTAAAAAAAAAAAAAAAATCAGACTTTGACCCCGTCACATGAACTGCCGTTTGTAGTGAAACTGTTCAGGTCATGGCAAGTGTTGATAGCAATGCCACGATGGGCTTCAGCTTCAGTCTCTCATGGGAGTTGGCCTGCCCTGCCCTGTAGGCAGCTCTGGCTCCAATTACCCCGGCCAATGTGCCGTAGAACTGTGTCTCGTTGAATTATACATGGCCTTTGTTCATCCTTAACCCAAGAGCACTGGAGACAGCAGTGGATCATGTTTACACTCATCCCCCAATTGAAACATTTATGAGCCTGATTGGTGGTTTAAAAAACGTATATGTGTGTCTCTGATCTTTCGCAGCTCAAAATAAATACCTGACACGCATAGGTGACAAAACCATGTGGAAAGAGATCTGTATTTCTTTTTTTTTACTATCCCAAAAAAAGGAGTTTTCCAACCATTCATCATGCTGACCTGCAGTAATCAAACTCATGCAAACAGGAGAGTGTGCCGCTTTGCGAACTTGAAATCACAGGGGAAATCAGGAAGTGAAAAATGGAATGGGAATTGGGTTTACAGCATGGGCTCTGCAGCTGGTATATATTATGCAGGCCATCGCAGAGGGAACCATGGATATGCATCTCAGGAGGACTTCTAAAATAGCAATACTGTTTTATCTGCGTTTTATTGACTATTTTTTAAATTAGTCTAAGATTATGTTTAATTATTCTGCTGGTTACTGAAAGTTCTGACATCCTGACGTCAGACAAATGAATGCTATGCTGAGGAAATCTATGTGCACCTCTTGTTTTAGCTGATTACATGATTCCCAATGCTTTGTCCATATGATGTGTTTAATGGTAAAATGGTCCCAAATCCATTCTACGGGCTAATGTTTTATTGTAGTACTAAATATTTATAACAAACCTTTGTTGCAAATAGTATAGAAGAAATTAATGTAGTATTTTGTACTAAAATGAAATGATAAGAGGTAGGCCATCAATCAAATGCTGCTTTGGAACTGTCGCTTAGATTTTAATTTAACGACAGAAAAGAGTTGTTCTGTTCTTTCAACAGACATAATCATGTCAGTTTGAACGCACCGCATCCAGAATAATATTTGAATAAGCATGGAGTCAGCAGGAAAACAGGGATCGTTTGTAGCAGCTTCAACCTTTTTGTGTTTTAAAGATCAGTGGAGCTCTTGGTTTTAAGAGAGGACACATTCATTTAAAATGCAATTTTCTGGCACGGTCAATGATTTGTTGTAAGATGAATCAGACATGAGGATGCAACCCCCGACACAAGAATGGAAAAAGCACACTGATGTACATTTTAAAGAGCAATTCATGTTTCTCTAATTGATTTCCTCTACACCGAATGAGATATTAAGTCGAAGCACCCACACTCATAATGCTGGTTGGAGTTGATACATATTAAAACGCTTATCAAGTCAACCCCATTCACTAATGAGTGTCCATCTGTTATTTTTTACCCACTTCCAACACAGCGTTCCAGGGAATAGGTCATCGCGTTTTTTCCACGATCGAAATCTCAGTCATTATGTTAATGAGGTCTGGCAGTACGACGCCTGCATGTGTGAACCAGCCGTGTTTGTAAGTTTGCACTTAGGGGGACGAAGGCAACAGTAGCATGCGACTGGCTTTAATCATCCCTGCTACTTTGTGTTCATTTAACAGCCTTCTGTGCAACGCTAATGTGCAAATGTCCCTGCAGAACTCAAAACAGTCGTGGAACAGGACAGTCCAAACCGGTAATTGAGAAGTTGTGTTGTTCGGACTTCTGAGATTTATTTTTTATTTTATATTTTGTCTAAAAACTAAAAGTCGACCGGTGGCGACAGATTGTCCGAAACATGTAAAAGTTACATACATAAGCAAACGGAGATACACCATATTCCATTGTCAATAGCTAGTTGTCTGATTTTCAACTGCAGTAAGAAAAATAGAGCAACTATTCTATAAATAGTACACAAAAACTTGTTTTAGAAGATACTTTTCGGTTCAGTGGAATGTTTTTGTCCTCTCTGACCTTTTACAGAACTAATTTGAATTGCCTTAGAAGAGAAGAATAATCACCACTCCTTTTTTAAAACGTTATTTGTCATCCAATCCCCCTGCATCATTAGCACCACAAAGTACATTCCAGACACCTTTTAATGGCCAATGAAAATTACACAATAACACAATAAGACAGAATGTAGACTACTTCAGATGTCCAATACACTTCAAATGTCCCATACTAATAGGTGTGTGTGTGTGTGTGTGTGTGTGTGTGTGCTCCGTCGAAGCCGGTGGACTTATCTCTGGGGTCACAAAGCAAACAGTCACTGATGGGGATGTAAGAGCTGCATATGAAGTGAGATACGCATTACTGACTCAATTTCAGTATGTGTGATCGCTGGGGCCAGTTGGCAGCCACGCCAGCAGCTTGGCCAGCCCTTCGGCTTCTTCTTCGTTGTTGATGTCTGCCCGGCCAGCGCTGCTCATGCAATTAATTATGCCTTGCAGTTTGACGACACTTAGAACCTGTGATTAATGCATTTGCAGCCTGTTACCAGGGGGAATTAGGTGTTCTTGCCAGTTTACCAACTTTGCTTCCTCGCAGGCCCAAACTTGTCTGATTTTGGGGCAAATGGAGAAAGCCCTTAGAGGAAAGCAGAAGCAGTATCAATAGCACAGAACACCATGACCTAAATGTATAGGAAGTTTACTTTTGACTTGTCAGCAGTTTGCAACAGCGAAACCGTTTAAATGGAGTTGAGGTAATTAAGCTTTTGCAGCGCAGAACAAGATTTTAATTTAAATTAGCAAATTGGAAAATCTTTTGCATAATGTCAATATAAAGGTTTACCCCCCTGCTTTTCATGCTTTGGATAAAAAAAAAAAAAGGTCTTTGTAAATACAGGTCAACATCGCACGCCCCAAACAACTTTGGAACATTGACAGATATAAACGTTCTCACTCCCTATCTGTACACCTTTATACACAAAAGAACATTGTGTACTGTATTTAAAAACACACCTTGAACATCAAATGGGCATATGTCCACAATCAGATTACACCAAATCCCATCATACGACAAATCTGCGCTGTGATTTGAATATCATAACAGCACGAGCTCTTCGTCATGTGTGGCTGAACTGTCAGATCTGTTTACGTTTCCTCCTCTGCTCCCACATGCTGGCTTGCACTTATTGCTGCTGTCTGTGTCCTTTTGTAAGGGCATTAATAGTAATATACATATGGCTGACCTTCAGTAAAATCATGTATGGTTTCTTCTGATCAAAACATTATTATGATTTGTGAATAAATTGCTTCTGACAGGTGAATGAGATTCTCCACATGAATAACATCGGCACAGATTGTGATGGTCTGTGTTTTATATCTTGCAACCTTTTACATGAAGAATACTTCTGAAGGGACATGGCGATCCCCTTTGTCTTGTGTTGTTCCTCAGATAGGCATGCACACATTCACCCGAGCACACCAAAACTTCAGCCCTGTTATCTAACTCGACCCTCGAGGCCGAATCACAGTGGTAGACAGAGTCTTTAGTATGGGCCAAAAAAATCACATGACTCGAGCGAAGAAGGGGAAGGGTTAGATTTTCATTGGTGTAGGAAGAAAATAATTGATGATATTGCTGAATTACAGTGTCCACCAAATGGCTGGTATTACATAAAAATGTATTACATAAAAATGGGCTGCAAATTGATCGATACCACGCAGGATAGAGGTCAATGTTTATATGCATGATGAAATGTGGAACCAGAGAAACTGCAAGCTAAAATTCCTAATATGAGTTGATTTGTTTCTTTTTCCAGAAAAGACAACGTCACATTTTGAATTGTCTTGCTCCGTATTTTGAAATTAATCAAATTAAAAAACAAAGCATCCTCCCACTTTCAAACCAGGGATATTGTCTCATATTAGAGAGTCAGTCAGTCTCACACATTATATGCGAAGGGAGTGGAGGAAGAAAGAGACAAAATTAGAACATGGGAGAGGGAGGGGGTGTGTGGGGGGGTGGGGGGGGGTTCCCTCTCCTACATGGAAAACATAAATAGACCGGAGCAGGGTTTTACAATAATAATGTTGTATGTTCAGATGCGCATTATTTCAGGTCAAGCACATGGAAAGCAAATGCTTCTCAGATGCTGCTACTTACCGTTTGGAAGCTTGTGGCTGTTCTCCATCAGCCATGTGAACAGGCTGGCAAAGTTGCAGTTGCATACCCATGGGTTGCCCTCGAGCCTCACCGCCCGCAGGGAGGGCAACTGACTCAGTGCCCCCACCTGTAGCGTAGACAGGGCATTACGCTCCAGTTCCAGCTCTCTCAGAGAGGTGAGGCCAAGGAACGCATCCTCGTTCACCATGCTCAGATACGGGTTGTTGCCCAGCCGTAGTTTGATCAGGCTCCGAGACTCCCCAAAAGTTCCCTTGGGGATTTCAGTCAGGTTGTTGCTGCCCAGGTCCAGGAAGACCAGCCTGGAGGAGGTGCTGAGTGTCCCCGGTTCTATGTGGGAGAGGGAGTTGTTCCGGAGGTCCAGGTAGACCAAGTCGCTGTACAGAACCAGGAAGTCCGAGGGGATGCGGGGTATCCAGTTGTCGGCCAGCAACAGCCTGCGCACATCCAAGGGGATCTCATTGGGTAGACGGGTCAGCCCACGGCCGCTGCAGTCCACAGTGTGAGGATCCGGGCACATGCAGTTTGTTGGGCAGTTTTCCCCCCGTGTCCATAAGACAGAGGACAGCCAGATGAGGATAAGTTGGAGCCAGCGGACACATGGCAACATGGTCGAGTGGGTGAAATGAATTAAGGGGGAAAGAGGCTCTGGGGTAAGGGCGAATAGGAGAGGGCGGGGGTAGAGAACGAGAGGGTGAGGGTCAGAGGGCAGGAGATCAGGACAAGGGAGGGGAAGGGGAAAGTGAAGAGGGGTGGATGGGGATCAATCCTCGCAAAGGAACATCCTGCCCTTGTAGAGATGGAAATCTGGAAGAGCTCTGGGATTGTGAGGAGGCAGAGCAGCGGCAAAAACTGTCTTCCGGGAGGTCATGTAGCAAGCTTCTTGGACAGAACAGCAGGCTGCCCTCTTTGAAGGAGCAAAGAGAGGGAGATAGTAAGCAGTAGGGAGCGGGAGAGCAAGAAAGACGGAGCTCAACAGAGAGGGGAGGGCTTAAGAGAGGTAAATAGACACGAGCGAGCCGGGAGTGATGAGAAGCCGGGGGCACAGACAAGGGAGAGGGGGGTTGAGGAGGGGGCTCTGTCCGCCACGCTACCCCACAGTTGATCTGGCGGCAGTGACAGACGAAGACAATGAGGTCTCCGACACAAAAGGATATATGAAGCTGTGATTCAAGCATGACAAGCGAAGAGCAACATCATTGCATCCCTCCATTAGTCCCAGCTCCCTGTGCAGAAAAGCCTGACGGTCTGAAACGAGAAAGAGAGAAGCTCACGGAACATCGCTCAAGTGGTAAGGTTCCCCCGCCCCCCTTATTATTCCCTCTCTATCTCCCCAATGCCCTGCAACATGCTGTGAGGGCACAGCGCGGCTCGACGTTGCTCTATCCAGCGCCGTATCAAGGCAGTGTTGCCCTGCAGAGGGAATGCAAATGTCCAGGCAGGAGCCTCATGGATGTAGAGCGCAGTGCTGAGCGGCACACAGCCATGCCAGTCCAACGAGTGCCTCTGAATGTACCACGGTTTATCTCCTCTCCCCTCTCCTTATTTCCAGGGAGGCGTGTCTGAACCACGCTGTCAACATGTGATGTCACTTCCCATAGTGTGAAGAAATGACGATGGGTTGTATCTAGAAACATCTGAAAGATGGAAGACATTTCTGATGCTGTTCATTTTTTTTATTTTTTTTTAAAGCTTGTTCAGCTGTATGTCCTAGACTACCATTTCAAGAAATGCATTATATTTGCCTTTCATACATTTATTTTGAATCTATTCACCTGCTTTGTTATCCATTGACAATAGCAAGCCGTTGCTTTGACAGTAAGCCTCACTGGTTTGAGAATGGCTTGTTAAACACAACCTGCCCTTTGGAGAAGCTTCATTAGTGTCTTCAAATGGAAAACAGTTCACTGTTAAATATACACCATTAGCCTTTATCCCTGTGTGTCTATTTTGTATCTGCAAATCCAGCATTAGCACAGTGAGGTTTGGTGTGGGGTAAAAATGACATAACAGATCACCAGCCTGCTTGATCTTTATATTAATTGATGTGCCTTTCCATTTATGTATTTTTATGACCTGAATACGTTAGATAGTAAAACAGCGGTGCAATTAGACTCAAACCATAATGGAGGGAAGACGATTAATTCAGAATGTGTATTGAGTTTCCCAGATGGGATTTGCTCCAACAAGTAAATGCAATTAGACCGAGGTTGTTGCAAGGGGACGGCGAATTAGACCTGTGAAGACGAGGGGAAGCGTGAAATTTCTGAGAAAATCCGTGCTTGGATTTCCAAGAAGATAACATATTCACGACCCAAATTTAATGCATTAAAAAACAAGTTTGCACACACATTGAAGTGCACACGCGGATGAAACTGATTGTACCTGCAACTCATAACGACCAGGCAGATGGAAATGACATCTAACTCACTTCATCACAGGTAATCTAATAATACCACTCCTTCCTCGAGGCGTCCACTCAAGTCAGATGAGTCTGCAGCTTCTGTGATGTTTACTTTGTGCCACAGAGAAGAGAGCAGCTCTTTAATCAGAGTCAGCATATATCATCTAAACAACACTAAAAGCTGTCTTCAATTGTTTCCTGAAAACAGATTACATCCTACTATAATAATTCAGTTTAGTGGTGCTACTGTTTTACATATAATGTTTGAATATTTTCTGTCTCATGGACGGTTTGATGTTTTTCTAAAAATAAAAACCTTCCTTTTCATGCAGTTTTTTTTGTGCAGAGAATGGTGTAACTGATCTTTAGCGAATTCTTTTTGATGTGCCGATGTGAAGGAGAGTCTCTTACTTTATAAAATAGAAGATACTATATCATCGTTAGAGCCCACTTGAATGTCTGCCTGTCCTGGCATCACTGCTGCAATAAAGATTCATCTCTGATCAACCATTTCCCGTGGTGACTGGCAAAGATGTCAGTGTTTTTACAACAAAGATATGTAATTATTCTTTTATTTGTTTAATGTGTGTTTGCTTGGTTACATAATGCTTATAAATGTTAAATATTGGGGTTGTAATGAAGCATTACCATTTGTTTCTTCAAAACCCTTTTCTTTGATTGATGACACAGAAAAAAGTATCGTTGTCTTCAATAACTTTTTACTAAGATTGTAAAGCTGGATTACTGTTGTGACCTGTCATATGGTGACGAGCATCCCGTCACTCTTTTCCCTCTCGTTTATGCAATTAATGTTTGTTGTACATACAAACCACTTATTAATTAAGACATGCAATTCCACACCTGCCCACCAGGCGTCACTACTTAGTCTCCCGCCTCAGTCACCTGACCCAGGTCATCTACCCACAAAAGCTGCTTCTCATTTACAATCAGCACAACCATATTGTGTTCTCCCTGTCGGTACCTGCTCTAATTACCATTATGCCTCCTCATTATTAGCCATTCTGATTAATTTGTCTGGTCAGACTCCTTTCTTGTTGCTCGGTGCTGCCTAGTAGACCAAGTAAACACACCTGTTCTGCCTCCTGAGTCTGCTTCTGGGTACCAGATCTGTGATCCAGTGTTACAACACTGTAAGAAGAGATGTCCATCCTACATCCTACTGCAGCTGACTGAGTCACGCTAAGGTGTAAACAAAACTGTTTAAAACGACACAGCTACATAGATAATTGTTTTTATAGTAACATTGACTCTTGAATGAAATAAGAGACATTAAGGTGGGCACGCAAAAAGTGCAGTTCAGGTCCCATTGCCATTGTAGATCTGGTTGTGGTTATGTAATTTGTCACTCAGCCGTGGTAAAGTTTTTTTTCCCATGTTGTATTTTTACTTCACAGCTGCAAGGCCAGAACAACAGGAAAAAAAATTCTTGGAAAAAAAGGTACATATTCAGGAGCATACAATTTCCTCTGCCCTGTTTCTGTCAGCTGATTAACCGCTAAGCAGCTCGGATGAAATGGACTTAGAGATGCTTAAAATGGAGATGCCTAACATTGAAATGCAACTAGAGCACTGCCACTGGCGCATATAATGGCCACTCTGTTGCTGAGGGTAGTCATGCAGATGTCCAATCCCCAAATGTGATCCGGAAAAAGTCTCTTGACAGCAAATCTGTCAGCGTAAAAAGCCCTAAAAAAGTGTAGTCGACCTTTTAGTCTGCCGGCTAGTTAGTCATCCAGGCATGTCAGAACTGCATTCACAAACACTTAGAAATAAAAAAAAATCTACCCTGTAAGATGTTTAGCCTTTGTACATTCTTAATCATGACCTTGTGCACATGTCATTTCAATCAAAAGAGGATGAATTCATTCAGTAAGACTTTTGATTATTTCTGATGAAACATTGTTTCATCATTATTTAACCATTATTTTCACACTGATAGGTCTCCATTATGCCATTTCTTTCTTGTCTTTTTAAAGTGATGTTCATCATATCCCATCATATCGAAAACCCCCAATTATAGTAATAGTTAACGGTGCTACTTTCATTACAAACAACTTTAACGTTGCGGTGAAAGCTCGTTAACCAGATACTCTCCAACTCAACTAGAGTTTAATCTAAATTGTTGAACTTGTTTGACTATTCACTAACCTTTTCAGGTGATGCTGGTGAAAAGTGGTGACCAATTTGTGTATGTTGCTTCAGGAATATTAATGTGGCATCGCTGGTTAATATTTAGACATGCAGGCTTACATTTGGATATCTACAAATCTCATCTGCATCTGGATTAAGAAAAACACACAGAATGACCACATTCAGATCTAACCTATTCATACAGATTGCATGTTAATACCAGGTGTGATTGGGGCCTAAAAGTCACCTCAGAATGAAATACATGGCTGGTTGTGCATTTAAAAGCTCAGTTACTGTATTTCTTTGTTTTAGTGTTTTGGTGTTTCAGTGCTGTCTTTGACCACATGTCCTTTTTTTTGTTGTTGTTTTTTGGCCTGTGCCTAAATTACTTTGACTTTGCTTAGCTTTCAGTATCTATCTCAAAGTGCCAATCTATTGAGCTTCCATGCATTGTTGATCATGGTGACTGTTAAAACTATATACGCCTCATTAATATCGATGTCCACTGACTTTCACGTGGGACCCAGCTGACAAAGCAGCAGCAATGTGATTCTGCTCTTTTCACCACTGTGGCTCAAAGTTACAGGAGTTTTATGGATATGGCCCATCGTTTTGTGGTATCACTGCGTGCATAGCATTTGTATGCCCTCTGTGATTCGTGGAAATGAAGTAAGAACATTTATAAAGTATACAAATAGTTGATAATCCCGAATATATTCATCGTTAATGAGTATTTACTACCAAAACGAACAAAGACAATTTTCTGATCATTTTGAAGAGGTCGCTATTTGGTTGTTCCAAACATTTACATTTTTTAAAAGGTTTTCTAGAATATCTCTGCAGACAATTAGGGTGAAATTTACTCATGAATCATGAAGCCATCGAAGAACAGGATGGACTGCATATGTTGTGCACTGTGTGGCTGAGCAAAAAGTAAACAAGGATGTCTGGCTTCAAACCCGGCTGGCTTGAACCCTATGTAACTTATTTAGCTACAGAGCTTCATGGCAAAGAAAAACCTATTCTGAAAGCAACATCACCCTCCTGTCCTATCCAGGTTTTACAAAAAACGTGTAGCCCCAAAGTGTCCAGAGATGAGAAGACTGAGAATTCCTTGTTTTCTTTCAGTTTGTTCTCTATCTTGAAAGCCAGGGGAAAACAACTTTGTACCACAACAGCGACAGACAACGTATTGCCCTCTACAGCCGCTTGCACAAATTGATTTTTCTAGTCTTTGCAGCAATGGCATGCCACTGAAGTGTTAAAGGTAGTGTAAATGTGCAATGAGGGGGAAACAAGCCAGTGCTTGAGGGTTTAGTCACCTTGTCAGTAGGGACACAGCATCAATCCAGGTTTACCCAACTGATGTGTCCCCAGGTTATTATCTGGGTTTAGCAACAATCAGAGGAGCCTGAGACTTTGCTGCATAATTCATTACTAAAACTTGCATCGTTTACATCGTAATTAGATTTAAAAAAAAACAAACGATTTTCTATCTTATATTATATGCGGTGAAGAAATAGAGAGTAGGTTTTAGACAGTGTGACAGTTCATAGATACACGCAGGAAACATCCAATAAAAAAGGCAAAAATGCCCAAAAACGTTGGATGTAGTTGATAGAGATGTGTCAACAAAATGCTTTGACTATACTCAACATACAGCTGGTTCTACAGGATCTACTTGATATATTTCGTGACAAAAGCAGTTAGCGGATTCACAAGTGAGGTGCAATCAAAATAATGGTGACTTGTTTACTTCCTCATATTTCCAAGGATCAATGTAAAAAAGAAGTTGTACACATGGACATATACATATAGGCCTTTTACTTATACCATGTCATGTATCCCTGTAAAAAATAGGAAAGCCCTTCATTGCCGTCACAGTAAAATGTTAGATTTTCATTAGAAATAGTGACCATCACAGCTCAATCACTGCCCTTTTTCAGCTAAAATTAACCAACTGCAGCTGCATATGGAGGCAAATTAATCCCATGCTTCGGATTTGATGAGTAAGGGAATATTCCTGTGTGAGTGGTTGCGGGAAGAAACACATGGAGGGATTAGTTTAGGTTTACAAGACAGGGTTCAAACAGGACTTTTGATGAGTTATGTTTAAATGCACAACACACGTGGATAAATAGACTGTGGTTTCACTGCATTTCCTTTCCCATTACATATCTCCGTATAGTAGATTTGTTGCAGTCAGCTGTAGATTCCGGTTCAGAGACTCTGATGAGCCTCTTTCGCTCTCTTGATGAGCTCTCTTTCACTCCGCTTCCATTATTTTATTTCTGCCTCTAGAACAATAATGGAAGAAGTGTAAGCAGAGAGTGAAAAGCTAACAAAATGGAAAGAGGAGGAAAAAAAAAAAACACCCTGCAAGTTATTTGTGTGTCACAACCATTATAAGTCAACAGCGCGCTGAGTGAATGTGGGCCCTCAGTAGGAGAGCCCTCCCCATGGATCAGCCAGTGTGAGAGCAGAGAAGCCAAGCACTCTCCCGCTGCAATTGAAAAACAGCCCATCAATAAATGATGAATGTCAAACACAGCATGATGTTTGACCTGGTAAGCAGACTAGTATCCTATGTAGATTCATGGGCACAGCAGGGCAGGAAACAGGGCATGGTGGAAACACAGAGGGAGGAGACAAGAGGATGTTAAGAAAACCCTGCTGCAAATGTCACTTCGTCCTTTTCAACACTTCTCGGAATGTGGTGGCGGACATTCAAGATGCAGTGGCAGCTGTCATTTCTTAAGCCATCCGCTGACATTTGGGATTCTGGGCAGCCGGCACAGGAAGCAGGATGGAGCACAGGGGGTGTCCTTTATCCGCCAAGGGCACAGTGGAGGGTATGGCTCGGGACGATCGCTGCGGCCACATCATCGCAGTAGCACCAGGCAGTATTACTGTAACTTAACACAGTGTTTTCCACATTGGGGTAGGACTTGACTCTCGCAACCTTCTCATGGCCTAAGCTTAGAAAGGTAAAATGAAAGGGCAGAACACCTGAGAATAATCTGAAAAAGCCACACCTAATATTTTCTCTCCTCAGCTGACATTTGCCACCATGTCACCCACACAACTGTGTTTTAGCTATGTTTACAATTGTGCTACACTGCCAAATATCAGCAACATTGGTATCACTATTGCATGACTAACTGGCCCTCTCAAGGCTGTGGGAAGGATTCTTTTTTCTGCCAATTTTACCAGCTGGAGCTGAGTGAGAGTGAGTCAGAGTTATTATTGTTTAAGAAGCTCTCTGAGTGTAGTCCAAGCCCACAATGGGCCATGCTCACTGGGTAGTGTTACTTCCTGCTCGGTCCAACAATCAAAACATTCTGTCCACTTAGATTACACAGTCAGCGTGCAAAACACTCCAGACAGGCAGTCTTTAATATCGGCTTTTCATGAGCCTCAAACCACATTGATGCGGGGGTACCTAAGGTCATTATGGGTAGATGTTCCTATTACCTTTTGTAATGTTAAGTAAAAGCATTGTCCATGTTGCCTTTGCAATAGATTACATGGCCTCTAGGTTGAAAAACCTCTGACTTCCTTGGCAAATTAAGCTCTTGGAATAATCCAAAAGAAAAATACTAACAAGATAGAAGCAATCCATAATTCCTGTAAATGTTCAAATTTAAAAGATTTATTTTTATAGATTTATTTCATACACATATTTCATCTGACGATATGTCGTGGTGGTTGGCGCCTTAAAAAAAACTGTCCTTTTACTTGTCTCTTTTTCTGGTGAGGTAGTCAGCAAAAAAGTCTAGTCGAGGATTTGCATACAGAGAATAAAACAGAGTGCAAAAGTACATAGAGCGCAAGAACACAAGTGTTTCTGTCCATGTTGGACTTTCCTCCGTGGAAAATGAGTCACCTCATATGTGGGTTACTCTTCAGGTGCACCTAGCCAGTCATCTAAGGCTTGGTTGAACACAAATGAAGCCAACTGGCAGCAGATCAAGTCATTACAAACGCACCATGGCATTGACACCATGGAAATAGAATAAGAGGGGAACAGACATTGAAATGTTTTCCGTGGTCAATTGACTAGTATAAAAAAGAAAATGTCGATTGTTGTCAGTTGTTATGGTGACAACACACGTCAGTGGGGCTGTATAGTGTTGTTACAGCTCGCCGGGAAGAGGAGATGGATGGCTGTCTAGGTAGCGTGTCCTTCTCCGGAGCAGCGGGGAGTACAGTGAAGGAACTGTTAGAGCCAGCGCTGCTGCTGGCCACCAGCCCGTTGTTTGGCTAATTCTTTGTACCCAGTGTAGCATTAAAACATGGCGGAATTAGCAAGCAAGCTAACTAGCCAGCTGTCAGCCGGTTAACTAGCTAGCATGCTAATTCCACCATGATTTAATGCTACACTGGCTACAAAAAATTATCTTTTTAAATCCTAGGCTGTGCAAGATTGTGTAGATGAGGAATTAAGTTGTCACATTTTACTCATTTAACCTGTCTCTTTAGGCTTCGCAATGTTACTCTACAGTTTTAGTCGTTTTTGCAAAACCTCCAACCTGTTTCATTCCCAACGCGTTTTATAACGCAGCTCGTTTAGTGTGTCTCGTCGTCTGACACGACACTCATTTAGTGTGTATGCGACTCACCCACCCGCGCCATTATGGTCAGAGCAATTGATGTGGTATTAAGTACAAGAGGGAGTGGAAGTGGGTTGGTGAAACAAGGCCGATGGGTCAAACAAACACAGGCAGGAGAGTGCTGTTTGTGTCCACTTAACTTTCAATTGGAAAATTTAAAGTTAAGTTGGCATTTTGTCACTTTAACCTGAAGAGTTGTTAGTCATTCGTTAGTCATGTGAGTCGTTTGTCAGTCAAGTTAAAGTGAACCACGGTCTTTCCCTAAACTTAAGCGTTTTTCTTTGCCTAAACCTAACTTCCTGTGAAGACGGAACTTTAGTTATCTTCTACCTTAAACAAAGAATTAGATATATGACCAGTTTTCTGTTTCTGTCTCGTTGTCTTACTGTTCCAGTGGGTCCTGTCCCCAGTGTGTAGGCAAACATTTGTATGTATCTGTATGTGTATGAAAAAATGTCAATACTGTGAATACTGACTAGGTGCACCTGTAGTGTAATCCACATCTTGGGTGACTCATCAGTCATGTCTCATCTTGCGCTGAGGGAAAACCCAACACGGACTGAAATATTTGCAATTTATGCACTTTTGCACATTTGTTCACTGTCTTGAGAGCACTGTAATGAATCAAATGTGAAACATTTAAAATCTTGACTCTAGTTTGACTTTCTGTGCGAGTCCTATACTAGCTGCACTCGATATGTAGTGGTAACATAATTACCATCCGAGACAGCGTGTGGCTGGTGTTGTTTTCATCTTGTGAATCTGTGTGTGAGTCATCGAGGCAAAAAGTAGTCCTAGAGTCACCTACTGTAGCGGGAACTACCACAGAGGCGGTTTTGATTATTTTGCCAGGTGTTTATACGTCGGTCTGTCTGTGGATAGATCTTGTCAATGTGATAGCTTAATTTACAGACTTCTTATTGAGTGTTTTTTAGTGCTGTTCTTAGAATGCTAAAACAGTGGCTGTGCATAAATCTTAGCGGGCATGAAGAAGGTGAACGCGTTTTCCACCCAAGCTGCAAATACATTTAATAAGAATATGCACAAAAACACTCACCATCTGGTTCATCCTGCCGCTTTGCCCTCTGTCGCAGCATCATTGGGTGTTTTGCTGTAAATTACCGTCAGATCAACTTTGACATGTCATTCCCCTTAAAGAAAGCCATATGGTTTCAGTTCATACTGTTCATTGTATGAAAGTGAAATCCATTAGAAGACCATGTCAAGTGTTGCCCTTATCCAGATGAAGTAATTAGCTGCAGTAACATGGTGAAGTAGCAGACAGAAACTATTTTCAATAACGCCCTGCCTCTGGTGTTTGTCAAATCCATGTTCAAGCACAAAGTTAGTCGTCAAAGTAAGTTAAGAACTAAATAAAATGTTGGTGCTAAAAGAAAAACAAGGTCCTTTTGAGCCGTCATTCACAAACAGCTGCAGCTGAAGGACAAAAACAATGTTCCCCTCACATGACATCATGTCTGACGTGTTTGTTCCAAATCCCAACTCAAACAATATCAACATCCAGTGTCATAGGTCCAGAATATTTAAAGACACTACCAGCTGTCAGCTTCTGGGCCATTAAAACATAAAAAAAATAGGTGATGGTCATACATTAAACACTGCATTTATTATTATAACATGTCAGTGTACAAATTGTGGCTATGAAATATGTATTATGCAGTGGTTTACAGCTACTAGAATAAAACAAATCTATATTTTATGGTATGCTAGGTCCCACAAGCTCGTGTTTCTCATCTACAATTAAGTTTTTCCCAGAAAAGTGAAACATTCTCAACTTTTTCATTTCATAAAATTCAAAACGCTCTTATCTGGAATTAAAAAGCCTCCCCCAGGCCCCGTATTTGAATCTATTTCATTCCAAGTACAGAACAGTTTTCTTTTGATTTGAGGATTGAATAATAAAACTATCGACTTTAGGAGTTTTTGACCAATAGGAGCACTATAGAGCATGGAATATCTTGTGCATATGGGCAATGCAACATACAAGCATGAATGATTCCTTTGTCCTTTTACAAAACTAAACTTCTCCGGTTACCTTTTTAAAATCGCCCATGTCCACCCCAATGCATATTTTTTGGTAAATCAATAACACTATGAAATACTTCCTCATTTTGCTGGAGACCCTGCACAGCCCCTCCAGTGACCTCTGTGGGCCCCCAGCCCAGAGCTTGAGAACCAGCTGTTTCAATGTGTGCCTGTGAGTCTATTGACAGCGGTGTTATGAAGCGGCACTGTGACATACAAGCTGTCACTGGTCATTGTTGCTTCTTCCACTGCGTCCTTGTCAGCTGTCGGTGGGTCAGGGGGAACAGAACCATGACGAAAGACTCGCAAACTGAATCAAAGCTCTTTGTGCTGGATTGACCGACAGCCGTAAACACCCTCGAGCAAAAGAACTGATGGACAGAAAACCACTCCCAGTTCACTGTCAGTTATCAGTGAAGTTGGGTGATTTGGGACACGAGAAGAGTTAAAAAGAAAAAAAGAAAAGAAAATATGACACCCTATCGATGTCTTTACAAATGCGTATGCAATGGCTGCTTAGACTTCACTTTTAATCATTTTATTTCCGTTACAAGGACAGGGGTGGTGGTAAGAACAGAGTTTGTATTTTGCAGTTCAGTGAAATGACCCAGAAGTATCTTAGAACTGTTTGAGTTCTCTAATGCTAAGGAGAGCATTAGCATAGCACATGTAGCATAGAGAACAGTGGACCATCCTTTACTAAAGGGAAGGAGAAAATACCATTCCACAATTTAATTTTTATGTGTGATTATCAAAAGCATAAAAGTTGCTTAGAATAAAAAAAAAAAAACATCCGTCCGCTGCTGTGTCAGTGCAGTCGGATTCTCTGAGCAATGTGGACGTCTTTTCTTAAATCCTTACGAATTCTCCCTCCCAAATTTCCTTGACCTCATGATGTTTTCCATCGAGGGTTGAGGAAAAGTGGTATGTGGTTTGGACTGTTTGATCGCGGCCAGCACGCACAGACAAAACATAAATACAGAAGGAGACAGACGGGGAAGACGGGGCAGAGGAAACACGAGGAAACACTCAGGCTCTTAAGGGGACACAGCCGCAGCCGCAACACGCTGTTATAAATCTTAGGTGTGAAATGTCACATCGTGTGGGATGATGGAGCTCCATTATTAATTGCAAGCTGTTTTTCAATATGGAATCTGTGGAAAGTTAATTGAACTCAACCCTGGTGGCACACACGATGACTTATTACTCTCCATCAACTCATCAAAGGGTCTGGATCCCTCATTCATGGCCAGCTGGCTATTTCAGAACGAGTCCAGCGCTGCAGAAATCAAACGATGGTGTAAAGAGAAACCATATAAACCAAGCAGCTACATCCTTCCTACCCGAAGATAAGCTCTGATTAACCACGGCCCTCCTAAGTGTGTCATCTCTCAGCACGAGCAAAAGCAGGTGAGAATAAGAGGAAACGAGGCAAAAAGAGAGAAGGAATCCGAAATATGTCTGTAGCGCCACATAATGGAGAATAAAACCATAGACGCACACATTTGAGACGATTCTCCCTCGCTTTTTCCACTCACGTTGTTTGCCACTTGACGAGGAGTGTGCCCTGTCAACCCAGGACTCTCCCCTGACTTGTCAACTGCCGACACACACACACACACACACACCTCCCTAGCCTTGCCAACTGCCAGGGCAAATGAGATGGTCGGTTGATCTCGAGGAGGGTTTTTATTACCCTCGTGCAACTGAGAAGCTCCACTGCTCTCTCCGAGCTGGTCTATTGAGGGAAGTGTTTATGTGGCGATCAGGGTTTAACTGTGCCCTCAGATGCCTGAATTCATGTAACTCTCTCACGCCCACATGCAGCTTCCATCCGTATGGTGTCAACAGCTCAGTCGGGACATTTTCAATGTGTCATTGTCAACAGTGGAAGCTTAGGAAGTTAATCTGGGCATGTGTGAAAGGTAACTAGACTGGTCAGTTACACGTGAATCCCTTAGATTGCCTACTGGCCAATCATTTAGGTTTTTGGCTTTTTGAAAAAGCTATGCTTTGACAAGTCAATTTCCTGCTGCCACTTCTTCTCTGCAGTGTAGTGCTGGTCCTTCTGACTTGTGTCTTTTGCTGGATAGGCCCTCCACATTTCGTGGCCTCGTCTGCCCTTGTCTGCCACCAGCTGCAGACATGCAAGCAGTTGGAAAATTATGTGTGCATGAAGTGGAAACCGGTGACTCAATTTCAGCTCAACGTCCAAACAATAAACTGTGGTTAACACTGCTCTGTCGAACTTTTAATTGCGGTTTGTCTCATAATTCAGGTTTTAACCAAATTGCTTCTTCTGGTCACATAAAACGTCTCAAAATTTAAAACACAAAAACACCAACTGCTGATTTTTCAGTGAGAGAGATTTTTTTATTTGCAGCTTGTTATGCTAACCTTTCTCTAGTTATGTTTTCAATTGCCAGCAATATAACCAATATACTGAAACCACATTATATTGCTGTCAAGTGACAACAGCAACTGTAACTGTAACTTGACCAGAACTTTTTTTATTTTCCTATCATTGGGTCCATGGGGGTGAACTGCCTCGACTCTATGATGTCACGGGTCTGTGCAGAACCACTGCGAATAATCAGTGTAAAAAAGCTTTCTAGTGTTGACCCAGAGAATCAGTGTAAAAAAGCTTTTTAGTGCTGACCCAGAGGCAAGAGACTGGGCATAAATTTAAATCGTCCATGCAATCTTACTGGCTCCCAAACTGCACAAATACAACGCACCTGTACCAGCAAGGAGGAGTGCTCACAGGATTGAACACCTCTTCAACAATTGCACAATAAATGGTCCAAGAAAAATGTCAATAAACAGCCCAATCTTTTAGCATGCTTTCCACAACGCCTGTGCTTACCTTGGCAACTGCAGAAGGAGTTCTGCTGAAGGACTAGTTTGCTTGGCTAAAGAATAGTAATTTCGTAGAAGTCCCTCGTTTTGTTTTTTTTGCTGTAATTTCCATTTTCTCAAGTAACTTTGGCTGAAAGTCACAATTCCCCTGATTGGAGGGTTACTCGGCTCACCTGTTGTTCAGGAGACTGGCTCCTAATCAGGGTGTGACAATGCCCTTTCGTTAGGGCTTAAGAGAGGTGGGGGACTGCACACCCAGGGCTTTCTGATCCTTCCTTGATGTAATGCAGACCTCAGTTTGATCATATTCAACCAGAAACTCTGGTCTTCGAGCCCTTTGGAGACTTCTTTTCTGTCTTTTGCTTTTGTGATTGAGGTTGATTTTGACCATTCTGAAACACAGTTTGAGGTAAAACTAAAGAACCCTTTTCTACCAGTTTCCTGCATCAGGGCAGGTCTTGGTGTTATTTGTGTAAGAGTTTTTGCTTCCTTAATGTGGGCAGGATTTATTTTATTTATTATTTTCCCTGAACTTGCTTTCTTATATATACATTTCCCTTTATTGAAGAGGCATTCAATTATTATGAAAGAGGTTTTTTTTTCATTGTGATCAGAGCTGGGCAATCAGTAGGCCACATAATTGGCAACCACAATTGAACACATTGCTCAAGGCATAATGATTAAAATAAAGCGAATTAGTGTCCCATCTTATGTCTGATGAGGATAAAAAATGGTGGATTGGCTGTGTGAATGGCTGTTTGCAAAGGGCATACCCATCGTATGTACCACTCAGTGAAATAGCAAATGTGGTGGAGATAACCAACTACCTAAACATTTCTAAAATACTTTAAATATTAGTTTACAAGAGGTTACATAAACATCGACAACAAAAAATCTAAATAATACAATCTTATATGAGCCACAGCAAGGATTTTGCAAAACCACAAGTCATATATGGCTATTTTACAACTTATCAATAAAATTACATTAGCCAGATCAAGGTCAATGAACTCACTGGAGTTTTTTGGTTTATCAAAAGTGTTCAATACAGTGAATTGTGAAATTTTAGTAGACAAATTTAACTTCCTATGGCTTTCACGGTTTAGTACTTCATTTGTTAACGTGAGAACAGGGAAAAGAAAACGGTATATTTCTAATCAGAAGTTCCCATTTCATTCCATTATCCAAACCGCTTATGCTATTTAGGGTCGGGGGGCGCTGGAGCCGATCCCAGCTGACATTGGGCGAAGGCAGGGTTCACCCTGGACAGGTCGCCAGTTGATCGCAGGGCACATATAGAGACAGACACCCATTCACACCTATGGGCAATTTAGAGTCTCCAATTAACCTGGGCTGCATGTCTTTGGACTGTGGGAGGAAGCCAGAGAACCCGGAGGGAACCCAAAGCATGCCACGGGGAGAACATGCAAACTCCACACAGAAAGGATCGGGGATCGAACCCGTGCCCCTCTTGCTGAGAGGTGACGGTGCTAGCCACTGCACCACCGTGCAGCCTCGAATCAGAAGTGCTTTTCTGATAACACAAACGTATAATGTGGTGTTCCAAAACGATGGACGCTTGGCCCTCTTCTTTTTCTCATTTACTGTATGTAAATGAAATAGCCTCTGTCTCCCAACAACATTTGCTATTTTATTTGCTGAGGATACCGTTGTTATATAAGAGTCATTTTATTTGAATTGAAACATCTTTTCATAGTGAAAGTACTTGTAAGGTGTTAATATGTCTGTATCATGTGGTTGGGGAATTGGTTCGCAGGCTTGTTCCTGATCAGCTGAAATGTCGGGAATCAATACTACCTCAATTTATCAATAAATTATTGCATTCTCTTCTTCCTCTTTTATTTTATGAAACCTTGCCAGTAACCATTTATAAAATGCAATAAGCCCCTTGAGGCTGTGATTTTACAGCTAGAGGCTTTTCATGGCTTATTGCTTAAGTATACATTTTCTGGGAACCAAGAATGTCCGTTTGAAATTCTGTGCCAATCCATCCAGTAGATTTTTTTTTCATCCTCCGGGGATCATAAATGTCCCCACAAAATATCAAGGCAATCCATCCAATAGTTGTTGAGACATTTCACGATGAGCTCATGGTGATGCAAGAGGAAAGTGGTGAGTGACCAACAGTGCTTTTTCTAACAGAGCCATGCCGTTTGCATGGCTAATTGTCATGGGATGACATTATCTTTCAAATTATTCTGATTATAGGTTTTGTTTGTAAAAAACTATATTAGTGTAGATTGCACTGCCAGTGCTTTTTCATTATCACCACTGGGGGGTGGTAATGAAAGTAACTTACAACGAGCAAGAGACAAATTGAAACAAAAGCAGACATTAAAGTAAACAAATTATTTGTAAAAAGCTGCAATACTGTAGGAAAGACTCATCAGAGGGCAACATGGCAAACTTTTGTTTTATGTGAAGACTTCCATGTACATAAGTGATAATAAACACTGGGTGTGATTTATAGTAAATTAACGTATTGTATCAGTCAAAATGATGACTACAGTTTAACTTCAGTCGCAGAGTCTCAACAAAGACGCTCCAGATGGATCTTTAGCACTGAAGTATACATTCAGTACAATTTGTTTGGTGACACCTCCACACGCTTTCCCCTCTAATCTCATTTATCGCTGGTGCAATCCTTTTTTTTATTTTTTTGGGACACTAAGATGAGTGACCAAGCAGTGTTTCACTCATTTTCTCGCTCTCCCACACGACACACTCTTACAGACAGATATATACACAAACATACACACACGCATACGCACACCCACACACACACACACACACACACACACACACACACACACACACACACACACACACACACACACACACACACACACACACACACACAATGGATTTGCAGAGGAACAGAAACCAAGGACGGCCTCTTAAAACACATCAGCCCTCGGGCTCTGAGGAGCAGAGCTAGTGGAAATGGCAAATATGACTGGCTTTCCAAGCGAAGTCTCTGCCTTTTTGCCCTCGACCTGGCTTCTGTGAGCATGTTGGAGACAAAAACAAGAAAAGTGCTGCTCATAAAGGCAGACAATAGTACAGGAGGCACAGATGGAGCCGTGAGGCTAAGACTAAGTGAACGTCTGTTTGTCTTGTAACTATTTTGCTAGAAACAACACAACTACTGCACTGCTGTTGAAGCTAAAGCCTTCCAACATTACGTAGACGGTGGTTGTACATTTTTACAGGAATGCAGACATTCGAAAAAATAATGTCTGACATAATATTTATTTTTGCCAATGATGTATTTGCTTTTTAAAAGAAAATACATTTTAAGTCTTGAATTAAGTATTTCACTTTCATCAAATGTCTTAGTCAGCTGTCACTCTCTCTCATACTTCTCCATACATTGTCATTATAAAAAGCAGTCAAATTAAATCTTTCTTTAATTAATTAGTTCTTATACCGCTGCAAAACAAAGTCTAAAGTAGGAGGTAAATAGACGGGCTTCGACAGCAGAGACCCGAGTCTGCATCTCATCAGTCAGTAAAACACTCAACATATGGATTGTTACAGATTGCTTTGACAAGTGGCCTATTTTTTCCATTTAGGTATAAGGATTTATTGTTTCTCGTGCTATTGCAGCAGAGCATAAAAATCAAACTGTCAGAAATGTGTGTGTGTGTGTGTGTGTGTGTGTGTGTGTGTGTGTGTGTGTGTGTGTGTGTGTGTGTGTGTGTGTGTGTGTGTGTGTGTGTGTGTGTAATTAATCTAACTGGAAATGTCGCCTTGCGGGAGCTAAATCTGAACAGGATTGACACGCATTTTGAAAATGGTCCACACGTTAAATTATTTGAAAGCATGGCATGTCTCCATTATGAATAATGCAGTAGCCTTTCATATTGATGCATTGAGAACAGTTTAGCACAAGGTTCATCTGTTTTACTCCGACTGACGATCTGCTGGGAAAGTGGGTCTAAAATCCTCCTCTGGATTGGCCACAAAAATACAAGGAATACAAGAAGGGATTTCATCATATTTAAGAAAGAGATCGCTATGTAAATATGTGTGTGTACGCTGTTTGAGTATACTCTACATCCCAAAGACTGGGGCGCGGGAATTTTTATTTATTTATTTTTTTTGTCGCCAAAGAAATTTACTTAACAGTTATATCTGCAGTACAACTTTGAGCCACATGAGCCTAAATGTTGTGATAATTGTAGCCCACCAAAGACTGTAGGTCCCATAGGTTTCTGAGGAACCGTTGTGAAGCTCGAGGTAGGTGCACGGACCGTCGCCATCTTGGCAGTGACAACACGGCCTTACTCCGGGCTCAACCAGAGATGTTGGGCAATGGGAGCTGAGGCGGGTGATTCATCGGAGGAGACGTCTAACAGCTAGCGACATGGGGCACTACGGCATGCACCTGTCGCTCAAAGCTCTTTTAGGGTTAACTTCAAGCCTTAATATAATTCAAACTGGTGAGTTGTATAAAAATTCACCCCTCATACAGCTGTCATTAACAAAATAATTAGCTACAAAGAACAAAACCGTGTTTGTCCCCAGAATGTAAACATGTTTAAAAATACGAGAACCTGTTAACTCTGCATGAATGCATTTATTTAGTCTCATTTAGAACATTTATATACATGTGCTACCTTTTCAAGATAGTATATAAGGTGAGGCGGAAATGGCAGTAAGAATGGTCAGAAATGGTAATTTACCCACAAATTTGCCCTGATTATTATTATTATTATTATTATTATTATTATTATTATTATTTTTAGATAAGGCCTATTGTGAATTAGGTAACAATGGTTTGTCATTTTTAGAATGTGGGTCCCCAGAAAAAAAAGAGTTTGGGAAACACTCCGCTCCAGCATGTACCGTTCTTGTAATACAAACAGTCTGTACAGCTGTATCATATGCAGCTTTCAGAGTTTATGGGAACACATAAACATGAGTAGTAAGCCGTAGATGCAAGGACGTGGAAGACACGTGACGCCTAATGACCTTGTTGGCAGCCACAGGGACGGGTTGATTGACGGTCGTTTCCCTCTGACAGCTGCCTCCCAAAACCCGGCAGCAAAAGTAAAAGTAATGGCTCTCCTGGATCGGAACGAGAAATGTCCCGGCGTATTTCATCATCACGGAGGTTTTTTTTTGAGGATGTGAGGGGACAGCCCACAAGTTGCTGGCGTGGACCAGTCACCACTCTCATCACAGGATGCCACCAAGCCAAAGACAAATCACAGCTATTACAGCAAAGGATCAAAGGTCAGCTCCTCCGAGCCATATCCGCTACGTCTGAGGCCAGGGAGTAAGTTGTGTTTTAACCCAGCTATACATAATCCGCTATGTTTTGATTTTTTGTTTTAGGCGGGAAATATTAAGCCTTTTCCCCCTGAGTTCGGAGCAGACCAATCCTTAAGTGTTTCAGTTTTTGTTGAAAGCCCGCAGTTCCAACGTCAATCATGACGACTACTCAACTTGTATTTTGCAGGCATTCTCAAACATCTTGGCGTGTTATGTCATCTCCGCGGCTGCACGCCACACATCATCCCTAATGCGTCCCTGGCACAAGCTCGGGGGTCAAGAGGTCCAGCTGAGAGATGGCTTGAAATGATGACATCATCAGCTCAGTGCCGTTGGGCAGCGTGATGGCAGTGAGAGGGCATGCCGTGTGGCACTGCAGGGTGGAGGGCCAAAAATAACACCAGTGTGAATTTCTGCGTCCTCCTCTCAGCCAACAGAAACACGCCGCGCTCTCCATCTAGCTCCTCGCCATCACGTCTTGTCTGGCCCGATCCCGCCAAATGCATTCGGTTGTGTCCAAGAGGGATGTTGAAATCCAAGGTTACTGGTGTTTGCGGCGGCGGCTTCATGAAATCTGTGGTTCTGTTTTTTAAAGTCTGTCCAAAAGAAGATGAAATTAGGTGGGGCACTCAGACAGAATGCATAATTTCATTCAAAGTCACATTAACTTTGAGACGGCTAATGAAAGAGATGGAAACACTGAGACAGGGAGCATTTCAATTGAAGGCGGAGATAGTTGCCAAGGAGATAAGTCGTGTGAGCGTGAGGTGTGACTTCTGCGTCACTGCCTGTTGTTTCTTCATTTAGTATTCCTCCCTCCTCTCCTCCAATGTATCTCAGTCCTTCATTCCTGCAACGTCAGACGTCATGTTTCAGTTTCAGCACCCCCACCGTCGCCGAGGAGACGGAGGTGGGGGCCTCGTCGGTTTTTGTTTTTTCCAAGATCACCGTCAAAGTCACGGCTTCACTGACGAGTGGAGGAAAATATTTCTGACTGTCACCAAAGACATCTCCCTCTTGTTCACAGCTAGTCAGCAAGTGTAAGGACGTTCTGTCAGCACATGCCACTGTGAACGCACGCACACACACACGCACACACACACACGCACGCACACACGCACGCACACACACGCACACGCACACGCACGCACACACACATGCACGCGCGCACGCGCACACACTGGAGGAGAGCGATGACATTTGAGCTTTGTGTGGCATGTCACCGTTTCCCTAAATCAGCTAAGGAAGCCATATTTTGTGGCGATGGATGGATTCAAAGTGACATTTAGAGAAACTACTTCAATTAGTAGATGGGTCTTGCACGCACACACAACGGCACGCATGAATACATACTCCGTCCATACCGTGTCCTCCCCCGCTGTCCAGCGCTGCAGAGTTACACAATAAAGGACACAAGGTCATTTGACCCGAGGTCAGTGATTGTGTCCATGGGAGGCGGTCGCGGTTTACGTGGTGACACGTGGTCAAAGCGGTAGCGGCTAGATTTAGACAACGAAACCACTTATGTGAAATAAAACATCATGGTTTAGCTTTAAATTTGTACACTTGTAATGTAACCTGAGCCTTTAAGATCGGGCGACTCAGTGTCAACTCAACTTTTAGTTTCACACCCGTGTCCTGAGTTTGCTTGACCAGCCTTTGGAGGACTTCTCACTCTTAACACTACATCCGTTGCTCTGAGCTTCTCGTAATGACACAAATGGGTTTGTATTGGAGTTCGTTGAAAGTCTCATACAATACGGTCACTGGCCAAGCGTCTGTATCTGACAGCCTGAGGAGTGAGCCCACATTATAATATCCCTGTCACATGACCTTGTATGTTATGATTCATTTTCTCATAGAATTTTCTTTTCTTTTTTTTAGAATTTGGTAATTACAACACATTGAAATGTAGGCTGTTAATCTTGTGAGGATAGACCTGTCTGACCGGAATAGATGTCGATATTTACTTTATTAAGCAGATATAATTGGCCACAAGTGACCGTCTTTATTCACTTGCCATGGGGAGCTAATGTAAAAAGAAATGCCACTGCTGTGTCAGCTTCACAATAAATGCATTTTACTACAAAGGCAGGTAGTTCAGTTATGAAACAAAGTGTTGAGAATGCCATTCAGACACTAATATTACGAAAGATTTACTTCATTTAGTTTTTTTTCGCATTTTGCGGTCATATTTAAACATGAACTAACCAGATTATATTACATGTTTTAACAAAACTTGACAGAGCAGAAAACAATGACTGACATTGCATCTTATTAATGTCAAACTTGGTTAAAAACAAACAAAGGGTAACAGATTTAAAGACAAGAAATCCACTCTCAAATTAGTACTCAGACATGACAATGACAGACATTTGGATGTGAGTTTTCAGAGGGAAAAAAGTCAAACTGTTGCATTCTCAAACGTTTATATCCAAATGGCAGATGAGGCACATTAATGTCAGGACGTTGCATCCTCCAGGGTCAGGAACGGAAACAAAGGCCACAGGACAGGAAGGGACGCAGCAGAGAGCCTCATTAAGAGATAAGTCGGGAAACTACCCCGGCTGAGACGCTGCACACACACAGGACAGGATATGTCTAACCCCTGCTGCTCCCTCCTCTGAAAGTCCCCATGATTTGAACTCCAACGAAGGAAAACCCTCAGATCAGAGAGACAAATGTCCTCGTCAATTCTCCTCCAATCTAATGGATGTCTCCGAGGGAGCCACAGCAAGGAGTTTTGCAATCACTCACGCCTCCCTGCCTTATCATTCACAACACCTTCCTGCCTGGCAAATGTCAGCGTGTCATAGCCTAAACAGACGCTGCAGTGTGTGTGTGTGCGTGTGTGCGTGTGCGTGTGCGTGTGCGCGCGTGTGTGTGTGTGTGTGTGTTTGAGTTTGAGTAGGGGGCATTGAGACATCTGAGTGTGAGATGGATTGAAGCGGTGGTTTGGAGGCAGCAGGACGGCGAGGGCAGAGAGGACGGCTACAGTGAAACGTCTCCCTCTGCCCGTATTAGTCAAAGCAATTCAATCTATCATCCTCCTCGCCCTCTCGACTCAGTTGTCATTCTGCTCTCAAGAGTGTGATGGATGGACTCCACTTGCCGTTTATTCCTACTCCATGAAAGAAGCAGTCCTGAGTGGAAACGCCTTGGAACCCGGAGCACCAGGCGGGTACAGCGCCCGTTTCAGAAACTCATTTTAAAAGTTAATATTCCTGGTTTTCATATCGTCAAGTGGATTGAAAAAAATATATTGGGTGCATGTTTCCATTAACAAGGCATAGCTAACGGAATTATTTGCAAATACTCAACATGAAATTTGGAGCATATTTAGTGCCTCCACTCGGCTCTCAACGCGCCAACAGCTGAGCCGGTTGGCTCACAGCTAACGGTGCAAACGACCGTAACAGTGCTGACAAAGCTAACAGTGCTGACAAAGCTAACAGTGCTGACAAAGCTAACAGTGCTGTCGCCAGGGACGGCGTTACCAGCTGTAACTTCCGTATGAGCACATTGCAGAGCGGCGGACCGTGAGCGAGCTAGTGGGGCACGCTCACGTGCACTAAAAGGCACGCAAGGCCAGTAAAGGAAGCACGGAGAAACTCGGATAACAACACTCGTTCTCTGCTCAGGTAGCCATTACTCCACATAACAATATACTTTGTAAAGAGAACCTTAACTTTTCAGATTTGGATTTGGAGATGGTAAGAAGTCGGACTGGGAGCTGTTTCTAATAGAGTGTGTTCAGTATGCTGCCACGTAACCTACCCTGTATAAATAAAGGTCAACATGGCTACAATCAATATTTTTCCCATCAGCAAAGCAGCACGTGCTGGACTTGTATTTGAAAGAGGTCACTCATAGTCACAATCCTACAGAAAATGATCAAGTAACTCCACAGTTCCCCTCAGCTGCTCGGAGCTTTACGGCTCTTTGTTTTTAATTTAGCATTTTGGTTCACTCTCTTAGTGTCAATTTCTGTCGCAGCAGGCAGTCATCATCAGCACGTATGCAATCTCAAACTGTTGTCGTTCGCTAAGCCTGACCGAGTACTGTTGTTGCCTGAATCTAACAAAGCAGTTTTTAAATTAAACCAGAAGTTTATGCTGATAGGAGACTGCAGGCATGTGACGAGCGAGCAAACACAGCGTGAGGTACACTTGAGTGTCCCGCTTCTGTGGGTTGGATAATATGGTCACCCAACATGCACTAAAAGGCTATAGAAACTAAATTTGTATTACAACACTGAGAGGAAGAGTGACTTCATTCTCAGGACTCTACTCCACATCTCCCCACAGCAAATAGTTGTTTAGTGCTTTATTAACACTCTGAAAGAGAACCTTTAAATTAGTATGACGATCGTCCTCTACTGATCACGAGCTGCATCAACACATCTGCTGCATTTACCAGTTTTAACATGGTTGTAGTATGACTTACTTCTATGTCGGTCTTTATTTGCTAACTGTCTTTGCTTTTATTCATACGTACACACACACACAGACACACACACACACACTGACACACACACTGAATGTACCAGTAAAAGAGTAAAGACCTTCTAGGCCGTCACTAGCTAATATCCTGAACATCATCACCTGATGTCACTCATCTGGAGTCCATCCTGAGCAGATGGGGCGATGTGACTGCCATGTTAATAATGTCCTCCAATCAATCATTTGAGGAGGTGTAGTGATAACGGCTCGCGTAATGTCACATGGGAGGAGATTAAAGGTGAGCTACGACCTTTCCTGGATTACAGGCGGACTCAATAATCTGCTGAGACCTGAGGACACACCTCGCTGCATCTCAAAACGTTATTTCAATGTCTCCACCTGACCGGAGAGAGAGAAGGCGGAGAAGATAGTGCATCTCCACCGCTGACATTCATCCCCCCTGCTTTTGACCGATGTCCCGTTTGCCTCTTGTTTCTCCTTGAAGCCCAATTTCAGTTTCATTTTGTTTTGTTGACAAATTTCATCAGCTCAGACAGGACAACGGCGGATAAGCTGTGAAGTCGTCTGCTTAAAGCATTCAGGTCGAAATGTTCCTTCTCTTTTCGCTTGCTCTCATAAAATAGGGTAAAATTGCACGTTGTCTAGACAGGCAGAGACCTTGGAGGGCAATTTGTCCTCTGGATTGGGACACTGTGTGACCAGTTGTCAAACACTGCCCCCCTGTGGCGAAACATGTTGACTGTGCAACTTAATGTCCTTCATTAATGACAGTTTTAATAACCCTTTAACATGCAGTTTTCCCATTTTAATTAATCTCAAGTAGCTTTAAATCATCATATTTATTCTGTAGTTTTTGGGGTTAGGGTTGCATGCTTTTAGGCAACGGCATGCTTTTCTTTTGACCAGAAGGTCAAAGTTCAAGGTGCAACGTTATGACGTAGCATGTCCCAATTGAATGCATACTACATGCAATAGTACATACTTTTGTCAGGGCAAATGCAGTAGTATCCAGGTGTAAAAGAAAAATGCAATGGAAGGACAGATCTTTTTCTTTTTTTTTTTTACAAATCTGATTAGTGTCAGGTGACTGAAAAATAACCAAGTCCATTTCCAACTCTTTTCTGTATTTCCAGGAAAGCAGCAGAGAGAAGGAGTTAAGAGAAAAGCCATGAAGACACTGTTTAAATCACCCACCCTGCTGGATTTCCTTCAACACGATGGTCTGCATTGGGGATCCCAGAAAGGCCTGAATGGAAGATGGCTGCCAAACACAGTGTTTATGTGAATCAAGGGAAGAAATACCGAAGTTTTTGGTATTCCTCTTTGCAGGGAACTGTGTAAACTTATTTCCAGCATGCAATGTGTTTCATTTTGTGGTTGTCAGAAAAGGGGAGAAAAGCATTTTTAATAATTGATTTTTTAATAAAGACCAGTTTTGTTGTGGTAACACTTTTAAAAGACTGTGTGCGGGTCACTTGACTCAAACTGTCAACGTTCTTTTTATTTGTTTTTGGATCAGCATTTCAGTTTGGTTTTTCACTTTCTGCTATCATTTGTATTAATGTGAATATTGTGGTTTATGAGCACTGTGTGGTGTGAAGATGTAATTTCTTAATTGCGTCAGGAGTTGTATCCTAGAACATTTTTGATTTATATATTGAATTAATGAGTTAAAGGATCATTATGTAGAATTTACGGGGATTTATGAGCAGAAATTGAATATAATATCCATAACTCTATTTTCATTAGCTTATAATTACATGAAACTAAGCATATTGTGTTTTTGTTACCCTAGAAAGAGCCTTTCCTGTCTACATCGTGAGCGGGTCCTCTTCACCGAGTCAGCCATGTTTCAACAGAAGCCCAGAATGGACAAACCAAACGCTGGCTCTAGAAAGAGCATTTCACTTTACATCCCAGAGAGGCCTCACATGGAAAGGGAGTAGTGAGCGGAGAGGAGCTCAGTAGGATACAATCTGCAACCTCACCACTAGATGCCACTAAATCCTTCACACTGCGCCTTTTAAATTTAACCACTGCTTTAGCATCCTCAAACTCACACCATGTTTTTCTTTTTTCTTTTTTTTTTTTATACTTACAGCAACATATTTCTTGTATTGCCACGTGAAATGAACTTCAGAAATATGATATTAGATTTATTTTTGACGCTGCTTCTTCGAACTCCAACCTTAAAGACCCTGGCAGAGGAGATCAGATTGGTGCGATCGTGTCATGTTGACAGACTGGATTGGCATTTTCTTCGGGCTTAAGGGCTCTAAACAAGGATGTAGGTGCATCGCTTTTCGAAAACTGATCGCTGAAATGAAATCACAAAATCCATCATACTCTTTTTGTCAGTACGAAATCCATTAGATGAAACCTGTGCCAGAGCTTTTCTTTTCTTTTTTTTTTTTGTGGATTACATTTCGTCTTTCCTCTAACCACCTCTCCCATCAACCGTGGAGGCGCGGGAGGCGGCAGCTCTTCATTACAGCAGCTGATTTCACTCGCACACGGCGGGACGAGTAATCACTGAAATCTGACGTTGCTGTGATTGGACGGAATGAAAAACCTGTCGACTCTCAGGTCTCTGTGACACATGGAGAGGGAAGACTGCAGTACCTTCAGCATGCAGAGGAGAACAATATACTTCTACTTCTACTTGTTCAACCATATAGATTAGAATAAATATACAGATGTGCTCATAGGTTTATGTACCGCGACAGAATTTGTGAAATCTTGGCAATTTTGGGGAAAATAGGACTGATTATGCAGAAGACTTTGCTTTTATTCAGGGATGTGATTACTATTAATCACATGAAGCCATTTATTATCACATAATTGTGTGTGCCCTTTTTAAAATCATAATGATAACTGAAATCACCCAAAATGGCCCCGATGAAAGGTTTAGATACCCTTGAATGTTTGGCTTGATAACACACACACATGGTTATAATGGCTGGTGAGGTTTCCACACCTGTGACTTGCTTGATTGTAATTGGTGTCCGCGTATAAAAAAATGAAAGCGTTTCTAAGCTCTTGAGAGACGCCTGCACATTTCATCCAGGGCTGCTGGATACTGAGCCTCGGGGGAAAACAACATGAATGTCAAAGGACCTGCCAGAAAAGAAAGTTGAACTTTATAAATCAGGGAAAAGGATGTAAAAAGATATTCAAAGATTTTAAAATCTGCGGTTCTGTTGATGCCAAGCCACGGTCAGGTAGACTAACAAAGATTTCAGCCGCAACTGCCAGGAAAATTGGTCGGGACGTAAAGGAAAAACCCAAAAGCAACATCAGCTGCAACAGAGGCGTCTTACTGCGCCAACACCACCAAACAGCCCTGCTTACAAGCACCTAGACAAGCCTCGAGCCTCTGGAACAAATCAGTTGGAGAGATGAGACCAAAATTGAACTTTATGAGCTGCAGCGGCACAGGGAGCTCAGTCAAAGTAGAAGGCGAGATGAATGCAGCACGTTATCGGAAAACAAATCGGGGGACAGTTTGCTTTCGTCGGCTGGGATGCTGCGCATGGGACACACTTGGGCTTTCCAACGTGACCATGATCCAAAGCACGAGGCCGAGTTGGCCATCATGGTCTCCTGACCTCAGCGTCATTGAGCCGCTTTGGGGAGATGACCCAAGAATTACTGGGACCTGGATTGGGCAGCTTTACCACCTGAGAAAATAAAGGGCCTCATCTACAACTATCACAAAAGACTGCGAGCCACCATTGATGCTAAAGGGGATAATTCACAGTATTGAGATCTAAGGGTATGGAAACTTTTGAACGGGGGACCATTTCTTTATTCCCTTTATTGCTATTGATTTTCTTTAATGATTGTGCTATTCTGTGATGCCTTTTCATAGGTACATTTGAATCCCATTGAAAATAAAAGAAATGGGTTTTGCCTCTTTGTTTTCTTTAAAGAATGGTACTCATCTTACAAATTCTGGCAGGGTATGTAAACTTATGAGCACAACTGTACATATAGAATATGAATAAATCTTATTAGACATGGAGCTGAATGAGAAAGCCTATGCAATCTGGCAATGAAGAGCCATCATTGCCAGATTGCATAGGCTTCCTCATTCACTCCATATTGTTGATCTATAATCTATCCACCTTATTATTGTCCCCTTTTGTTTCTCCATATTGTAATTGTAATACTGTTATCATCTACTCCATGGGAGTGATTCTTTTTCTGAATGGGATTAAATACAATTTTAACATACTTGTAAACTAGTGAAATATTTCTATTTTCTGCTTCTAATCTCATTTTCAGAGGGAAATATTCTACTTTTTACACAACTAACTGTATTTGAGTAGTATAGTATAGTATAGTATTTACTTTAAAACATGTGTTTACAAATTATGTACTTTTAGTACACCCTGTAATATAAAAAAGTATCTCAAATTGGCTCCACATTGACAAACATGAAAGTGCTCCTACATGAATATTCGCAAAAACGAATTATACAACACACTGAAAGGAGCCAGTCAGCATAAAGAACTTTTACTTTTGAAGTACATTTTGCGATATAATACTTCTGTACTTTTACTTGAGTAACATGTACAGATGGTAAAGCTCTTTGTGAATTTTAAATAAAGTTGACTTGATTTGAAAATGTATAGTTAAAGGAAAAGATAAGAGACATCCGTAATGCTGCGTCTTTGCCACTAGACGGCGATCAAGATCTATTCTTCTAAAAGCCTCTGAGTTGCAGATTTTCGTTCTGACTGCACAAAATCAAACATTGTCTTCAAGACTAACTTATTGACACAGTGTTTGAATACTGTCGTGCAGATTATGTTTTTTTTTTCAGATAATACCCAAAAAATGTCATATGATATAATAAATAATACACAAGGCTAATGTCAAAATGTATTTGATTATTTTCAGTTTCAATATACTTCTACTCCACTTCATTTCGAAGACAAATATAACACTTTTTTTACTCCACTAAATATGTTTTGAGAGTTTTAGTTACAAGTTACTTTACAGAGTGAGATTATTAATACAGACAAAATATAATCCCCCCAAAAGATTATGCATTGTCATGTGAGAGCCACCCGGCAGGGCAGTAGTTTAAATCAGCCCCACATTTACCAGCTGCAATACTAAAGTGATGAACACATTAATGCACCAATAATTATAACCCAATGTTGTATATTATTCTGAAATGGGACATTCTGCATGATGAGTACTTTTGGTACTTTACGTACATTCCTAAAGTGTGTTATTGCTTTTGCTTCCAGTGAGTGAAAGATGACTTCTTCCACAGCGTAGATGAGACACATGCCTCCCTATCCATCTCACCGCCTCTCGCTGAGTCTTGCCTCCATGCGTTTGCGCCCCCCTGCTGCTGGAGGCAGAGATGGAGCTCTGCCCAAAAACCCAGTGAGCGCTTCGCTGCGAGAGAGAAAGAGATCCCCTTTGGTTCTGCCCGACACGATGTGGCATATGTGGGTTGTGTAACTCAAGTGGAAGGGAATTAAGAAGAGCAGAGGTTCGGGAACTCGCAGTCACAGAGAGTTCACATGTCTCTTTGTATCACGGTGTAAATGTTTAATCCGCACTTTGATGGTCGTGCTCTTAGCGTGACGGCGATACGGTGGTTATTGTGTACACATGTGTCGTACAAATGTCCCTCGTTTTACAGACTGGTTATGTGTAAACCGTAAATATGACGGGGAGTGTCTTTCTACGCATGAATATTCACGCGAATGACTGATTTAAAATCAGTTGCTTTGCAATTATCTCTGCTTATAAACACAAGTTTTTGAGGAAGGAACTTGGCAATGAATTGTCATTAACACCGCTAACGAAGCTGTAGTCTGTCCTTGAGTGATGGGTCTTGTTTTAAAAGTGTCTTTGATTTCACTGCCAAGCCCCAGAACAGTGTGGATCAAACATGGTTATTATTTACAACCGAGGCCCCTGCAAGCCCCACATTAACCTCTCAGTCTTATTTACTGTTGCTGCTGGGCTGTATTAAGCGCAGTCAGAGACCAGTTAGACTTGGATGTAATTCTCCGTACCCCAAGCCCAGATGTCCAGATTTTGTCGGACGCATTAATCCAGGCAAAAGGTCTTTTAGCAGTCTGTGCTGCATTAGCCACTGTCTCGTAACTCTCCTAAAATCTGGCTCCTGGGGTCGAACTTTTGAGCTTCTTGCCAATTAAGGGCAGCCGCACGGTAAGCAGATCCATTCCTCCAGTGCCCGGAGGAATCACTATGTCTTATTTCATTCTAATTCCATTTTCCATCATGTTTCGGGAGCGGGACATGATGGGAATGGCTTGTGACAGTTCTGACCCATTTGGAGGTCTTTCCACACCGCGTGAGCCCACGTTGCTCACGTTGGCCTTAATGTCCTCGCGGGCCACATACAGTTTCTCATCTCGCAGCCACCATTTTGAAAAATTTGCAGTGACCCAGACAGAGCGGTGAACGAGGACATTTGCAGTAACACTTTGAGACAGAACAGCAGCCACCAGCCTGATGGCTAACGGGCTAAACATATAGAGTATGTATGCTGTTTTCTAACAAGGCCTGTTTGTTGTTTACTCATTGTTTGATTAATGTCTATATACGTTCAGACACATTCGTAATATCTTTTAAGTTGTTTTAGTCATTTTGATTTTGCATTTATTAAAGGTTCATAAATGTGTAATAAGACCTTTGTATGCACATCTGTTTGGGTTGCCAGAAATAAACGAATGATGTGTTTATCCTCCTCTAGCTTAACTTATCTTGTTTGTTTTTAAGGCTGCTTTTAAATTCATAAGAGGGACCCATCCAACAGACCATTTATCATCTGGAAAATGGCTGCAGACCATCTGGACAAAAAATATTTAATCCATACTTACAACTAATTAACATTTCCAACTGCTGACTGGGTGGTTTATTTGAGTGAGAAACCCATAACTCTTTATTATTGGATTACTCATTTTTGAGTTGTTTTGGTCCAGATGCTCTGCAGCCGCTTTTCAGAAGAGGTACGACTGACGGTAAACGGAGTAGTTGGTTTACCACCAATTACTGCTATTTCACATCAAACGGTACGTTGAGAGTGACTATTTGGAAATGCCTTAGTAACACTATATTTTGGGGATTTTCTGTCCATTTTGCTTTCAAGCATTACAACATTTTTCTTAGGTGATGGGTGGAAATTCTTTATCTCATAAATACAAAAGACATTTTGCTAATTGATGACTTTAATCATGTATGACTGTCAGCTAGAACTGCCCACTGTAAAATGACAATACTAATACACTTTTAAATATAATTTGTTTTACATCAATAACTTTTCAAAGTATTTTCTAGGTGGCAAAACACAAATTGCATGCAGAAGACATTCTTGAAGGGAAACAACGTTACTTTTATTCAATCGTAAACAAAGCCAGCCACTGTTTATTGTGTGGTAAGAACTTAGCAATGACATCAGTTCTGACACTGACGCATATGAGTATTTTTCATTAGTTGGCCGAATGAGTATCCGCATCAGCTTCTAAAGCTCTTTCATCCTTAAATGTATCACAAGAAATAAAGAAAAAGTGGCTCATGGTTGAATCGGCTGCCAGGACGCTCCAATCACTGATTTATCTTCATACCAAAGAGTTTGATCAAAACTCTATAGCATATCTGTTTCCACTCTTCAGGCTCAGAGGAGGGCCGAATGAGATGGACACAGGGCCGTAGCTATGAATCATGGGCCGTGTGCAGCGGAGATGACTGCAGGCACCTCTAACCCTCCCTCTAATCCGCCACCATTCTAACCACGACAACACAGTCTTTGTCTCCCTGCCTGCAACTCGAACCCGCCGTTCATCATACATGAAGTCCTGGGCCTTTCCTGAAAATATTGCCACTGTTTGACATTTAATCAGTCACATGACACTCTGTAATACCCCCCCAACCCCCAAACACACACAAACACACCCATTATTCCTCCAACAATTGTACATTATGACCCTCAGAGCTCAGATGACAAGCCTCTCCATGTTGGTTCCCATGCTCCCCCACCCCCGCCCCCCCTCGAGTTATCAAGGTGTAAGAAGGTGGAATGGATGGACTTACGGGTGGTCGGTACTGAAAGTAAGAAAGGGTTTGGCGCGCCAGCGGGGGTCCACCCCCTCCACTGAACTCCTGAACCCCTTCCCCTCCCGCTTCACGGGCTAAACCTTTTAACACGCGCCATTCTCCGCCGGGTCAGGCCGAGGTCTCCAGCCTTTCACGCGTTAGCCGCTAATGAGGTTTCAAAATCTCCGAGCAAGGTGAGGGGAGTCTGACCTCTACTCAAGAAACTGAGCCACGTTGAGAAGGCAGCACTGTTGGTAAAATCACTTCTGACATTAAACCGCAGAACAATGTGCAGTGGTCTGGCAGCGGGGATACACTGAGAGAAGTGACGCTCGCTCAAAGGCTCAGTCTGATCTAAAACATTATCTACGATGCTTTTTGGTAAGTCCACCAATTCATCCAATTAAATCTAATCGAGAAATTATTTAACGCTAGCCTACTTTTAGCTTAAGTACTTGTGGCACCAGAATGTGAGTCAAAACTCTGTTTGTTTTTGGTGCAAAGATCAGAGAGCTGCAGCATCTTTCATTATTTTTCAGATGTTGTTTACCTTCAGAGAAGTTGGATTGTTTCTTGAGTCAGTTTTGGAACTCTTAAGTTTGATGTGAGCTGGAAACAAATGCGCTGATTGTTAAGAACTTGGAAACATGTCCTAATCTTTTTGTTTTTTGTAAACCCAAAATCTCTTTAGACTAGACTGGAAGTAGGGTATTTTGAAATGATAGGAATCTCAACAAGCATAGGTAATACTACTCTGCGAGAGAGAAATGACTCCTGAAGTAGTGAAATGGAGAAAAATGGGTTTAAAGTTTCCAGGTCGTAAAACTAAAGTAGCCTTCATTTTAGGCCTTCAAAGGCTGATTATTTTACAACAAAAATATCTTTAAAAAAAAGATACTGACTGCCCTCCTCCTTATAATGCTCAGAAAATAAAAAGTAAAATGTATCAAGAAACAAAATCTGTTCTGTCAGCTTTCTTGTCTCTTTCAACTATTCTTTTTTATTATATTTTTATTATTTACAGCATGTAGTTCATTGGAATTAAATCTCTTTTGCATTGTGTCTGCCTCTCTATTCAAAAATAAGATCACTATATCAATAAGATCCATTTATTCACAATTTAATATATTTAAATATGTAAAATAAAGCTTTAACAACACCAAAATGCATGAATTCTGTCAGTGGCCTGTTAGCTTTAGAAGGAGCTTAGCTGTTTGTTTTTCTCTCCGTCTTGATTTGATTCAGTAACATTAACATTTAGTTATTATCTAGAATTCGTTTTTATGAAGATGCCGGTCCATCAAAATGTACATTTACAGATAGTAACGAGGCAAACACAACAAGTTGGGCTAATTTAGTTTAAACTTTAACTTAAGCTAACCAGCTAGCTTGGATGCAGTATAGCCCTCTGACATTAGCCGTTTCTCTGGCAAAGAGTTCAATACGTGTGATTTCTAGTTCACAGATCAACAAACCAGAGTTCAGTAATGTTTATCATTCTGTTTCGTAATAAATGCACATTTATTGTGGCAGTTTTCGCAAATGGCAGTTTTCGCAAACATTATAATATTCTAAATAATTTTATATTAAAATAGTAAAGCAGTCAACATTTAACACAATAAAAAAAAAAAGAAAAGAAATGCAGTTTTTGCATATTGGCTATTACTAAACATAATGTTAAATATACTTACATTTCCATCAACATTATCATCAGGAAATTTAAAATGAAATGACAAAATATGTTATTAACAGCATTTATTAATAGTCCCCTTTGCTTGATATTAAAAAGACAGTTAGGTCCAACTATGTTTTAATTCCTAAAAATAAATATTTAGGAATAAACACGAGTCACCAGTTATTTGAATAGTGCTCAACATAAGCGGTGGCTACACTATCATCAAAAAATAAAGTAAAAACAAACAAACAGATTTTTTTATAGTTTTAAATTAACAACAAATAAACTGACTACTCATCACTGTTTTTATAACAGATCTTATTTTTTATTGAGGAGAGTCAAGTTGGGCTTTCCATTTTTAGAAAATAAACCAATGACAATATTACAAATAATGAAATTGTTACATCATTCACAGGGTTACAGTCAATATACATTTATACAGAAATACAGGATCTCCCACATCAGTCACAGTGGTCTGAACCGGCACTGGTTTACAATGTGGGCTTTAGAGGACCGGGGAACACGTGGAGATCCCCTGCCTGTACTTGCCAACAGCCAGAGTGGTAGTGGGAGGGGGGTGTTAAGGGGGGGCAGGGAGGGAGCAACAGAGGGGAACACAGGGTCATGTTTGGGGTAGGGGGGGTCCGAAGGTTTGTCCAACAGAGGGAAAGACGGGCTTGTTCTGAGCAGCAGCCAGCGTTTGTCCGTCAGCATCCTGCTGACGTGTCCAGAACACTGGAGCTCTGCCTGCTGCAGCATTCACGGACTCTCTGCACCTGAAAATATCAACCCAGCGAGCTACATCTGACCACCACGGCAGCAGAGGGCGCTCTGGCACTTTGTGCTGCACCCATTTAAAAAAAAAAGAAAAAGGGAGCCATTTTCTGTCCGTCCACAACAGGAGGCCGACCTCTCGCTCTGACCGTGCCGTAGCTGGGCGGCGTTCAAACAAGCAGCCCAAGTGGGCACGGCCTGGCACGGCCCGTGTTTACGCACACCACCGTGTAACAGTAACACTGAGACTTAACGGTTTTCCTCCGTCCTTCAAAGAAATTGGCACACGGTGAGGGGCAGGACTGAGTGGTTTTCACTTTGCTTCACAGATGTAAGAGGAGAGAGTACAGTATATTTTGCTGAAAGTTGCAGTTGGCAAACTCTGTGCGAAACCGTCACGAGCGTCACGACCACACTGCTCCTACTTCAGTTTCCAGAGGAAAAACTTAAAAAAAAAACTTCCTTCTTTTTTTAAAAACTAGAGTAGCTGGAGTCAGCATGTGTGGGTGGTAGAATTTTGGTGCTTTTAAAAAATTTACAATAAAACTCCATCAAAAAAGTTAAATAATGCATATTGTTTCTGGAAAGTGAACGGTAGAAAACAAACTGCATTAAAGGGGAAATAAGCAAGTGAATGTAACATAAAGGGCACAAATACCTTTCTGTATATACACAATGGACATACAGTGGATTTAAATTCCCCAGTGATCCAATGTTCAGTTCATTACTGTGATTTACAGTAATGGACAATAATTTAACTTGAATTAAATATGTATTCTGATTTCATGGAGGCGATAAAAGAAACATCACCATATCAAGTCCAATTTCTTTTTGAAATATGCCCTCCATATAAACTGAACCAAGTTATAGTAATTTGAGTTCTATACATTTTTCAATAGTATAGAATTTGGACATCGTGGGGCTTTTTTTTCCACAGCTTGGGCTTTGGTGTAAAGAAAGCGGCCAACCTGCCGTTGGAAAAACAAGTCAGAAACACTTGACGTAAGTGCGTCAATTACTCCTCCCGCTATCACCGCTCAGCTTGAACTGCAGCAATGTCTTTTTTTTTTTTTTCTTAAATCATAAGATAGATAAATACTTAATGCAGTGCTTTCAAACACTCCTCATTCAATCAAAAGGTTTTCTTAAAACTCCTTCGGATAAAAATGGAAAAACAACAAGCTCACCCTTCAGAAGAAGTTCAACAAAACACATCCTCTCAGCGGCAAGAAAATACTGACAGTATATGCAACATAAAGTCAACTTCAGCACTACTTTTTTTTTTTTTTTTAAATCTAGCAATAAGCATGCCCGCCCTGTTTTAAAGTAGTTCCTTGAAGCAAAGTTCAAGGATAATTGCTTGATTAATAACTCAAAGTCCTGGCAGCGTCCGTGGACAAGCATCCGAATGAGCTTTAATGGGGCCGGAGCAGGAACTCGCCAGCCTTGTGTGTACTTTAGATTCATTTCTTGAACAACATTAGGCGTTTTTCTCCTGACGGCGGAGTATTTGCCGTACCGTGAGAAGACGTGCAGCCTCAGCCTCACGAAATGAAACTGATGAGCTGTTAAGTCTTGAGAAATGGAAAAGGAAGACGGTTTATAAAGCAAACTGCATGTTGGCATGAATGGCATTTAGGTCACAGCGTCACTCCGGCGATGACTAACGGCTCGTGCTTTGTCCTCTTCCCAGTTTTATATTTTAGAAAAGCTTCCAAGGAAATATCCCTTCTCATGTGTCGCACTAGGGATGGAAACAACCAAGGAGAGGATTGTGGGGCAGAAAGACAATAATAAAAAAACCCTCCACTCGTGTCCTTGAATTCTCTGGGGGAAGATGACAGGTAACTCGACAGTGACTGAGGCTCCTTCAACCGGGGCTTTGGAGCTAAAGCTGTCTGTAGAGACGCTACAAAACCTCAGATCAAGTCTGAGGATTTGGTTTAAGCGAACATGGAAGCATTGTCCAGTCTTTCTTTCTTTCTTTTTTTCTTTTCACATACTTCAGTGGAATGCAGCATCAGGACAAGACAAGACACAACTGCCCCACTGACGACTGTCAGTTCGCCTGCTGCTGTTGGTGCTTATAAAGTCGCAGAGACAAAACCAGACAACTGCTGAAAGCCGGCTGTGTGGAGATCAGTGGGAGAGGCAGACAGGTGGCCGACAGGCATTAATGTGATCAAGGGGGAGAGAGCGAGAGAGAGAGAGAGCGAGAGAGAGCGAGAGAGAGAAAGAGAGAGAGGGAGAATCAGTGCCTGGACAGAGCGGCTGTGATCGGGGGTGCGGCCGCCCCGCTGTGACCGGACACATCTGACCGATAGTTCACAGCTGGACGTCCATGTCTGGCTGTCAGGTCTCGGAGCGGAGCCCAGTAGGAACTCTGCACTGCTGATATCATTTAATGGCTGTGTACATAAACCCACGCCTGCTTCACTGTCTCCAGGGATTCACGGCATTGCAACAAACTCCACCTTTACCCCCCCCCCTGCATAACCCTTTACGCCAGGTTACAGATGACGACGTAAACAATGATTGACAGCTGTGTACTCGAGAGACAGCATCGCTCACGGGGGGGAGGGAAGGTACATACAGTACATGTGTTATACTGTCTGTAAAATGAAATCAAAACCAGTCACAGGGAAATGCTGTTTATCTACATGGTTTTGTGCTCCAACATGATTCATGTTTCATAATAAATGTATAAGCATTGATGGAAGATCCAGAGTGTTTGTTGGAGTCAAACAATAGACTCAGTGCAGGAAAAAAAAAGAAAAGAAAAGAAAAACCTAAAAAGTAATAATAACAACTCAATAATATCCATACAGAAATTGCAAAAATATAACACGTTGCATTTTTTGTTTTTTTTTAATTCAACAAACGCCTGATTGTAAAGTCTATTCATGACCGCGTGTGGTATCAAAACTTTAATACTTTAAACGTAAAAATGTCTTTTTCAAAAGGAAAAACTGGCAGAAGAATAAGAAGAAACACGGGAATATAATGCAGCCACATTATACTCTGTAAAGTGTGTCAAATCCAAGCTCTTACCAAACAGAGTTCTAGTAGCTGCAGCAAATCAAAGCACTGTGAAATTAACCACTCACTCAGCATGCTATCAAACACAAGTCCCGACGCTTCGGGAGCCACCGCTTCCTTTGTGCGCGTGGGGACGTGTGTGTGTGTGTGTGTGTGTGTGTGTGTGTGTGTGTGTGTGTGTGTGTGTGTGTGTGTGTGTGTGTGTGTGTGTGTGTGTGTGTGTGTGCGTGCGCGGCGTGTGCATGTGTGCACAGCCGGCGTCGGAGATGAAGGAGGATGCTATAACGGGACGTACTGTATGTGTGTGGACTCTGATGTAAACAGTAGAACCTGTTTCTTTTTGTGTGAATCTACGTAGGACGTTGTTTGTTTGTTTGTTGTTGTTTTTTTTCCCTTTTCTCCGCAAGCTATTTTTTTTTTTTTTTTCTCACAAAAGAAAGGAAAGAACGTGATGTTGAAAACAACTTAGATCCTTCAGCGTGGTCAGTTCTTCTGATCGGTTACGACTGTTTCCGGGTCATCTTGTGATGGCAGGCCAAGTGCGTCTGATATGTACAGTACAGGACCGATGACTGGGGGAGTGGGGGGGCGGGGGGGGTGCAGAAAGGGGGAAGAGTCCTATTTGGCAGGCTGTGAATACTTCACTGTGGAAGGAAGAAATAAAAAAAAAAAAAAACTTGTCATTTTGTCTATAGTGAGAGGAAGCATGGTGAGACGGAATTCTTCATCACAAAATTTCACACAATATAGAAAATTACTTGCAATGAGGAAAAAAAAAAAAGTTTTTTTTTTCTTTTCTTTTTCTTGAGTGTTGATTTCACCGTGTGAATTGTCAGTCTGAATGAATGTGTTTTTGACATCAGTCTATGCCAAATGTTGTCCATTTCATGTTCTTTTTCTTTTTTTAGATCTCTTTTCTCTCCGGGGGAAACAGTTGGGAGTGCATCGTCGCGCCCCTCACTCTCCTCTCCGGTTTGCCTTTCAGAAGGCCGCAGAGAGCGCTGTTTCCTCACGATGTCAAAAATTAAGAAGATGCAAAGACAAATATCCACACCTTTTGTTGAGGATGGCCTCGTCTCCCCAACTCTTCCTTGTTTTCTTTATATTTTTTTTTTGCCCTTTTAAAGGGTAGCTTTCCTACTCAGTTCGTCTAGTGTACAAGCTTATATCATCTATAAATTTAGATAAACTCCTTGCCTTTTCTCAGTTTTCTTTTTTTTTTTCTTTAAAAAATTCTTTACAAAGTTATCAGAAGAAACAAACCCCCCAAAAAAAAAAAAAAAGTTAAACTTCAAATAAAAATTGGTGGAAGATTGAAAAAAATGCGTTGCTGGTCACTTCCCATGTTTCTGGCTCCATAGAGGGGTCGGCTGTGTCCCTCTGAGGCCTCGGACACTTGGACTTTAGTTTCCACAACTCTCCACAGCTGATCCCAAAGATGCAGCGAGGGAGAGTTGCGGCGAGGGGACAAGAGGACAGAGGGAAGCGGAGAGGGGAACGTGGGGGGGATGAGCGGTAGTCTGGTGGGAAGACCAGATACACTGTAACGCAGCAAAAAAAAAAACGAAAAATAAAACATCCACTCCATCCTCCGCAGCCAGATCCCTGCATCCCGACCGCCTCCCCCCCCCACTCCTCCCTCCCCCCTCTGCTCCGCTCGGGAGGGTCAGACCTCCACCGACTGGATCTGGTTCATCTGTGCCCGCATCATCTGGACGCTGTTGAGGATCTTCTTTTGATGGCCCGCTAGCGTCACACCAACCCTGAGGATGTCACTGTGAGGGGAGACAGATGTCAGGATTGTGTTACCACAGACTATAAACACTCCTGCCGAATATATCTAGTGTACAGCATCTATGCATTCTATCTATCAACAACATCATATCGCAACAGGGAGGCATGACGAGAAGGCTGGCGGCGGAGAACAGCTGAAAAATGGAGATGACAGCAAAGTAACAGGCACGAAACAGCTGCGCGTTCATCCATCTTTGAGGCCAGGAAGCTTTTATAATCGCAGAAAATTTTTTGGATAACCAGTTTAGTGTATTGTGACTACTGACTCATGCGATGAACCCCTCCCATCTCCTGCCACCAGAACAAATGCAAAGACTTACACATTCACAACATCTCATTGACTCGAGTGTATTGTAGAGGCCACATTAAAACGACAGAATAAACAGCGAGTTCTCCCCTCTGTATCAAGCCAGTGGCATCAGCTTTCTTATCCATTATTCTCCGAATTCTGAATCGCAACAGTAATCACGTTTATTGGATTACACATTACAATCTGTTTTGTTCTAAGAATCGAAAGCTCAACATCTCCGCGGTTTAATCTCTGGCTCGTGATGCTTTCATCCACAGACAGGAAATTATTTTTATCTGTTTTCTCTACAGGTGGCATTCTTAACGAGATTATATCTCGTGTGTAAGGAGGATTTTTTCTACCCTCGCATTTTGGCTAACCGAACCCATATTATGATGTTTCCTCTCCATCCTTAAACTGAGGTCAAAGAGAGGCCTGCTGAACACATGGCAGAGAATAAAGGGCGATGTTGTGGCTTTGAGCTATTGTGCCCGCTGTTCAGCCTCGCAACTGCAGCGTTACGATCTGCTAATTACATGCAGTGCAGCTAGCGACGTTTTTACAACGGGCCAGAGGCAGAGTCTGGTGCTTGTTCAGGTTTTCGGGATGCAAACGAGACTCGGCGAACTATCAGGCGATAGTTTTCCTCACAGTTATCAGAGTAATTCAGCACTTACTCCATGGTCATCTGGGACACCACATCAAATGTGGAATAGTCAGCGCCGGAAAAATTGTCTTTGTATTGGCCCATCTTGATGGCATCCAGCCACTCGTCCACAGTGCTGAAGCTGGAGAAGTCTGGGATGCTGCGGTCCAGGAGAGGGAGGTGAACACTGAGGGGGGGGGGGGGGACACAAGCAGGAGCCATTAAGAATAAGGGTAATACAAAATGGCAGGTTTAAAGTCGTAGACAGCCCAGACCACCTGCATGTGATTCAAACATGAATTATTACATTACATTTTTCAAAAGCACAGAACTCGGAGAATCCCACTGGCCTTGTCCGTGAACCAATATTTTCCAAACTGATTCCTCATAAAGTGTATTTTCCAAATGAAGTGATAGGCTTTAAGGAGCCAATATATCTCCTCAGTGTCTGTGGAAAATCTGGCTCTCGGTCCTGCACGCCACCACAAATGAAAGTACAGACGGGGGATAATGGAGATCAGTAAACCCCTCGCTCTCAAAGGAAACTAACACCCAGAGCAGAAACGCTTCAAAAATGTTTTGTTGCGAGAAACGCACAACTGCTTCGGTCCAGGTTTTGCCCGAAGCATTCGTGGAAAGGATTTGATGTATCAAACCGAAAGGCTTTAATTTACATAACCGCTCGGCGCCACGAGAAACGAGAGACACTGCGATCGGGGCAAAAAAAAATAAAGGCAACCGTGCCACGGATGGCACTTTGGCAGGAGCAATGGATTTCCTGTTCGGAAGAGGAAAGGCTTTACATTGAGAGGAGATCAGATGCATTATATTGTTCAAGATGTTATCCACATCAATGTGAAATGATGCTAAAACCAGAGGCCTGTCTTGCGGGAGGCCTGCAGAGACCAGATAAAACACACATGTAGATCTCGCACTGAGAGTGAAGGGCAGAGCAGGGGAGTAATGAAGAACACACGTCTGACACCAGCCTGCGCCATGTGTTATGACTACGAGTGAGACCGGCAGACGAAGCGAAACGCAAATATATCGCGTAAAACAAATTCGATCAACTGCCGAACTGCCGAACTCACCCCGAAGATAACGGGGTCATGGCCTTCAGCGTGTTGGGGTTGCGGATCATCTTGTCCAGGTTGTTGACGATCTGGCTGAACTTGGGCCGGTTGTTGCGTTCCTTTTGCCAGCAGTCCAACATGAGCTGGTGCAGCGCGCTGGGACAGTCCATGGGTGGGGGCAGCCGGTAGTCCTGCTCTATGGCGTTGATGACCTGCAGGGGGAGACAGAGATCTCTAACGGTTGCTATGAGGCGCTACAAAGAGGTGGATCGATTGATGGAGAGGAGAGGGAGCACGATCCAGTGGGGGAAGAAGTACTCTTTCTTTACGTAAGTACAAATACAGTCCTGGACTCCAAAAAAAGTGCAAAAGCATTTGCAACAAAATGTTAACTGTGATGAATTGATGCATAAGTGTAATTTTGCTGTTTGAGGTGGAGCTTGTTACAGCTACTTTTATATACAGTTAGGTTGCTCCAAAGGTTCACAAGATAAATCGGAGGTGTCGTGAGATCATTTGTGTGGAAGGAGAGAAGAAAAAAAAAAATGTATTGATTTATTCAGACTTTTATCTCAGCGTTGTTATTTTTTCGTGAAATATTGATACATTTTACTTTTATAAAAATGGGATATGTGAGAAGTTTAGAGGGTGCCACTGCTAAAAACTCGCAGACATCTGAAATGTGACAAGGGGGCTCCAAGTAGATACTGAAGTAAAGAGTCACACATCCCAAATGACTGGGAACCATTGATTTCATATTTAACAAAGTGTTTTTAGAATCTTGACCTGAAAAATAACCTACTGTAACTATCAGAAAATAAAGTGTTACATTACTCTCTGGAATGTAGTCAAGTAGAAGTATAAAGTAACATGTATCCCAAACTACATACATATACAGTATGAATAAATGTACTGAGTTTCTTTCCACCACTTAGACGGTCCAATTGATAAACATCCTCTCTTGTATAGAAGTTATGGGTGTATAATAAACACGCTGTGATATGAGTTTTTGGATAATACCCCTAAATTTAAGAAGGGGAAGTATAACGAGAGCATCTGTTCCTCTCACCGTGCTGAAAACAACTGCTTTACTCATTACTGTGTGTTACCGCAAAACAGTCAAAACTGTTAAATTAAAGTTATTACTTAAAGACATATAAATGTATAACTACATATATTTGTGCACAAATCACCGCGTTAGCTCTCCACGTGTGGAGTTGTTAAACACCAGTTAGGTCATTAAGAACATAAACCTTATTCCACCAACTTCACATTCCTGCCAGATGTGACCTCATTTCTGGCCTTCACAAAGTATTTAATGCTCTCCGTCTCTCTGCAAAGCCACATTAAAAATTCGTCTGGCTTGGGCCAGTGATGTTGTTGGTCGAGGGGCACGCTGAGGTGGTGCACGGCTAACAGAGTGAAACAACCCGGAGGACACTTGTGAGGAGGACGCACAATCCCCTGCTCATTACCGGGGCCATTAAAGAAGCTGCATTCAGACTCGGATTAATCTCATTCATGAGACCTCCAAACGGGGACCCCGATGGAGCAGAAACACTATCTGGAGCTGCTAATAAGATAACCGTTGAGGTCCTCAGTCCCTCTCAGCACATTAGTGTTCTCACTTTCAATTTGAAACTATTTTCATTATCTCTCTCCCCATAATTTGCTCTCTCCTGCGCTACCCAGAGGGAGATAGGAAATAGAGGCTCCAGTCAAGAGCAGAAATTGTCCACTGAGCACTGCCGTGCATTTCAAATGATCTGATTATGTCTCTGTGGTGAGTGTGGGGGAATTTTCATATAAAACCCATGAGTGAAAGCTGCTGTTTAGCTGCGGGAAAGCAGATACAATGACAAAACCGTTTCTCTGAGGAGTCTGAGGCTGTAATGAAACTCAGCCAGCAGATGATGTATGTGTGTAGTGAGGCCTTGTTTCAAAAAAACTTTTCAGGTTGGGGGCGGGGGGGATTTGACTGAAGAATCAACAGCAACTTTGAAATAAAAATGACTAAAGGCAAGGCAAGGTAAATACATACGTCTTGATTGGTCATGTCCCAGTAAGGCCTCTCTCCGTACGACATGACCTCCCACATGACGATCCCGTAGCTCCACACATCACTAGCGGAGGTGAACTTCCTGTACTGGATGGCTTCGGGTGCAGTCCATCGGATAGGAATCTTCCCTCCCTGCGAACACAAAGAGCACAACCTCAAGAGCGGGAAGGCAAAACCGCTCCAGAGGGAGAGGGGGAGAGGGGGAGAGAGAGAGAGAGAGAGAGAGAGAGAGAGAGAGAGAGAGAGAGAGAGAGAGAGAGAGAGAGAGAGAGAGAGAGAGAGAGAGAGAGAGAGAGAGAGAGAGAGAGAGAGAGAGAGAGAGAGACATCGTTCACGGCAACAATGCCGACAGTAACCCAAACTGGGAGGTGGATATAACAAAACCCCCCGGGAGTAAAGTGTGGAACATGAAATACGGGAGGAGGAGGGGGAAGGGAAGAACCGGTGAAGGGGGGATGTTTGAATCGATAGGGAGAGCACTGTGGTGTACGTCAGAACTTGGCACGGGATGAATGGGATTCTCAGTCGGGGCCGTTCATCATTCACAACATCATTTAAAAAAAAAGAAAAAAACATATTTGAGGAGGCGGGTCGACCCAGTTTTAGTCAGACGAGACTCGAATGTTTCTTACCAGAGCGCTAGTGTAGGTGGGGTCCGATGTGTCGTCCTCCAGGAAGCGCGAGAGACCAAAGTCGGACACCTTGCACACGAGGTTGCTGTTGACCAGGATGTTTCGGGCAGCGAGGTCGCGGTGCACATAGTTCATGTCGGCCAGGTATTTCATGCCCGAGGCGATGCCGCGGAGCATACCCACGAGCTGGATCACCGTGAACTGCCCGTCGTTTTGCTGTAAAACAGACATATTGTGTTACAATACCTTTTTTATTTTATTTTTAAATAGGAGGTGCGCTTTTAAATTCTGGGTCCCCTGACAATATGTGCATACAATTAATTCAATGTTGTAATTTAAGTCAAAGACACACAAACGGTGGACTTTATAGTGTTCCACAATAGTGTGGGGGCTTCAAGCATCACAGACGGGCGTTGTCTCAACAAAAGAAATATGGCGTATGAATTTGAATAATGGTCTAAACACCCCACACAGTGGGTTTAAGACAAAACATCTAAAATACCTTCTTTTGTTTCACTCAGTAAAAGTTGATGACTTTCCCTTCTTGTAGATAGTCTTCAGAACTTGATGCACCTCCTCTTAACAAAAGGTGCCTTTATTAATACAAAATGATTCCCACTCGACTCCTTTTTGTCAAATTCTAATTTGTTCTTTTCGACATGTCTACTTGTAACCCAACCCTGTAGCGTGGCTGATGCCGAAGAGTTACTTTGTAGTATTAGTTTCTATGGAGGGGCCCTGCAGGACACTCACGGCCAGGTTGGGGTTGGGCTCAACTGGCCTCGGCAGGACTAAGCTGGGTCTGGCTGGCTGTCTACAGCTGTTCCCCCTCCCCGGTTTGGAGAGGGCTTTACCCCATGCACGGGGAGCGTCTGGAGCTGTGGCGCAGCTGTGCCTCCAACTGTGCACACCTGCACTCTCCCCACCACCCACCACGACACCCGGAGAACACAAGATTCCAGAGAACACAAGATTCCAGAGAACGGCCACCGGAGCTCGGGGACGGGTGTGGACGGACGCGAAGGCCCCTGAGAGGGATTTGGAAGGGCAGGTGAGCAGCCCCCCCCCCCCCGAGCGCAGCCGTGTTAACGGCCTGCACGACCGCTCCGCCAGCCTCTTCTCTCTTTCCAACACTCTGCTGCTCATTACCGGAGCGCAGGCTTCTCCTCACGTCAAGCTGCTGTTTCCCGTGTAACACAGCAATTAAGCAGAATGCATTATTCACGAAACCTTTCTCACTAATACATATTGCAACCGAGAGTAATACGTGTGCTGTGTTTGCATTTATTTTAATTGGAAAGATCCCACCAAAGTCTTTGAGGTCAAGTTAAGTGGACGAAATAAGCGGGAGTTTGTAGAGCTGTGTGTCTTGCATGATTTATTTGTATGTAAATAACGTTTTATTTCAAAGATGGACTTTCGTTGGGGTTCAAGCCCCAAAGGGGCAGAACCCTATTGCATTTGTGTTGGTTTGTTATTATTTGTTTTGTGCCGAAGCGGCTCAAAATCCCATGAGCTTAAATGAGTTAAAGGCATAAAACGTGGCCCAATAACTGGAAATAATGTGCTGGCGCTTCCTAAGAAATATGATTCCAATCGGCCACGTGGCAGCGCCGTAATTAACGACCAAAAACACTTACCAAAAGCCATGAAAAGCTTTTTGACACCTTATTTATATGTCAAGTCATACAACCAATGGGCTAATCATCACAAAGCAAAACAAACACAAATCAGACTATAAATCAGAAATTGTTTGTCCAATCAATACAAGACTAGCAGGATATGTTTCATGATAATGTTGATCTACGTGTGCAAAACTATGTTGAAATCGCTCAATAAGGGGCCGCCAGTAGTTCCAAACATGTGCATTGGTCCGGTGCAGATTTAACCACAAATCAATGACAGTTTGTCCAAACATCACCAAACGTGCTGAATATTTTGAAGCCGTTGCAACATGACCCCTAATGCCACGAGATATGACTGGTGGGGATTTGAGAGTGCATTTACTGAAAGGCCGCATACATTGTGATGATGAAGCAATTGTGCGATTGGTCTCGCTCCTTCTTTAGACCGAATTAAACCAGCTGAAGGGACTTTGCTCAGCTTTGTGAAGCCGCTCCCTTCTGCCTTTTTGATTTTGGCAAATAGAACTGCTTTCTTCTGTTGAGAGAAAAAGGGGCTTGAAACTGCAGCTATATTTCTCTCGACTTCCGCTGCTTATAGTTGGTTCCGGATAGCAGTTCAGCTCAAATCGATCGATTGTCTTTGTACACAGCAGGTTTTTTCTGCAGGAGGCAGCAGGGGAGACGATCCTTCAGCAGGCGGCGCAGCACAGACTCCAGTGACCATTTTAAACAACCGCCCACCAATCACCTCAGAGACGACACCAACCATGTTCAGGGGCTTTGACACTGTCAGCAATTGTTGTCATAAACTGTCACCGCGAGGTGCCGCAGAGGTTCCCCGTTGTTTTGAATACAATGTGCTGTCAAATATGCTTAGCAAACATCTACATATATACAAACACCCTTCACCGCGAGATCAAATTCCAAAAAGAGCTGATGCTTTGTGTCTCTGAGGTCGGAGGCAGAATGCAAATAAAGACCGAGTCTGAACAGTGTGCTGACAGGAGCTTGCATGTCTTCTTCTTGCCGGTGGTTTTGATGTAGGCTTGCAGCAGAGGGCTTAAGCTGACTATCACGCTGGATATTAGACTGGGGGGAATCGTTTAAAGAGGTAGAGACTGTTTTCAGGCGATTTAATGATGCTGTTTAATTCCTTAATGACAGTAATTCTCATGCAATTTAATGGTCCTTATTCAGTGCATACATAATTTACTGTACACTACATCTGTGGCCAAAAAACAACAACTTTCTATTGTATATGGTGCATAAAGCAGCAGAGCATTTATTTATTTTTTAAGCCAATGGCTCATTTATAACGTGGCATTCTCACTGCACTTACACTGGCATACAGTGCTCTCCCTGTCCAATGAAGTAGAGAGTTCCCATTACATCATTTAAAGTTGAACTAAAAATAGACTTTTTTTGTCATAAATCAGAGGCCCTTTTTTGGCTCCTTCCAAAAATGTGAAGAGAGCAATTAGTGAGCATGAAAGCATACCAAAAAGTCATATAAGAAAAAAAAATAAGTTTTTATTCCTCTGACGTCCCAAGACGGATGGTGAAAGGCCGTGTGACATCTCATCTTATAGCCAGATTAATTTTTAAACATCTGACATCTCATTTTAAAGTATTTTAATTATTAATGCGTGTCGTAAACTGGGGAGCATGGCCGCTTCTCCGTAATATCCCTCTCTGGTTAGATTAGGAAAATAAAAAATCCTATGAACTTCTGAGCTCTGCATATTTCTTGTCTGGGGGAAAATAAGTGTGCGTTTCCCATATGCATCCGCGTATCCGCGCACAGTGCTGCAAAGTCAGCAGTGGACGAAATGTGCATTTAAATGCAAAGCAACAACAAAGGAAACATCAAAGAGAATCATAAGTCCTGGACTCTAAGTAGCAGACGAAGAAGAACATATTGAATATATAGAAAACAGCATGGAATAAATCAATACTAGGATATAACAGACACTCTAAATGTTAACAGAGAAGCATGACTGCACGGACTGAGAATACCTCTGAAGGAACTCATGATTGACAAAACTCTGTGAATAATAATCTTTCCTTGAAGTGGGATTACTGTGCATGAGTGTATGAACCAAGTCAAATTACTGGACAAATATGTGTGTACACACAAGAGTGTGTCTGTGTGCAACGAGGATATGAGTCCATGTTTGTCATCTATCCTAATAACTAAAGTTAAGTGCTACTCAGGCTGAATGATTCATCTTTTGTATATCAAAATTGTACTTTGAAAGAGTTTTCCGATTCTATTGAAAAAATAATAAGTTTGAGTTTATGCTTAATCATATCTTGTTAGTAAACCACTGCAAATGAAATCACAGATATTGGTTAAAAGAAAATATATTAAAAAAAAAAAAAATTACAATAAGCTGTTTTCTTCAATAGGCTGTGTTCAAGGTGAGACTTAGAAACGATGCAAATAATCAAAAAATCTGGCTGCTCACTCTGAGGAAGGAGTCCAGAGACCCGTTCTCCATGAACTCGGTGATGATCATGACGGGGCTGCTCTTGGTGACCACGCCCTCCAGGTGGATGATGTTGGGATGGTCGAACTGGCCCATGATGCTGGCCTCGCTGAGGAAGTCCCGCCGTTGCTTTTCAGTGTAGCCAGACTTCAGGGTTTTTATGGCCACAAACATCTCCCTTTTACCCGGCAGCTTCAGGTTACCGCTGCACACCTCTCCGAACTCTCCTGTGAAGATGTAACATGGAGGGGGAGAAAAGCAATGGTACTATTAAACTCAAAGCGATATGAGTGAGTAACATAAACAGCTTTTGTTCCTCCATTTGTATTTAGAAATCAACTAAGACCCGAGTTATTTTACAGCGTTATATTCCGTCCACGTCTCAGAGAGATTTTTCCATTACCTGCACCGATGACCTGTTCAATCTTCACACAGGATATATCAATCTCCTTGGCAAACTCCCTCACAGCCTCGTTGGGGTCCTCATATGTGAACGGATCAATATAAATCTTCATTCCTGGAGTCACTTGGAAAAAAGGAAAGAACCCTGTAATATTTGATTTTTGTGGTCACGCTTACACTCCTGCTGGCTTGACAGTCCCATGCATTCAGCCACATTAACAATCCATTCACCTTGCATTCGCACGTTGCTGTACAATTATGTGACTTTCTCGCGTGACATTCAGATGGTGAAGGTTGAGGGATGGAGGAGGTGGTGTGGTTACAAATGGCGGTTGTGACTAGTGCCTCGTGGCTACTGTGTGTAGCTATTCAGCCAGCAAGGACATGGCACCTGCAGTCTCCTTAGCTGTGATAAGGCACGTTAATATATATAGAGATATATCATCTGCTGTGAGTCATAGTGCCATTAACACTCAGGCGAGAATCCTGGACCCTATATCAGCATCGCTCAGCTCCACTCCAAGAAATAAATTGGCTCTCCTAAGCCCTGATGCCAGGTAAATTGGCTTAAGGTGGCCTTTAAGTGTTCGGGGACTTAAGTGTCCTGAGTTTTAAATCCGATTATTCGGCTCTCACCTCCACATCAGGCCCGAGGCTATTTCGGTGGATACTAAACACATGCCCGGTCTGCTGCAGAGCAAAACCTGGCACGCTAACGCTGAAGAAACGTGCTGCAGAGATGAACAGATGGAGAGGATCTGACCAGGCAAAACCCGCCCCCATTCCTAAAACCCTAAAATCTCTTCCCAAGCCGAAGCCCTGTTCAACAGACCACCCTCCCATGAGGGCCAAGCCCACCAAACGCAGGGGCAGAAGCCTGATCTGAGACCGGTGCGAGGACAGGATGCGCACAGGAACACGTTGGCTTCAGCTAAAAGCTGTGAAATAGCAGAATGTCTTACTGGCACACGTCTCACTGAATCACAGACTGGACTTCTTTACACAGCGTGATCGGATTATATTGGGAAAGCCGTTACCTTTTTTTTTTTAGAAGGGAATTAACATAAAAAGGATGAAGCGGGGTGGTAATTACGCAATCAAATAAACAAATTAAGATGGGGTCATAAACTTTGAGGTGGGATCTGCGTTTTTTTTTCCAATCATGCAGGAGAAAGACGGATTAGCTTTAATATCTTAGGCGGAGCCACGGTGAAATTACTTCTCTGCTCTTTCTCCCAGATTCATTTCCGCATTATTGTCATTTAAGCTGTGTCGCTACTGTACTTCAAGAAGACAGAAAATCATTGAGAAATTCCATTCATTCACTGAGTCTTTTGAATTTTTTTAACAATGGCAAATGACTCATGTGGCATTAGCATGCTAATGGCGTTAACGGGAGTGACGACTGACCCATTTCGACCACAATGGATTGAGTTGACTATGAAATGTGGTGATGCACAGAACACACATTTGAACATTGGTTTTTTGATGTGGTTAAATCCATGCTCCGAGCGAGCAGAGTCAGACAACAGGCAGGATTACTCGCAAGTGGGTGGGTGGTTGGGGGAGGGGGTGGAGGGGAGAGGGGGAGGGTTGGGGGGCAAATGAAGCGGCTCTGTGCTGGGCCGTAGCCAAGGACACCAGCGTGCAAGGTGGTAGCCATGGAGACAGGTGTGTGAGGCAGCCGCGGGCTGACTGACAGCCGTGGAGACGACTGTGTGAGATGGTAGTTATGGAGACAGGTGTGTGCGTGATGCTGAGGGGAGGAGCGCGGGCAGAGAGGAGTGGCGGTTTACTCACTGTGGCCGCTGGTGTAGTGCTGCAGTTTGTCTGTGTATTCTGAATCAGCTCGGTCAAAGCCACGCCTCCTGGGGGAAAGACAAAGAACTCTAGCTTCGGTTCAAAAAGAGAGAGCAGGGAGGGGCAGGAACACAGATCAAACAGCCCGCAGGTCTACCTACACTAAAGATACACCGACAAAGATCAAATGGAGAACCAGGAAAAGCTTCTTTTTGTCTATTTTTGGAAAAGGTAGCCAGCCACACAACACAAACCTGCCTTTTCCTTTGCAGTGCACAACAGCTGGTTAGCGACATGAATTGTTTGAAAATGAATGTTACATCTCACAAAGTCATGCAATGGGTCGGTAAACATAGTGAGCAAGTAATTATTACCAATTTTGATTTAGATGGGATTATGTAGCTTGTGTGATGCACTGTGGGACAGTTTGATAACGTTACTGCCAAAATAATATAGTATTCTACACAATTAGGCTGCTCGCCAGTTGAAGCTCAGCTGACAGACGAGGACATATTAAAATATCTTCTTAAGTTCTGTGAGAGGGCCATCACAGTGCATTAGAACCCTTTTTATTTCTTTGACTGTCCGACTGGCTCTCAAAACTCGATCACACACTCTTTCATTTCGCCCAGGCGATGTTCCCAAACGATCCCACAATGCAGTGCACAACCTGTTTCATTAAGTCGTCATTGTGCAGGAAACAAATATACTGGAGGGAGTTTACTAGCAGAAAGCATCACGTACAATCTCTACTGTGAATCAGGACACTGTAAAGGAGCTACGCTGCTTTTAATATGAGTGGCCCCGGTGGGATCTGAAACTCTGGCTTTGGCGGAGTTACAAACATTTGATACCCACTGAGCAGGAGCACCTAGAACTTTACTGTTGGCAATGTTGACATTTATATATTATTTCTTCTGCTGAAGGACTGGAATTTATTAAGAATAAATATCTTCAAAAACCAGATGGTTTCATCTCTTCGACTCACATTTACAATTTTAATAAGAATCTGCTTTATTGGCCAAGTATGTGTACACATACGAGGAATTTGACTCCTTTGCTCTCAGTGGACTTGTACGCAGGTCCAAGAGCAACGTTCGGAAGACGGATCGAAATGGACTTACAGCTACAAACAAGAACAATCATTTAACTTTGAAATATGCACATTCAAGCAGGTGAAATCTGCAAATTGTCAACAAGAATACAAACGTTCAATCCAACAGATCAAACACAACTGTGCTGAATAAAAGCACAGCAACTAAAAAAGGAGAATAGTCCGCTTTGTTGGCTCAAAGGCTCGTTTGAAAAAGTCTGGGACTGGACTGACTCACCGGTTACAGACGATGATGATGACGACCACAGCGATGAGGAAGACCAGGCCAGCAGCTGCCGAGCCAATGATGAGAGGTAGCTTCTCCTGAATACTGGTGTTGTATTCCTCTATAGAAGGGACGAAAGAAAAAAAACACGAACATAAACAAAGTGCCACACACACACACACACACACGCAGAGTCACAAGCTGACACATATGGGGAAGCATCTGAGCCTCTACATATGGTGGGAGCAATGGGTGACAGACAGACATACGGCTGGATGAACCACTGATCATCTTGGCATCTTGACTGGCAGCATGGACCGTTCACCAAAGCCCACTGAATGTGCTCCGACGCCGCGGATATGGACAAATCATCTGGCAGAAAGCGTGTGAAGTGAGCGGAGAGAGCATGTTTGGGTGAGACCCAGACTGATCGGGCAGCCAAGAGCAGGAATCCAGCTACTGAATGGGCACACGGAGGCGAGAGCCAGGCCCTTCTCTCTTGCGCGCTGCAAATGACACACGACTTCACAATTTCTGCCAGATACGGGTTGGTGAGATCCCCGTGGTTCTGGGGCCTTCCGGGTGGTGTAAATAATCATGGTATGAACATTAGGTGTTTAAAAATACTCATTAATGTAGTTGTAAAGTGCTCCTTTGTAGACGTAGTATATACAATTACAGCTGTGTTTTACTATGTTCATTTATTATGTTTGTACACCAGAATCCACTCGAGGCGCCCACAGAAAGAGTTTTAGTATTTGACAAATGCATAAATATATATTTTTTACTAACTACATTTTAACTGCGTTATGGTGCGTTAACAACATTTATGAAATATTGATGAAGTGCTTTTGAAAGCTAATTAGAGGGTGTTAAAGTAAAGTGTCTTTAACCAGAGCGGGGGAAACTCTGCTGAATACTGTTGGTTTATTACACGCCTGTCCATCTGTATTGTTTATGACCCTGAAATACAGCAAGCCTGAAGTACCACTAGCAAAGGACTATAAGGGAAATAAGGGAATTTATGAGTCTTGAGTAACTTGGGGAAAAAACATAAATCCAGTTGATAATCAGATTGTAATCAGATTAAAAAAGTTATAGTGCAAAGACTGTAGTTTAACCTAGTCATTCCCAAAGACTAGGTTGCAACCCACAGGTGATTTTATTAGGGTCGCCAAATAAATTATTTTCATCGTCTTGACATTAATATCTGCAGTCCACCTTTAAGGCAAATGAATAGGGCTTGAATATAATTTAATCTATTATGAAAGACTAGCGTACTTTCTGTTTGGATTACTGAAGAGAGGAATTCAACAATTGAATTGTATGTTTTCAATAACACCTGCATAAAACAAAGTTGTGATTCATCAAACATATATATGTATATATATATATATATATGTATATATATATATATATACATATATATATATATATGTATATATATACATATATATATATATATATATACATATATATAAATACAAAAAAAAAAAAAAAAAAAAAAAATAATATATATATAATATATATAATAATACATATATATATATACATATATATGTATATATATATACATATATATATATATACATATATATGTATATATATATCATCCAAATTGCTGGTCTACCTATTCAAGATAATAAAAGGGGATGCGGAAATGGTAGTAAAAATTAGCATTTCTCATGGTTTATAGATGAGGCCTATTGTGAATTGGGTCGCAATGGTTTGTCATTTTAAAAAAATGGGTCCCAAAAAGAAAAGTTTTATTCATTTTCTGAAAGGGACTCGTCTTCGTGTTCTGCTTTTTTCTTCCTTCACTTCAGCATTTTCAGAGCGCTCATCACAAAGGTACATTGTTTACTTTAAAATATGGTAATCAGTTTTTGACTGCACGGGGACATACAATCCAGGTGAAAATCCCTTTGGACTGGTCTACTTTAAAAAAAATCTAAATAACAAAAACTGAAAACACTGAGCCTGATATATCGTACTCAATATTTACAGCTGCGAGTCGGTTTTGATATATCTTTAGTGCCGGGATCCGTGCATGTGGCAGCATCAGCGATGTTGGTATAAAGGTTCAGGCTAATGATGGCCCTGGGCGCTGCAGGCTGAAGGAAATGAGATGTTCAGAGGGGGAAAACCCAGGCCTTGGCTCTAACAACCTCCATGACTGATGTTTACTGAACGTTCCTTCTTCTACCAGTACACGGTACGATGATAAGATTCAACCTCAACCTCGACTTCAAGGCAAACAGCAAACAGCTATTAATATTATATGTACAATGACACTTGTGCACCACATAAAGGAAAATAAATCCTGAATGCTGTAATATGAATACAGAAATAATTCCGAGTATAATGCGTGGTATGTTTCCCACTCGTCTGGTTTTGGAGCGCTTTAACTGTTTACTCCACAACAAGATTGCCTTTCATTCCCGCAGCTGTCTGCATCCATGCTACCCTGCATGGTGTGTCGATGGGCCAGGCATGAGAGGCGTTAACAGCCCTGCGTGCTTCGGGGAACATGAGCTGAATTCTCACCCTCAGTCATGGTCTGGAAGTACAGTTTGCCACTGTAGCGTCCAAAGCCGGCTACGGTGCGGGCCCGGACCTGGAACACGTAGATGCTTCCTGGCTTGAGGCCGCGGATGACCACCGTGTTGGTCTGGCTCCTGATGGCGGTTGCGTTATGTTCCGATTGGTCCTAGGAGAAAGGGGGAAAAAAATCAAAAAAACCGATTTGTTGAATTTGTGCACATTAGTAATTACAGTCCAATTGCAAAAGGCTAACAATTATGAAATGCCACGAGAAAAAATTACACAGTACGTTGAAATCCGAGACTCAGGAAGAACGAATGATACAACAGTATCAGCAAACACAGCACTTCATTTAAGTATTTACTCATTTTATTTGTCATTCTATTGGTCATTATAGCAATTTTAGGCAAATTATACTTTAAATGCCTTGTTACTATAAGCACAAAATGCAATACGGATCAAATCTTACGCTGGAATCTTGTTGAGCACTGTAAATGAAATATTGAGAGCAGAGATGGTACCGAGAAAAAAGCAGCGATGCTCATCTCGACATTTTATCTTTTAAACACAGACGGTAACCACAATAGAACAAATCTGAATGATTTGCCACCACACACACACACAAAAAGAGCATCACGTTTGTTGAATCTGCCGGGCTGAGAGATGGCACACATCCGGCAGATGCATTTTAAGAAGGTAGATTTGGTGGCAGTTTCAGGTCAGGCGGGCGTTTCTGAGCCGCGCCTTCTGATGATCAGAGCTACATTTCACTGCCGCGCTCCTGACAGGTCTGAGAGCAGCGGAGAGCGAGACTCCTTTTTAGCTGCTCCCTTCAACCCGCTGCACCGCGCTCACTTCTGAGCCGCAGCAGGGGCCGGGACAATTGTTTTGACAGCTCTCTCCAGCAGCGTCAGAAAAGGCGAATTAGACTCAGAAGTGGAACGGCTCAGCGTGCCGACGAGAAGCTCGACAAACGCTCCGCGTGTGTGATGGTGATCTGTGAGCGGCTGCGTGCGTTTTTAGTGATCACTGTGCATTGAGTCGACGCGGATGTGTGACTGCGAGTGTTCTTGTGAGAAAGTATGCTGATTCGGCGGGAGCTTGCCCTTTCGATACTATTTTTACAGCAGTCGGCGCACCATTGTTTCAACCGCAAGTCTCTGCGCATCAATCCCCTGTGGCCCTACTGCAGGGCTGAGAGCGGTTTCCTTTTCCAGTGACTGACCGTGATTATAATTGAAAGAGAACGAGCAGAAGTTCTGAGCAATGTTCAGAAGCTCTGACTGCATGCCTCCTAGTCTGTGCTGTTATGCAAACGAGTGTGAGGGGATACTCTGAATTTAAATGTATAACTAAACAAAAGAGTCTGTGTTTTTTTTATTTTTTTTTTAACATTAGCGCATCATTTATTCAGGAAACGGAACTTGTGTTTAATATGGATCAGTGAGGGCCTCGGAGGGAGAATGTGGTGCTGCGTCACTGATACCTTTTCATAATACTGCAGCTCATAGTCCAGGATGACTCCATTGGGCTGGTCCGGCTGGGACCAGGAGAGCGTGATGCTGTCCACCGTGCGACTGACCTGGTGCATTATGGACACCGTGGACGGGGCTGCGAGGAGACAAAGACAGTTGGTTAAGGACGAGGCAAATCAATCGCAGCGGGCTCCACTAAGTCACGCACAGAGAGTTTTATAGCATCTTTAATCTCGGAGACAAACACCAGGTTCTGCAAAGGTGTTCTACGTAACGCCATAAAACCGGTGTAATATACTGCAGTCTCCGTTTTAGAGGGTCTCACGGCGAGACGTGCACTGCAGGTTGGCAAGTTGCAACACCGGCTAAACCGCACCAGCAGCCTCTCGGGACTTCCCGGTGTCAACTGTGATTTTCATGTGATTAATTTACTCTTGTCAAACCGCTGATAACAGACCACCTTCTCCAAATAAATCCTTTTGAAATCACCAGACCACCATGCATTACATGCAGGAAGCCCATTGTGCGGGCCGCATGAACTAAACAAACAAACTGCGCAAATCACAAGTCACAAAATGCAACACATCATTTCGGTGCGGTGCTCTTGCCTTCCACTTTCTAATTTGCCCGACTGAGTTGTTTATGCACGCAGACGGCAGCGTAGAGGATCATAGCAGAGGTTTTCTATGCTACAAAACCACGTGCTTTAAATCACTGCCAACATTTCTTTTTTTTTCTATTTAAATTTTTATATAATTTTCTTTCCAGGCACATGCTGGTTTCCTTTGCCTTTCAGAAGGTATACAAATCAACACTTTGAACTTTGAACTGGCTCTATATGGATAGGCCAACACAACAGCATTATTTATTTCCCCAGGTGACATGGACTCCGCCTCTGAAAATCAAGTTAAAAATGCTGTGACATTTTAAGGTTTGCGAGACCCCTTTGAACTGCATTTAAAGTACATATTTGTTTTACTACACTGATAATTACCATTTGAAGTTTTGCAGCATCCCAAACTACACCATCTGCTTAGTAGCAGTATCACTCGATGATGATGCAACTTCGCAGAAAGACGAGCCACGAGACTGGAATGGATTTCCTTACGAAATCAAGTTTTAAGTCTCTGCAAGTTGATTTTTAATGCAACAGAAACAATATCTCTCTCAAAGACGGAACATCAAACTAAACACAAATGGAAAACTGTGGGCCGTGATGTGAAGTAAACATTTTTTGTGAAATTAGAGCCATTGGTATGGGTCCTTTTAACAAAAGCCAACGAATTACTTTATTGTATAATGGCGAGCAGTCATCATGTACAGTTGGACAAGTGGTGAGTAGCGTAGTAAGTTTACTGTAAACACTGTATCCGTCTTGTAAACATCATTAATACAAAAGTAGCTTTTCTTTTAGCATTGGGTTACTTTATATTTCAATGAAGTGACGATCTCTTTTCTTCTTTTGCATCAAAACAAATAAAACTATTTCACCCCATTGCTTGAGTTTATTCACATATATTCAAGTGAACACTTGAATTGTTCAGACTTGTTACGTCATGGGTGGCCCACTACAGTCTTGCGTAGCCTCGGGACTTGAAACTTGGTACATTCTTTTCAGTACAACCATAAGGTCAGGGGAGCGTGATCACCTCACGTCCTCCAACAACCATTAAGATTAGTTCAGGGTGCCGTGGGTCAGTGTAAAGCTAAGAGAAGCTGAAGATAAAAAGCTCTGTCTGGGGAGCCTGGCGAGGCCTGCAGGCCTCTCTGTCTGAGCCGCTCTGTGTGTTTATGTGTGTGTGTGAAAGGGTAGGGTGGGCTGTGGAGGGAAGGAGGGGTGCTGGCCAGGATTTATGAACACCAAGGCCCACACTCATCCCCTACAGGCCCGTGCTGCACACACACATGCAGCCCTCAGCCAGCAGCACAGTGGCTCCCCTGAGTCCCAGCAATAAAGACAGAAGTCTCTCCACCGGCACGCGTTCTCTTACGGAAAATACACTGACTGGGAAATTACAACCGCCACGCCTCTATAATCAAAGATTCTGAGGCTGCATGTGTGTGGGTTTTTTTAATCTTCTGTATATAATATGGATTCTCTTGCAACTATCTGTCCTGAAGCAGGGGGGAAAATATAGCGTGTAAGTGACCACTTAGTCAGAGCCAATGATAAGGGAAAAAAAGAAAAGTCCCTCATTCTCATCAGCTAATCAGCTCTGCCTTGCAGGCACTCTGACCCAAACAGAAGCATCCACCTCGGGCAACAAATTATGATGTCTCATATAAACTGGTGATGGTCAAGAGACTGAGCATGTCCTCATGTGCTGCTGCCAGCAGATAATAAATAGACGATCCATATTTCATCTCCGCGGAGCACTTACGCCATGATGGCCTGCGACTCTGCAGCGAGCATACATCATGACGCTTTCCTGGGGCCGGAGGTAGCAGTAATGTATACAGTATCCGGTCAGGACTCCGGCCTCCGGAATCTCCTCCATCTCACTGTACACACTAGTTTGTTTGCAGTCGCAAGACGACAGCCTAATAAGGCAAACAGCTACTCTAAGAGGAGCTCACGAGTATCCCATTACGGATGTACATATATTCAAGACTGCCACATGGCCTTTTCCTGCATAGCATTTCCATTAAACACACGGCGCAGCCATGCCTAGTAACCTGATACAGAGCCAGGGAAACAAAGGCAGCTCATGTATTCATGTACAGAGGATGGACGCATGCCAACATGAAAAGCTGTTGGAGGAGAACACTGTGGTTTTCTTCTGCTCGGAGAACAACTTCCAGACGGCGGGGTGGCAGTCGCCACGTCTGAGCACGGGAAAACCGATAAGGTTTGGTTGTAACGGAAAAAACAAACTGGGATTAAATTAAAAAAAGGAAGAAACGTTGTTTTAGTGCACAGTAAATGCTGAGTAAAAACACGCAGTGTTGAAAACATTCAGCTTATAGAGAAAAATCGCAATCCAGCTGCGTTGAGTATTTCAAGTCAATTCAGTACATGCATTTTAAACTAAGCTGACATTCCACCAATTGGCTGTGGAATGCAGCGGTACGCCGAGGCAACGTTTCGCTGCAGCAATGATCCACATATGAAAACCATTTTTGTACATCTAATTTATGTAATCTACAAGTCTCCATTGTATTCCAAAACTTCAAGTGTAGCTAGAACCCCCCTCCACCCCCTTCCACCCCCCCAACTTAATCTATAATTTACAGGCTTGAGTAAATACTTGGTTTTCATTGTGTCAACATCATTCCCCGAGTTATGCCGCTAAATGCATGTTCTGGTTGTTTCAAGCCATTTTCTTTGTTGTTACAATAATTATTTCTAAACCACGTGGATTGCACCCCATTAAAGACAATTAGAAATTAAAAACAAAGACGTACGAAAGTTTCCCCGTCATTTATATGCTGTAGTAGACCAACTAATCATAAACTATGTCAAGTCGGATAAATTTCTTCAAAGTGGGTGAGCTCCACTTTCACCGGGACGCTTTATTTATAGGTTTTCCCAATGAATGCTCCATTCATGTCCTTAAAACCAATGAAGCGGTGATGATGACAAAGACAGGGATTGTAAGTTTACATAATTAAATTAGATGGCTGAATTGGGAAGATAAATGGCCCTGATGAACATGTCTGTAACAGGAGGTTCCCATATACCACCAGGAGAGAGAGAGCGGACAGAGGAGCCGCAGACATAATTTCTCATGTCAAAGCTGGAGATGCATCGCTGATGATTATTAATGTTACGTACAAGGTGTTTCATTTTCCCCGTTTCCCCCAGACACACAGAGCTCAACGTGGGATTGTGTGTTTAACATCAGTTCAACTACGAAACGATTGTGTTTAATTTCTTTTTCTCCAATATATCCAAGTCTGGAAAGAGCTCGGTAAGACAATAAAGACTTTTAATATGCTGGGGCCCCAGGAGGGGGCCTTGGGTGTCCATCTGAAACTTTCAAGGTTGTGTATCGCATGGCTTGATTGTGAGAGGATGGGAGGCCCCAGCTGTTGTCAAAGAATTAGGTTTCAGACCCCACATCATTACCCAGCCTGGGATCTGATATGAAAGGCTGCTTTGGAGTCTATTCTAGCATGTCGCTCTGGCCTTGGCCCAACAACACAGAGCACAAAAGGCTCTGTTTTGCTCAACATCTCTAATAGATGTCTTAGTGTTGTGTTTGAACACCTAGTGACTTCCCTAATCAATTAAAGATGGAGTTTACGGGGATATTTCCGCTCATTTAAATCCAAGCCGATTTAATGGGCCGTGCTTCTGCTTAACAGGAGCGAAGGCTTTCATCCGTCCCATTAATTTATGCCTCTTATCTTTTATTACACTACACTCTTTTGGTGGGCTTTTTCCACTTTCTCTTTGACCGTTCCCTTGTTTGGCTGGAGTTCTACTGTTAAGCCTCATTACTAAGTACTGCTATGAGCATGATGGGCATATTCATTAAGCGAGGCTGCTGAAGTGAGACCACTGTGACTGGATGGCAGCAGAGGGGCGCTCAGTCATGGGTGCCCGTGTTCAAACCACCCTCTTTGGACAGGAGAGAGGGGGGGGGGGGGTTGTTCAGGTTCTCCAGAACCCGAAGACACCAACAGTAACTGTTCCATCGAGCCATGCTCGGAGGAGCAGGGGTGGGGAAGTTATGGCCATCAAAATAGTGCCTTTTTATTCTTTGCAGGTGACAGCAAGAGACAACGCCACCTCACGATTAGATACCTTTTGCTCTGTTTCAGTCTTTACAAGATAAAAAAAAAAGAAGGAAAAAAAGGAATAACCTCCAACATTTGCTGTCGCATGAATCGCATGCTTCTGAGAAAGTATATGTTTAAGGCCTTTTATCTGTCTCTTTCTAACATCCTAATGTGTCTACAACCATGTGGTTCTGATGATTAGACGTTCTGCTGCAGAGAGCAATGCTATGATTTGGAGAGGATGGGGGGAGGTAGCGAGAACAGGTCCGGGCTCGTAAATCCCTTTTCCTTTTCATTGTAAAAATCGGTTTCCCCGCAGCGCAGTCTCTCCCAAAGGGCCCAAAACCAGCTGGTTCTCCACCAGGCAGCCTCCCAAAACAGGCTGCCGCTGCTCCGCTCTCCCCGACTGCCGACCATTTATGAGCGGCACATCGAGCCGTCTTAAAGGGAGAGGCCCATATTTGCATGTACTTTTAGCATGCTGGCAGCCTGCCCTGTTTCCCCAGCTGCAAGGGATTGTGGGTTTTTACATCTATAAAGATTTTCCAGTGCAGTAAAGCTACAAAAGTGAGATTTCAGTTCATCAAGTTTTAAACCATCTGCACTGGAAAAGATTGGGGACTATAATACACTCGTATACACACCATAAGCTAATTATAAAATGGGCACTTCGGGGGCTTGAAGAGTTTTCAGATGCTTGCAGAGGTTGGGGCTTAAATCTAAACCAACCAAGATCAGTATGTATGGAGACAACGCTGCAGAGAGAATTATTTAGCAGAAACTGAGCCATCATACAAAAAGAAGTGTGGTTCCTTAGAGGTTCTGTTGGTGGATGGTGCTGAATACAATCCTCAGTGTTGGAGCCACTTTGAGCTTTTCAAATTATCTTTGAATAATTGAATAGTACACGTAGTTCTTTACTGCAGTTCATGCTATAGGGACTTCCACACAAAAACACATGGTTCTTCTGTGGTTTGAGTTATGTTCATCTGCTTGATGGATGGTCAAGAACCTGCATTGTCTACAACTTGATAAAAACGTATGTCCATCCGGTTCCATTTTAAAAATCTGAATGCTTTCAATAAACCAAACCAAAGAAATGTTGTGAATGTCTAACATGGACCGAATTATGGTCCTTGAAAAAGCTTATTTAAATACAATACAAAGTTCGCAAATTCTGACGAACCCCCTTGTGAAAGATAGATTGTAATAATGCGATTTAGAAAGTATTCTATAAAGGCACACAGATCTGCTGTGGTCTTTTAGTCTCTCGGGGCGATTTGGGCTGAACAGACACAATGTTTGAGCCGATGTGGAATGAGGAGTTTGACTCACACAGCTCTGAGGGAACTGGATTCTGTTTAATATGCAAGCTGTTTTTCTGCATTTAAACAACTTCAAAACTGGCATTGATGAGAAGAAAACTCCTCAAACCACGGACTGAATGCCAATATTATACATTGTTGGAAAAGGGGAGTGTGGGCTACAGCTTTCTCTTTCTCTGATCTGGTCAGTGGCACGCAAAAAAAATGTTACGTTTAAATAACTTGACAAAAAGTAGAATTCTGACAAGAGCAGAACAGAGCTGAATAGCTGTTTCAAAAATTGTGTTATGTGGATTGATATGATTCAGCCCACGTTAACATGAAGATTGCAGCGAATTTAACAAGAATACGTGCTACTTATTACATGAAGCTGCGTGGAACACAATTCATGTATGGAGTTTCCTGGATTCAATACATCTATAAAAGTACATCTCAAATCTCCTAGTGGGAACAGATGCCATCGGTTGCCCCAAAACACACACCTCATTACAAGCTCTGAGTATTATATTAAGTAATGTCATATCTAGGACTCCCACCACCTCCTACTGTTGCTACCGAGCAGCTCCGGGGTAACATTTTTTTTTTTTAAAACAACATCAAGATGTGAAAGTTGCATGTGGCACATCTGCTCCAGTTCAATTTTAATGCACAGCGATGACTCCTGGCTTAACGTCGAAGTCATGCTTATCTACACACATACACACACTGTGAGGTTGCAGCAACGACTGGCACACAATGGCAAGGATTATAAAAGATCATCTCCGCTTATAAAGTTCCTGACCCCAATTTACACATGAAACCTTGGAGGGGATGACGGTAGATGCAGATCGCATGATCAGCGTGATCTACGTGAGTGAATCGAGGCTACATTAAAAAATGAGAGGCATTAGTGACATTCGAGTGGGAGTGGGAGTGTAGGGTGGTGGGGGGGGCAGCTTGTCGTGTTCAAACCAGAAACTCCAGACAATGACGTCCCTGTTTTGCATCCGCCTTAAAAGGAATACTTGATCTATGTGTCACCACAGGAACTTGAACTTCAAGAGTGTGTTTGGCAAAGACAACGGGAGGGAAAGAAAACGAGAGCGAGGCCAAAAGAGACAGAGGGAGGAGTGCCATTGTGTTTATCACGGATCCATTTTCTTAATTGGCGAAGTTAACTCCATAAAGTTCATATACAAATCTATAAATTTAACGCCACCACAGTGCTGAGTGGGTCAAGACCCCTTTTTGCTTCATCCCCTTTATTTATTATCTCTTTCTTTTTCTTTTTTTTAAATCGGCATCATCCTCTCGTATGTAAAGAGTAAATAAACGACTGCATTAAAACACAGTCAATTATTCAGGCATTTCAATCTCCAGCTAATGCACTCAACAATAATTAATTGTGCGTTCACATTATGTTTCCTTTCAGAGCCCACTGGGCTGAAAGATCATGGCCCTTTAACCTAGATTTGTATGCAGGCGATGTGCATCCTCTATTCCCCTCCTCTCTGAACAGGAGGATCCTGAAGGAAGAGATCCATAGAATGTGTACAGCAAAATAACCACATGGCTACTGAATGGTTTATGAACACGATCAATTAGTTAACTAATTTTGACCATCCGTGTGCTAATTCGCTCATGGGGGAGTCATAATTAAATTCATATTGCATGCATAGGTTATTTAGAGTCATCGGATGAGCCGCACTGTCAGAGCCCGCGGGCTGCTTAACGCAAACTTTATCGCTCAACTTATCTCTCTCCCTCTCTCTCTCTCTCCCTCTCTCTCTCTCTCTCTCTCTCTCTCTCTCTCACTCTACCAGGTTGCTTGGTATCGACAGTAGCATGGAGGCGGTGCGTGACTTCGGGAGCGGCCTCGTCTCAAGGCTCTGTCAGCGCTGGGCTCCAGGTGCACGCTGGGGCCTCCTGTCTGTCTGACCTCCACCGGCCCCCGCCATATGTGTCCTCCTGAACGCCTTCTGTCACCGTGGCACAGCACGTTACGTGTACTGGTGGTCCTCTTGTCTGACTCCCTGTCTCTCAACGTCTTCGTCGCTCTGTCGCTCTCATGCACTTAGAGATGAATTTTTACCGATGATATCACGAGCCTGCGTTTGTTCATGCTGCTTTATTTTAGAAGTGTACATGTATTCACTCACTATAGGTAAAACTCATCTTTTGCCATAATTATCTTTTACATGCCAATGACTTCATGTAATGAGATAATGTACTTTAAATGGATTTCATTCTTGCCTAAATAGCTGCATTTTTAGGAGACTGTACACTGAAATATCTCACAGTTTTTAATAAAGCACATTGATTTTGTGCAAGTTCTGTTACATAGAGAGTCAAATTGATTATCTGCCTTTATCTCATGCAGGGCCATTTGAATCTAACATTCATTCAGTGGCGTCAGGTAGTTATGTGTTGTATTTACCAATCAAATGATTCACTTAGGCTATAGTATTGTGAATAGCTCCTTCTATGGGCCTATATTTTCGCCCCTGCATTCATTGCCATGAATGTGCCATTGCACTGCATATAATCTACACGTATTTCAACTGGTGACACTGGCCGAAAGTCAACAGTGTAGTAGCCACATTTGGCTTGCTAGTGGATTGACACATTCTGGCAGTCCCACCTGGCTCTGCACCACGGCTTTTCACACCACGGCCCAGTGGAGCGGCAGAGGCCCCTGTAGCCTGGTTACTCTGGTCCCGGGCAATTTGGACAGTAATTAAGTCGTAAATCTTCCCCTCGACCGCATGAAAAGGCTGCATCCGACTACACCGCGCGCCCTCTGAGTAATGTGCTTCACTTCCACAATCAGCCAGTTCACCTGATAAGAAACCAATTGGCCCCTCTGCTTCTCGATAGCATTAACGGCGGACGGTGTGGCTCACCTTGAGTTAATGAAATGCCTAAACAAATACGTCCTCTGGAATCTAATACACCCAACCACTATAGAATGCAATATGGACGGACTATATGGAGATCAAATTCATCTATTGTGCAATTCTGAATTATCTCACAGAATACTGATATTTTGAATTCAGGTCAGAGATTATCTCACCTCTGTGCATTGAAATTGATGCTACAGCAGCTTCAGAGTAAGCCCGCAAATAACTGGCAGTCACGTTATGAGTTGGCTATTATGTGTTTGTGTCTTTTTGATTCAAACATGAATTAGTTATTTTTTTATCCATAAAATAACTAAAATATAGACTCTACTGCCTTCATATACACATGAATGATATACAGCGATTTGCACTTAGCTTGTTCTAACAAAATAGTTTCCTGAGTGTTTCACACGTGACTTGATTAAAATGGGTTGCACCAAAAAAGAAAAAGGTTTTTATATAGAGATTGCCTCTTAGGAAGTATTTGTCATATAAGTCAGGTGTAACTGGCACACATATATATCTGAACTGAAAGACAAAACAAATGCTAGCTTGCAAATAGATGACCCGTTTCGAGTGAAGAGATGAAATCAGAACATCTGAGCTGAAACTGATGACGTCAATCGTGACAAGTTTAAATCACATTTCGCAAAAGTAACACAGAGTGCCTCGATATATATATATATATCGAGACTTCATTCCCATTTAACTGAAATGTCTGTGTGTCTGTCCTTTTGATTTACTCAACAAACCTTCACCCGATTGACCTCGGACTCGAGAGTCGTATGACCCGAGGAAGCGTAGAGTCGAGTGTGAAGTCCTCTGGATGAGCTGTTCTCCAGAAAGCTGCAATCAGCGATACCGCCGGCCAAGCAATCGACCCGCTGGGAACGGGCGCTCTGCTCGTTAATAATGTCAATCCGGTGAGCGTAATCAGATATTTATCTATCATTATAAACTGTATGCATACTAGGAACTCTGAACCCCATATTTTCCATGCATGCAGACATAAAGTCATACCAAATGATACATCTTTTGCACCTCTAAAACGGTGTTATTATTTTTTTATTATGCTAGGTTGTAATGCAACAGTGACTTCCTGTTTACATAATTTATTGCACATATGATGATGTCGTGTTTATAATCCAGTGCCTCTGAAATTATTTAATGAATGCAGCTGTGGTTACAGACTCTCTCGACACCTTCCTAAAATATTATTATATTGTATATATTGTATTTTGAGTGTAATTTATTTGCCAAAAAAAGAGACCAAATGCAGAATAAAGTTAAAGATGACTTTAAATGATAGCGTTATTATTCGTTTTTGTTTCTACAAGGTTTTCTATAGATAATATTGTAAGCGTAAATTCTTTTGGCCGTCTGATATCGTGACGGCCTTATTTACGAGCAGACCGGTTTACAAATGACTAGTTTTCACGAGCGAAAACATTTCTTAAATTTTAATGGTGCAATTTAGTAAATCCCTGGTTTGGAACTACTTAGTTATTACTGAGACCTTGTGAAGGACCTTACATATAACTTGTGCATTCGTGTGTGTGTGTGTGTGTTTATGGCCTCTCCATCCATCCGACAGTGTGAAGACAAAATGGCTATTATTGAAGTCTATTAGGACAAAATCACACATCCTGCCGCTCATCTGTCAGAGGCGTTTGATTAAACCTCTGGGTGGGAACGTGGTTTTCCCTTCAAACATTAATAATGAATATACTGTGGGCCAACTAAGGGAAGGGGACGGGGAGTACGTGGGAACGAGGGAGGACATTGCAGGAGTTGGGTTGAAATGGTAAAGTGGTCTGAAAGGGCAAATGTGTGCTCTCAGATGATGTCGGTACTTCAGGTTCTTCTTCAAGCACAGAGGGAGGTACTCCACGCTGTTTCAATGAACAGACTCAAACATGTGACCTTACTCCTACCAGACAAGAGCCTCACTAGACACTGAGTCACCTTGCCTGGAGTTTCAAAGGCTGCAAAGTAATGTCGTGACTTATTTCATTAAATTCCCGCTGCAATGTTGTTTTAATACTTTAAATAGGATCATTCCTAAATGATCACCATGAAGCCACTGAGAACAGTTTTTGTAATGCATCGCTGCAATAACATATATGTACATTTTCCCCCAGCGTGACCATACGCCTACTGTTTGTGACACCGGTCTTCGTTAAATCATTGTAGGAACTACACACACACACACACACACACACACACACCCTATGATTTTCACCCTCAGTCCCTGACAGAAAGTACCAGATTTGCAACTCGCTCCCTCCGCTCATTAAATGTCATGCAAAGAGAAACATTTTATAGACAGCTCAAAGCCGAAGGCTTACTTGTGACTTATTATTATTATATAAAAAAAAAAACAGGCTTGGAGAGGCATTTCAAGGCTTCTACATATTCAACACAATACAAGTTTTGGGGAATTAGTCATATACTTATAAAACGGGCTTGAGCGCCATTCAGCACGGCATCTGCCTTTGTGTGGTATTACAGTGTGTAATCAAGCGCCGCACTTTCCAGGGCAATCACGTCCTTTTATCGCTGAGGAACTGTCGCCAACCACCTACGGAGTGGGAGGATAAGCCCCGCGGGTAATAGAGGGTGGTGGGTGCTTGATTGGGTATGGTGGCGAGTGAGAAGTTCTGCACCCCCCCCCCCCCCCCCTTCCCCCCTCCCCACCCCCTTTCACACCAACAAGTCATAGCTGAGGACGGCTGTCCACACAAGATGTGGGGAATTACTTTCAATTTACTTATTTATTCGCTGCTTTCATGGAAGGCTTCAGCCTCTGGCCAAAGCCTACTGAGAGAATGATTAACACAACATACAATATTTAAAATACTTGTTTTTTATATATTTTTTTGTATTCATCTAACTCACTCTCAGTGTAAGAGAGAGGCACAGAACTGCCTGAGGTAATTAAAGGTGACATGATGTTTATGTAACCTCCAAGCCTCACAAACCAGATGCAATTATGGGCTCCTGGTCCCCGTGACCCCAACGCTGTAGCGCAGCCCCGCGAAACGGCAATCCCGTGTCCCAGGGGTGAGCCTGGCTTCGCGGGGTGATGGGGGAAGGTGGGAGGGCGGAGTGGGCGCAGGCAAGAGTTGAGTTCTTTTCACAGCTCCCTCTGACGGGAGCCCTCGCTGCCTAATCCAAAGTGACGGGCACTTCAGTGGAGAGGGCGCAGAGCCCCCCAATTTCCGCCAGGACCCCACGGCAGGGGGAAGCTGGAGAAGCCAAGGGTTGGGGTGGCAGACTTATTGTGGCCCAGCGAGAAAGAGCGGGGCAGGGGCCTCATTACAACGCTTAACTGCACTCACAGGCCCTCATTAACCCACCACACCAGTGACTCAAATCAAAACAGACAATAAAAAAAAGGGTCGCCGTTTGAATAAAGGCCCCCATTCTAGCGCGACGTGGAGCTCCAGCATTGTAAATGAGTGCTTTATGGCGCTTTTACACACACAGATTTCCGTAAACATTGAAGTTTGCAACAATGGGTCATTTTAAGTGTGGAAACCTCCTCTTAAATGTTGTCATCCAACTTGTAGACCCTTTTCCATTTGACTGCTCGTACGCAGGCATCTGGACATCTGGGAACTCCAGAGGAAAGTAATGAGAGAGCGAGAGTGTAGTTAAACAAAACCCAATATGTCCGTTGCAATAAAACCACAATAACGGTTCTTTTTAGGTAGCTCGGTCGTAGACGACGGCCCTCAGTGGAGGGGAATGGATGATGTGAGATGACAGGCACTTACGTATGTTGCTAATGGGATGCAAAGCCAGTGCAAATATAAAGCCCGCCCCCCCCTCCCCCCGCTCATCAGCGCTTGGGGGAGAAAAGCTTGGCACGCCAAATGATGCGTTTCATAGAGACAATTAAAGAGCAAATCAATGCTGCTGCCTCTGTGAAATAATTAGAGATGCGGCCGACTTCGACCGCAACTTCACAGTGGAAAGAATGCAAAGCTCAAGAAGTTGCAGAAGAATTATCGAAGGAGATTTTGAGTTATATTTCTTGAAAGATTCCCGCAGATTAAAAAGTTACCCCGGTCACCAAGGGAACCTGTTTTTCATTTGGCCTCGGAACAAACTGGAGTACTGGCTTCTTTCAAGTAGTGTTTATTTTACAAGGTAGCTCACACATAGTGCGCATGTACCTAATATTCTATGCACACGCTATGTTTTTAATTATTTTGATGTACTGTTATACTATTGTACAATCAAGTAGGTGGATGAAAGTGGAGCTGTAATCACTGAACAGTAGATGAAGTGGAGGAGAGGCAGCGCTTAGCCTGTTCGCGGCTCCACAGTCTGAAAAACATGGTGATGAGGTCACGCTGTTAAGACCAGCAGGCCATCACATTCTGTCTGTCACATCATCAACGGCACTCTCCCTCCCAGTTTAGAGCCCCTCAATCTGCATACATCACCATACGGGAGAGGAACGAACCTAACTTAGTGGAGGTCTGTGCGCTGTGTGTTATGTGCTTGGAGAGGAACGAGTGTGATGAAGAGGCACTGCACGGGGCGTGAGCGGCAGAGGAGCAACACGGAAATAGATACGGGGAAAAAAAAAAAAACGAAAGAGAAGAGGAGACCACATGGGGAATATAAAGTGTGGAAAAAGACAGATGGGCCCACTTACCAGCCTGGTTAGTGGTGATGTTGACGGAGGCGTACTGAGGGGAGTAGGGGCTCTGATCTGACACCCCGTTGACAGCCTGCACCTCAAACGTGTACTGCGTGTGAGCCAACAGGTCGCTGATGTAGACCCGGGGTTCTGTCAGGCCCAGCTGACGGGGCAGAAACTGCACGTTGTCCCCACAGCGGGTGCAGCCTCCCCGGCCGCCGCCGCAGCTCTTGCAGATGATGTTGAAGACGACGTCCTCGCGGCCCCCCGAGTCCCGGGGAGGCACCCACTCCAGCATCACGGAGGTTTCGTTCACGCTGGAGATGACGGTCTGTGGAGCGGAGGGGACGGCTGGAAAACACAAGAGACGTTCCGTAGTTAAGCGTAAAGTTTAGATCGGTACCCAGATACTTTGGGAAGTAAGGGAAGTGAGCCACATGGTCAATGTGCTGAGTCAAACGGTCCACCGCGGAGTTTGATGATAATTCCCTTGTGGGTTTGTAACTACAATGGATCACATGACTGTGACAATGTGAAAGGGGTCACTTGTAAAGGTAGAAATCTAGATTAAGGCCGCTTTAAAATGTCTGTGCTCAGCGGACAAAAGGACCAAAAACAGTGTTAAGAGTTAACATTTGGACGATTGGGCTTTTTTTTGCAAAAGAAAATGGAAAAAATGTCTAATCTAGAAAGCTTATGTGCAATGTATACAGTAAAGGAAGCATCCCCTACATTCCATGGCATTGTTCAGATTGTATGATGTGCCACTGTGTTGCGTACTTCCATGACATGGAGGGCATAATTGCCAACTGTCCTCAAGTTACACAGGTGAAGAGAAAATCCACACGCTCACAAAAAGGCTCTCACTTCTCACAGCCGTCTGAGCTGCCAACGTTCCACGCCTCCCTCGGGACGCCCATTCACGCTCTCTCATTCTCCGCGCCGGTGTCCACTCTGTCGAGTGTTTTCTTAAACGTCTATTCTCGACAGTTTTCTCATGGAGAGCGCCGTGTAGAGTTACTGCGGCGGAGAGAGAGAGAGACCCCGAGCGGCTCGAGGCATCGCGGGGTGGAAACTTTCCACATGGTGCCGCATGTTGAGTGACAGGCCAAACAAACAAACAATGAGAAGTGTTTATCTTCTACAACCCTGTGCGCCTAATTGTGGAAGTCGTACCCTCCAGGACTAATGGGATAAACAGCTCCACTCCGCCCACAACATCCTAAATCTGAATCGATCACTTCTTATTTAACCTCCTCTTAATTGGCAGCAATTAAGAGATCTCCGGCTCTGGAAGGAAGCCCGCTGGAGAGCCCTTCTTGGTGTCTCTCATACATGGAAACATAACTCCTCCTTGGCATCTTCTTCCTGGAGAGGAGGACTCATACCCCCCCTCCCCATTAGCTGGCGGGCTCTGATGGGCCCATTCCCTTGCTTTAATCAGGCCGGGCCCTGCTGCGCTTAATACGAGTGACGTGACGCTGCTGCTTTCTCATTCACAACAGCTGCTCGACTCCCAGAGCCAGGCTTATGCAAATCTCCTTTGTTGGAGACCATCAAATCTCTTCCCTCCTCTCTCCCTTTCAACAGGCAGAGAGGGAGAGTGAGGGAAAAAACACTACCCAAACGTTGAAAGGAGCTTTTTTCCTCTTTTTTCTCACCCCTGTTTTGTTTTAGTAAGACCACACTCTATGCACTGATTCTCTTGTCTTTCTCACATACACACATCCCCTCTCCATCCCTCTCAAATTGCCTCTCCTTCATTCCTTTCCCTCATGCTTCACCCCTCCCTCACTCACTTTTTTTTTTGCTTTTGGTCTATCCTTTCCGTCTCTCTCTCTCCCTCCCACTCTCTCTCTCTCTCTGAACCTCGGTGTCAGCCTCAAATTCAAATTCAAATTCAAACAGCTTCATTGGCATGACAAGAGAGAGTCTCGCCTGGGCTCTTTCTCCGAGCCTGCCCCCTCACAAAACAACGCGCCCTGGCCCAGTAACCTCTGGTCTGGCTCGGAGCACTGACTGTGTGATGTTGAGGAGGGGCAGCCGAGCCTTGTGTGTCGGGTCAGATCTGTGGACAGCCACACTATGGGCATGTCAGCCTCGCGTTCGTGTGAGGGACAGCTCTGACAGGATTTCTCTGTTTGGAGTTACACAGACTACCACTGTCCTTTGATCCCCGGGGCCTCATCTGCTTGCGGGTGTGAAATGTGCATGTGCCAAAAAGTTCATATTTGAAATCAAAGACTCTTGTGGGTGCGTATTCATGTCGGTGTACTTTGTGTGCTTTTTATTTATATAATTTTTTTTGCTGCAAAGTGCAAGTTAAAGTTCACACACAAGAACCTGAGCGCTGTACGTACTTGTGCACGGCATCTGGAGAGGATCCGAGTCGGTGCGGTAGAATCCGGTGCGGCAGACGCAGTTCATGGCGCCTTCACTGGTGGTGCGGCTGTTGATGGGACACTGCATACAGGGTTCGTCTTTCTGAGTCGGCTTGAAAAAGCCCGACGGACAGGCTGGAAGACAGAGGAGGACACGGGTGAGAAGCTTGAATAAACACGATGACCGCTTTTCTTTCTTTTTTCAAAAAGCTCAGAGAATGTAAAGTAATGTCGTCATATGATTTTCCACTTGTGTTTATTTAAAGTGCACATCACCCAGAGAGTCTCTGACCACTTAACGAGTCAGGAGGAAAATAAAACACATGGTACTGCACGTAAAAGTACACACACGTAGACGGGTAATAATGTTAATATGACAAAAAGGGTTAGTTCATTTTTAAAAACAGATACTGTATGATCTGCCAGCGATTCGGACCACAAGAGAGATCACAGTGAACAGAAAAGCAAATGTGTATCCAGCCTGGATTCAAAAGTATCAACTGGCCTCCCGGATGTGCAGCAGGGAGATTATTCCAGGGAAGTGGAGCTCAGCGGGCAAAGACTTATCAAATCGAATGGTTAAGTAACGAGGCAACGTAAAGGGTGTTATGTGAGGGCATAAGATGCTGTGAGGTCAACCACCAGAATTTCAGCGTCGGATTGGAATAAAAAAAAAAAAAAGTAATTCATAGTATGACAGCAGTAGCACAATTACGCCTAAAATACAATGTAAAGGTATTAGGGCTTCAGCTGTTGTTTTTCTTAATAGATTAATTGCCCTTTTGCTTCAGACAAGGCAATCGCCAAATAATTTATTTCAGAAAATAGTGGGAAAACCTGAGGAGATGTCTCTAAATCCCTGATTTATTGAGCAACACTCCAAAACCCAAATATATTGAATTTATAAAAACTGAGAAATGTTCTGTTTAACTGTCTGTCAATCAACTAATAAATTTCTCATTTATGAGAAATTAAAAAGGGCTCATTTTGAGGGAAAAATGTCAAAATGACAAAAGAACCGAAACAATAGGCAGCAGGTTAAATGTGGTCGCTTGTATGTATTCACACTCAAAAAAAAGAGATGTAAAGTTTGAGACTCTTTCCATTATTTCGTATTTCCTGGTTACATCTTGCATTGCAAGAGATGTCCAACTTATACATCAGCGCAGGCCGTCTAAATAAAACCAGTGATAAATACACACCAGTGAAGCCTTGCATGTGAGGCAACTCTCTTAGACGTGGCAACATGTTGTCAGTTTGCTTTGAATTATTCACCATGCTCTACTTGCCTGAGAAATCTCGATGTGCCCTGCATTCTGTTAAGAGCCCTTTTAAAGGCCCTTCTGTGGGAACCTGGGAAGGAGGCTACGTTCATGATGGAGACGCATTAAATTCTGTACGTGCATCTGCCCGTGTGTGGGTAGAATCGCGGACTGTATATACGGGGTGAGCCTGTTTGTTTGTTGCCATAAGCATCCATCATAGCGCCGATAAACAAACCAGCTTAGCTGTCTGTGAAATCCCCTCGTCTTCTCCTGAGTCACATACCGCCTAAACCTTCACTGCCAAAAAAAGTCTTTTTTTTTTTTGCACCTGCGCCATGTCAAGAGCTTTTATTTTATTTTTTTCTATCTTGAGCCAAAGCAGCTATGGTTTTGCTCGAGGTAACGCGGCTTACCACCTGCCCCACCGATGAAAGACAAAAAAACACAGAGGTGTTGAGACAGAGGTGTTGGAAGTACAGTAACATGAAAAATTCACACCCGGGACACACTGCGTATCTGAAAATGAAATCCCCCCCCAGGTCTGTCGGCGCTGCTGTTTTTCTTTAGTAACAGTGCAAAAAGATCAAGAATGTATTGAGGGAACAAAATGAAGCGGCTTTTCCACAAATGTATGGTACTTCTCCAAATACATTTCTATTATTTGTATTAAGTTTAACGCTGGTAGGTTGATAGGAATATTTTCTTAAAGAAATTTTAAAAATGATTTAATTGTGGGAACAGTTCCCAACCCCCCATTTCTAAAAACTTACTATGACCGCAGTGTTCTACATCGTAAAGTAATAAAAATACAGACACTATTTCATTCTGAGGCTGCACAGGCAATTACAACTTAACTGTAGCATCTGGAATATGGAAACATCTGCAGCTGCAACTCCCATTTAAAGGAGGCCAGATCACAAAGCAGAATTAATCCAGGTCCAATCCCAATGTTTATATTAGACCGACACATCACTGTACTCGGAGACCCTACAGGCTAGGGATTAATGCCCCCCCCCCCCACTCCCCCCTTGTAACTTAAAGCACATGACTCAGCGCCATCACCTTCTAAATCTGATCTGGCCATTACAATGATTCAAAAACTGTCCAGACACTTTTCTTTTTTTTTAAAGAAAGCAATGAGCTGATATGTTTCTGCAGTTTTGTAAATTCTATTAGTCTAGCTGTCTGTCTATATAGTGGTTCAATGTGATCGGCCAAACCCTACTGCCTGGGAGTGGGCATGGTAAATAAAAGCTTCACTAATATAGTTTGGTTACAGAGGAACTGTTTTCATTAAATGCACATTATGTCAAACATCTTTGACATGTCCTCATTTCAGAGCACAATCCTTCTGAAATGTGAGTATTTCCTGGTTCCTTCTCTCTTCTGTGACAGTAGACTGAATATCTTTGAGTTGTGGACTAAACAAGACATGTGAGGACGACATCTTGCGCTTTGGGAAAAACCGATCCAACATTTCTCACCATTTTCTGACATTCTACAGAGCCAACAACTAATCGAAAATAATCGGTAGTTTGCGGTCAACAAATGTCAGCGGCGGAAAGAGTTGTTCCAAAAAAAAAGAAGAAAACTAAATTAATCTTAAAGATCACCTCACGAAGTATTAGCTTTGACATGTTTTTCTTCTTCCATGATTGATGGAGGGAGGGAGGGGGTGGGGAGGGGAGAGGAGGGGGGGAGGTTTTGGGTGCGGAGCGAAACATGAGGCCTGGACATTCACACTGCCGGTCAACAGGCTCTGTGAATGAGGCCCGGGCAACAGCGATGTGGGGAATTGGGACCGAACCTCAGCGGCACAGTGAGGTCTATGGTGAGCGCGGCGCTCCAGAGGAGCAACACCAAAGGAAGCAGCATAAAGAGGGAGTGAGGGGAGGGGAAGGAGAGAGGAGAAGTGTAAAGATGGGAACAAAGAGACGAGAGGGGAGAGGCGGCGAGTGGCTGTGTTTGGGAGTTTTTTTTTTATTTTTCTTTTCCAGCGGAAGGAATTCAGAGCCTTACCGTGCCCACAGTGGTTGTAAGTGCTGCAACAGTATGCAGACCGTGCATAACAACACGGCAAAGACTTTTCAAATCTGCGTGGGGAGGAAAATTAATGAATCAAATTGATAAGCGCCGATGAAGCCCCACGACGCCTCGCTACCGCAGTGGTTGCATTTAAATATGCTGTGGTAATTGTTGGGCACACTGGTGGGGAATGCAAATGTTTTTTCCCACCACGTACCAGACATCCAAAAGACGCAATTTCTATCGTCTACTACTTTCCATTTTGGTTTTTTTTTTTTTTTGTATGGGATTGTTTAACCACTCCCGCCAAATTTGGACAATCTCAGCCAGCCTTTACTTTATGAGAAAATGTCCACGCTGCTCATACGTGCATGCAGCATTCATTAAATAACGGAAAGTGGCAAATCCCACCGATATCTTTCCATTGTTCTATTATTACTTGGTGGTTTTGTTTTGTCCAACATGTACCGCATGAGTTGGGCTCGCAGTATCAAGAGGATCTGCCAAGCACAGAGTTCATTAGAGAGAAGTAAACAGCGTTGGCATTCACGGCATTATTACCCTTTTGTGACAAAGCTTTCTGGAACCTCACAAAAACAAAAAACGAAATTTGTCAAAGCCATCCAGTTCAACGGGACACTATGTGTCTTGGCATGCCCTCTCTGCCCCGGCCACGGTCATTATTTTTTTGGGGGGAAATATTCTGGGAATTTCCACTTCATACCCAGATGACAGATTTTAAGAGTTGCAAAGTTGTCTGGTGTCGGATGTGGAGAGGCAGCGACGTGGAGAGCAGTGATTAAAAAACAGATCAGAGCTTTAATTCCCCACCTCCCCGCCTGCCCAGATTGCTGCTGTTGAGCTGTTTGATCACCATCCTGGCAGAGTTGCTCAACATGCGAGAGCTAAGGGCTGTTATTTTGGATGTTTCCTCTAACGTCAGAAATCCTTCTGGCAAGAAGAGTTAATTACTGCAAGAATATTCATTGACAACAGCTCCTCTGTTGTTCCTGATTCCCATACTTGAAAAAAAACCACACATACAAAAAGACACGCGCACACGCACGCTGCTATTAATAACATTAATATCATCAAGCGTACACGCCACCTTGCGCTGTCGCATCTCTGGGGACCAGAAAACGTGGATTGTGGAACTGGGACAAACAATGAAATGTGGCAATAAGTCGAGAACAAATGCCTCACAGAGAGAGAGAATTTATAAACACTTCAGAATCAATTCAGTAGTAGTCATGTCAAAAGGTCCAGATCACCTCAAATGGGTTACAGAGACACTGCAGGCATATTCAACTCTTAAATCTCATATTTGAAAAACAAATGAGAACTTCAGCCGGCGCGGTGAGTCGGGTTTGTGCCCAATGTTTTTCTGATCGTTTAAAAAACCCAAGTATTACATTACTTTAATCTAACACTTTAACTCAATCTGAATATTACCCCCCCCCCTCCCTCCCCCCCGCGCACATTCCAAATCCCCAGCTGCTTGTGTCTGTCTAATGTTTACGACTTTTAATAATATACAGTGACATAAAAGCTTTAATTAGAGGTTTAACTAGACTCACTGAATAAAAATAGTTCTGCGAGAGCCGTGAGAGGCGAGTCGCTGCGCAAGGGTGCTACTCAGTTTTTACAGCAGGTAATTTGCTGGTTGTTTCAAAGGTTTCCTGAATATTACTGCCGGAGAGATTTATAGCACGCTGAAGACGAGACCTGCAGCTAAAAACCCACCTGAATCCTGCACGGCAAGTGCAACTGTGTGTGTGTGTGTGTGTGTGTGAGAGAGAGAGAGAGAGAGAGAAGAGAAAGAGGGAGATGAAAGAGACAGAGAAACAGAAAGAGAAGCAGGGAGTGCTGTTTTGTTTTTTTGGTGGCGATCCCGACGTGACCGGCTACTGGAAACTCTCCATGTGATTCTGGCTCCTCCGACCAAATCAGCAGTCACGCGCACACAAATAGCACACAGAGCGAGGGCAAACAAAGACGGGGCATTTGACATTTCCATCATGGCCGCCTGGGCAGTTTTGGACGCTGTGCGATCACAACCAGACAATCAGCTGGCCGATGCCAGGTAATCCAGACTGAGGCCACACCTATTGAGAAGAAAAAGGGGGGTGGGGGGGGAGACCCCCACCCCAAAAGAAATAACCCAACACTCATCCAGTCTCTTTCACCAACCATCTGCATCCCCACCGCCCGACAGAGAGACTCTTTGTCCAGCAGTCTGGGGCATCGCAGCGACAACAAGCCCTCTTCCCCTGTTCCCCCTTCATGATCAAATCCACCCTCCCCCAAAACTATTAAATGAACACATCATTAAAGAAGAGCCAAGGGAGACAAAGACAGGCAAGGTGTGCGTGTGAGTGTGCGCTGGTGTGTGTGCGCTGGTGTGTGTGTGTGTGTGGTGTGAAAGAGAAAAGGCTGGAGGGGTAAAAAAAAAAAAAAAAAAAAGAAAAAATCAGAGGTGCTAGGTTTTGTGAGCACAGCAAGAAAAAGTGCTGAAAGCGGTGAAAATGGCCAGCGTCAGAGGGATCGTGTGTGTGTGTGTGTGTGTGTGTGTGTGTGTGTGTGTATATGTGTGTGTGCGTGCGGATGCTGGGTGTTTCCCTGTTTTCCATTGTGACCAAAGAGGCCGCTACAGAGTACAAGTTAGGGCCTCTATTTGCTTTGGTGCTGCCTGTTAAAAACTATTTATACCAGCCGCTGTGGGGACGGATCAGAGGCTATCGTGACGCGATGCGTTTCTTTTACGAGATGGGCCGCTGTTCCTCGGAAGGGGGAAATCAGATCGAGGCAACCTGTTAGCGTTTTGTAGTTGCTGTCGATTTACCTCCAACCCTCCAACCATACGCCACCACAACTACCGACCGTCAGCCTTTGAGCCGGTCACATCCAAGTGGAGCGTAACCTTGTGAAACGGTCATGGCCACAGATTAACCAGAGGAGAGCAGCCACGAGTGGTGTGTGAGATATTAATTTCTCCCTCTAGGTTTCCACGTCTGGTGCAATTAACAGGTCTGGGACTCTTGTGTGGCTCCTCCCGCGCCGTAAGCCGGGACAGTGCCAGCGAGCGAGGGTGACCACTGATGACCTACAAGGTGTAAATCAGGCTCCGCTCGAGCTCAAGGAGAGCACAGGGTCATTTAAATGGGTTATTTTCTAGGAAATGTTCAACATTTATAACTGAGACGCGTTAAAGTTTGAGGGCAGCACCGCTGCATCACCAGATCGCTTTAATAAGTAACAAAAAAGAAAAGAAAAGGACACGAGCACTTTCACGGTCTTACCCAATGAAAGGAAAAACATTGCAGTTATTTTAATGATTAGGTTCCATTCTTTACTCCATTAACTTTAGTGGCAAATCTCCGACTTGGAGCTGGGAAAAATGCCCAAAATCAACACTGAAAGACTCCCAGAAGTCAGCTTTTTCGCAAAGACCTGATCTGTGTAAGTGCCCAGAGCACTTCTCACACACACACACACACACACACACACACACACACACACGCTTACTGATCCAGACGTCTCATAGAATTCATACAGACGTGTGCGTCGCTGTGTGTATGTGTGTTCGTGTACAGTCAGGGACTTGTGTGTCGTCGTGGGGCGTGGAAGGACTGGGAGATGATTGGGAAGTGACTTTTCCCTCAGTGTCCCTCAGCATTTTTTTGCTCTAAGCTGCATCTCTTCTGCAGTTGTCACAGAGCTCACATCCCCAATCCTCCCCCAGCCGGCTCCTCTGGGACAGATTAGGAGCCAAAGTGAGCAGCAGATTAGCCTGGAAATGTGGGACACCTGGGAAATGAGCTCCGAGAGCGCAGGGTGCTCGTGGAGGGCTCGGGAGGGCTCAGGGTGCTTGTGGAGGGCTCAGGGTGCTTGTGGAGGGCTCAGGGTGCTCGTGGAGGGCTCAGGCTCACAGCAAACACACAGACGAGACACCGTGCTGTGCACGCGCCCAAAGCACATTGCGCCCCACACGTCATACACTCACACCGGGAGCTCATTTAATTCCGTCTTCTTTCGATACAGGTACATCAACGCATAAATAAGCACCGTAAAGAAGAAAGCAGCTAATAAACCCCATCTGGCTGCCGGCCAGAGGACAATTTCAGCTCATACAGCAGGGGCTTAACCTCATATACGTGGCACATATACAAGCCTCGCCATCCCAAGCTTTGGTATTTACAAGGACAAAAAGTGTCGAGCACTGTTCAGAATGTCAGTAGCAGCTAAAAATACTCTGCAAGGGAAATATTAGTCATGTAACAACTGGTGTAAATTAATTTCCCACTAACTGACCTTATTCCTATTATCTCCTTAACGTTGGCCGTAAATAACACCAGCTAGCAACAGGGCAGAAAGATATACTGTGAAATAGAGGCACTTTATTTTGCCAAATATTGTTCACAAATACAGTAGAAATATATGTATGCAACCATATTTCCCCATCCTCATTTAATCTGAAAATTGTTGTTTGATTGAGTTTGAAATGCCGATTACTCAGTTTCCCAAAGCGAAACATGTCTTCATACTGCTTGTCCAACAGTCCAAAACCCCAAAAAGATTCAGTTTAAAATGATTTAAAACACCAAAAAAAAAAAAAAGCAGCAAATCTTCACATTTGAGGAGCCGCAGGTGTCCGGTGTCCGTTTTGCCATGTTTGCTTGATAGATGCCTTCAACGATTAAGGCAATTAATGTCTTGTCGATCGACTAATCAGCTAATCCCTGGAGTCGTCTATCAGCACTTTGGTGTGTTGCAGTACATTGAGGCGCGCCACCCGAACACTCTTGCTGCCTGGAGATAGTGCGTCATTCCTCCCATGTGGCAAACGTTACTCTCTTGATTCAAACAACGCTGGCAGAGCGTCCCTCTGTTCGAGACCACAACGCTCTCATGATGATCGTCAGGTCATAAATACCAAAAGGGGGGGGGGGGATAAAAAAAAAAAATCAGTGAAAACTATCTTAACCACAGTATTTCCATACTGTCTGATAACTACCATCTGTCAATAGAGGAGGAAACGCAGATGAAAGGAGAGTATCACTGGAGCCATGCATGCAGCACAGTAATAACGTCTGGAATTTTCACTGCGCTCCCTTTCTTTTTTCTTCTTCTTCTTCTTTTCCCACTTTTTCTTCAGCACAAGGGGAGAGGGGGAGGAGGGGGAGGGGGAGGGGGGGGGGCACATTTGTGGAATGGTAAAATTACAGGCATCCGAGCCAACACATACACGCACAGGGCAGGAGTAAGGACAGGGCTGGTGGGCGGTAGCGGGGAATAAAGCGGAAAGGGTCATTTCGTGCGGGCCGATCACTTGACAGCTTGCTCTCCAGAGGATGTGGGGGTCCAATCAGGTGGCTCGCGGACCCCTTTCCGCACACCGGGCTGCAGATGGCTGGGGTGTGGCAGGAGGCAGGTCTCTTCGCCGGCATTAATCTCCATTTGAGACGGCCTGTCGACCTTCGGGAACCGCATCGCATTGGGACTAGCTACATTGTGTTCTGTTATTTGTAGCGACAGATCATTACCAGAGCCGGGCAAACAGTGGCACCTAATGAATTTGACATTATGGCGGCGCGGCCCTCCCAAATCTGGCCTCCAAATGAGCCTGTGTCCTCAGAAGGGGCTAATTAATTCAGTCGGAATTCTGCGGCTGCTTGCATAAGGCTCTGAATTAGCAGATGTATGCGTGGTGTTCAGTGGTTACAAAATAGCCTAATTCAAATTAATTCAGCTCAATAACTTTGTGTACAGATTAAGCATTAATTGCCTTGCAGCTCTAATTTAGCACGGCTTGATTAAACCGCATCGCATCGCATGTTGTTTTAAAATCTATTTACACAATAACAGCCTTAGCCTCTGTTCAACCTTCCACCACCAGCCCAGTCATGTCCCCTCTCTCTTTGTCTGGTGGCGAAGAACTTTACGCAACAGTATGAACTCCCACAAAGGTACTTTGGCCTTATTTAACGTTGCGAGCAAGCCGAAAGCCGAGACCCGCTCTGAACTCTCACTGTCATGTGACACCGAGTGTCAGTTATTGTGCTTGAAGGGCTAGAATGTTTCCCATGGTGGGAAGTGGGTGGGGGGGAAATACTGTCTTTTCATGTACAGCAGTGCCTGAGGTGGAGTACGCTGTCTTGATATCGAAACAGGTCGGTAAATAAGGAGACTCAGATGTCGGAGTGTTAAGCTGTCATTGTTGAGGCAAACAAAAGGATGTTGTGCAGCCTCCACCCACCCTCACGCTCACGGAATCACATCACCTGCTGCACGGCAGGATGCTCCGAATAGCACGGCAGCCCTGGAAACACCCACCCACTTATGACCGGATTGTACGGAGGGGGCAATAATGAGTTCTTCCCCCTTGAAAAACATCCAATTCCCCCCCTGTGGACCGTCGCTCAAGTACATTTCACATCATCTCTCTAAGCCTTTGATTAATGCATTTATTAGGACCGCGTTGACTGTAAGTCCTCTCCCCTCAGACACGCAGATCGATGTGTCCCCACTCTTTATGAGTTTTGACTGGGGCCGTCATTGCCTCGGCCTCCCCGAACCCCCGAATGCGCCCTTTTCTCAAGGACAGCTAGTTGCCAGGGCAACAGGAGCGATTGCAATGTGAGGCAGCTTCCCCGCTCCGTTCCGCAGGCTGCACCCGGACCTTGCAGCCCTGATCACAGCCGCAGACTGCTGATGACAGTGGGAATGCATGGCTGGAGAAAGCTGGATGGGAAGAGGTGGAGGGTAAAGGTAGAGGGAGGAGAGAAGCGAGACGAACGGAGAGGGTGAATAACCTCAGTGACCCGCTGAAGACCAACAGTGGATTGGCCTAGAATTCACATCCTTGTCTTGGGCAGAGATAAGAAGCAATGCAGGATGAATTACGCTGCCCAGGGCCGGGAAATAAAACAACCCGGTGAAGTTGCCTCACTGTTTCGGAGCTTGCCGAAAAGAATTGTAAAATATCATCAGCTTCACGGTGATTTCAAGCTTCCCTATCTGGTTCGACAGCCGGCATTTCACGTCCAACACAACTGCCCTTGCAGCTGGCTTCTTGGCCTATACAGGTGAGACGCAAGCAGGGAGAGGGGTAGTGGTAGAGGCAGCGCAGGCGGTGGTTGGTTGGGGGGGGGTCGGGGGGGGTCCTTTGTGCCTGGAGGCAGATGTAGGAAATAGCTGACAGAGGCAATCACTTGTCTGTATGTGTGTGTCTTTCTGTGTGTCTGTATTTGTAAAGGACAGCACAGAGCGCAGAAGAGAGTGAGACAGAGTGAGAGAGAAAGAGGGGGAGCGAGGGAGAGAGGGAGAAGAAGGGAAGAGGGGAGGGGGGGGGGGGTTCTACCAGAGTCCAAACAAAGGCAGCAAGCGGCAGCTCCAAGCTCTGCGACAGAGGCTCCCTAAGGTGCAGTGTGGCTGATAGACAGGTGGCATAAAGGGGCTGCATGTTGTCCAGTCAGTAGGGACAAGAGGGGTGTCACAGGAAAGGGGGTGTCGGAGGGAAGTGTAGGGGTTTGGGGGGGTGCAGCTTTTGCAAGGAGCAGCTGGTGCTGAATCCTGTCACTGTCCCTGTGTAACCCTCTAATGCACATACACAAACACACAGTACACACACCTCTAACAGAGCCGGAAAGATAAACAGTACCCCGAGCTGCACCGCGAGTATCGTGTTCATAGGATGGATTTTTTATATCTCCGGCCATCTCACCCTGGAGTGTGTTTATTAAAGATTATATCAATTCTTCTGACCACGAGTATTTAATGAGGCAGCAGGGAGTTTGAGTGGATTATATTATCCATCTACAAGTCGGTAAAAACAACAGCTGTAATGGCCCAATTTCACACGCATGCACGCATCCACGAAACACACACATACATGTGTGCTGGGAAGTGTATGCACACAAACTTAAGAATCATATTATTTACGTATGAGACAAAGAGGGAACCTAACTCTCAATGACCAGTTTCAGCTAGAAGATGCATATTGATATCGTCTCCTTGGGGCGTATGAAGCCTTTTGTGTTTTTACTAACTGTCCCACAACTACGACATATCGTGTGAGCACTGGCAAAGTGCTCTGAAGGAAACTTGGTGAAAGTGTGCCACTCAAGGCAGTGGTGAACTCTCTGATCATGTGACCGGAATCAGGCTTCCTTGCCAGATGGATAATAAGCTCATTCAAAGCATGACAAGCCACGGAAGACTTAAACCACCAAAACAGGATTTCACCCGATATCTCCACTCAAAGATGCAACCTGAAGGGATTAAAACCCACACACAAACGCACGCAAACGCACACCCACAACCACTTCCCTTCACTGTTACACCTGCGCCTGAAAAGGCTGGTATTGTTGGGAGGAGATTCATTTGAAGGCTTTAATGGCTGCTATTTAGAGGTGGAATACATTAAATAGCCCAATCATGGCTGCAGAGTGAGGTGGTGGCCCCGGCAAATTTAAAGTGAGTGAATAGATCGACTAATTAGCCTTTAAATATGTCATTGATTCATCTAAAACAAGGGATCCCTGAGCTATTCATCTGGCCGCTCGGCGTCTCCTCCTCCTCTATGACTACATCCTTAACCCTGATAAAGGAGGGGCTTGGCTGGCTGGTCTCCCTTCCATTTGTCCTAATCAATGGAGGCTGTTCAGCCCAGACCCAGGGGGTCAGTGAAATTAAGTACCCAGCTCACACAGAGAGGGATAGGGCCAATGCTGGGGTGGAGGGGGGTGTAGGGGGGTGGGGGGAGAGATAGGCAAAGCCCTCTGTTACCTTGGCAACTCCGCTGCTGCCGAGTTTTGCCCAATATATTCCTTGAGTCCAACTCTTTTCCCCTTGTGAGGATGGTTCGTGCCAACATGGCTGCCCTACAGCAGCATTGCTTCGTGTGCAGTGCGGTCATTCCTCAGACGTACGCTCCTTGAAATCACACATTCCAGGTATTGATTCCGGCGTACGGAGCGCTGACATGAGTCATACATTATTCTCTACTGCTGAAGACACTTTATCGCCATGATAAAGTTTCAAAGGCTTTATGGAAGTGCAAATACATTTGAAACCAGAGAGGCAGACGGATGTTAATATCTTTTCTAAAGGCAAAATAAGTCATATTTCCAAGTGTAGAAATACCGAGTGGTGAGATGTTTCCTCATCTCCCCACACGGTGTCTGCCAATGGCAAAAATCAGTGCAAATGAGCTACAGGTGGAAATCCAATGAATGCCTTTTCGTTACGTAATATGAACTTACCTGCTGAGTTTTTGGACCTTTTTTCATTGGACCTTTTATAGATGGATCCATTAACCGACATTCTGAACAAAGAGCAGGGCGTACGGTTTATGTCTAATGTGGAATGGAACGCAGCTTGAGCGTCATTGGACTGATGTGGTTGTGAGGTATCTGTAGTTAGCCATATGAGGGGGAGATGCCACTCCTCTTGTTTACCTGCCGTAACCAGGTGTGCCATGCCAGAGTAGGACAGAGGCAAGGCAGGTTTATTTATATTGCATAATTCATACGCAGTGGAGATTCAAAGTGCTTTACAAATGAGCAGACAAAAGAGTCACGAAAGGATAACAAGAAAAAAGAAAATATATATATATAGTCTAGTCTACTCTATTCTCTTACAATATCACCATCCAAGTAAACTGCAGTCTCAATTGCGTCACGAGGAAAACGTATTTTGTCCCGGATACGGCGGCTGCAGTTTCAAACTGTTTTTTTTTTTGGCATAAAATAACTACACAGTTGAAACTAAACTAAACAAAAAGGCAAAAGTACTTGGTTATGTTTAGGCAACAAAAGTACTTGGTTCACACGGATCACGGATCCTCGGTGAACCTTGGAGAGCTTGTTTTTGCTCTTTGCACTCAAGTTGCCGCACGATGCTGTTATTTTAAATGACAAAATGCTTTCAACTTCAACTGTTTTGCCTTGATTTCTAATCAGTAGTTGCTGTGAGTTCCACTTTCTGCTTGGGAATGTTGCCTCACGTTGTACCAGGTGTTGGCAATCTGGACTTTAAGGGAGGGAGGAAGCAACGGTTTATTTCTCTGTAAATTTCGGATGATTTTGCCATTAACTTCAGCCTTAATGTGATGTTACACTTATTCCACAGTCGAATCCTTGATGAAAAACTTCATGTCGTAAACTTACTTGACAGTTTAAATAGTTTGTTTTGTCACACCCTTGCTAATAGCTTGGTGGTTTTAACCACAGTATATTTAAACCCGCTTCATTCGCTGGCTTGTTAGGAAACTGCTCTTCGTTTAATTTGTTGGCTGCTGGATGGGGGGGGGGGGGGCGGTCATAGATGCATACTTAATGCATCTTAACTGGTGAAGCCGACATGTCAATCATTCTCAGTTAGACTCAGTTAGTCGTATGACTAAAATTCACGAGTCATACGTGTCACACACATATGCATATAACCTTAATGCAACCCACCTAGCCTGAAGGCATAGCTTCCCCTTTGGCACGCCTCGGCACATTCCAGTACTGCATATCTGACATATCCACACAGGCCGGCGCATATCATCTTTGACGGTAATGCTGAGGTGCTGAAAAGGTCATTGTAAAAATATAATGGTTGAATGGGTGCCTGTACTTTCTGGGGAAAGCTACTGTATTTACTCATAAGCTGGAAGTGATGTGAGTCATCACAGCTATATCTGTTTGTGCCCTCTGCAGACCAGCAATTTAAAACAGAGGAGGGTAGATAGGAACTATTCAATGCGCATATACATTTACCCGTACTGTAAACACACACAAACCGGGGCGGGGGCCGTTTTGTGGCCATGATGGTTGCCAAGTGTTTGTGAAGGTTTTATAGAAGTTGAGGCAGCTTGGAATGAGTGAGGGCTTGCAGAAAAGGAGACTGGCAGATTAGTCTTAGGTTCCTGGAGGCAGAAGGATTATCCCAGAGAGGCGAGTAGGGGTCATGTCAGTTGCACTCAGACTAAAATCCCCATCCGAAGCAGACGTGGATGAAATGCCTTGTGCAAAAAAAACAAAAAATCTTTACACGTGTTTTAACCTGGCCGCAATACCAGATGAGGTGTGGTTATCATGAAAAAGCCAGACAGGACTTTAGTGAATTTGTGTAACATGTGTGTCTTAATGGTTTGGGTTTCCTAAACCCCGATCATCTCCTGCTGCAAACACATTAGAACAAATGGGGGGAAATTATGTGCAAAAACTACTTCAGCAGGTCTGGCGCAGATGATGATAAAAGAGGAGGGGCACAGGCACGGTTAGTCTCGCTTCGCTGCCTGGAAGTTTGATGAGGAAATGGGAAGGGCATCCATCCAAGACCTTCGATTTGTGGACCTCTGCCAACCCCCTTAACCAGAGACATAAGCAATTGATCAAAGAGTAAGGAGAGTCTTACTTGCAGTCCTGCGTGGTGATTTTTACGGGCTCTTTCCTTAGACTGCAACAACAGCCTGCGATGAGTGCATCACAGGTCCGATCTGACTCGCATGATAAGAATCTGCCCCACCACGCCCTCGAACATTTACCGTCAATATGGTGTCTGAATATTAACACGTCCAATTTACCGTTCCAGTACCAAAAGACCGAAGCGTTTTATTAGAGGCAATACAAGAAACAAGTACAGACAGAGATGTTTTTCACGAACTACCCCCTGGCTGATAAAGGACCTATCAAGAATATGCTCCGTAGGGAACCACCAGTGGCCTCCGAAGAGGTCAAATACCTTCTTATCAGCACACTAACGGGTTCTGGCTTGACATGCCCAATTAGCCAGCGCTTGGTGCAGTGTATGAGGAGACCACGCTCTCAGCACGAGGCCCATATCAACAGAACCGGGGAGATGACGGACAAGCCGAGCCCACAAAGGGCCGATTGTGGAAGTGCCTGGAAGGTCGGTGAATGGGTAAAGAGGGAGGAAGGACTCGTGTCCTCAGGGGTTTTGTGATGGGGCCGATAAGAATCTCCCAGCGGAATCACAATGCCACTGTCGAAAGTTCCCCTGGATAAATTACTTCCATTGAGGTCAAAATCCTTAAATGAGCATAATAAAAGAGATAAATGAGTTTTAAATGAAAGATTGTTCCATTGAAATCTAGGATACACTTTCGCTGATACGCAGTTCCCTTTTGCATATGCCAGCATTGACTGACAAGGCCAGACAGCTCGCAGCACGCCTTTGGCGGGCCAGCAGTATTTATTTTTCTTTAAGTGCAAAAAGACAAATGTTGAGGTGTTTAGGCACGTCACCCGACTGTTTTCATAAAATGCGGCGGCGTTTCTGGATCTCAGCTCTCTTGAATAGCGCAACAGTGATCCTGTTGATGCCCATGCCTCTTGCAACACCATACTGACAGATAACGAAGCCCATCAAAGCTATGATTTCCATCACACAAAAGTCATTCATAATGGGAAGCCTGCCCGCTGGCAAGGTAAACACACAGATGGAATTCCAGCTATCTATCGCCAAGCTTTCACTGGCCCTTTTCCTCATCGCGACACTTTAATAGCAGCGAGGTACAATACTGTGAATAATCCATACTTAATCTCGCTGCTTGCAGACCCAGCGGATTCTCGTGATCGCACGGCCGCGTTGAGATCTCCTGACAGCCTACACACAAACATTTAAATAAATAAAACAAAACAAAACAAAAATGGATGCTTTAATATGTACAGAGTTCCTGCATAGAAGATACACACACACAAGCACTCATGTTGCCAAGAGGCCTATATGCAACACGGCCAAGATGTGTTGTGTCTCGCTTGGCTCAGAACATGTGGCTGTGTCTCTCCTCCTCCTTCAGCCTCGAGACAAAGAGTGCACACACACACACACACACACACACACACACACACAAAAAAAAAGTACTTAACTACAAGCAATCTGTTGAAATAGGTCATTATGGTGGAGGCATGCTGTGAATGCACCGCGTCCCCAAATCAATACGTGAATTGCTATATTTAGTAAGAAGGTCGCAAGGAGGAGTTATCAAGGCTGTACAAGGAATGAGAGACATCGACGAATCAGCTCGGCGCCTGAGACCGGGCCTGCTTATTTTAGATGCAGACCGATCCAAAATGGCTTCTCTTGTGAAGGTTTGTCTCTGCGGAGAGTGGAGGGATCCCTCGTGGTGGCTGAAAATGTCACATTCTGCTCAGTGTCAATGTCATAACATTAACTTTTCAGGGTGCTACACTGAGGCATATCTGAAATGTCTGTTGTCGGGGTGCATTGTTATTCAAATTGATTTAATATGGTTAATTGTATTGACGCAGTAGAGAATACGTTTTGTGTCTCAGAACACTTCCTAGACCGTTCACCACTTTGACTTCCGTAACCTCAATTACAGAACAGTGTGAAAAGTTATTTAAGATTAAAACAAATATATTGGATATTTGATTTTTCTTTTTTTCCCGCTAAATTTTGAGATATAGTTTCCCCAGTTTTATCTCGTGAAAGGTAACTCCTGCCGCTGCTTTCGAAAATCTACTAAACAAATCTGCACTTCTGCACTAAAAGGTTCATTTACTGTCATTGTTCATTGTCATTGGGGTGGGTGTTGTGTTTTAATATCCTTCTGGCCCCTCATGTCTCAGAGGGGTCGCAGGCACCTCTTGTCACCACTATCCCTGATGCTCGGTAGACGGGCACCAATGATGTTCTGGGCAGTTTTAACAAACACAACCCACACGTTGACGTGACACCTGCCATTGACGGCTCTAAACTGAGCCAATTCACATCATACTGTCAGAGGAGAGGAATCCACTCATTTGTGCACATCATGTAGTGTGGTTAAGAGAGACATAGTATATGTCTACACTGCACCATGATCTCTTCCTCTTAAGTCTCTCCTCTCTGTCTTGTTTAAATATATCCGTCTTCCTGTGAGCTTACAAGGTCTTTTTGTTTCAGACAAAATCTCCAACACCGTCGACACTTTGCACGGTGGAACAAATAAAAAAGCGAAGACAAGGGGGAGAGCAGAATCAAAACAGCCTCATTAATAACTGTGACTAATGCATTCCAGACGCCTCTTTAAGCCTGTTACTTCACAGAGAAAGAGATGCCTGCACTGGGAGGTGGCGTGGTGGGGAGGTGGGGTGGTGGGGAGGTGGGGGGGTGGTGGGTGGGGGGAGTGGGGGGGTGGGGCGGGGCAGCGGTGGCCCTGGTGTGCGTCGAGAGACGGTGCCATGAAAATGCGCTGATCTCTCCCCCACCTAAACCGCCCAAATAACTGTGTGGAGACCACACAGCCTTGAGATGACCACAATAAACCAGAACACTGGTCCCAGCACGCAGCGAGCCTTTCCCAGGCATCAACTCGCTGCAAGGCCAAGCCAGGCTTTGTAGTAAACACTTGGCGGGTGGTTAATGTCCGGTTGGGTACGTGATTTCGCTGTTTAGTCTGTTGACTGAATCTCACTGTTCCACTGCCCGTCAACACACTCTCTCCCTTTGAGTCCTTTACGTTTCACACATGGTGTTGCTGTGCAGCAAGTCCATGTTTTCAGTAAACAAGAAATCGAATCCAAACCCACACTACCTCATACTTCTCTCTTTTTCACGTCAATCATCAAAACCAATTACTTGAAGGTGATGGATCAGAACTGTAGTTTAAGATACTGGACTTGTGCTTGTGGCCATGTGCTCAATTAAACAACAATGAAGATATTGATCTATTCATCAGGTAAATAAAGCTAAGTCTTCTCCTGGAAATAATTCCATTTTGCAAGTGACCACACTAAATTGAAAGAGCAAATGTAATGGGGTCTAGAATGAAATGGAATTGAACGAATAAACTTTGGCCAATTTAAAAGTAATTACGCCGTAATTACTGTTTCATTTTGAAACATGATGGGGAACATAAAAAAAATTATGATATCCCAGCACTGTACTTTAACTCATGCTGTGAGGCGCACAGGAAGCTATTGTTGTTTTTTCCACAATAGAGCAGCCTTCTCGTTAGCTTGTTGTTTACAGTCTCACCTCCTCCTCCGCCTCCATATAAATCCAGGATAAACAGGAGAATCCGTAACAGGCTTTACAGTATAAACTGTGGGAAAATATCTCTAATCACGACGCAAAGACATAGAGGTGGATGAGAAGAACAGGGGGGAGAGGAGAAACGTGGTGGGATTATTCTCACCCGTAAACCACTGGTGGTGCAAAGTATAATGCACTGGTATGAATATTCTAACTGACTAGATAAGGATTAGCCTGGCGCATTGTGCTACGCCTTTCATCTCCCAAAGCGTGGGTAAAAAAAAAAGAAAGCCCCTGTATCCTTTAGATGAACCCGGTTCTCTATAAGAATGACAAAAAGCGTGTCGAACAGTACCTTTCAGCCGAGAGCTCGGGAATTCCACAGGAGAGTGGAACAGCTCATTATAGTGAGTAATTTATTTGCTTAGCAGCTGCCCAAGGGGAAGTAAAAAAGTTTTAACATCCAGAAAATTCTGTAAGTAGTCCATTTACAGAGCCGAGCTGTCCCCCGCAGCAAGTGAACACCATCCCCCTAAACCAGGCTTCAACAATTAAACCAGGCCACTGGAGCCAAGACTGTTTTCCTGCCCGGCATCAAGTACGCTCATCCTGCTCAGGTACTGTCGAAACCCACTGCGATAAGCAAACGGCAGGGAGGGAGAACGTTGAATACTACTGACAACAAAAACAACAAACACCTTCTTGAAAAAAAGAACATATGGAGAACTCAAAAAAGTGTTTTTGTCAACCAAAGATTTATTGTCGTTTCTAACTTCAACTATTTTTCGCCATACTAGCAACATGGCTCCGGGGATAGCCCAGCTCGCTCCACCACCGGGGGTCCAGAGCCATCGTATTTGGTACAGATACTCATGGTTCCCAGATGATGACTCTTAATGATGTTGGTGAGCCAGGGATTTCCCCTCTGGCACCACCTGCAGGTTGGCATGTGGTTTTCAGTGAAATGCTTCATTGACTTGATGGATTGGTCTGAAATTTGTTTTTTGAACTAGGATCTCTTTGGGTTTCGACCTGACGGTAATCCAAACTGAGATCTAAACTTTGCATATTCAAATTCGTTTGTGGTATAAAGTCAACGTGCAGGTGTTACTCTTTCATCGATATATCCCCCCGGGCCTTGACACTCAGTATACTGAATGACATAAGCAATACGTCTATAGAATCAAAAGCTTATTCAGATGGATTCTCTCAGAAGTCAGGAACTCACAGGTAGTAAGTAACCTGGCAAAGAAAACAAAGTACAATCCTGCAGCGGTGGCCCTCGACAGGGGAGAGCTTAACTTTACATTGACGGGAGCTTTGGAGGCATGTGTTCAATTTCAAACTCAAACACCACTCGGAAACCTCCTGGGGAGAATGATGACAGAAAACTTGGGTATGCCAGTCCAACTTTTGAGTTGACATTAGCCAGTGGATTTCTAAACAATTCGGAATTAAATCCCAAAGTAAAATAAATCTCAATATAAACTGCTTGATTCGGTTGTTGGTTTTGCTCAAACACTGCAGAGGCCCCCGGCGGGCAGATAAAGCTTGTGTGGACACGATCGCCTCAAAGGGATTCGCCGAGATTAACAGAGATGTTGCCCTTGAATCCAAGGATACTTTTCTGTTTGTTGGTTTTTCTTATTTGGTCTCAGGAATTAGCTGTTAATTGAACTCCGCCGCTCTGTTTTCCTTTGAGAGCGGCAGGGTGCACTTTCTGAATCTAAATCACTTTGATTGTCAAGTAATTAAATGCACAGGAATTTATCTTAATGACACTGCCAGAGAGATACATTGACTACTGAGAGATTTACAGGGCCATGCTGACTCATGGAGCACAGTGGACCTTGCAGTGTCCAGCAGATAATCTACTAGATGTACTGTATGTCTGTGTATTTTATATATGTATTTTATATTTATATATATATATATATGTGTGTGTGTGTGTGTGTGTGTGTGTGTGTTGTTTTAGGTATTGTATGCCAAGTGTTGTATGTTTAAAGAGGAAAAGAGCGACTTTATCAAAGAACAATCAAAATTTGGACAAAAGGTTCTTATTTTCAAGAACTGAGGAAAGCAGCCTTATTTTTAGCTTGACAATCCCACTTTTCTTTTTCGAAATCATTAAATGTCTTTTGAAAGACGCCGTATCGGGAAATCTTCTAAGTAATCCCTCCAGTTGAAGTCGAAAACATCGGAATCACAGAATACTGGGTGTGAGGAAGTTCACAGCATTAATATTCTGTGATGTCTTCCTTTTTAGGCTGCTCAAAGGAGATGATCTCTCGTGGTTATTAGTGCAGTATTTCTGATGGGCAGTGAAGCATATCACACTGATAAGAGAAGGAAGGAGATGAGAAAACCAAGCTCTTTGTGTGTCTTTGTTAATATTTCTCTCTCTCCCCCTCTGGTTGCCTTTCGATTCTCATCCATCTCTACCCTCCCGTCTCGCGGCCTCACCCGTGCAGCCGCTTTTTAATCTTTAATCACCTGAAGTTTAACACGGCAGAGATCTTTGCTGTTGGGTGATGTTACTTATTTTAGAATCCATTATACTTCGGGAGTCCTCTCCACACGGGATGAAATGCCTGTTCCCCGTTCAACTGCACGACTGCCGACTGCAGTCGTATAGTTACATAAGTTGCTGCTGTCAAAGTCCTTCTCAAAGCAACCAACTGTCAAATAATCCGAATGAGCTGAGCAGCAGCACAATGAATGGCTGGCGAGTTATATAACCAACAGATGTTTTAGTAATTTCTAGGGGCACGTATTCAGGTTGAGCACATGCCGCAACAGTGAGCACCTCTATGTGCGGAGTATCCAGTGCTGCGATACTACGATGTTGTCTGAGATTGAATGACCGTCCGGTGTGAAGCTGAATATAGACTGGATCCTTTCTGCTCCTCGGCGAGTGACCGAGGGGTTAACTGTGTGCGAACAACTGTGCTCATCTCTCGGGGCGAGACGGCCGCGGAGCCCACGCGGCACATCCCCGCCGATGTCGGGGACGGATAAGCTTCCAGACCCGCTCTCACTTTGAGAATAGCTCGAATGTAGGTCAACGGCAGACACAACACAAGACGCCGCGATTTTTCCTCTCGATGTTGACCGAGTTCTAATACACCGCTGGAAAACAAGGTCACGGATACTCGAGAGGGATTCCTGTCTTTAACAGTGAGCGCGGTTGTTTCTCATCTTTTATCCAGACAGATGCTTGATCCATCAGTCTCCCTCAACACGAGTCGAGGACATCCGAGAGAGAGAGAGAGAGGGAGAGAGAGAGAGAGAGAGCACATAGGGATGTTTTGACAAAGCCTCGGCCTTGTCCCTGATGAATAAAAAGAGAGGCACATATGGAAGGATCTCAATACAATGCACTGCACGGCTCTTATTTCCTCAGAGTCGGGACAGTCTGTCCAAGGCGAATTCATCATGAGCAAAACCATGAGGTCTCAGGGTTGTCATCCAACTTCGCTCTGGTGGAGGAACACCAGAAAACTGTCAGTGGTCATCAGGCTCTCCGGTATCTCGGGGCTCAGGGTGAGACAGGGATAGGTGTCGCAAGCAAGAACCAGAGCAGCAGGAAGCCGATGCAGTAGACGAGACGAACCCCAAAAAAAGAAGTCCTGGGATTATAAGAGGTCGTACGGTCCCGAATTTGAGATTCAAACGATGGTGTGGGATAATGAGGAATGTGACAGAGGGGGCATATGGAGCAGAGGCAGACGTGCAAAAACATGTGGAAAACGTTTACAGGCTTAAGGGGGGGGGTGAGGGGGCGTGATCTTTGAGTTTGGGGAGATTCGCGGGGATCGCAGGTCACGTTATCACGTCCGCATATGATGAATGTGCTGTGAAAAGGAGGATGATGAAGTGGACGCGGGTGGGTGCTGTGTGAGCACGTAGTCGTGCGCGTATATGTGCCCATGCGCTGCAACGCGATCCGTGCACTCGCTACACTGTAATGTATATTAGAAAGGCTGTATTGTATTATTTCTTTTTCTTCATTAGACTTTTCCCTTCATCTCATTAAAAGCCCCCCCACCCCTCCTCCATCCCCCCACCCCCAACTCTTTTTATTTCCTCTCCCCTGCTGCATAGATGTGTGCAGGGTGCAGAACAGACAGAGGAAAAGAAGACTGGTGGACAGAAAGAAAAGAAAAAGCACCTGGCCATACTGAAATCCTATCACAGTGGGGAAGAGGGAATAAAGGCCCCTGAATGCTCCCTGGGGGCCTCAGTGGACAGAATGACATGTCTTAGAGCTCGCCTGTTTGCCTCCCGCTGTTACAACAGCCAACGCGGTGTTCAGACGGAAAGACGCTGCCTCCATCAACCACACATCACAGGGCCTTTTTATCGGGTCGAACTGAAAAGATCGGTAATGGAAATTAAGTGATATTGCCTATGGTGCGGAAATTAAGTCATGTTGTCTATGATGCCATTTAACAGATAAATGTTGCAGCGATGAACATCTGCTCAGACGCTAATTTGTATTCCTTGTGCTCAACGGAACGGCGCCTAACAGCAGCCATCAATCTAAGAGAATAAGTGTGGCTTTTACTTTAACATAATATTGTGTGAAAGCCTATTGTGTGTAGGCAGGCAGACTGTTGACATTTTACTCTCTCTCTCTCTCTCTTTCTCTTTCTCATTTTCTCCCACTCACTTTCTCCCCCTCTCGCTCTGTTGCTGCAGCCCAATGTGAACCTTCCTTCATCTTTGTTTGCACAATGCACAATGCAGCAAAAAGCCTTGAGATGGGGGGGAGGGGATGCGTGTGTGTGTTTGTTTTTGTTTTGCTTTGCGTCTTGTTCCAGGCACAGAGGACAGTCGTCCAGGCATCGGCGTGGCTGTTCCCCCACGTGCGCCGTTAGTCAATTAGAGCTGCCATTAAAGACGGCGGCATCCTGGGAAATAAAGGCAGCGCCGTGGATTTGTCTGTGCTGCGCTGATTTCCACCCATAAACCCTCTCCAGACGAAGAGATTGCCATAATTGGGATTCTGACAGTGGGTTAGGCGGGGGGGACTCGTTTCCTGCCTCCGCCTCCTCCTCCTCCTCCTCCTCCTCCTCCCCTCCTCCTCTTTTCCATGCAATCATGTCTATCCAATCACGCCCGCCCAGCACCTACCTTTTGCACTTGATCCTCCTCACTCTCTTTTATCTGCAACCACATTTAGCTGAAGAATCACCGATGCTTTTCCTCCTTAATCTAATTGCTCCGGGTGCCACTGCAGGAGCCGAGGCACAACCTCACGGAGAGACGGGCATTAAAAGAGGCACTAGTGTGCTTCCAAATCATCCACACTGTGACCCCCCAAGAAATGCTTTTCAATCATGTGACCTACTGACGTGCTGCGGGGGCCTGTCGCGCACGTTCGGTACAATTATCTGTGTCTCGTGTACAGCGTGCACGCTGTGTATCAGCATCTGCGTGTGAAGGAAAGTGGTTTGTTTCTAACAGATCCATGTTCCTTAGTAGCGAGTTAGAATTATGCTCTGGAATTAATTCTAAAAATGTGAATTGTAGACGGTGGGAAAAATTCAAGTTCATGGGCTATTTTTCAAATGTCTCTCGCTTCTCTTTATGCTTTAAGAACGCGAAGAACTCCTCTTTCTCAGACAATTGGTCTCACAGTCAAGAAAGAATCACTTCTCACGTCATTATTTCCAGTGGAGGAGTGTGCAGAATATGTAACAGTTTAATTTTTTTTTTTTTTCTTTAACCGCTGTCATGCTGTGTGATGTTATGTGTTGACTATTCTCTGTTAAGAATCCCCGGCCACAAGCCCGCACAAGCTGCGCTGCTTGTTTTACGCCGTTTCTTGCTTTCCCCTTCGCCAAACACAGTCGTAACAAAACAAAAGGCACAACAAAAAGATTGTCTCCGTCTGAGTCGTGGCTGCACTTTAACACGAGCCGCGCTCCCGCATGACGAGTCTCTTGAACTCACAATGGGCGCGGGGTTAGATGATCAGATTACTGTGAAGCGCACACATGGGCATTGTTATGGGAGTGTGCGGTTCCACCCGTGGACGTGGCTCTCATTGTGTCCCACTGAAGAGAAGGCTTTTCGTTCTTGGGAGGGGGGGAGTGGGGGAGGGCTGGAGGGGGAGGCGCAGACGGGACCTTGGGTGTCTCCTCAAGGCTCTGAGGTGAGGCAGCATCTCTCTTTACAAGGCCGCCTCCGCTGGAAAAGTCCTTCACTCGAAGCACATCTTGGAGAGGAAACTAAATCTCACTTGTGAGACAATCGGAGACGCAGAATAGACCTCAGCAATTTGATGCAAGCACCCCCCCTTTTCTGCTGTCAATATTTTGACAGATTTCATGACAGCGTAATTATTTGCCGGGATCCCTGCCAAGGATTTAATTGTTACACGCGTAATTACACGTTTAGTTGATGGGGATGTTGGAACAAAGCACTGGTTGCGTCCTTAATATCACAGTACAAATAGTCCCTTTCATCTTGGATGCTTTACGCTGTCTCTGTGGCTCCGTAATCCAGCTATGAAAGAGGATATTCTACAAACCCTCCGAGGGCACCTCTCACAAATCAATTCATCACCCCATAATATCGGCAGGCAACGGCGCATCTTTCATAGATCAATTCATTATCCGACTTCTGGCAGTTGAAAGGCGGTGGCTGACCACACTTTCAAGCACCGATATCAGCTTTCAGTGTTTAGGAAGACGACTAGAGAGCAGACCAACTGGTGGCAGCCTTCCGTCAAAAAAAAAAAAAGGAAAGAAAAAGGGCTTCTGAACAACGGGGGTAACCATAGAATAATATCCTTTTTTTAACGGTAATGGTTTTATTTTCCTTCTGGGTAAAATACACACTTCCCCGTTGTTTGCTCGGAGGCTCATAACTATTGTATGGAAGCCGTAAAATCCATCTCCGCGCATCGCATTTTGCTGCGTTCCACAGCTGCACGCTCGGATAATGCATTCTTTTCATGAAACTTTAATATTCAGTCGGTGTGGCACGTGAAAACAGGGAAGACCAAGACACATAGCTCCGTGTACACCTATGTGTGCTTCCGTCAGGGTCACTACAGTTTGTCTATGAGCCCTGCAGTGCTGTGATTGCTGCAGTGGGAGGAGGGGGGGGATGAAAAAGAGAGAGCACGCAGTCAGTGAAGCTTCTCTCCTGGTGGACTTTGAGTAACAAAGCCAGCGTACAGCAGGTACGGAGATAAAAACCTGATGGTGATCAGAAACGGAAGGGGAAATTATACTTTTGTTCTTTCTTTTTTTCCAGTCAAAAAGTCCCAAGACGGGCTGCACGAGGATATAAATGAATCGACATGCTTCCCCCGTTAATCTGACAGCGTTCAATTGTATAATCCCATTTAGCACAAAAACACCGTGACCGAGGACGCCCCAGAGATGTTCCAATCCACCACATGTATTGAATTACATGTGGGTCAAAACACAGGCAGATTTGTGTCAGAACGCGGGGACGCGAATTCAGCGCCGCTCGCTACAGCAGAGTAGCTGCCTTCACGTGCCTCTCATTGGCCATTTACTCCTTAAGGAGGAGCCGGTGCCTGTCCTCATTAGTAGTCATTGAGCGGGCCTGGCAGTGTTCGGGAGGCAGCACCCAGCACACAGACACTGGGGGATGTGTTGTAATTACAGGCGCACATAAGAGAGGCAGCGACACAGCGATGTGAAAACGCAGGTGGGTGGTTTGTTGTGCCGGGCGGGAGCAGCACGGCTCCGGTCTGCAGGCTACACGCCGCCGTGCTGCCCGACGAGTGATCAAGATCCCAAAGCACGTTGACCAAATACCACCTGCCAGACGGCGGATAGGGCATGGCACAGGTACATTGATGTTTTTGAAGAGCCAAATCGATTTGCCTGTGAGGGATTCCAATCTGTAGGAAAATGCAGGCAATTTTGAAAAATATCCTCTTTGTCCCCCCGGGTGGAAGGAGGCATTCTACCAACAAAAGATCAGCGCGGACATCTTGTAGGTCCAAAATTGCTGCTCTTATATTATTTGAATTTCTGTTAAGTATGTGTTTTGTTAAATACACACAGGTGTTTTTCCCTGTAGGCTGAAACATTAAAAAACAAGTGTGAATTTGCCATAGCTTGCAAAATGCTTTCACACGTATACACAACCTCACAGACACTTAACCCCCATGGAAAAATGGAAAAAAGGAACACTGTGCTGCAAACAACGATGCCTCCCACGAGAGTCTTCGAGAAGTGGTTAAAGAGTAATGAAAAGGGGCGTGGTTTAAGTATGGGGGCAGGGCTAAACCACACCAATGAAAGAGGAACTTTCTGCAATGATGCCTCCTACAAGAGTTTACGACAAGCGGGTTCATGAGTTATGACAGAGGGCGGGGCTAAATTGTAAGGGGTGTGGGAATCTGTCGCTAATGAAAAAGCAACTTTAAGCACCTTTTTGTTCGAGGCCCCTCCCTCTCTCTGACACAGCCCCTTGTTGACAGTTGGCATGAACACAAACAAACACCTTCACACCCACACGCTCGACCTCCAAACCAAAATGTCAGCGTCCTGAGGGGAAAATTGTGGCCACCAAAGGGCGGGGAGATATTCGTGGCTCAACCGACTTACCGACCGACAGAGTGAGTTTTAGAGCGACCTCTGAACCCATCAGATATCGATCTGAAGGAGGATGAGCCTCTGGGGGCAAGATGTAATATCTCTGGGGTTCCGTTGTAGCCAGCAGATATCCCGGCCAACGCTTCCTTTTCCGTGCACAGATCACAGGCCACAGTTCGGCCAATGCGTTCCGCCTCTTTTGCTCTCCTTTACCTGCATTTGACCAAAGCCTGCTCGAACGTGATTGGTCGATACTAGTAGGGCTACAAACAAACCCAAATCTTGGCTTGTTGCCAACAGATTCTACAAATGATTGCAGAATCTTTGGAGACAGGCTATAGAGCTGCTTGTTGCAGCAAAAAAATACATAATAATAGACTTGGCTGGAGGTTCAATGCTAGATATGCTACAATGTCCACGTGAAGGGAAGTAATACATCAAATAAATATAGCTGGTCCCTGACAAGCCGTTGTGATTTGTGACCTATTTTGAGCGACTCCCATCCCTTTATGGCGGCTCAGAAGAACTGAATATGTTCTGCTGCCACAACTTCAAAAGGCAACTGTATGTTTTCAGATCAAATTATCCTGTGAATTGCCATATTCGGCAGTGCAGTTCTGTTGGAAAATAAACAGAAAGGGGTGCTCATCATTTTTATGGAAATATGATGGCTCCGGTTAAATAATCTATGACTGCATATATCTTTTCCATCTTGTTTTTCTTTTTTTACATCACCATGGATCGCTAGCTTAAACCATCAATTGAATGGGATTGAATAGCTGCCTGCAGTTTCCAGTGAGGAATAAACACTGTGTGGATTGTATCCTTGAGTATTTGTATTACTCCGTTTTGATGGAAGTGTGGACTGATTCATATGGCTTAGCAGATTTGATGAAAACATCATAAGAGCAAAACATACCTCGACAAACGGTCCCATTCTCCACAGCCTCGTTCCCAGCCTTGCACATACAGCGTCCGATGGGTACCATCCATTCGCCGTCTCCGTTGCAGTACAGCTTAATGGGCACGTCCACTTCCTCTGCGTTGGGGATGCAAACGCCTCTTGCAGCCACCAGGGAGGTGCTCTCTGCTCCCGAGAGCGTCTCCTGGAACGCGGCGCCGTTGGTGATGATACGGGGGCACTTCCGGTAGAAGACGCGGACGGCGATGAGCGACATACAGCCGCCGTAGTCCTGGAAGGCCAGGTAGAAGCCATTTCGTGACACGGGGCCGAAGCTCCGGATCTCAGTGTTGATCTTCATCACTCTGCCCCCGAGGTCCACCTGGGAGAAGCTCTCGTCCGCTGCGATGGTGTCAACTTTGATCCAGGGGTTCTCCATCCAAGCGGGCGAGGTTCTGGTGGCTGTGTCGGCGTCAGATTCATAGTAATAGAGGTTAAACGTCTCTTTGCAGGAGCCCGGCACGTTGGGAATGCTACTGCAGTCCCTCACTGAGAACTTCATCTCCACGTGGATCCGCTGAGCGCCACGGCGCCGGATGTACTTTGTCCGTACCCAGTTGTTCTGATTGTTGTCGAAAACGTTGCAGACCTGGTACGTCCGGATGGTGTTCATGTTCTCATCATACCCGCTCACCTCCTCCCACTGTTGGACAGACATAAACAGGAAGTTAACATTCGATTAGTCTGTGAAGAAGCCGAACTTAAATACAGAGTTTTAATTAAAAAAAACTAATTGGTAATTGCAACACAAAGTTAACTCGATTCACTCAATTAAGTGCAATTCAGCTGTAAAGCACTAAATGGCCTGTGTGGGTTTTCTATTAATATAAACTGCCATAAAGCCCCCTCTGATGCTTAATTTTTCAGCAATAATAAGAATGTTTTCATGCATACTTCATAATACTTTGATTACTGGAAGTAAGCAGCTTAAACAATGTTTTGATTGAAGCGATTACATGGTGCACAGACACAAAATATCTCCAATAAACCAATTTACATGGATGAATTAGACGAGTCTAAGGGGACAAATTAGAACCAGCCTCTCCAGCATGTCCTTCCATTTCTTGAGGTAATATTTGTATTACTCTACTCACAGGTTACTTACTCTGACCCTTTCTCCAGTTAGTTCAGTCAAGTAAATAAAGTTGTTTTATGTATTTATAATAGTCAGAGGATTGGTTTAGTTTACTGAGATATAACACATTAGGGTTCACTATTTGGGGATTGTGTGTAAAATGACTTTCAAGAGGTACATTTTTTATCCATGAACAGCTGCTCTGTGATTACAGAATGAGTGGGTGTACTGTGTGTCATCTGTTACCTGGCACTTTGTACCATGTATTACTCATTACTCTCTGACAGGTAAATCAAACAAAAGGAGGCTGGCATTATGAAGTCTCTTAAGACCCTACTTGGCTTCTACCAAGGTCTTCTGAAATGTGCAAACATACAATAATGGTGACATGAAGTTTTTAACATAGACTATAGAAGAAGTGGACAGTCACAGTCACGTCACTCATTGGTTTGTGGACTACTGTTTTGAAACCTCTAGTTCGGCATTTTGGCCGTCGCCATCTTGACTTTTTACAAACAGAAGTGACACAAGAGGGCGGAGCTAAGTACGACCGAACACTGAATAAGACATTTTTAGGCGACCAAGAAATTTACAATTGACTTTCATGAACTTAAAATACTATGTTGGAGTTAAAGTTGCTAGACGAAAAGATCGGACAGCTCCCAGACCGGACATAGCTGCCTGTCAATCACAAAGTAGCTTCGCCCTAAAGCATACCCTTCTATACAATTAGACTTATTTTTTGCATCCAGAGGAGTTGCCCCCTGATGGCCATTAGAAAGAATGCAAGTTTAAGGAATTTCTGCATTGGCGTCACTTTCCAGACCCGGAGGTTGCAACCTGGTTTATTGCATTTTGGGATGTTAAAAAATGTAACCTTGGCTTTGTAGAGACAGAGAGCTTTGATGTTTACCCTCTGCCTTCCCGTCCTCTCATTGAGGAAACCATTCACATCTTGTAATGCTTTAAGAGAAACTGGAGAAATGTGACAATGAGTCACTTGAATAGAGCGGAGAGGTTTCTGGTTTACGTGTCCTACTTTTTTTTTTTTTTACTGCGTCTTAATAGGACACATTCATAGCACACACTGTAATGGGTTACTGACATTCTAGTGAAAGCTCCTTTCACTACAGTGAAGCACTGAGGAAACATGACATGAATTTTCCCTAGTCAAAGTCACACTAAACTGACATAATCATATTACACAGGTAATCATATAAAAGAACAATCATGGGGCAAATTTCACTCCAGATTTTCTGAGCATGCTATTCAACTTCAAAGTCCACATATTGCACACCATTGTGAGCGCTCACTCTGACTCCAGATGCAGCCTCTGTGGTTTCCCTGCCCCTTGGCCATGGATCAAACCAGCTTTAAACACCATGCGCTCTAACCACCAAGCAGGTCATGACCTTGACCTCGGCATCTCGGCCAAGATAAAAAAAAGAACTGTTCTCAACCCCCAAGAGCCACTTTGCATTAGCTGCACCCTCTGTTGCCTCTACAAGTCTACCTCCCCCCTTCACTCTTCACTTCACAGCTGATATAATTTCTCAAATTAGTGCCCACTTAGAGAGGATTTTGACGGGTTGGGAGAAGAAAGTCACCCTTCTTGTTACAAACTGACGTTCTATCAAACACTTTCTGACTAATTAGAACAGCTTTGGTCCTTAATTCCCATGTCCTAATTAATCACTGCTAGTGTGACGCTCGGCTTGACCCAAACTCAAATTCAAACCATCACAAGAGCCAATCAAAACAGAAAAGACTGATGCTCAGCCAAAAATAATGATGACAATAATGAGGGTAAATAGAAAGAAGCTTTTTATCTGCATCTTACTTCTCAAAACTGGGCTTTTCTTCCTAATGAGCACAATTGAAGATTGCAAAAACTCTGTCAAGAGTATTTGTTTATGTTAAATCAGAGTGCAGTGCGCTCAGATTTACTGTCTAGTAGCTTTAAAGTCATACAAATAAATAACTAGATGATTGTGCAAGCTACAGGTTATTGGTGGTGTGGTTTAAGGATGAATCTGTCTTTTGGCCCGTACTGGCAGACCTCATCATCGCAGGTCATGAGCAGCCATTGACCTCCCCACTTGTGGAGGAGCAGTGGGGAGGCTGTGGGCCAATTAAACAAGAGCGGGCAGTCCGCTCCTACTGAGCACCGAGGGTTGGACAATCGCAGTTTAATAAAATGAATGCGGAGACAGGTGGGGGTTGCTGCTAATGAGGGATGCAGACAGGGGAAACTGCAGGGGAAAGTGTTGGCAGTGATGTGGGGGGAAGGGTTGATCCAGGCTAAAAAAGACCCCAAACAAAATGTGTTTTGATGGAGGGCCCCTTTTTGTCCTGTCATGGCCTCTTTGCCCCGCTTTCATCACAGCCAGTGGAGGGAAGCAAATGGGGCATAATAAGAGCCTAACGATCAAGCGCAGAGTGTGAAATTAGAAGAAACGTCTTCATTTTCACAGCTCTTTCCCCTGGCTCTTCACTGAGAGTGCTGTAAAAGGGTGGTCGTGTGTTTTAAGTATAGAAGGTGGAGGTAACCCTGGTGGTGGATGTCAAGATGGATTAGTTGAAGGCGATGAGCTGCCCTCAGATGACAACGGAAACAAAAATTCTCCAGAACCTGTTACATTTGGCAGAATGTTGTTTTCCTTGTTCTCCGTGTGTGGAAATCAACAGCCATGGGGCTGAGTGCGTTGAATAGCGCCCGGCCATGACGTAAAATAAATAGATGTTTAATGCTAGAATGATCAAAGGGATTTTCTTAATAACCAAAGGCATTCCAAATATTATCAAAAGCTAATTTGCATTCGGGAAAGTTACGCGACAGAAGACTGTAAGACTTCGAGGTAAATAACAAGAAATGTGTTTTTCATGGTACACTGAATGTGCTTCCTTCCTCTGAGAAACACACAAACGTACTCTTACGATAAACAAAAAAAAATAAATCAATGGTGTGAAACAGAACGCGCGACTGGCTCCAAACAAAAAGACATTGTTTTATGTTTTAATTGCTCTCCTTGGGCTCCAATAATCCTGGGTCGAATAGTATAGGCAATTAATTGCCAGTGCGTGGTTTAACCTGCTGGGTGTTGCCTCTCCATTGTTCCACGGCGGCTAAAACAAACAGTGGGAACTCACCTGCATGGGATATTTAATGCCGTACGTACACAGAGCCATTCGGAATGAACTGTCATCGGATAGTAATTCTGTTTATTTAACAGTGCACTCTGAATCTCTCTGATAAGAGGACACACCTGCTGTTGAGATAAAGCACGTTCGATATAGATCAAGCAGTAATGTGCAGCTGCCCTTCATCGTTCCCAAAACAAATTCCTGCACCTTAATCGTCTCGCCAATTCAACTGATTTCTAACCGTGACAAATGTTGCCACACCGTCTCTTCTTTGTTAATAAACCTATTTTCCCATAGTTGTCTAGAGTTAATATTATGCTCGAGCAGCGCTTCTGAGGGACGCAGAAAACCTGTCTGATGTGAGTATATATTGTGACTACGGCAGGGCTTCGAGGAGACTACCATATGTCAGCTGCTCCTCTCTTCCTCCGGAGTTGTGCGAGGTGCTACAGTTCAGTGGCGCTCACTGAAAATGAGCTTCGGAATCAATATCTCCTCTGCCACTCCGGGAGGGAGAGGAAGGGAGAGAAAGAAAAAGTTCAGCTGACCTGCAATCCATACGTCTCCATGACAGTCGGTCTCTGCTTTATCTGTAGAGCCAAGCGTGGCGCACTGTCAAGCCTGAATTATAGACTGGAGTTGCCTTTCACCGAAGACGGCCTTTTTTTTTTTTTGCCTCGTTCACCAGGCGAAGCGATGGAATAAGTGTCGTCCAGCTTGGACCTCTTTTGAGCAACCGATTAGCGATCTCCGCTACTACACACTTTCCTATGAGCATTAACATCTTGTCTATTTAACCAACATTTTAATCCAACTTGGTTTACGGTGAAGAAGAACACATAATTCATGCATTTGTATATAGACCCTAATTAACAATTAACTAATTAACAGCCACGTTGACTCCAAAGAAATAATCTACAACTTCCTTTAAACCTCATTAACCGTTAATCCTGAATAAAAACGTACAAACTCTTACAAAATCCGCATTTAAAAACGGTGAACGAAACCTTAAAATTGGCTTCATGTCGAATGACGTCCACTTTCCAGGACGGTCAGGCAAGCATCAGCAGCCGAGAGTCTGCTGACAGATGTGTGTATGGATTTTGATATGTCATCCGTTATATTGCTCTGTTGGGACAACGATGCTCTTACTGTGCATTCGTACTGCAAGCAACGCAATCAAGTTGTCAGAATTCTCAATTTCCTGTACATCTGCGCAAACCAGGACAACTCAGCCAGCGAGCAGACGGTCAACAAGTTTGTTGGCTGCAAAAATTTGACCACAAGTACACTCTTCATGGACACTTGTTTTCAACAACCTGTCAATTCGTTTTGTTGAATGGATCGGTTTGGCGAGCGCAAGTGGAGGAGCTGTTGACGGACGTTACTGTTTGATTGAGCGTAAAACTGTTACTTCAAAAACTTAAGGGAGAATCCAACCCTAATCAAAGAGCTGTAAACAAATTAGATTACAATATGATAGACAGCGGGCCCCTATACAGCCGTCGCCATCAAAATGTTGGCAACGGAAGTGGCGTTTAGCCCCAGCCATCCAGACGATTTAGCAAGCTTTAAACATTGAGTTAAAGCTGTTAACAGCATTAAAATGTCTGGTTGTTGCATGTTCGGTTGTCAGAATCAATAAACCGACACCCGCCTCAAGTTCTACAGGATTTTCCGAGAGGATCACGACCGTTTCAGAGCGTCGAGTCTGGTTTAACGAATGACTTTCAGCCGAATACGTCTATGGTTGCCCGTAGTAACGTATATATAACTGGATGGTGTACATTTGAAGCACGCATGCAGCCATTGGCGTGTGGTGGCTTAACCAATGGCAGACTAGCAAAGTGAGAGTGTTTATAAGAGTGTTTGAGAAGTTGAAGTGTCCTCTCATTCGCCTGCCAAATTACTTCTTTCACAGCCATTGGCAGTTTTGTGGCCTGTTATTTATGGTAGTTTGATTGATTTCCTCCCCCAACCCCCCAACCCCCCATCCACATTCCCGCAAAGACCCGCCGTACTCTACCTCTGATTGGCTGGTACGTTTTGCCTTATTCGCAGAATTTGTAAAGTTTATTGCTGATGAACAAGATTGGTGGAAGGTTGGCAGGCTAAATGATTTCAACTAAAATGTGGATGTTTGTATAGGTCTTTCATATATAAATACAATGTCTTGATTATGGGAGAAAACTGTTTTATAAAAATTAGATTTACATTTTGATGTGATGTCATAAATAAACTGTGTTATCAACAGCTGCCGTCACTACGAGCAACCACGGACACGTTCGGCTGAAACTTAATCTGAAACACCGGCTGCAGCGTCTATGGCCGCAAGCGATTAAACACGTTGAGTAACACTGGACTGTAAAAATTGCTTATGTTTGTAGCGCCCATTTTAAAACAAAAAAAACCTCAAACCTCTGATTTGACGTTCTGTACACGACCAGAGACAACGTAGTTGTACGCGTCTAGTGACTTGCATGCTCGTCCATTTCTGGTTGGTGTCACGGTACACGCTAGGTTCCTCCACCAAATATGTGCATCTGGCTACTTGCTAATGTACGCTACCCGCTCACTAATAGCACGCGGATCAGGGAGGTCAATTTGTTCAGGGAGGTCAATTTGTTTAGGTTGCGTTAGCGATCTTTGGTGGACAATGCCCTGACACAGCTTGACAAGCTATTCACCTCTGCCGTACCGCTGTGCGCACACTTACGTACGCCATCATCGCTTACAAACTGTAGGAGAGTCTACGACAAGAAAGCAGCGCTAACCACGTCTTCTAGTTAAAGCTATAGCTGCACAAGAGAATGGAAGTAGGAAAACGGCCTACGACCTACGAACGGTCAGAATAGCGTGACGCGTCAGTCGAGTCACAACACTCCCACGATATCACTGTTATGACACGACGTGGCCCGCGCATTTATCACATTGTGTCATCGCAGTGTTTGGGTTAATCTGAACGAGCTTCGTTAAACCCAGAGTCCAGCGTCTCATATCGCCGCTTTATCACTGACACAAGTAAATAAATTATTCACACAAACGCGGGGAGTGAGAGCCAGTGGAAAAGTCCCGGCGGCACAGTCGCCCCATTTGCAGTTGTGGGAAATCTGTCAGAGCAAGAGTGCCTTCCCTAGAGGGACAGGGGACAAACGACACCCACTCTCTGCATTCAATTACTACGAGGGAGAGGCCATGGGAGCCGAATCCTGCTGGAGACCGGGCTTCATGGACACACGCACACACGCACACACACACACACACACACACACACACACGCACACACACACACACACGCACACACACAGAGGCTTAAGTAGAACTGTCTGTTGCAGTCAGCTCCAATTACCACTGTCCACTACTAATGCACAACACGTGAAACTAGAAGAACAATTCAATATTTCACCCCCACCCCGTCCCCCCCTTCCCATTCCACAAAGTTCCATATGGATTATGTTTGTGTTTATTTGCGTTTAATTGTGAATCAAAGTCACCGTCCCCAAATTAGTGGTCGCTTTAAGTCCCAGCGCAACCAATACAATGAAATCTGTTCAACAAATTACTTGGAGGGCTACGTGAAAAAATAAGAATGCGGCATGCTGTCGGTCTGCCGCACAACCCCACGTTTACATGTAAACAACCTCCGTCCTATTCCAAAGGAATTTGAATACAATATGCCGCATAACTTCGTTAAATCACGAGGAACCGATTTGCTTCAGAACATTTCGCAACGTTTTGCCTCCCTGCAAGAAGTCTGCTGCCGGGCCGTGTCCCCAAGTGACACCAGCTACATCCTGGTGCAGCACATTATGACACATCCATAATGATAACCTAACCCACTCACACACCACCTCATTAAATTCGCCGCGTTATGCCGCGAGACCTCAGGTTTTTTTTCTTTTCCTGCCCGGTGGCTGCTGCTGTCGGTCCTTCAGGTCAGGAGGTCCGACCTGATGTTCACACGTCTCTCAGCTCCACTTGAGAGGAAAACGGTGACCACTTAACCCTGCTCTGCGGGCCGGCTATACATTAGCTCCGTGTCACGGAGTAGATTGTCAATGTGTCGAGTCACTGATGCTCGAGTTTCTTTGCTAATGTGCCGAGCGGTCGTAGTTTTTTTCCTGCTCTCTAACTACTGTTTCATGGGATTCTGCTGGACAATGTATGTAAAACCAGAATGCATGATATCTATGCATTTTAATGTTGTTATATCATGATTGTGAAATGTGTGCACATGGGGTTAAGTCGCCCTGAGGAACACATCTAAATGCAAGTCCGACTAACACTGACTGCACCGGTTTCCCCCATGTGGGCGGAGTGAGCCATGCGATACGCGTGTTTGATTGCCGGCATCTCAAAATGTTCAGTCAGTAAACTTCCAGAGCTGCCTCGGGTTAGAACTCCGGTTTGGTAAATCTTACATTGGTTGTCTGTGTTTTCCGGCTACGTTATCGAGAATAATGAAGACGTCTTGCTTGTCTGGCTGAGGCACGACCCAAGTCTGGCTGTCATTGTGCATGATTAAAAGGAAGAACTGCCCCGCGGTACACATGGAGGGTTTTACTTGATTTAAAGAAGTTTAACTGCATCACTTCTAAAAGAACTCTCGTTGGAAGTTGATTTTATAGCCGTGCTCTAAGGGAATTCACTGGCCTGGTGGCAAACACTTTGAGTAATTGGCCACCAATTCTTGTGGTTTTTAACATAGAAAATAGGGCAAACAGTTAAATGTGCATCCCAAAACAAATATATATATTTTTATTATTATTTGCTGTATAAGTGATAGTGCTCAACTGTTTCAGAGACAACGGCAGAGCGAATGAAGTTGTTTGAGTGACTGTGTGGTCAAGAGTCTGACTAACATGTCAACATCACAAACGAGAGCACATTTATTAAAACTGACAAAGAACTGGATGAACCTGAATGAAAAAAAAATGAATGAATTGGGAAGTCTTGGGAGGCGAAGTCGTTGGGCTTCTTTGAGCTGGGCTGAAAATTACACGGTTGGGTTTGACAAGTTACTGTAATAAAGCTTTTATTTTATGGCTCATTTTTCATTATTAAGCTGATGTGTGACTGCATAGTATCCAAATAACTCAAAATATAAGGCGACCATATTTTCGGCAACCAAAAGCTGCCAGCCTGCCAACCACTCTTCCTCAGTGTTGAGACCCGTAAGCCGTATCAAAATATACTTTAAAATAATAAAGTGGAATAACACCAACTGCCATAACATTTCTGACTTAATATCACACTGTTCCTGGACTGCACGTCCATTGTGTCTCAAAAGTATCGCATGTCAAGTTAGGATATATTTCATGAAGCTATACAGAGTATTGAAAGCCAACTGCTGGTTGGGCGCTCTGCTGGATGTTACTGATCCACCGGCTAAGCCCGCGAAGCCCATGCCTATATGTGTGTAAGACAATAGCTTCTGTAAAGCACCTCTCGCTGTTCTACCGAGAGGCAGAGCGAGCTCTGTTTCCACACCTGTTGCCCCGGGCCACGAGGGACCAGCTATCTCCGTCGCTCTCACTCTTCACTTTACGAAGGACTGTGCTTTGGACAAGCTCTGCCATATCATCGTAAAACTCCAGCGCCCACGCTGATAAGACCCGACCTATACCTGACTAAACCCGCGGGGCTTAGGGACTTGTTTGCATTTCATTGCGCCCCAAAGAGGGAAGGATATATACCGTAACCGCATATGTTGTCGGGAATGGAGCGTTGGAATAATCTGAAGTGAAAGCAGGAAATAGGAAAAGTCCTCAAAGATAAGCCTTTCAGTCAAACTGAATGTGAATACATTCGATTTGGGAGAGGAAAGCTACCACAGAATCAGGCGGTGCACCACATGGAACAAAGATGGTTCTTGAAGAGGCCTTCAGTTTGACGTTCAGACCCTAGTTTCACCTCACTTTGACCAGAGCGGGCATTCTCACTGCACGACGGTGACCTTCCTGGATTCCTGCGTGTATTCGACTTCTTCGGTCTGAAGTTTCCACTTAGTATTAAATCCGATTATGAAATATGGTTTGAGTGAATGTTTTTGCTGAATCTAACGTTTTGCAGAGATGAAAGGAAGATGTGATGTAAACTTTGTCTTTGGAGTCGGCATGTGTGCGTAAGCTCTCTCTGCGTAAATTGGATCCAGAGCTGGCGAGAGGGAAGGAAAGCAGGCGTCCTTTTGCTTTGGTATTGATTGTAGGAATTAGCAGGGAGGAGACAACATGCCCTCAGGTTGGGAGAGACGGAGTTATTCTAAATCATCGCTGGACAACTTTGAAGTTGTATCCGAGAACTGTCAGAGGCCAGCTCTATGTGCTGTGAGTTTGTGCTTCTTTTATTTCAGCGGCAAGAAGACACAGCATGATAAAGTATAATTCAAACCATCTTTAATACTGACCACAGAAGCATAAATGATTGAATAAAATCGGCAGTGGTTTTTTGAAATGCACCAGCAAATAAGTCTACAACATTTTTTTCCTCTCTCTCTCTCTAAGAAGTCTAAGTCTTGTGGCGGGGAAAGAAGTGAGGGAGACTGAGACTCTGGTTTTGGCTGACTTTAAGTGGGCCTGGCTTGCATGTGGCGAGGAGGAACCAATGCCCTGGCAAACCGTGTGGAAATACTGCGCTTCAAACACCAACGGGGCCCATATAACACATAGCTTCAAGCCTGGCATGTGAACACTCGCATTTAGCTTCAACTTTATGATTGTTCATTATTACTGCGTTTGTAGTGAAGCAGAAAGTTCAGATAAGGTTAAAATGTGAAGAAATAGGGATCCTTTTTGGAATAATAACCCAAAAAGGAATTACAGCTAGAGTGAATATTCAAACGAAGGGGTAAAAAAAAAAAAATGTATGAGCTTTTGTGGAAGTACGATAATATGCAAAGAGAGAGAGAGAGAGTAGTGGTATTTCCAAATTCTAGACGAATTCAAACGTTTTCTTCTTCATGTTGATTTTCCCCCTTCAGTTTTTTGGGGGGAAATAATTGAGCTCACCCCCTCTGGGGACTGGGCCGGCGGCTCATTAGTTGATCTCTGACCTTAAAGTGAGAAACCCAAACCACTGGCTACCAACAGAAATAAAGTTATCATGGGGGACTGAACAAATTTACACATTAGCTGCTCTCAAATGTCTTCACAAAGGAGAGGGCCACCACACACCTCACCTTTTGTCGCAAGGAAAATGTTCTGAAAATGACTCGCAATTATCTTATTACTTAAATAATAATTTAATTATATCTGCATTATAAGAAAATAGATCATGATGAATGTAGAGCCCCGTCACTTACGCTATTGTCACTCAACCCTGACACGGGGTAGACCGTCCAGCCGAGCTCCGCCGTGGCTGTAGTGGAGTCCATAAGTGTCTCTGTGGGGAGACGCAGGGAGAAATGATGGTCAGATAATCACCAAAACAACAAGAAAGCATTACTGCGGCTCGATGGAGACCGCCTGAGTAGTGAACACAAATGTTTTGACAGGTAGAATATAGGTTTACTTCATAAATTGTCAGAAAAAGAGTGCAATGGTTATTGAACATTCAGGTGTCCAGCTGAGACCTCAAATTAAATTATAAAACAGAAATAAACTATATACATATATATACATATATATATAGATGTATAGATATATAGATATATACGTATATATCTATATATATATATATATATATATATATATATATACATATATATATATATACATATATGTATATACATATACATATAAAATGGTTATATATGGTTTTATATAATCAGAAGGGTTACATATTTCTGAATATTATAAAAGGGGCTGTTAATAGCTTTTAATTAATTAATTTGATCAGCAGAAAATCTATTAATCTTCAAAGTTATTTATGAAGCAAACAAGCTGGTTCAAATTTCACCAGCTTGATAATTGGCTGCTTTTTTTGTTGTTGTTTTATATTATTTAAAAATGTGTTGAGTTTTGTACTTGTGGTTTGGACAAAACCTTGAGCTCTGGGAAGCTGATAATTTTTAGCACAAATGATTATTTGAAGAAAACAAAACGTATTGACGTAGCAATCGATGATGAAAAATGATCATTAGCCTACGGAAAAAGACCCACGTGACACTATTCGTGTGTTAACGTGCCGAGAGATCGCTAGTAGTTCCACGAAAAAGTCCTCAGACCTATGCCATCCTCCGTCTGACTCGTAGGGAAAACAACAGGCCGGAGAAGCGGCCACCCTATACGCCACGGATTAGCCGGGGGAAAAGAAACACCTCTGGTAATTGGGGTCAAAGAGAATGTGCCTCCTGTCTGTCACGATGAGGTCCTCAGCGGCGCACATTCCACCAGTCTGACCCAAACGTCCGTCAGAGGCTCACCCAACCGTTCCCGCTGTCACCTTGCCCGCGCCCTCTGATCCACTGTGTGTGTGTGTGTGTGCGTGTGTGTGTGTGTGTGTGCGTGTGTGTGCGTGTGTGTGCGTGTGTGTGTGCGTAACGGAGGGCAGGTCTAATGAATTTCCCCCCGCTGATTAGGCCCTGTGTCGGCCCTGTGCTCCGGCGTTGAAGTGCAGCAGATGGAGAGAGCATTCATCGGGTCCGAGGCGTCAGCTGCAACTCCGAAATGCCACGGAGGGATTTAGAAACCCCCCTCGACAAACACGGGCCCTCAGCTTAGCCTAAGTCACCGCCAGCAGGTCTGGTGAAAAGTTGCCCTTTGCTGGAGGCTCTTCCTTAATATCGTGGCATGAACAGATTGAATCGGTGCTTACAGTGTGGGACAGAAAAATCTGATAATATGTATAAAAAAAAAATTCCGAGAAACGTATTACAGGCAGTGAGCGAAGGAAATCAAAGATAGAGGATCTGAAGTTGGGTCTCACGGGATTTTGTTTTGAACGCTGGCTGCGTGCACGGCGGCTCTGTACCAGCTTGAAGGATATTTTAGAGACTTCCAGTTGTTTCACGAGCTTGGATTTCCTCTGATTTATATTCCAGCGAAAGCCGCGGCATTTAATTAACAGGCTCCACACGCATCGGTTTATTTCAGGGGCCTTCTGCTGACTTTCCACGTCTCACCCGCGCTACTCGCGAGGCATAATACTAGATCCCACATCCTTTTCAGTTATCGCAAAAGGCCCAAATCGTATAATTAGGCAGATGAGGCTGCAATTGAGCAGCTATTGATAACCTTGTGTGCGCGTGTGACTCGGAGCCGAGCAGCCTGCATGGGTGTTAGGCAGTGAAATGGTAATTATCCCCCATAATGATAACGATAATTAGTGGAGGAGCAAAGTGAGAATAATGAAGCCCCCTCTGCGGGTGGTTTGAGGAGTGATGTGGGGAGGTGGGGGGGGGGCAGGGCGACTTTCACCTGGAACGTGGACGCGGGCTGGCGACTCCCAACCTCCTTCGTCTTTGTCCTGCACGAAGCCGACCTTTCCTTGGGTTTCTACCTGCTTCCTCCTCCTATGCGCCGCTCTTTCCCTTTCTTCACTCCTCAATAACTCTCCCTTCACTCTGTCTCCTCTTTGACCCTGCCTCACCTCTTTCTCCCCCCCCACCACCCCACCTCTGTCTCTCCCCTGCTATCAGCGGCCCTCACGCTGGACAAGCAAAGTGCCTCACCCTGAAAGACGGATCACTTTACTTCCTCCTGCTGTCTACGCTTCGGTCCGGGCGGCCACACCGATTCATTAGCTCCCGCCGAGCGGAGCGGCACATATCTCACCGCCGTCAGCCTGAACACACCCCCCCAACACCCAAACCCCCCCCAACACTCCCCAGCCGCGGCGGAGCATGGCCGCTCAGCGAGACGCGTTTGGCCATTAATCAGAGGGGAAGACGGGACGCAGAGCTCCTCGCCTGAATCCGACCGCATGAATCACTCGTTTCTTGTTTTGTGGTCATGACGTGTTGAATTTGTTTCCCCCCCCCCCCTCATGGGACGGGCTGCGATGTGTACGAACACGCTGTCCCTATACCGCGCTTGCACTACGTACTGTACTGTGTGCAACAGGCAACGCACTGCATGTGGATATGGAGGAACAGATGTCATCAATCTGTATTGTCTATTGTTTACGTTCTGTGGAAGACCCTGCGAGGTTCAAACCAGGTGGCGTTCTAAACCATTACGAGAAAATAAGGGCTCTCTACGGCCTTTCTGGGCGGGAAGAAATTCTTTGTAACGTCGGTCAATGATGTCACAGGAGCCACAGGTCTCAGTACTGCATGCTGATTGGCTGCGGCTGCTCTATCCCCCAACTTCAGTTTAAAATGAGTCCGTGGAAGTCTGCGTACAGAGGAGGTCAAAAGTACTTTTGTTGTGTTATTCTTTTGTATTGTTTCAATTTTAAGCAAAACTCAACGTCGCCATGTAGCTTTGTAACTCCTTTTGTTTCCGATTCACAGCGTTAACCGTGTGTTTCAAACTGTTTCAAACCGCGACCGCCATCTGCGAGGAGATCGTTTCCCTCGAAGAGGAGTTGCACTTCAGTTGTTTGCGAACATCCTTTTGTAGGCGACAGGGTTGCCGTGGCAGCGAGCAGCGAGCCGCACTTCGCCGCTTCTCTGGAGTGTGTGTTCCGCTTTCGAGTGTCTTGAAGAACGTTTGATTTGTTTTGGGTGAGCAGCTTTTGCAACTTAACGAGCGTTCTTGCGGCATGAAAAATGTATTAAGTATTTGGCCCGGAAATAGTTTTGGGGGATTTGGAGGACTTACAAAAAAGGTTTGACAAACTTTGAGACTTGATAACTTTTTATAAAAGCACAGTTTGTAGCTTTGCTAGGACAAATTATTAAAAAATTCTCTTCATTTTTCTGTTCAGTATTTCAGTGAGTATGTAAGTAAGTATTTTATGAGCTGTGCTCCACAAAAGACAACCTTGTTACTGGTGATTAGTTTCTTCTTTTGCGAAGACAATCTAGTATTTTGTAGTATATCCAACTAAAAACCGATGACTCTTGCTTTTTCTCTATTTACTGAAAAAAAAAAAAAAACACCTTGCCATTTGCTCACGCCATTTATGAAGAGTTGTGTGTGAGCTGCCGTGTGAACCTGTTTGTGGTGTAATGGATTTGCACAACACCAGCGTGTGATGTGTCGGGAGGACACATCCAGTTATGCGTCTTTGCATTATTTGTGTGGCAGTGGAGAGAAAAAAAGTGTTTTCACTGTTTGAGCTCATGGGAAAATGGCCTCCGTGCGTGGCGGTTCAAAGGCAGCAGCGATACTTCACTGTCTACACACACAGAGAGCTGCTGTAAACATGAAACTTTAATGTGCAAACCTTCACAATATTATAATTTTTTTTTTTAAATTACAGAGAGTTCGGACAACATTACAGTGAATAATTAAAGCTCGTGTGTCTTTTTTTTCTTTTCTTTCTTAACTTGATACCCTCGACTGTGGAGGGGGCTATGAATATGCAATGAGACCTAGGAGTCTAAGAAAAGCCTACTAGGCAGTGAGTGCTTCCTCCAACACTTCCTGAGACTAAGGAGAGAGTTTAGTGCGGATCTGAGAGAGAGAGCTCTCCAGTGAGAGGCCGTCTGAAGTGACGGGGGGGGGGAGGACGGGCACCGCGGTACTACAACAACACTCTTCTCCTCTGAAGAGGGGTCAGTGCTGCATCTCGGCTTTCTAAAGAAAGCAGCAGCATTTTCATTGAGGGGAAACAAAGAAGAGCTGTTCGCTGGAAAGATATTTAAAAAATAAACATTTCTTACGCGGGCGGAAAAGGGCTTCGAGTTACCTTCAAGCTGTTGTGTTGCTGAATGAACAAATGAGAGCAACACAAGAGTGAGAGCATCTCCACTTAACCTGCCGTGTACGCTGATGGTTCACCATCATACAAATGTATTCATACATTCACTTTCTCTGCAGAAGGCTCTGTCCGCTCGTGGTTGTATCATTTATTTTTTCCCGCCGGCCTGTTCCTCAACAATTTGCTTGGTCGGTTGGTTTACGGTGGCGACTGACCTGGAAATCAGGTCGTGCCAGATGGATGGCCAATTAGTTAGAGTGAATAGATTTAAGATATATAAGATGAGATAATACGATTTCTGAAGTCCGAGTGACGGATGGAAACCTGCCGTGACTAATCCCTCAACCTTTTTCCCCGGACAGGGAATTCAACAAGTGCAGACTTCCAAACTCTTTCTATCACAAGTGCATAAGCGGTACCTATTTCACCCAATCATATTGTTAAAATGTCTGAAATGAGATATTTCTCCTCGACTCCCTTTCTCTCGGCGTGAAGAATCCAATTCAACAAATTGCTTTGCAACTTATTGCATCACCACTGGGGAAAACTGCCTGTAAATTACCTCGGCATGGCAGTTCAAACCGGAAACAAATAAGAATTTACCAATTTTCTCACAAAGTAGCCTGTATTCAGGAGATGCAGTTTAATGAGGGGTATTTTGAAGAAGCGCTTGACCTCCAAAACAGTGTGAAGCAGCTTGCGTGCATGACTTCTTTTTTTTTATCTTTCTCGCCAGCGGAACTGTAGCCTGTGCTGTGTGTGTAACAAATCCCTCAACGTTCAATTCGACAGCAACATAAACCACATATGGTGCTTTCCACGGTCGTGATAATGTCAGCTAGCAGGTCTAAAAAGCAGCTAAACGTTCTCCCCATAAAACCCATGCTGGGTAAAGTTCAGTTTAACCGCTGCTGAAGGGCGCATGTGCATTTGCTTGCCTTTCACTAAACACCTGAAACCGTAGTATTTGACGGGCAAATGTGGGAAGATTGTGGTCTGCATGAGTAACGCGAGCAAGCTGTTCTTTGTGCTAAAAGCAGAGCCCTATATAGTGGACCCGGCACGGAAATCTGCCCAGATTAAGGGGCAAGGCAATGATATACCCCTGAGGGAGCCGGGGCAAGTTCAGAGACATGATTCATAGCTTTAGTGATGGACGGGGCTACTGTATGGCCGGTTGGAAAGAATAACAATCCGTTTCATTTAGAGGGAAGAAGTGGATGGAGCTCCTGGTCCGGAGAAACTCAGCTCAACTTATCTGTCAGCACAAGCTGGGCCCATTAAGGTACAGTCGAGCTCCCACCACTGTCACGTAACGGCATATCCCTGTGTGTTAAATGAATCCTTAATCCCTCTTTTACAATGAAACGGGGGCTTTGTGGACCATGTGGCACTGGCCCAAACCCAAGAAGCGTTGCTTTCTTTTCTCTCCGTTTTTCAAGAATCGGAGGCGGGCTGGCACGCAGCCCTGGGTGTCCAGGGCGCTACCCGGTGTGCCATTGGCGATTGGACATCACTCTGTCAGGGAGATTTATGTGGTGTGGGGGTTATTTGTTGGGTCCTGACGAGGCAGGTTCCGGAGTTTGGGCGGTGGTTGTGGGGGGCTTCGGGGAGCGATGAGGAAGGGCTCAAAAGTCTGCCCCCACCTCATCAGGGCCGCGGAGCGCTGTGTTTTCCACGGCAGGGAAAGATGAGGTAGGAAGCTGGGTAGTTGATTTTGGCAGAGGACGGTGCAGTGTGAAATATGGTACCACGCACACAAACTAAGTAAAGTCGAGCCCTCTCAGAGCACTAACTGTTGACAGAATGATACAGCGCAGCGTTCCCAGGGGCCTCGAGCAGGATATACGACAGTAATCCCTACACAGCCGAGCTGTGTTATCAGTCAGGGTAACTTAACTTGTCAGCAAGGCCAAGGAGGCAACAGCCCAAAACAAATGTAAGACAGCAAAAAAATGCGACTTGACGTATGACTAAGGGGGCTTTGACATCAGGGACCCGGCCCCGGATCCGAGTGCCCTTAACACCCAAAGTCCAGTTAATTTCAGATGAGTCTAAACACGATGCTCCGCACTGAGGCACATTTAGTCAATCCGTCCCCTGGTCCGCTTGAAAATGTGGTCTTCAGTGTGGTTCATGCGTATTCGGGTACAATTCTCATCAGGTTGGAACACCAGCTGAACCAAGACACGTGGAAGTGGATGTATAACATTAATCAACGGGTCATGCGTTGGGCCTTTGTGGCCCCAAATTTCGACATAGAAATTGGTTAAAACTGGGGCATGACAATGTTGTGGCTGAGGCCCTCTGCCATGTACTTTAGGATGACTCCAGTCTAGAGTGCTGCAGGGTTTTAGAGTCCTAAAACCAGGAAATGAGTTCCGCAGCCGTGGTGTGGTTCATTTATAGCCTCGCGTTAGCTTTTTAACTTCTGACGATTGCGTTCACGTGCCTCAGAAATCAGAAGAATCGTGGCGTTCGTTCGTGAAGATTATCTGTCTGAACAAAACGTGTCAGTATCATGAACTTGTGTTTGCCACACGGCTTATTTTCTGCAATAATCCAAAAGCCAATGGAAAAATCCCATTGGCTTTCTTTCGAGGGAACCAGTGTGAAGCTTGTGAACTTCCAGAGTTGGCTTACGCATGGACAAAGATAAAAAAAAAAAAAACATAGCTTTTTAGATGTCAATTCTCTCTTCTTTTTTTTTTTAATTGATTAAATGAATTAGTTAATGAGCTGAGCTGTTCATTTTTGCAACAGTCCCTGTTCAGGGATACCATTTTCTACAATAGAGAAGAGTACTTGATCCTGAATACAATGTATTTACTTCAAGTTGTTAACGTCTGGTTGAGTCAGCATCCATGAACACGAGCTGTTTGAGGCTTTTATAACACACTTCCAGTCCCCGTTAATTGGTTTAGGACGGCACTTATTATGGCAAACCCTCCACGCGAACGTGCAAACTGAGAAGGTAGGGAGAGGGTGACGGTGCGGTGGTGGCGGTGGGGGGGGGGGGGGTGGGGTTGGAATGTGGCCTCTGAGTTCCGTTGTTTTACTCGTGCGTGTGTCTGTTCTATGTCTGTGTGTTCTAGTCGCAGCCCCCCGACGACAGATGGAGGACACCTGTGTGAGGATGTAGGCCGGGTCCATACGGGTGGCTCGCTACTCTCTCTCTCTCTCTCTCTCTCTCTCTCTACCTTCTGACACCCGATGGAGCTTTTTGTGTTTCACTTGTTTTTATCTCTTTTGTCTTCCTTGACATAAACAACGAGATAAAATAACAATAAACATAATACAAGTTAGCCGACAAGCTAGCAGGAACAATTCATTATCAACGGTCCACGACTAAATGGACGGCTGCAAATCATTTTTTGAAGTAACTGTCACTGTCTTATCTCGCCTATGATTACAACACTCCATTGTCATGCCAGTTCTCCGAAAGTATGGCTTTTCTTTCCACACGTCGTGATGTGTTTTTGCCATTAGCTGCACCTGTGGGTGTATCATTAGTGCCGTTTCACCATTAAAATGTAGTTAGCTCTGATTGACACCATATTTCACGGCAGAGAGAGACATCAATGTACGCAATAAATTGCGAGCGGGAACGGTCACCTGGCCAATCATAAGCTGTGTGAAAGAAACCTGGCTAATAACACAGACTGGAGGATTTACAAGTACACTTTCCATATTTCCCCCAAAAATCCCGACAACCCTCCGGGACCTGTTTAACAGATCTGCACATTTCAAATTCTGCGGTGGAAAAATTCTGTAAAAGTGGGTGCCTCGTTTTTATAAGCGGCAGCTGAAGAGAACATGCGCATGACTGAGAGAAAAAAAAAGAAGAAAAAAAACAGAGGCCGCACAAATGACATCCGTCTGTCTGTCTGTCTGTCCGTCTGTCCGTCTGTCTGTCCGTCTGTCTGTCTGTCCGTCTGTCTGTCTGTCCGTCTGTCCGTCCAATCATTGTAAGTGCTGCGGGAGCGCTGCTACGTTCATCCACGAGTGCGATGGAAATACCTGCAGCACAAGTTCGACGGGGGACGCACAAATCACTTTTCTTTGGAGTGGCAGCTTTTCAGATACCGCCACTAATTCACTTGATGGAAGTAATCATCGCGGGCCTCCCACGCCTCGCCTACAAGCCATTAGTTAAAAGTGGATGATTAAAAAAATGTACACCGCCAGCTCATACAAGAACGTGAAGCCATCCTTTATTTCACGGATGTGTGGTCCCAGGCTTCACGTGAAGAGTCTCTCTCTCTCTCTCTCTCTCTCTCTCTCTCTCTCTCTCACTCTCTCTCTCTCTCTCTCTCTCTCTGTCTCTACTGTCTTTCTGATTTTCTTAGTCTCTTTCTCACACCATCCCTGATCCTTGATCAGACGTGGCGGGGCATAACAGAGCTACAGGCCCGGTAGGAGCAGTACGACCAGGACACGCTTGCATTAGCCCAAAAGACAAGATGCCCCCCCCCAGCTTGAAAATATGCTCAACCGGAACTGTGGTTGCAAAGGGACCCATTCCCTCCCCCCTTCGGATTTGTTCTACATGAGACGGTATCTGAGGTAGTCGGGGGAGCAGCTATCGCCATGCCAACAGTTTTGATTGGCAGCTCTGGGAAATTGTGGGCTAGTTGAGGAGGTGGGTGACGCCAACTGAGAAACGCGAGGGAGAGGAGAAAAAAGCCCTTCGGAGGCGAATAAAGTGGAGAGTGATAGGTTCGAGTTCAGCTTTGGCTTCGACAAAAGGAAGTGTAAAGGTTTGTTTATGTGTGTTTGTGTGTGTTTGTGTGCGCATATGTCAGTGACTGTGTGAATCGTTGAATCATTGCGACGGCCTCTCCTTGGCTGATAAAGGGATTCGCCCTCTGTTTGATATCTCGCCGAACTACATCCCCGTGCGTTGTTTGTGCCAAGTCAAGTCATTCAAGTCTGACAAACAAATCTGCTTTACGACCTTTTTTAAAGAGCCTTTCATCCTCTGCGAGATCCTTTTTAAACTCCTGCTGTAAATTCCTGCGCAGAGGCCCTGGGTTCCTGTCATCTTGAAGTTTGGTGATAAGGTTGAACTGTTGACCTGCGAGCGCCGTGGCTCCCTGGTCTTCGGAGAGACATTTACGGAGCCCGCGACGTCCCGACGAATCGGTGAACCCAATATACTGCACGAGAAAATAAACTAAACAATATTCCACAGCAGCCCTGTGATGCCCCACAGCTGCCGGCTTAATTACAGGGAAATATTCTCTCCATTACTAATTCAACGTCTCTAAACGCTAATGCAGGTAATAATCAGGACCAGCAACGTTTACCATTAAAACCTATCAAAAAAATGAAATAAACAGACTAAATAAGAAGCGATATGGTGATATCTAACTGGCAAAGCAGCACATTTAGAAAACAGCATTTAGGCACCTGAGACGTGAACCGGTCTTGTGAATTAAGCTGTATTTATTTTCCATTTTTAAGCTCAACCTTCAGTTGCTCTATTTGAACCCGACTTGCATGTTTAGCTGTATTTAAACCCTCAACTTTCAGTTGCTCTATTTGAGACCCATCAAGACTGTTCAAAGATTTACCAACACCCCGCTGCTGCTAATGACAACTGAAGACGTGTGCTTGACAAATTAGTTTTGCATCTCATCATATATCAAACAAATCTGTCTCGAAAAACACTTCCCACGTCTTTGCATTCTTTTCTTTTTTTTTTTCTTCTGCCTTCGATTTAGTTTCTGGGTCAAGTGCTCGGAGGAAGAGAGTTAAAAGGTCCTCAGACTTTGTGTTTAATGATAAATGTGACTCATCTGGAGCGGTTAATGTTTCACGAAATCTAAATAAATGAGGAGCTTTTCCTTGCTTCTTGCTTCAAAACTGTGTTTGTCTCAGGCTTAGTTTTGATTACAAAGACACAATGATGCAGAGCGGCGTCCTCGAGAAGAAATGGTGCTTGATGAGCTTCAGTAATACATCAGGTTTCTTTTTGGGGGGGGCTCATGTGCTGTGTGCTGCTGAATGAACAAAGACCAGTTGCTTGTTGCCAACTACTCTCGTGCTATGATACCATCTGTGGCGTCACCTGGAACTAAACGTAGGCTGCTTAGTTCTTCAAGAGGTATTGAGAAACTACAGTAACTGCCGCAGCCACAATGGAGCTTTCCAGCGGATGAAACATGCATTTACTCCTGTGATCTTGTGTTGACTTCATCTGGTGTGATTGATTCAAAAGGGTCAAAAAGTGACATCGTCTTGATAGAAAGATTATAAACACAAATGTGGTTGGGGGAAAAAAAAATAGGCTAGATATTCATATCTTCCCTCTCCTTTCACTTCAAACACACTGAAAATGGAAATAAAATCTTGCGTGCAAAAATCTGTGAGTCCATTTGTGGTCAAGCATTCATCTGCAATGTGATCTGGCTTCACTCTGCTGCAGGATCTCACCGCTGCAGTTGGAATGCGTCCTGTTATAAACTGGCAATACGTTTGATCGGCGACGCCTCCACAAAACGAGTCCACGGATAAATCAAAACGCACTCCGAGCAGAGAGGCCGGCATCCCCGAATAACTCCACCCCGCCTCTAAGCCACTAATGACTAGTTGTCTGTTCCGTTTCCAGGTGCAACGCTTCCTGCCTCCGTGTCATGCAGAGGAATTTGAACAGCGTTATTGATGTGTGCGAGCACATCACGGGGTCATACTAGGAGAGTTGATCTCCTGCCAGTCGATGCCGCCGATCTGCCAAGAAAGTCATCAGATCAGTTGTTTTCTCTGTCTGGGCTGAGATCCCCCTCACCCCCACACACACACACACACACACACACACACAGAGACACACACACAGACACACACCTCTCGCTAGTTAATCGATGGCATGACGTACTTAGAAAACATATTTTCTCACTTCTCCCGTCTCCTGATGTTAGGCGCAGAATTATCCCTAACGACAAAGGGGCCATAAATTAGGCGCGCACGTTAAACCGGCTCGGAGGTATACTGCAGGTGCGGAAAAAGGGAAGGTGCTGTGCGCGCCTGAGCGACTTGCAATAAAACAGTGCCGTTACGGATGATGCGGTATTATTACGTAAAGAGGGAGGCTGGATGTAGGGGTGTAATAATGTGTATTAATGGGGCTGGTTATGTGTGTTTTACAATGCCTGCAGTCATGTAGGAATGGTAAAAGAGGAGTAATGATTTATCCTCACTTAGCAGCAGCACACTATAGACACCGTGTCTGGCCTCTTCTTTTCCCAATTTATCTCTTCTCCACCCCCTCCGTGTTCCGTCTCCCATGTTTCATCCTTCCTTTTTTCCTTCTTTACTCCCCACCTCTGCTCGCCTCCTTTGTTTTATCTCTGCTCTCGCTCCTTCCTTTTGTTTTACTCCCTGCCTTAACGTTGCTTTACTACACCGACAAGACGGCCCGTTTTCAGCGCTCACCCCCCCCACACTCCCCTGTACTCCCTGACCCGAGTAGGAGGAGGTCGAGTGTACCTCCCACCAGCCGTGACTGTTTAACTATCACCATCACTGTCTGTCGTCCCCACCATGCCTCTCCTGACGGAGACCACACATTTCACGGAGGAGCGTTGGTGGATTCCAGGCCCGTGAGCTAGCTCCTCTGCCTCTCTCTGTGGATTTGGAAGAGTTATGGGGGGGGTCATGACCCCCTGGAGGTCTATAAAGCAGAGAATGGGAGGCAGTGGAAGGCAGTGCCTCGGCCACATGCCTGCCTGCTGCACTGCTGGGACCATTACTGCCTCCAATCCCACAGACGAGCAGCAACAACAGGCCTCAGCGTAACCCAAATATCGCTTACAGTACAGGCACTCCTGCAATCAACATCCTCTTAATCCCCGACTGCTCGGCACAGTGGAGATTGTGTGGGCCAATCATTAAGGCACCTTAAGGACCGTTCTGTTAGTCAGACTTACAGAAACTGGGAGATATTGGATACCAGTGGAGCACAAACGGAGAGCTAATGGTTTCATGGTGGTCAGCTGCGAATGAGTGGGAGACAGCAACTTCCACTCGTTCTGTTAAATGTGAGGGGGGAAAAAAAAACAAAAAAAGCACAGCAGACTCGTTTCTATGTCCTGTGTCTGTCCTCACAAACGTTACAGCGCACCGTTCGTCTCAAATCAGGGCCGGCCAGAGTAAATTAACCATTCTTAAGTGTGTTTTCAAAGAAATTTAAAGTCTTCGGGGACAGAATGAGGTCATCTACAATTTCATTAAAGCCCCGACGACTTGAATTACTGAAACAAAAACACAATGGTACATTTTATGAATCGTTATAAATTATGATAATCAACTTGCGTCCTCGCTTTACTGAATCATAACACTTTTACAAGCAGACTCAATCCACATTTTATAGACGGGCACTGCAGCAAAACTGTTCCCTGTGTCTTTGAGAAAGTGATGCGCAATCACAAATCCATATATTTCCTACTGGGAGGGGGGGGGGGTGTATAGACAGGTTTTGGGGTCGTAGGCAGCTCCTCAAAACAATATAGTTCAATAGAGAGATGAAGGAGTGAGTCATAAAACCTGGAAATTAATTAGCTGGTTGCACTTCCGGTTCCCTCGTCTCAAAAGTCAGTGTTTTTTTTTGGGGTGGGGGTGGGGGGGGGGTTATGTGTTTGGTTAGATGCCTGAAAAAAAAAGGTCTTAGGACAACGAATGCTTAAGAGAGTTAAACGTTTTGCTGTGGTGTAGTTTCGTTTATAGCCTCAAGTTAGCTTTTTACTTCTGCCGTTTGCATTCACGCTTTAAATCATAAACGTGTCCATTGCTGGAGATCTTGCTGAACCTGTTGACTATCATAAACGGGTGTTCGCCACGAAACTTATTTTCTGCAACGATTCAAAATCCAACAGTAAAAAAAAAAAAATATTTAGTTTCGGGAACCGGGCAAATGCTAACTTCCGGTTTCGGCCTACAGAAGTGCGTCATCTCTGCAGCTACCTGGGTGTGAGAATGTATTGTTAAGGGACACGCTTTCAACGTGGACAAAGAAACAGTACATGGTGAAGAAGAATGAGAAGAACAACAACAATAAGAACTGAGGACTTCTTTGTTCACCCTGTTTGGCCTTGTAATTTTACACCGCTAAGAATGTGCCATGCCAGCTCTGACTAAAGGGAAAATTCTCAACAGTCTAAAACAAGCATTTCCTGCATTAGGATGCTGTCCTGCGCAACAAGTTGCCTAATGTGGCGTTATGTCTCGAAACAGGGAGGTGTGGACCAACTCTTAACCCATAAACCCAGATAGAAGTTTGCATTACGACCTGCGAGGTAAACAAGCGGTGTCTGGCTCGAGTTAAGTCCAGAGATGCTTTTGTGCTTCTCTGAGGAATGCAAAGTCCTTCTTTGCTCTGGAGCAACCAGCCCTCCGTCTGTTTGTTTTGTAGCCATTACAGCCACTTAGCTTGACAGAGCACTTTGTTTCCCTTATCTCCTGAGCAGCTAAAACACATAAGTGTTTTCAGCGTCTGTTCAACCTTGGGTTTAACTCCTATCACCGTTGTTTACTCGTGACACAGATCAAAGACTGATTGCTTTTGAGTTAGCGGTTGTAAAAGGCACCGCAAATGTCTGTCTGCGAGGGACTTTGCGGTTTCATTCCAACAGGGGAAAGAGAAAAAAAGAAAACAAAAGGGCATATTTCAGCACCTCTGACAGGTGAGCGCAGCAGGAAGACATCCAAACGGAGCGAGGTGGAGAGTAATAGCAGGAGATAGAGGGAGGGAGGAGGGAGAGGAATATTTATCCGTCTGAGTGATTTGCCTGGTGTGGCTCAAAATCCGGACTCGCTAGAGCAAAAGTACTTGTCAACATAGCGGAGCAACCGCTTGTTGCTACGGCAACTGGTCAGCAGGGTGCTGAGGTGTGATGGACAGCATGTCATTAACAATAAGAGATGACTCCATTCCCCCCACCAAGTCAAGATAGCGTCGCCCTGTAGGAACAAGGAGGGAGTCGTAAAGGAAGCTGGTTATCAGTCGAGGAGATAAACCTGTTGAGCTACATGGTCACAGACGCCGTTGCCTCACCGTTCAGGTATTCGGGGCCCTGTGGTTTGATTTCCTTTCCAAACAATGGCATCTTTGTTGCATTGCAGTCTATAGCAGCAACCCCACCCCCCAAAAAAAAAAAAAACTAAAGTCAGATCTCATTCTGCAGTTGAAACCCAAATGATTAAGCCACTGTGCAAATACTGGACACCACGCCCGCATAAATATCCCACAATGCAATGCGGTAGTGGCGCCGACGTTCCTAACAGGCAATGGCGGACGGCTCTGTAACATCAATCGCGCTTAAAGTATTTGCTAGACGTAATAATAAATAATCGTTTGGTCACATAAGGTGTGAACTGGTTACCACGGTTACACGTTTTCCAACCGGCAAGGAGGCTCTCAGGAAGCGACTTGGTAATTACAGTTTCAGCGCGTCCGAAAAAGACATATGGTACTGTTCCTTCACACAAAAGCACGGTGAACAGAAGTACACATATGGATATGGACATATGGTTTTGCTCTTGGGCACCAGCAAACAACTGTATCTGAAAGCACCGTACTTCATCTGTTTAACCAATTAAGTTATTCCATTACATTAAGCTTCACTTAAAAAACAATCTCATCTTTTTTCCCCTGACACTGAAAGTTGGAAGGGAACGCGCAGATAATCAGACGGTGTCGATTTAAATCAACTACTCGATGAGAGTGTCGGTCGACTAACAATATGCTGATGGCGATTATCATAAAAGTTCACTGAGGAGCAGAAATATTTGTGTCCAAACTCAACTTCAAAAGAATTATGGTTGATGCTTTTTGGGGTCTGCGGAGACAATTACCTTGTGGGTCTTGAATTGAGTCTTAATTGCCGCCTGTGTGTGTGACAGACCGAGGGACAGGATGTGTGTATGCGTCCGTGTCTTTTCAGTTTGAGAAGTTCTTTTTCTAAAAAGGGAGTTGACAAAGCCTCTTGATTGAAAGGCATCAACAGGTGGCAGAGAGGAACACTGAAGGCCGGGACAAAAGTGAGACGTTCTTGTCTTGGGAGACCAAAAGAACGAGTGCAGGCGACGGGAACCGACGGGGACCAAACGATAGATAAATAAACAGATAGAGCGATGGAGTGAAGGGCTGAGCCGGCTGAGGCACAGAGGGATTGATTCACAGGCGCGGCGCGCGGCCGGCATGCTAATCAAGCCTGTATGTGGTTGCGGGCAGGGCGAGGAGCGGGTGTACGAGGTGGCTTCACAGGCAGTCATTTGCCAGCATTCAGCTCCCATCAATATCAGGACCGATTAATGAGGGGCTAGAGGGGAGAGCAGGGAGAGGGCAGAGAGGACTGGGAGGGGAGGGGGGCAACGGCCAGGTGTCGGAGGAGGCACAGAATGGGAATAAAGAGGGCGCGGGCAGTGATCCGCGAGGAATTCCAGCCGAGCGGCAACAAGAGTGGAGGGGGGGTTAGTGGGAGGGGGGTGGGGGGTTAGTGGGAGGGGGGCTGCTAGTCATGCACAGCAAAAAATGGCTGCTTAAAAAAAAAAGGAAACAGAACCAAGTGAATCTTTTTTAACACGCATCTTATCAGCCCTAACGATGAAATGAAGCTGTAACCCAAAAGGGCACATCATGTCAAGGAAAAAGATATTATATAAAGTATTTTCACATCTTCATGGACCTCTTACCATTCCCAGTAAAATTTGCTTAAAACGCCTGTCCAAGGTCAGTGCTACGGACAAGTTTTAACCAGCGGTGGGGGGAACAAATCAATACAGCATAGCAAGATATTTTATTGTATAATTTTTATATTGCAAATACAAAATTATAAATTGTTGCTGTTTTTTTGCTTTTTTCAGTCCACTTGATGTTGTCAAGTTTTTTTCTGGTGTGATCATTGTTGCAGTCCAATGAAAAATTGGCCGAAAGTTGGTGAAAACAAACATGGGGTGTTGGTCAGTCTGTCTGCTCGAGTAACAAACGTTAGAAAAATTATTGAAGTGAAAACTGCATAATTTGCAGATAAAAAAAGAAAACTTCTAGTAAATCGCAGTATATGTGATTGCAATACTCAGCTTATCATAAAATTGCTAATTGCAAAAAGATCGTGTCGTGACATAAATATTGTGGTGATATCGCATCGTGGGGACTCGGGTGATTCCCACTCCTAGTTTGAATATAGTGAAATAGACTTTTTTATTTCTGCCTGAATATTTTCTTGAAAGCAAATGTCTGCATGAGCTTGGACTTATTAGCTGGAAAACACCATGAGACCACAGCATGAAGCTTTACCCAGTCCAAATTACAGAAAATTTATATTTTACACATGTTTTTTTTTAAGGGTCTGCTTAGGTGTATCCAATGAAGTCCATTAGATGGCTCCAAAAGGATCCTCGGTAACCATGGTCACATCGGTCCTAGTTTTGGCTTGAAATCGACTGAAGTGGCTTGTTGCCGTGTTCAGAATGTCATTGGCTCTACGAAGCGTTAGTTATCAACACGAGCGATTGGATCTGGCTCAGAAGAGGGGCATGCACTACCTTTTCAAATATATAATTTCTTCCACTGACATTCATAATTATACATGTGCATTTTAGTTGTAACGTTTTTCTTTTCAACCCCCCAGTATGCCACGTGTATTAATGTGTGTTTTACCTGTGAGTATATTGGAGGCTGTGAACAGGACGTATAAGCTCCTATTGGCTCATGTGAGGTGTCAATCAAAAGGTCTGAGTGCAGCCGCCATTTTGATACCAAGATATATACAATGTGAACTTGAGAATACGTAAGATTAGCCAATCTGCCGGCTATTTTGAAATAATGCAGTCTGTGGGTATTTTTTTATATAATTCTTAAGTCTTTTGTAATAAATATTTTACTGGATTGGATCGTCTGGACCTTTTCCAATGAAACAAGACCAGTGGATTACTAATGAGGCTTCAGAGGTGAGTTGCCTCAATGTTTTACTCACATGTTTGCGTGTTGGTGGTCTGGCAAAGAGTCTTAGCTTTCCAAAGATATGTCGCATGAGGAACCACTTAAAAATAGCAGCTGTCAACACGGCGTAGTTGTCGCGGGCGGACCGTCGAAGTGTTAAAGAAATATTTTTTTTTTTTACTTGTTTCAGATGTTTCTCTGTATTTTTGTCGACAACTTTATCAAATCAAAGAATGCTACCATCAGAACACGTGTTGTTCTGCAGGAAGAATCAGGATTTAGGAGCCAGTATTGGATTACGTGACTTATTAAGGTTTTCTTGCCGTGTGGAAGATACAAAGACATGATGGGGATAAAAGAAGGGGAAGTACGGCTTGATGTGCGTGTGTCTGTGTGAGGCCTTTTAATGTGTCGGGACGGAGGTTTAAAGGCTAAAATCATGTTTCGACCTTGAATAGTGCCCCCCCCCCCACCCCTCGGAGGAAAAGGTCTCAGTGTGGATGACAAAGGGTCGTGTTCTTTTAGGCATCTACGAGCCCCGAGGTTGTGTTTTATTGTCGGTCGTGCCTGTTGTGCATGTGGGTGGCCGTGCATGGAGTTATGGGTGGAGTGTGGATACGTGTGTGTGTGTGTGTGTGTGTGTGTGTGTGTACACACATAGGCGTATGCGTGAGTGAGTGTGTATGTGGCTTTAGTGCGAGCGCCTGTGTGCTGAGATGATGCGTGTGTCTGTATGTGTGTGTGTTGGCACAACAGAAAGGCATTAGCGCATAGTGATTTAGCATGTGTGTGTGTGTGTGTGTGTGTGTGTGTGTGTGTGTGTGTGAGAGAGAGAGAGGGGGAGAGAGAGAGAGAGAGAACTGTGGGCCCAGGGGAGCAGGGATTTCAGGGGGACCACAAAGCGGGAGGGGTGGGGGGGTACAACCCCAGAGTGCAATGACTCCGCCAGGTCATGTGACCACTGGTTCTCACAGGGCCACTGGGCAGTTGGAAACAAGAGGGCAGCGTGTTAGGGCCGCATGCCTGTTTCATTGTTTGTGCGGGGTGCCTCACTGCTGAATGCAGACAAATCAATCCTGAAACATCAGCATCAGCCCACAAGCACAAACCCCGGACTGGCCGAGGGCCGGACAGAGGCAGCACTGTGCCGGATTGTCTCTGGGAACTGACTCAACAGCGGCGGAGAGCGGCCCGTCCTCATTTATCTGTGAGGGGAGGTGGGGTCAGGGGGGGCAGGGGGGGGGTATGTCTCCGTCCTTCTCCCTTCTTCGCCTTTCCTCAGGGAGGTTGTAAATCCATCGACGACTGGAAAAGGTACTGCATGTAAAAAACGCCGAACGTACGAGCTGCAGGAATACAAAGTGCTAATTTGATATCCTCGGATTACATCTCTGGTCGGACGCCCGGCAGGCGCATTCCTCCTCTGACAAAGTGCAAGAAAGCAGGAGAGCCGTATATCAGGACAGTATTACAGTATTACCCAGGGTCGCATAAAAGCCACGTGATAGTGTTACCAAAGGTAAACGTTAACTTAGCGGACTGACTGGGAAAACACTCCGATTTAAAAAGACACCGTCCAGGATCGCAGTTGGAGAAGGGAAACGCCCACATGTACTTAAGCCTCAGAGCTTGCTCAGTGGATTAGTGTCTCGCTCTACAGGGCAATGAGGTGATAGCTGTTAAAGATTAATGTCACTCATCTATCTTAAAGCTACACGGCCATCGGGGACCCACGCCAGAGAGATAGCGAGGCCACGTCTCTGACCAAATTGGCTTACAGAACGGAGCATGTATTCCGTGGCTTTCTGACTACGTTTCAGAAGCCACAGAATAATTTGAAACTCCTGCTCCGAGAGACACACACTCGGCCCGCCAAACCGAAGTCTTTCGCATGTCCAATCACCGCGGAGCTAAAGATATCGCAGATCGTTTCGAGGTGGCCCCTGCGAGGCCCCGACACACGGCTCCCAGTTGCTCCTGCCGAGTTCAGTTCTCTGGTTGTGCCGGTGGTTGTCGCAAGGTCAGCTTCCCCCCATCGGCTAAATTAAACAAAACAAATACGGGGGATTCTGGCACGACTCCTTGGGAAATAAATGCCACCGCAGCTGTGAGAAAACCGCAAAGACACAAAGGTCGCCTTGATTTCCAGACAGCTCAATGATTCCCAAGGGTGGGGACTGGGCCTGGCGAGGACAGTGTTGGGAAGGCGGAGGGAGGGTGGGACCGACTCTGACAAGTCCTCTGTGGCACCCAGTGCCTTTCTCTCTCTCTCTCTCTCTCTCTCTCTCGCTCTCTCTCTCTCTCTCTCTCTCTGTCTCTCTGTCTCTCCCCGGTGACCTGAGAGAGTGTCGGGGCCTTCGCTGAACAACCGGCCCCATCCGCCACATTCAGACGAGGGCTAAAAGGTTAATTGAACCTCTGTGCTGCGCCTTCCTCTGTGTAATTCACTGTGATTAATGCATGGAGGTTACTGTCAGACTCATTCACTAATTGTCCAAAGCAGCACGTAATTAACCACATCTGCACAAACGCGTCTGGAACTGTACGGGCTCAGCAGAACACCGGGGCTCTGTCCGGACGACTCCGACCCACTTAGTCAGGACGCGACCATCTCCAGCATCAGTTACTCTTGTTACACCGTCAGCCCGACTCAAAGGACGTCATGTGCTGACGAGCTTTTTCTGTAAAAAAAATAAATAAAATGAAATAAAAAAATCATCCTCTCTGCGTCTGCGTGTTTGATTCTTCCACGCTTCTTTATTTTGGATTTTTGAGGACAAACACTCACCTCCATCAACAAGAAGCAGGTTTGCTCATTGGGGAGAAGACTTCAGAGAATTAACACCTTGTCACTCAAAGCCCCCCCCCACTCCCCCCCCGTGAAAGTTTGCACCTGAAACTACACACTGATCTGACGTGCAAAACTTAACATCAAGAGAAAAGCCAGAGGGATTACAGTGTACTCTCTTATAATGTGACTAACAATCCGATATCCAGGCTAAACTTATCAAGTTTTTCATTTTTTTATCCCCCAAACCCCCCCCCCCCCTCCTCCCCCCCTCCTTCCCTCCCTGTCAGCCACAGCCCGCCCGGCTCTGTTCCCTGTGTCAATTATTTCTGGAGATCCTTTCCGCCAGACTGTCAGACAGCTCCTGTATGCAAAGCAAGCAGCTCTCTGAAGTGAGCGTGCCCCGTAGGTAGCTAAAGCGCTGCTTGTGTTATCTTTGTTTTGCAACAGCGTCAGATATTCAAAAGCTTGAAAAGTAACAGGGACATTTTTTTTTGTGTGTGGTAGGGTGGGGGTGTGTGGGTTGCTTTCCTTGAGATAGCTGCAAATAAACACCAGAAATTACAAATATAATGGCACAGTCTATAAGACTCAGCTCTTGAGGGGCTTAACATTTAATGGAGCCTTCATTTTCGTTTGTTTTTTTGTTGTTTTTTTTTGTCGATGATATATATGGATGGCCAAATCCCCCCCCCCCGACGACGTGCTGCCACAGCTTATCTCTGGGAGAGGGTGTGCGTGCGCATTAATTTCCCTGTGTGTTCTCTCTGCCGGGGTGTGCGACTGCATACGTTGAGCACATTGTGCCGGCCCAGCGCGGTGACCCCCGCGTCCCCGAGCGTATGTGACCGCGTGTGTGCTCGCCGCGCTCGGGGTGCCCGGCCTATTCTCCCGCTCCTCCTCGATAATGGGTGTATGTACATTTTAATCTTGGATTACTTGGCTGACTCGGGAGGAGGGGGCCCTCTGTGAGCCCGGTGCATGCAGACAACCGCTGCAATACCCCGAAGCCCGAGCAGGGGAAAAATCATTACTGTACGCTTTCTCCCACTTTAGTGCTGCTAACTCGAGGCGTCTACGAGTACAAAAGCATCCCGACTGAACCGAGACCAATCCGGGAAAAAACGTAACAGATGTGTTCGACCCATTTCTCTGCTTCAAAAGGGGATACAGGGAAACGGCAATTTTAATTGAAAGTTGCGCCTTTGAATAGCGAAGGACAATGCTGGCACCGTCCAAATTTTTTTTTTTTTTGATGAGTACACAAACTGACAATGATTGCGTTCACATCAATTAAAAATCACTTTCTCCCGTAAGCTTTAATAAGATTTCCAATGTCATGTTTAAACAACAGTCTCCGTATTTTTCTAAGGGCATCGTTCGGAACTAATTACAGCAAAGTCAAACTTCGCCTGCCATTAATTGTTATTTATGAGGTTGAATTCATTTTCTGGAAGTTGTGGGCTACTTTGAAATGTACGCTGACCTTGGCGATGGGGCGCCACACAGTAATGCATTCACACCTTTGGCAGATTTTATGCAAACTAAACTGAATATTTGATCAGGGTTTTTTTTTTTTCCTCGCTCGCCAAGGTTACATAGTTGCAGGGCTTTTTTTTATTATTTTTTCCCTGTGACTCTTTGATTCTGTTTTCTTTGTAGATGCTCCCATCCCGTGACTTCCCACGACGCTACCGTACGGAGAAAAGTGTCGTAAAGGGTTTAAAAACGTTAAAAGTATTAACACGCGTCGTGGGATGTTTCCCATGTTCTTGCTTGTCGCTGACATTCAGCCGGATGAATGGAAATGCAACTGTGGTCATCTCCTGAGGGAGCGCAGGGGGATTGTGGGTTGTAATTAATTTACTGCTAGATTACACTGGATAATGCCCGTATCATTACAAAATTAGGCTGACAGTGGTCTTGGTGTGTCAATACACGCGGAAAATGTGCGTTTGTGTGTTTGTGAAGGCCACTGTGGCCCTTGAGACACCCGTAAGTGGGAAATGGTGTTTGACTATACACAAGCAGATGTACACGCGGGCGAACAGCCTGCATAACTTGTTGAAACAAAACAGCTTGAGCATCACGATGGAGACTCATTGTTTGTCTTGAGTGCATGTGAGTCTTAGGTTTAAAGTAGGGAACTGAAACCTAAGAGGTCCATCAAAATAAAGCTCATAGAGGGGATTTTTTTTTTTTTGTTGACAAAGGATTACAGTACCTTCCCAAAATATTCTAATTATTGTGTCAATCATTCACTTCTTGTAACCTGGAAAGTTGCAGTTATTTTAAGGACAATGGAGGTGAGGAAAAATGGTCACCATTTTGGATTCCATGAAGACTGAAGACCTACTTTTACATGAATTCTTATTTAAGATTTGACTCAATGTATCAGAAACACATGTCGTTTTGCTCAAATATTGCTGAATACTAGGGATGCATGGATACCAATATCGGGCCGTAATCATTTCAATATATACTATGTACATTATATACTGGAATTTTAATTCCTGTTTAAGTTTTCACAAATTAGTTGATGCATTCAAAAGGTTTTACACTTGACTTGAAATTCCAGTTCATTTTAAAGTTGTTGTTTTTTACCAAGCTGCTGGCGTAGAATTTATTATTTTAATAATAAATAACGATTCAATAGATTTATATATGTATTTATTCATTACATTTTGTTTTTCAAAGCTAGGAAAGCAATGTTTAAGACCAGCCAGAAGTTGCCTTCCACACAGAAGAATGATTCCAATCACTTCCACACGGTGAGGCAAACAGCTTCTTAGTTAAAACACTGGTATTGGATCTATTCAGTATCAGCCGAAACCCAAAGCCCAGGTGCGGCTATCGGTATCAGGACTGAAGAAGTTGGATCGGTGCGTCCCTACTGAGCACACCCCCTCAGGAAATCCAGTTCCAAGTGACATATTCCTTTGAAACCTTTTTCATTTAAATGTTAGGTTTTGATGCTTCGAGACTGACCAGCGTTACAATGCATCCCGACGTGAGAATACAAAACAGCCATAAACCGTTTATCTTCCCTAAATTCTAGATTCTCACTGCTGAAAGTTGTTGAGTGGGAAAGGGCGACCAGAGTCTCTATTATTATGGCAACTGTTCCTCCTTCTCCTTCTTCTTTTTTATAGGTTCAACGAAGCAGAAACACGAAGGATTCATCCATCACGAAAATTTGCACATTGCTTGGTCTGCGACATCACAGCGCGTCGTCGCTGCTGCTGCTGCTCCAGCGCGGACAAAAAGTTTTCAAGAGGAGCCTTCGGAAACCTTAAAAGCATCCCGGCATTCGGCCCTTTCTCCAACTCTTTTCCTGTCTTTTGATTTGCACTTGCACAAAGGCAGTCAAAACGCAAAAAAAAAAGAAAAATGCTTGACCATTCAACAGGCGCTCTCTGCTCTGCATAAACTTCTCGGTTGCCCCTTTGTCCGATTAATACCTTCATGTCTTTCAGCCTCTCCTCCACCCCCCCACCCCCCACCCACCAAGCCCCCAGCCCCAACCCCACATCGCCATCCCAGACAAGCCTTAGTCCTCATTATACGCAGCTTCCACTCTAGTTCCCAAGATTAGGCAAATGAGGTCCCAAGCACAGTCTATAGACAGAAACTCGCACCCCACTCCCTTTTCAAAATCAATCCTGACATTCACCAAAAACTAAGACGCACTTAATAAGTACTATTTTACTTCCTCATATAATCTCACATTGTCGTCTGATTTTGATGGGAGCCACAATCACGGCTAGTGCCTATTAAAATATCCTTCCTTTTCTTTTCCCGTCTTAAATTCGCCGTGGCAGATTGAGAATGAGCATTCCCATCGATGACAATGGGACATTCTTGAGCAGAGGGGAAAATCCCCTCACGGAGCACAAATTGAAGGCTCTCGAACGAAACGCATCGCATGCAACGCAAACATCGTTGAGCATCAATTGAATCAGTTCCTGTCGTTTCAAAAGCAGCATGCAGTCATTCCTTATTGCTCACTTACTCTCCAATGAATTGCAGCAGTTGATGGAGGAGGAATGCAGCAGTTTGTGAGAAGATGACCGAGAGAGACAGACGGTCTTCCCCATTGACCTATACCAGCAATTTCATGCTTAAAAGTATAGGCTGTATTAAAGTGAATGTAATCCATGCATTTAAATGTCAGAAACATAAATGTAGCAAAAACACGATGAGCCATAAATAAAGTGGGCACTTGAATCCAATTTCTTTTTCAATTCTTCAGGGACAGTATTCTCTTTTCCTGCGTGTTTACCTGCGTTGGATACAAATGCAGTTTTCTTGTACTGCCGTCGTACATTTTTCCAATGAAAGATTTACTGTAAATAGTACACTGTAAACAAATTCAAACCAGATGAGAGGGTCTTGAATGACGGCAGCAGTCAAAGACGAAACATCGATATGATATGATTGGCCATAGTGCAAGTTCATTTAGACTAGTGTAGCTGTACACATTCCATTTCCAATTTACTTCCTGAGCACAATAAATACATTTGCTGGGAAAGTCCAATCTTTCCTTATCAGATAATGAAATCTCATATTCGGGAGTCCCATATCCCAGCTTGGACCGCATCCCGGCAACGCGGCTTTTCCATCAAACAACTACACAGCAGAGTTACAGCAGGACACAGAATGGTATTGAGCCTCAGACTGATGTGGAGGCGATTACAGCTTCCCACCTCCTGCAGCTCTCTGGGTCATCCAACAGTCGTGTGCTGCATTCACAGGGAATCAGGCAGACGGCAGACGGGCGGGAAAGGCGAACAAACAGTCCGACGGGATGAAAATGAAACACGCGTGAAGATATGTTGCTATTGTGATGGAATAAAATGTATTGAATGAAATAACTTTCTCTTAATATTCTATTGCAAACTTAAAACAACTTTCAACTTGTGTGAGGGAGCTTACGTAAAACATCCAGTTGTAAAATATGTCGCAGAGGACGGCAAAAAGTAAAAAAGATATATTTTAACTTTGGACAGCAACACAATCTACTGCTACGGTTACCGGCCTCAACTAGTTTTACTGTACTGATCATATTAAGATACTGCTCTTGTTCCTTGAAATGCTATCCCTTTAGCCGTCTGCCATCTGCCTGATTCCATGTCAATGCAGCGTTAACCGCCTTCCACCCTTCATTCCCACCAGCCATGACACGAAGGACTAGTCAGCTGAGAGAGGGTTAAAGGTCACGACCCACACCAATGTAGTTCACTCGGAGTGGAAACCTCTTGGCAGTCAACATTTTTAAATCAATTCAATAAGATGCGGCCCTTTTCTTTATGCAAGTGTGTTTATCTGTCATGGACGAAATGTTTCCGTTTGTCTCAGGGTTGTATTGTTCACATTGAGATTGACACGAATGAGTACAATCACATTAGCTTTTTCAAAGAAAGACCTGCGTACTCCCACGATACATCATTAGTGTGTTAGCATGCAATAACCGGCCGAGCACAATGCCCCTAAAAGGCGGTATATGTTAGGAGCCAAGTCAAACTCAAATTCTTGCCTTTGTTGAAGATACTATATTATTGATCTTTGAGATTTAACTTTTGGGATTGAGAGGAAAAAAATCTCTTTACATAGGTTCATATGGACGGGGTTAAAACTCAGCCAAGAACAAACAAATTGCCTCTGAATGTAGTGCTCATTAAATGTGGGTTCAAAGCATTCAGTCGCATGGAACGTATCGACCCTGTGATCAAATAATGACTTATTGATCCTAAAGACCTCATACATCTCATCTTTATCGTTGACAGACATGATTTGAACATGTAAAAGTTAGCTAATCTAATGCCCCCAGATGGCTTGTTACACGGAACCATCTGAGAAACCGTCATTGGAAACCGTTTGGGAGAGGGCAGGCACATTAAAAAAAAATACTTGGCAGGTGATTGGATGAACCACAAGTGTCAATCAAACTCTGGCCGAGGCCAGTCGGTTAGAAGAGCGTAAACATATTTTCCTATGGAGTAAAGCCTTCAGTGTTGTTCTTTGCTCTTCTTCCAATGAAGAAATACTACGCTATAACCAGACGCACCTAACTAAACAAAAGAATTAGTCCGGAGGTTGATAAAACAACTCTCTCCAGCTTATGGCATTAACCTTGATGTACATGCCTCCCCCCTCTCCTACACATGAGCAGGACCAGAGTGAAAATTGTTGTTAACCCAGACAGTGCTCACTCCTTGACACTTGCTCCCAATTTATTTTGCTTGTGTGAGCTAATCTGTAAAAAAAAAAAAAAGGAAAAAAAGGGGGGGAGGCAAACTCACTGTCTAATGGCTTCATGAACAGTACTTTGCTGGAATTCAAGAGGAGTGCATGGAGGAGACATGGAACAGAGGCTAGGGGAAAGTAAGGATGGGATGCGTGTAAGCTGTCCAATAAATCCCCAGCTCTAGCTGCATTTGTTTGGTTTATATTTGTCTGGTTTCATCCTTGCAGAGTAATACATGGCACATAGTTGGCAGGTAAAAACTCTGCTTAAATCCGCTTCACTGCCGCTTAATGCAGGAAGATGTTGCGGCCCTTTCAAACTTGGAGACAAGTGTGAATCCTAAGCAGGCACCCAGGATAATAACAATTCATCATACACAGCTATTGGTCCGATCCAAGCTGGAAGACAGCCAAAACAGCACTTTCAAGAGAGAAAAGACACCTTTGCCTTTTAAAGGAGCCATAAATCCCATTGATTGGAGTTAAATGCTTTCATTCTGTGGATACTGGCTATTACACCAAGCAGCGTGTAAAAGGGGGGAGAGATCATTCGGTAACAGCAAGGTACTCAACTAATGTTCATTTTAGATGAAGTCAATATTAGACTAAATGTGTAGAGCAGTACAGCAGATCAGAGGCTTTTGAAACCTCTGGAAACATGACTGTGCATATTTTCAATGCGCAGCAAGTGTCTCGGGGAAACAAAGCCTAATCCGTGTCTTCACCTTTGTTCTCTCTGGTTATACACCCACGTAGGACATAGAGCAGACATCTTTATCCTCGCCGTGCAGGGTACACTTTGCAGAGCGAGAAAGGACAATTAACACATGCTGGTTTCGTGACAGCATGCGGCAACATCAGCACCAGCCGTCTCCCTGCAGCTGCGACCCGCTGCGTTTTCCGAGAAAGAACAAAGAGAGAGACGGAGCATGTTGCCACCAAGGTTCCCTCGCTGGAGGGAAACAGTAGTTTCTTGCCGATTGGACCGCTGACGCTATTTTTAGCATCTGCTTGCACACAGCAGAGCTCCAACACAACTTTGACCCTGAAAGACGGCTTTTTCAGGAAACCGTGACACCGAAAGACCCCTGAAAGCTTTAATTGAAATGGTATCACTGACAAAAAAAAAAAAAACTGCGTCGACAACCGTGAAGCTAATGGTGATATACGGTTCATCCACCAGGTCTGAAAGAAGATAATGAGTACCACTCAACAGCATCAAACTTCTAATTAGAGTCGCTTCAATCCTAAAGAGCGAGCACCGGATAATACCAAATAGATTAAATGCATAAAACACAAAGAGCCAAAAGGATCCTAATGTATTGTTTTTGTTCTTTATGACATTTAAATTCTCCGGTGTGTGTAGGTAGCCGAAGCCTTTTCTCACATTGCTGACCTGCGTTCGCCATTAAGCCAAATCAGCCGCGTAATGCTCTGAATAATTATGCATTTGCTGGTTTGCCTGTGCACTTACTTCACAATCAGACTTGAGTCGGGTCAGGGGTCCGCTATCCACCGATCTCACGCTACTGCCTGTGTTTATTTTGCGATAACAACACAAAATTAAATCAAGGACCTTGAATGTATCGGCCCCCGGGGACCTGGTTGAATGAGCGATTGTTCTATAAAAATCTTGATTGCCTTCAATTGTGGAACGAATAACACGGCAATCAACATCAGTGGGTAGGCGGAAGCTAAAGAGGATTGATTTAGCAGAGTTGTGATAGCAACGGATATAATCTTAAAAAGCATTAAAGATATCGCCTTATTTTTAGATGAAAGAAAATGACTTTAATTGCTTTTCAATAGCGATATGGAATTGTTTTATTAAATAAACAGTGAGATCTTTTCATTTAATACACTTTTTGTAAAATTACAAAATTAACAAGTTTGTCCCTTTTTTGGAAAGCCGCTTAGTCCCCCACTGAAGAGTAAGACATCAGCTGAACTACTGTTTAGCTGGCTGAATGACTTGTTGATTAGCTGTCTGGGACAACATTGGTCTCGAGTGCAGCCACTACAGATGATCCCTCCCCTCCCCGAACGGTATGGAAATCAGCCCGGCCAAGCCTCTCGGCTCTCAACAAGAAATATATTAAGCCCATCGATGGATACTGTGGCTCACAGATCAAATCTCTGCGGTAATCTGTAGATCTTCTTTCAGAGAACCATAAACATGTCAGTGTAAGTGTGCATATCTGTTCCGAGAAGTGCACGATGTGAGGCAACGATAAAGCAGAGACCGGCCGAATCCCCCCCGCCAAGTTGTTGTGAAGGCATCTCTGCACTGGAAAACAAGGTCAGAGTTCTTTTAGTTAACCCGAGCAGACATGTCACTTACTGTATTCAGAAAAAGGAACAAAGGGAAACGCTAGAACAAGCTGAGGAGAAATTATAGGGCGATATTTTCCCCTGTGGTTTCCGTGTTATTGCCGAGGGATATTACACTCCTTTTAAATGCTTATCCACCCTTCTGGGTCTCTGCCGCTCTATCCTTCTGTACAAAGAGCAGCGGAAAGTGGAGCAGTTAAAACACAGCTCTTACTCATCTACAGTAAGAGGCCAGATGAAGTCCTCACGGGTTCAAAAGTGAGTAAGCTATCCTCACAGCGCCTCGTTCCCCCTCCGGCCAGTGAGCTTAGCAAGAGGGATTGCACGCTTGCCCACGGCAAGAAAAATGCCACGTCGGGCTACTCAACAATTCTTCCTACTGCTATTATTTATTTTATCTGTAAAAGGAAGGTTATTTCTCATCTCTGTTGAGGGTTGTACATGCGAAGTACACCGCGGAAAAAAAGGCCGACGAGTAGAGGCAAAGTTTACGACCTGGAGCGCACGCGAGCATCTGAATCACCCTGGAGACAGGAGTTCAGTGGGCGGCGGTCGGGGATGTGGGCGAAACCCCAGTTTCATTTACTTAAACGAAGATTAAACGTGACATGTAACGCTGCTCTTTGTTGCTATTTGATAAGAGCTGCTGAATAAATCTATTCGTATAGCGGCAACTCGGAAAAAAAAACGGACTTATGGTGATAGATATCTTGCAAGTGAGCGAAAAGCATTACCCTGCAAACACCCACCCCCTCCACTTATTTCCCTAAAAGACAAATAAAAGTGCAAAGTCACTACTTTCTTGCTGCGCCATCTTAGAAATGCTACATCTCGTGTTTATGTCTCATGAATGGTAAACTCGCTCAGCTGTGTAATAACCCTGCTTACCTCTGCAGAGTAATTGTGGCGAGGAGGAGACGGTGTGTTGATCAACGTGTGCAGGCCCACGTCTAACTGCGCTGTCTGAAAATGAACCACAGCCTACCGCGGCTGAGCCCGTCTCCTGATGCCGGCTGCCATGAGGTAATAAAGGAAGCGCACGGATATGGGACAGAAAAAATGACATGCTGACTTCTGCATTTTTAATGAGCGGATTAGGTATGATTTTCCTCCCCACGGCTCTGGTAGCAAACATCATCACGTGCCGCTGTAATTTATTGCTCGGACTGCCGGCCTGCCAAGCGTGGCTTTAATAATCAGCACATTAAATACTGCTGCTGACAAGGAAAAGGCAGGCGGTTGCCGTTAACTCGAGATTCTGCTCTCCAACAAAAATATGTGATTATTGTTTGCAGTAAGTCCCTCAGCGATCCCAGACCTGAGTCTCGTGTGCAATCTGTTTGAGTCGGCTGGCCGGGGAGCCAAAGGGAACCAATGAGTCATGCTCTACTGATGGAGCTGCTCTCCGTGGATGGGACGGTGTGTGTTTTAAGGAGTGGGGGCGGGGACTTAAAGTTTAACCCCTCACTGTCACTTAGACCCCGAACCAAGATGGAGGACAACCGTGAGTGTGTCACAGCAGGTTAGTTCACTCAGGGAAGGAGCGTGTTTACCAGCCTCGTCATCTACACGCTGAAGCAGATGCTGCTCGCACGAGCCAAAGCTCTTACGTGCAGATGGTCTTCGGTGGAAATCACATCCGACTCCTGCTCAGCCGTGTAAACTCCTGTTGGCGTTGGCTGAGGGGCTGTAAAGTCGGGGACAGGAATGAGGCGACCGCTGCTTTTGCGTTGACTGAATTCAGAGATCATCAGAAAAAAAAAATGACCCGATTTACAAATAATATTCATTTAGTTTTTGTTTTTTTTTAAGTTTTCACCTCACTGGATTATTGCCCAGCCCCATCTCTCAAAAAAAAAAAAAGGGCCATCTTGCCCACAGCGAGATGAATAATTAACCTTGGTTGTGATCGGCCTGTGATTTGGGGAGCTGAAAATAAAAGACAGAATAGTGTGGAGGGATAAACACTGGAACAGGAGCTTCGACTGAATGAGTCGATCTGTGTGGAGGAGACGGAAAGTGAGGGGAGTGAGAGGTAGATGGACATCAGCTCCGTGGTGGGGGTGCCATTTTCTATTTGAATGGTGATCGCGACATGTACGCATTGCTGTATGCTGAATACATGAATGGCAAAAAAAGTCACTTCCTTTTTTTGCAGCAGCAGCAGCAGCAGCAGCTCCTCCTGCTCGACAGCGGCTCGGCTGACAACAGGAGGGCCTATCAAAGGAAACACAGAATAATCTTGGCGGCAGTGAGATAAATATGAAGCCAGTTTTGCAAATCCTCTCCACTACTCGCAGTGTTTAAGGTAATTATTGAAACCGCAGCGCAAAAAAGAAAAGCTGATCATTCAAACGGGGATCGTCTTCCGCTGTGTCGCTCTCGCTGTAGAGATTGTGTGAATGAACCCTCGCGGACTATTCATCCGCTACGCGAGAGGCTGTTTCTGGCTGAATCGAACCGCCGCCAATTGAAGTCTGCCAGAGGCCTGGCTCCCATTTTAAAACTGATTATAGAGTGTAACAACGACGGGAAAAGGGGGCCCGTTATCTCTAACCGAGAGCTCAAATCCTGTGTGAGCCGGACGCCGAGGTCAAAGCGCTGCCTAGCCAGAGTGAGCGGGAGTTTTAATTGCAAACGGGTGATTAAGGTGCAAAGTGAAACTTGATTAATGCCATCTTTAAGCGGTTAATCATCATTTGCTTTTTCACACCTACTGTGCATGGCGTCTGTAAAAAAAAAAGATTCTGCTGACATTTTCAGACAAGTGCCGCAAGGGCAATTACATACTATTTCACAATTTATGCATAAATAGTTTTCTCGGCAGAGAGGTCTCCATGCTCGTCCGTGTCGCGTTGGACGGACGGATCAGTTATTATTTTGTTCTGCGTTATACTGTATTGTTGTAGAGTTGTGGCTACACAAATATATCCCTGAACAATGCAGGTATCTCCACTTGTTATGCTGTGCGTCTAGCCTTGATTTGCACACGAGCTCTTTCCCCCAGCGGACCTCCGTGACGGCGCCTGCCACGGTTGCTGGGAAATATGTGATCCAGCTGCAGAGCTTGGATATAATGAATGCCTGTTCCCTAAACCCAACCACACTTTGCTTCTGACACAACCTTGCACCTTCTCCAGAGTGCATCCCAGAGGAGCAATTCACTGTGTCAATGATGAAGAATACCCCCCTCTCCCAGACCCTCCCCCCCCCTCACACACACACACACACACACACACATACTTTCTACAGCTCCCTCCAGCCTCCGCTGGCCTCACACACGCTCAGATCCAGTCCGAGGTAGTCACTTTGCCAGATAAAGCAGTTAGGTTAAACAGCACAAGGGGTACTTTCTCTCCTGGTTCCGTTGGGATGCCCTTGAACAACACACGGACGCCCAGCTGCTTTGGTAGGAGCCGCTCAAAAAGCCATCGGTACGAGTTCCCAGTAAACAGCTCGTACTGACATGTTTGTGTGTGCAGACTGCATGAAACCTTCCCACCGCGCATGTTTTTGGTTGCGACTGGGAGTCGAGCAGGGATCTGGGCTGTGGCCGCGGTGGGAGGAACCGAGATAGAGCTGGGGAGGAAGGTCGGGACTATAAGCCGGGACTAAAGCCAGGCTGAGAGGAATGGGGCTTGGACTCTGAAGGGAGGGATGTGGTTGAGACAGCGCTGACTGAGGCCAACTGAGGCCTGGAAAACACCAAAAAAAAAAAAAGAAATCTTAAGTTATTTATCCATGTACTTAGCAGATTTTTTAGTGAAAACACATGAAGACATGTCTGAATGTGACAGAGATAATTACTCTTTCAATGTAGTTTCCGATGCAGCTTCACCTCTTTTTTGGTTACTACACTGAAAAACGGTCCGTCCATTTCTTTTTGCCAAGATAATACCACGAGCTTTCAGAATCTCCAAACAAGGCTTCACTGGAAACTAATTAAATTATGTCATGGCTGATGTTTTTTAAGAGGAGCGTTTAAGTTTTAAGATAAAAATGGGTTGTTAAATTAGACATTTTTTGCCTGGAAAGAAAGTTGATGGAATAGAGATGAAAAGCAACAAGGACGTTTTGAGCCGTGGAGGGTTTTCGAGGAGGAAAACAAAACAAAGGGGGACTGTTGCAGCCCATTCTGAGAGCTACATAAATACTCCACATCTGCTGCAAAATACTCAAGCATGATATTATTAATCAAGCAAAGTCCCCCCTGTCTTTGGCTCATAGCGGTATTATCAGATCCAATGCAGTGATGAAGAGCCACGTTGGGCAGGATGATGGTTTCAGACAGCCCATTACCCGCCTCAATTAGACCTGCTGGTTCTCACCTCCTCCTCACTCTCCGTGACACGGACTTAACTCTTCCTCCGCGCAGCTGTACACGGCGTCTGACACACGCTGAATTGAGAAAAAAAAAAAACAACACCATTCACCGCACACATCTGGTACTGCCTGCCTGACGCCTTGAACAAAAAAAAAATTCAGCACATATGTTTCTTTATGGCCACAGGCACAATCATGTCTCTCCTGACAACCTAGCAAAAGGCCCTTAAATCATTTGGCACCGGTGAAGTCCTAATCCCAGAGACAGAGTGACAGGTAATATTTCTACGAAGTGGTGCGTTTCCATTCAGGCTCTCGGGCTGTTAGTGGTTCACATTAGCATTTGGGGGGATGACAGGTGGCGGATGGTCAGAGAGAGAGAGAGAGAGAGAGAAAGAGAGAGAGAAGCGAGTGAGGCTGCTTTTTCACGGGACGGGCCTGGAGCACGACAAAGGAGCTAAAGATGGCAGCCAACGTGGCGTTTTGAAATTGGGCATGTGAGGCTAAAAAAAGAGTTAGCGTTAGAGAAGTGCCCTCCAGCTACCTAACGTGGGCGTGAGCGAGTTCAGCGCACTTCTTTTGTCGGATGGAGGATTAGGTGCTGCTGTGGAATCGGTGGTCCGACCGTTTTTTTGCAACCGTTGAAAGGCAAAAAAAAAGAAGAAAAAAAAAACTTGAGAGCTAACGTTTCCTTTTGGCCCGTTAGTGCTGAAGTAATCACTTTCCGAAGCGCATGCTCCGATTCCTTTCATGCTTAAAAGGCCATTTGTCGAAAGAATAATGAAATACTTCCTCTGAAGTGGTGGGGCAGTAAATGCATCAGTGCACATGTTCCAGTAACTGTTTGCGTCTGTCAGGTGTCCTTTAGAGGGCTGTAAACCTGTGATGCCTTACAGTGAGCTCTGTCGGTACCCAACTGTCCCGACTGCTTCCTCACTGCTTCTCTGAGTGTCACCGTGAGCCGGAATCCATGTGCTTTAAAGAGACGCGTCATTATATCCATCTGTACGGTGCTTGGAGTGCAGTGAATCATTAAAAACGGCACATTTGGTTGGTTGGAGAGGCTCTTCAAACCCCTTTTTGGAAAATTGTTCATTGGGTTTTTGTCAGGTCGCACCCGTCTTGTCGACAATTCCGATGCCATCTAATTTCATCACTTCAGTAAATGCTACTCGTGCATCGGTGTTGCGTGGTCCGTCGCTGACATTTTCGACTTCACGAACGTGCCACTCGGCGCTTTTGTCGTGATGAGTGTGAAATGTTTTGTTTCCCTGACAACTCACGGTTCAAGTCTTCCTGGGACACAGCCGAGCGAAACCTGTGCTGTGGTGGAGTTCACGGAAATGATGGCAACGGCCATTTCAACCGTATTTACGACAAGACACTCAAAGCTTGGGTAGGTAACATGAGGGGAAACAGCCAGGGTAAAATAGATTTTAAAAACGTTCTCACAGCCGACACTTGTGGGAGAATCAGACTCAGAGGGAGGTAGACAGACAGACAGACAGACCGACCGACAGACAGACAGACAGACAGACAGACAGACAGACAGACAGACAGACAGACAGACAGACAGACAGACAGACAGACAGACAGACAGACAGGCCGGCCAATGATTTTATTCAGCCAGACTGAACTGTTTAACAGCCTTGCAACAGCCCCACATACCGGATTTCTTCCTTTTTGTCAGAGCATATGATTTATTGATTTTTGGGGGATGTAAAGAGAATTGGGACCAAGAAAATCTAAAATCCAAACCCGCCCTGTAGCTTTAAGAAGCTGCCAGTTGCCATAATCTTTACGAAACAAAAGGATACTTAAGGCCCCTCAAAACACCTGCCCCAGGCTGTAACATGGACACGAATGAGAAGGAACATCAATTTCTTCCTTTTGTAACAGCACGCCCGTCTTTCAGTATGTGCAAAGTACTGTGATAAGACACACAGGAGTAAAAGTATGAGGACAAAATGTTGGCTGAAAGGCCATCTTTGCCCTGACCTTGTGTTCACACCTCCTCTCGACTAATCCAGCTTCAGGCCTCTGGTTTCCATTTTAATGCCGTAAACCCGAAAAAAAAAAAAAAGCCTGCAGGTGTTGGGTTTGAAACAGTGGAGACAGAAGTGTTCATACATTCATGTGTGTGTGTGTGTGTGTGTTGTGTGTGTGTGTGTGTGTGGTGTGCGTGTGAGTATGAGTGTGCTGTGTGTGTGTGTGTGTGTGTGTGAAACCAGTGTGTGTGTGTGTGTGTGTGTGTGTGTGTGTGTGAGTGTGCGTGTGAGTATGAGTGTGCGTGTCTGTATGTGTGTGTGTGTGTGTGTGTGTGTGTGTGTGTGTGTGTGAGTGTGCGTGTGAGTATGAGTGTGCGTGTCTGTATGTGTGTGTGTGTGTGTGTGTGTGTGTGTGTGTGTGTGTGTGTGTGTGAGTGTGCGTGTGTGTGTGTGTGAGGGACAGACAGATAGGACTGGAGAGACAGAAAATGAGCATGCTAGTATCTGTGAGATACAGATTAAGTCTGTAAGAAGGAACACCACTAAATACTAATATGGGTTTCACTTTCCACTTTGGAAAAAAATAAGACATATAACTGTAGGCGCTGAGATCAAAGGATTTCTTCTTTTTTTTGCGTAATGTGCTGTTTTTGCTGGTTCTCATGGTAGGGAAGAAAAGTTAAGTCACACATAAAAAAATGACCCAAAGCCTTTCCATTTTGCTCAGTGAGGCAAAATGAAGCTAAGTCAAAACAACAATTGCATCTCTCTTTGTGTTAAAGCTCTTGAAGCCAACTTGCCCAAGGGACATCTGGAGCAGGGAGACGATCTCTCCCCATGCATTCCTTCTGAGCTGGCGACATGAATAGGTTGAGCCACAGAGCAGGGGGCCATGATGTGTGCTCGCTAGCATGTGCGGGTCATGAGGCAAAAATCTGTTTACAGTGTGCGTGTGTGTGTGTGTGTGTGTCTGTGTGTGTGTGTGTCTTTGGCTTGGTGCGAGGATTCAGGTCCAGCTCCACCTATCACACCTCTCAACACCCAGGCCGGGTCCCGGGGAGCAGCGCGACCCCCCGGACGCGCCCCACAGATGAGGACAGACGGCTAATCCCGAAACATGCCTTTTCAATCACTCCAACTGGCAGGCGTCCTGACAGCAGCCGCCCCCGTCGACCCGCACAGGCGCTACATGCGCGCAGTGCGCCTGCCCGACCGCTACAGAGTGTCAAACCATTTTCTAAAGGAAAGCAGATTGAAAAGTGCTCAGACGAGGTGTAATCGGGCCGCGGAGGCTACGGCGGTGAGAGCGCGCCCCGGTTTCTAGGGTCCCTTCCCATGCGGAGGCCACCCCCGTGCCACAACTGTATTTGTTCCCTCGTGTTACTGACAGGCACTTTGGAGGGAAAAAAAAGCGTCCACAAAAATGGCATATGTTTGCAATATACTTTGATTCACAAATGTTGTGTTGAGTGGCTTAAAAGGTTTTGGGGAGCTGTTACGCTGTACAAACTGACAACAGAGCGGCACAACAGAGATGTACTTCCGTACGGACGAACGGAACAATGGGAGCAGTTGCAAAACGTTAGTTGCACAAGCAATATAGTGACGCTTTCCAGCAACAAATGAGATTAATAATGAATTGTTTTTGATTAATCATTTATGGCATTTCACATGCAAAACTGTAAAAACAATTCCTGGTTCAAAATTTTCAAATGTGATGATTTGCTGCTTTTCTCTGTCTTACGTAACACACATATATATATGCGTGTATATATATTTATATATATATATATATATATATGCGTGTATATATATTTATATATATATATATATATATGCGTGTATATATATTTATATATATATATATATATGCGTGTATATATATTTATATATATACAAGCATATATATATATTTGTGCTTTGGACTGTTGGTTGGACAGTACAAGCATTTAAAAGCTTTTTTTTTGCTATGTTACAATTCAGCAATTGGCAGATTAATCAGTCATGAAAAATAAGTACATTTAAAATAACAATAGACGGATTAGTTTTCGTTTTAAAGTTCTTTTAAAAAAGCCCTCTTTCCATATTAGTGAGGATTTGATGTGAGTTGGCCAGCATTTATCCCAGAGTGCCCACGACCTGCGTGCTGCGACACCACTTCTTATTTAGCAATAAACCAGGATGAAACACGGACCAAATAAATCTCCCATTTATTTGACTTTCTCAGTCGCTCCCTCTCTCTCTTAAGGCTAACAACAGGTCAGAGACATGACGGATTGCTTGCATGTAGCGGTGCCTTTATTGACGTCCATGCCTGCTTGTGTTATCCACAGATGAAATACCTATTTGGACAGTATGAATAATAATATTCAACATGTTTAACCCTATCGTATGACATTCGTTTCATTTAATGGTCTCAGCTGGATCTCCGTATTGATTTCACAGGCACAGCGAGCCTCCTGAGATCCTCTATGGATTTTCCAGCTGCCCTCCCCAATTGATCCATTGTTATTCCTCCCCGAAAGCACCCGCCAGAGGAAGGCATGGAAAACACTCATCATTTCACCATCTCCTTATATAGGCTACCTGGCTCCTGTTTTGTAAAGCCACGTTACCTCACGGCTGTATTGGGATTCCAGACATCGTTTCATTGACCCCCGAGGACGTGTATCGGCCTCTCTCTGGCAGCGCTAGAGTCGCGGTCCAGTCTAGTGTTTCCTGCTGGAAATCTTTTAACAGGTTTGGAATTAGAATAAAATAACAATGATTCGCTGGAACAAGAGCGGGGGACAGTATGTCATTGCGTTAACGGGAGCTCGTACGAGTGTGAGTGTGGCAGATGCTGCTGATTGCCCCCCCCCTCCCCCTCTCCCCCCACACGAGATCCACTTTCAGAGGAGTGATTATGTAAATGCGGGTAAACTTTCTCTGCTCCGACTGGTGCGTTTATCGCCGGCTTTGCTGAATATGAAACGGCCGCAATGAGGTGTCAATTGATGGGGCTCTGTAAACGCCATCATAAGGGTATAATCTTTGCTGAGTCTAGGTTATTGATTTTGGACCTGGAAGCCGAGGTAGACTGATTACAGTGGCACGAGGTCAGAGAAAAAAAAATACAACCGCTGTCTTTTCTTCATCCAAAGTATCCCTCTGCTTGAAATCAAAATAAAGCCTCGCAGTAAAACCACAGTAACGCGTGTCTCCTCCTGATCATCTGAAATCTATTGATCTCTGTTGGCCACTTGAGGGAGAGACATATCCCCTTCTAGTAATTTTCTTTCAGTGATTTGTCAAAACATGTGCAAAACCCAGCCATTGTATTGTCTGACCGGCTACTGTTAAACCACTGCAGTTGCTGGCCAGCTAACTGACATTTTCTGGGGAAAGTTTTGTTAACTACTCTAACTCAGAGCTGAGAACCGCTATCGTGTGAGTCCGAAATACAGGAAATGGAGTTGGTGTTTTGGAAATTCAGCGTCCGTCATCTCACAGTGAATGTTTTGTTTTAATGGGATTTTGGTTCGATGTGGTTAACACAAGTTTAAGAGATTTTAACCTTTTTTTAACCTAAGATATAAAATACGAGTAAATATGAGTAAATATCCCTCTCTGGAAATAGAAAAAGTGTACTGTATCCAGCTTGCCTTGTAATTTTGAGTTTAATTGATCTTGCATGGTTTTTATTTTTATTTCTATTTTTATGTTACATACTTTTCAATTTGTCTTTTTCTTTTTTTTCTGCTTAGCTGTACTTATGTCTGTCCTTGTGCTGCTACAACACCTAAACCTCCCTTCTGGGGATCATTAAAGGCTCATCTTATCTTTCTATCTTATCTTTTAGTCCTTAGAATGCCATCATGACTTCAGGCAATAATAAATAAAATAGGCCTTTTAAAAATACGGTTTCAGTCATGAATTGATGCTGAATTTGAATTTAAGGATGCTTAATTCAACTTGAGCATTTTATCTATTTTCGAGAGGAAAACAGAGTCTGCTCACTTATTCACGCCCACCACTTACATGAATCATCAGTAAAAAAAATAAAACTAAAAACAAACCTCCGTGTTTGTGGTTCTGACTGCATACATTTATAGCTGCTTGTTCCAACATTTCCCTTTCTCACTGCACTGTTCAGGTCGGGGTGTAATGTTAAACGTCAATAACATATAGTACATGTTGTCTATGACACAGCTGGATAGAATCCCATTGAGAACACACAACTCTGCTATGCACCAACCGGTGTCGAATGCATTCACTCATTTCACCGACATACATCCGGTTCTATACGGTCACCCATTGTCGGGTTTACAAGGTCGCTGCATTCGATTGAATGCCATCTCTAGATGAATGTATGAAAACACGGGATGAGCTGCAGCTCGCTAAAACCAGACAAAGTCACAGCCAAAGGCCAAATCAGCTAATTGCCTCGTGTTAATTCCCTATTCTCCGAGCTAATGCAATTACGTGTGAATAGAAACCAACTATCACACTTTAGGACACAAAAAGTAATTCTCTCCCTCTCCGTCCCTCCCCCTGCGTTTTAAAAGTCACACCCTGTTTAATCTACTGAATGTATTCGTGAAGTGTCTGACAGTAAACGGGAGACAGAAAGTGTGTCTTTCAGCTTCAGTTAACGTGCCTGAGATAGTTCCATCGCCTTTGTTTCGCCACGAAAATGTAGATTATATTTCACAGGATGTACGTTCAAGTGCACATACGTAGGTCATAAAATATGGAAGGAAGATGGGGGATTTTAAAATGTATATGGCTTTTGTGATAAAGAAGTAGTATGTAAAAGCCAACATAAGGATTATGGCAAACTCGCACGCACAACAGCATAAGAAGATAATCCGAATAGGGAAGCTTGATGTATGTTATGGCTGCAGGACCTGCCTGTTTCACCAACACAAGACAACTGTCATCAGTCACAGTGGAGCAGAGCGTGGCCACTACACCAGTCAGACAAAACACGTCTGCTTGCTGGCAGCACCTCATCTGGGTGTGTTCTCGCTGTCCGAGTGAGACCGATAGACGCGTTATGGTCTGACAGCGGGAGACTCTGCTTTTTTTTTTCCGTCTGATGCATCTGTGTGTCGTCTGAGCTGCGATACAGCTGGCCAGGGGGGGGGAGGGTGGGTGGGGGGGGAGAGGGAAGACGACAAATGTGTTGGTGGCTCTTTGCAGTGAAAGATGGTGACGCGCACGCCGCTCGGCACATAAATACCGGCAAAAAAAAACAACCAGAAACCGGTCAGTGCTGGTGCTGACTGAGAAGCTAGTTTCCACAGGGGAGGGAGGGAGGGAGGGGGGGGGTGGGGGGGTCCTGCTGTTGATATGGGCCATGGTGGACAGACGGCATGGGTCAGGGAGAGAGAATGGAAGGGGGAGGGAGACAGAGATGGACAAAAAACAAAAGGCAGATGTCACGTGGGTCTAGAGTCGCTGATAGATGTGATGTGCGGCGCGCGGGCAGCGGCTCAGGTAGAAAAAAAGGCTTCCCTTTGTGATGCAGATGACAACGCAATCAGCCCCGCTTTGTCTCGGGGCCGATGGGCTCCGCTCCCGGGGACATTGAGAGCCAGACACTAATCCGCTGGGTTTGTGTTCTCCGGGCGCGCTCATAAAGGCAGTGTCACAGTACCTGGGGTGTGTGTGGATGGGGGTCTCTGAAACGAGGTCTGACCTCTCTCAGGGTACACTCTGCCTCCTCCTCCTCCTCCTTTTCCTCCTCCTCCTCCTTCTGTCCCTCTTTTTTTCCCCTAGCTTAGTAGCATTGCTGGGTTGAATATCAAATAGTGCCATATTGTGAATGTGTATGACTCAATGTTCACGTGAAGGATGAGAGAGGAACAGGGTATGTGTGTGGGGGGGAGGGGGGGGAGGGGGGGGGGTCACATTAATCAGTTCATCTCCGCCTTTTGAAAAAAACTGTCAGTTATTGTTTTTCAGACTTGGTGAACAACAATTTTACTACCTGGATAAGGAAGAGGAAATGTAAAGTGGCGAAGACATAAAACACATTTTTCCTCCACACAATGGCTCGAGTAAGACGTCTGTCAAACTAAGGAGACACGGACAAAAAAATCCAGACGGCAAATTAGGCCTCGATGTTGCGGGGCCATTTTGATTGTGAGCGCCAGCACGTTTCCTGTTATGAATAATATCTGAAAATACATTCCACTGTCCCCTAATGATTTCTATTCCCAACGGCTAATAAATATGACTTACAAAGGGACAGCAAGTTGCCAATTAGCATGTGCTAATTAAGATAGCAGGATATAAGAACATCCTTGATCTAGATTTCCTGTGTGAAATATCAGAGAGGTTACGCGGAGGTAAAGCAAGTTTCTTCCCCGATATCCAAACTCTGATCAGCCAGAAAACACAGAACGCAAACTTTGTTCCACAGGGTTGATTGAAGCCGGGACCATCGGTCACTCACTCCAAATAAATTTCAGGGTTAAACTTTCTAACATCTGCCTGCAAAAACTTAATAGAGCAGATTGTTCAGAACAGTTTGATCTTCTGTCCAGTTTTAAAACTGTTTGGAGTGCTATATCATGCACTGTGACGCTGTTGGAAAAGCCTTATTCATACGCGCTGTTTTCCCAACGGCATACTGGAACAATTACAGCCTGCCAATCAAACGGCACAGCTATCCTTCAAGCGCAGCAAGAAAAACAAATCTCGAGATCCCTAAATCGCCCGATCGCCACTAAATAATACATCTCCACAGAATGCCTCTTTTCTCAGCACACAGTAACAACTTCGCAGCATGATTTGAAATTGAGATGTAATTCTCTGAACAGGGATCGGGCTGAGCACGGGCAAAAGCCTCGCACGGGCAAAAGCCTCGCACAAAGATTCTTCAATATACTTATTCTGAGCATTAATAATGTCTATTTGGTTTGGTTCTAAACAAAATGTAAAACAAACACATGTTCATTGTCTGGACTAGTAATAAGAGAAACTTTGATTTGTTGTAGCTTACTGCCTCGCCAGTGGAAAACATAGGCGCCAGAAACAGTTGAGACAATCAAGGAAAGTATTTCAAAGTCATTTTGTGTATTTTTCCTGGGACTAGCAATTCACTTAAAAAGTAAATCCCACCTTTTAGGCACTTTGGGAAAGGATGCATCAAATGCTAAGGCTTATGTGCAACTATCATTTAACCCGTGCATGCCTTTGTTTGATATGATAATCTTCAGGGAAAGCGGGTTGGTTACAGCTGTTTATCTTTGTGGGGTTAAGATTCATGAGATTGTAGACTACGATATCCTGTCAGACTTCCATCGCCAAGAGAAACATGTATGCGCTTGCAAAGATGTCCTCATGGCTGTGAACCCGTAAAAAAATATCTGTGCTTATATAAATCACAGCTCTCAGGTTTAAATGTTTTTGGGGGATAAACAAATAAATCAACCACAGTGGAATTGATCGTCTTTCCAGGTCCTGTGCGTTTATCTATCACATGTTTCTAATTATTGTGCAAATATCCATTTGTAATCAACCAGGAAAGTCTAAAGAACTTCACATTCACTTTTAAACGGACTCTGTTTTGAGTTGACATCACGCACGGGCACGAAAGCCTCGAAGCACCTGTTGATTATGAAAATATTTTCATTTTCTGATAGCATCAAGTAGCAGCCATATCGGACCAGCTGGTCTCTGCAAACTAAACAGGGCTGATTACGGACCAAAGAGACAGAAGATTAAACACCTGTTCTTTCTTTAAGAAGCCATTAACAAAGAAAGCCACTCTAAATGCAGTAAATCTACAGTATGTGAAGATTGGTGATACGGTACCACGAGCACATTGTATGTATGACGCACACATAGTAATATTAAGTGTTAAGCCACGAGGTCCAGCCCGTGCAGCGTGATACAGCTCAGTTTTTTTGGCTTGGCTTCTGAGGTTGTCATTGAGTAGGTTACACTGTGTTTTTAAAAGTCTAATAGTACTTCCCAGTGTGGCAGTTAAATGCAGGACTTCGGTAAACTGATCCCTCCACTCTTTATTCAGCAGTGCGCTCCTGGAAGTGAATGTAAGCAAACTTGACACAAACATGATACGCAAACCGAGCATGTGGATATGGGGGAATTATGCTGGAGCAACAACCAGAACCCAAGTCCTGTTCCCAAATCGTGATTTTGTCAGTGAGCTCGGGGACATTGTAACAACACCGACCCTCTTCAGCCTGTTGAATCAACCCGTGTGTGGAAAACAACTTAGTTGTGTTGTCACTTTCAGTACCAGACACAGTTTCTCACATGCCAATGATTACCTCTTTGAGAGGCTATTAGTTGCACCTTGTTTTGTTTTAATGAAATGTCGAGATATTCACATAACATTTTTTTCATACGCCGATACCTGAACGTGCGTTTCGGCCGATTACCGAGCACGAGCCGATGCCAGTGCGTTAAAAACAAAAAAAAATTGAATAGGTCATAATTCCCTTTCTTATATCTAATATATTTATATTGCTTTTAAAACATAACCTTCAAATAAAATGTATTTATTCAAGTTTCTCACCCAAAACTAAAACTAAATTATGCAAGATAACATTTGAATACGTCACGATAATGTAATAATTCATCTTTGCTCAATACTCGCTTTCACAAAATAGAGCCTGAACGCAACATAATGTGACTCAATGCAACCTCCTAGCTCCGTTATTTAGCCAAGCAGGACTGTGCTACCGGCTGACATTAACTAGCTCTCCTCCTGCCTATTTCAACGTGGATCTGTAGCTAACCTAATAGCATTATCAGGGCTGCACTGGTTTTTCACATCGGATCGGGCCAGATGTCAGATCGGCATAGTGAGTGACATGTGTTGTTCTTGTCCTCGTGTAGCGTCGCTGATAAACAATCAGATAAAATGATAATATCTCTGATACACTGTGTGTGTAATGCTGTTGAGAATGGAGAGCAGAGCACTCTTTAAAGTACCAACATGGCTCATCAGAAGCCTTCCGGGGGCCACACAACGAAGCCATATTAGCACTACTTAAATACCGTTATGAATCCACTCTTGAATTTGTTCGACTTTAGCTCTTTCGTCAAACATGTTCCGCGAGCTAGAAATGCCACCGCTTTAGCGTCACCTCCAGAGGGCAGATATGCGTGGATTGGAACAAATAAAGAGTTGGCTCAAGACGGAGAACCACAGCAGTCAAACAGCTGAAAGCATGGAAACAGTGTCGCACACCCCATCGTGTCTTGAGCTGAATCCTTAGTGAAATTGGTTGAACGAGCTGGGAGCCAGGAGCAACATACGCAACTACTTTGTTCGCGGAGCCAGCTGGGACACAAACCTACAACAATGAAATCCCACATGGGAAGGTTTTAATGAAAAGCAGCCTTTTTTTTGTTTTTCCTGCCTAACCTTTCGATAACAAACATCGTGTATTCCGAGCTCCAATAGTTTCACCAAGGGGCTAGCTCTAATAGGTACAGTGGCCATAACAAAGCAGAGCAGCTCGGAGCCAGTGTTGGTAACCTTATGCAATGGAAGATTTTCCTCAGCGAAGCGGTGACACTTCTGCTTTAATCTCACCCCAAAGGTAGCCATAGATGTCTCTGAAATGTGACACCCCCCCCTTCAAGTGAAACAACTGGTACCAGCACTAATTGAAATTTTGCATGCAAAGTGACAATGCCTGGGCCCTCGGCAGCATGGATTAAGGCTTGAATAGAGACAGATTCTTTGTGAAAGCCTACTGTGGCGGTTGGCGTGCGGGCCGGGCTCCCTGCATCTGCTCATTGGGTGGACTGAGAAAACACTGGATTGTATACGGTCGCTCATTTTACCTTTATCTAATCCTATTTCGGAGCCCACCTCCGTCCGTCTTTTGTTACTCCTCGACAAAACACAATGCTTCCCGGTTACACTCACAAGTCTATTCCGAACAAAACAATTCTGGTCAAAAACAGCTACTGGATTTACATATGAAAGCATCTTGGACCAAACTTGGCAGGATTTTTCAAAACATTAACAATCATACTGTGCCTTGTTTTGTGAGGAAAATGGCACTGTGAAGGGAAATGCAAAATACAAATGTAATATGTAATCTTCTGAATGAAAACAAATTTGAAGGAATTCAAAAATTCAAAGCATCAACTTGGCCAGTGTTTGGCAACTTTAAAGTGAGTGGGCTCCGGTGCTCAACGGAGCACTGAAGGAATGCCAGCGCATATTGAAATGCAATCAAAATCTGCTAGACATTTTTGAAAGGCTCCACGCTGTGATCTCATTCTACCCCACTTTGACATCCTTCGCTGTGGATTCTGTCCCGTTATGCTTTCTTCAAAGAAAAAGAGAGAAAAAAAAACGTGTTTCAAAGTCATCTATCATCCTGCCGACCCAAACAACAACTTGCATGCAGGTCTGGCGGATATTGTTATTGAATCATGGCAACGCCAATCCTCCCAGAAAACGTTTGCTGTTTGCACTACAAACGGTAATACCACAGCAGAAGGGTGTGTGTGTGTGTGTGTGTGGGGGGTGGGGGGGGGAGAGGGGGGGGAGCCAAATGATCCGTCTAGTAAATTTCATCTCCTCCCAACAATACATGCTACTAGCATTTTTATGGCCGAGGATGAATCTGAGAATATCCACTCAACAGAATTAGATGAGTGCCGTTGTGAGCGTGGCTGTCAACTGAGCACTGATGACAATGAGCGGGGCAACTAATGAAGGGATTAATCCACACTGTGTTTTCATAGACGTGTTTGACATAGCTAGGCTAATTTCCCTGGCAGTACTACCTCCATTAATTTTTTCAAAAAGAGCCTGCCTGTTCCTGTTTACTAAACCAATAAGAAGTGTCATCGGTGGCAGATCACATTAACACTAATCAACAATTCAGACTTGTCTCACATTCCGCGGGGTGAATTAAAGGCCTTTGGAAAAATGGTTGAATGGCTGCTGACGAGCGAAGCGGCATTTGTAGCTGTCCAACATGGCGATATCACCAGGGAGAGTAGCCTGAATAGAGACGCAGACTTCACACGGTGTGCACTGTTGACACTATTCGCTAAACGGATACTTGGGACACAGATAGGATTTTCTTGCGTTTGGCCCCCAGTTTTAATCCCATAATCCTCTCCGGTATGGCCCCTGGCTGATTTATTGATTATTTGTAGAACAAGTCGCCTTCCTTTCAGGCGTTTGTTCTCCGGCAATCAGGCACACTTCAAGAAATGTGGGAGTACGGTTTTATTAGTGCTCCACTCAATGTATAGTAAATGTAAAGCGTGTATATCGGGCTTCGGCAATCAACGAATTTTGCAACACGATGGCGCAGTGTAATTTAGCGGGTAACGTTCGTCAGTCCCAAAGAAAAACGAACTACAGCATGCAAAGATGTCACTCAGTATTAAACAAAAACAACAATGGAGAAAAATGTGGCGTCCCAGCACTAAATGTGTCAAAACGATCCACTCGAGGCTTCTTTTCTGTTGCATGCTGGGATGTTTTTCTTCTTTTTTTTTTGGATTATAGCTGCAGTGACCTCTTTTTCAACCCTTTATTTCTCATACGCAAGATATTCTCGCAACTTCATTGGACGGTCGGCTAGGGTGATGCACGGGCTAAAATGGAGGGGGAGCGGGGGTGTGACGGGGGCGTACTTGGTTGGCGACGGGACTAGCTGGTTTACGAATCAAGAAGTAAAACACCACAGGCCCGCCAGACACTCCAACCTGCATACTTTACATCCAGCGTAACGCTAAACATCAACAGCTTCACCTTCTCAATCGAGCAAGAAGTGCACTTCAATCCGCTGAAATGACTATTTGAAGAACTGTGCCGATTGGTATTGGAGGCGCTCGCTGTACGCTCTCAGCTTACTCAGGCGCTTCACACGGCAGATTTTTACATGTGGACAAACAGTAACTGTGGCCATGTCTGCGTTTTTAGGGAGCAACAATAAACATGGGGAAGTGGAACCTGGTGTAGCACGAATCTGTCGTTGTTTTTGGCATTTTTCACATCCAGCGTTTTTTTGAGAAAACAGCACGGATAAAATAAATAAATAGGCCCGAGCGTTATCACGGTAATCACGAAATCATAATATCAGTGATTAAAAGAAAATAAATAATGTTGATTATTATGTGCATGTACAACATACGGAATTTACCTATAATTATTATGAGACGTATTTTTTTTACTGATGAACATTTTACGTAAATCAAGTGTACATCCATGGATATATTAATATTCAATATATTTATTAAAAAGCTGCGGTACATGACAGTATAGCTTCAGCTTAAAATATGTTTTATTATTTTTGCGAAATGTTCTTTAATACAACATAAAAAATATATATACCAATATATTTTAATATATTAAAATAAAAATTACAATTTATGGATGCTATAAAATATATGTTGTCCCTGCATTTGTACGGTGTGGTTTTAATGCTGAGGCTGTATTGTACATATGATTTCCTCAAAATAATAAGCGTGTCCTGGATCAATGTCTGGTGATAAAAGCTTCAACGAAATGGAAAAGCTACGACACAAATTTTAAAGCTGTGACTCACGTTTCAAAGCTGCCAATGTTAAAATGTAAGGCAAGCCTTCAAGATTTCTTGGGTTAAGTCTTGGATGTAACCATAAACAGCAGCAGTCAGTGGAAGTCTGCATAAATACGCATGACGTTCGTCAAAGTCTGTGCCAGCCCTTCAGCGGGCCTGACAGGTCCCTCCGACCTTTGCTGTGTGATGTCAGGATGCTAAGCAAATTAGTTTACAGTAAACGAGCAGCTAAATTGTTTTTTTGTTTTTTTCCCCCCTGTTTTTCTTTCCGTTGTTGTCTTAACCGGTGGTTGCATTCAGTTGAGCTCCTACATAGTTTCTCAGCTCCACCTGCAATTATGAGGTTTAGCTCAACTGACCAGAGGAAGAGGACATGTTTGTTTTCCGACAGCGTCATAAAAATAGCCTGAATAAATGTACGGCTGGGCTGTCACTTTTCCATTCTTCATCGTGGCGAATGCATCCTGTCCTTGTCACCAAATTGCGATTCAAACTGCAGACTGTCACCCCCCTTAAAATTAAATGAAGTGCGGCTTTCATATTCTGCAAATATGTTTTTAGAAGGTTACAGGGCAAGTGTCAGAATAATAGTCCCTAGAGGTGCTAGAGGTCTTACATATATATATATATATATAAATATATATATGAATCCTGTCAGAATAAGCATGGTGAGACCATTACCTTTGAGCATCACAGACTTACTGCTGTAAACACACACACACACACACACACACACACACACACACACACACACACACACACACACACACACACACACACACACACAGAGCTTATTTTCAACATTCAACCTGTCTCATTGTGCGTTGAGCCACGCTGCCCGTTACTGCTTAGCCAAGCTTTGCGTACAAATGATGGGCACGAGGACCAGACAGAGGCTTTTGTAAGTCAAACTGTAAAGGCACATAATGCACATTTAGTCTCGGACATGCTGGGGTTGTGGGGGGGGGGGGAGAAAAAAAAAAGGTGTAAGGAGACGTTGGTCTTTCACGGTATCATCACCAACTGAAACCAAAACCGGTGACACGCCTCCACGGACACACGGGACGCGACCCTCCCCGCGTCACACATGTAGCGTTTTCTCACCTGTCCTCGCGAGCGTTTCTTTTTTTTTGTTGTTGCTAATTGTATCCCCTTAATTAACGCCGATAACGTGCAACAGCATCCGTCTACCTGCGGGGATGCGGGAGCATGCTTTTTTTTTTTTTTTTGTGTCCCACCATCATCCCCCTTGCGTCGGCTGACTCCCCGAGCACCACAAACGCAACGTTGTGACACATTAATGCACGTTAAACGGAGACGAAAAGTGGTTGTTGTTTTTTTTTTCCTTCCTGTGATTAAAAATTGTCCAACGTCCATTCACACGCTTTGTCCGAAACTCAAAAGCCGGCAAGATGCGGCTTTTTAGCGTCGGGGTGCAAAACACTCGCTTACCTTCAACAGCTATTACGGCCGGTATGGTCCATAATATCCATAGAATATCCATTATTGGTCACTTATATCGCCCAGACATTCAAATGAAATACGTCCCGAAAGCCATTGACAGCGCAGGCAGAGTGGGGACAGGCGGTCCTTCACCTCCAATAGAGCGATCCCAGATAGCAGAGAAAACCAACTCAAATCTGAACCAAGTTTGGGCGAAACCAAGAAAACCACAGACGGGGGGGTGAGCACCGAGCGACGCGGAAACTAGCCACGCATTTCAACGCAACATTCACGCATTCAGTCTTCTATGGAATATAAATAAATACTTATATGTGTGTTAATAATGACGGGGCGTTTGAAATATTTGAATTATCGATGCAACCGCTCGATGTGAGGATCCTTGAACCCCTTCAAAGCACCTTCCATTCCCCCCGCTGTCAATCATCTGTCGAAGGACAGTCCACACCGCCGTACCTAGCGATAATTAAGTGTTTTGGGACCATGTGGGGCATTTATAAAAGATGGAGCCGCTTATTCTCACTGCCGCACCACTCGAAATGGAAATACTGGTTTTTCTTTTGTCAGACAAAGCTTAAACGAGTCTGCGGGGTTCCCTGCGAGGTTCCTGTGTGCTATGAAGGGACTTTTTGGCGCTGTAACAACAGGTGACGAACACGGCAGAACAATTAAAGTAAGTTGAACTATTTCCTCTGGCCTGCACTTCACCTCTTAATATTTATTGTTTAATTGGTTGCCACTTTACAGGTTTGCACCAAGCCTCCTACTGAGGCCTTATGACGCTATTTGTTTGAGTGGAAAATGTATGTAGTTAAAAAAAGAAAGAAAATATTTTTTGCAAATATTCATGTTTTGTATTTCAATTGTTGACTTTGATAAAATACGAGTATTGTTAGTTTTTTGCATGTTGATCAGTTTTTTTAATATATTTTTTAATAAATTGATTGTGGAAATCCGAATAATCGAATAATTTATAATTATGGTCTACATTTTAGCATAAATTATAAATTAAATGAATTAAACCTTAATTTGTCTAGTTGTTTAGCATGTAAACACATTAATCACTCACACTAGCCACAGTATATGCGTATAATTACATACCGTATTGGTCGTTTATTACAAAATTTAAACTACCTCGAGGTTGACATGATTTATGCCATATGTAAATCAGAATAATACATTTTTCATTTATCAATGTGTATTTAAACAGATGCAATGGATTTTGAACCATGATATATTAATATATGTAATTCAATATTTGATTGTTTTTTTAAACTTGTAAATAATACATTATTATAATTATAGTCATAAATTACTGCTTTACCACCTTTTTCACCACAAGGCAGTTAAAAATGAACCTAAGTGTCCTGCTAATGAAGAAAATACTGAAGGCTGCAATCTGAAGGCCATTACTACAACCTATGGGCACAGGTCACAGTTACAGCACTCTGTTCCTGCTGTAAAATAGTGCAGTCTGGTCTTAAAGTGAAGTATATAGCTATGATAGTAGCTGAGTTTGCATTTACTCAATTCAAAACATTGAGTGATTCAAAAGAAGTATTGTTAGGTCAATTTAATGACTTGGCAAGATACAACACAAAAAGAAATGTGTACGTGCTGTTACTTAAGTGGTCCATGAAAGATTTATATCAGAGGGCGATGTCGATTCATGACATGGGAATGATTTGAAATCCAACAGTGAATGCATAATCCATAATGGCAGTATTGATTTGTCTTTGCGCAGTAAACAATGTTCACATTTGCATAATGTGAATTTCATATTCATTTGATCAGTCAAGCCTGAGGTGCTTCAGAAGTATTTTGGGTCCTTCCTTGCAGCTGAAGCGCGGGGCAGCTAACGGTCGTTTGTGCACCACATGGAAGGCACCATGTGACCGAACAGGCCTGTCAACCTGAACACCGGTTATTTTCCAATAACAGAGCCAAAGAATCAAAGTCGAAGTGAAATATCACTTCCTCCAAAACGCAAAACTTTCCTTCCCGTCCATGAATCATCATAAAACCATAATCAGTTGATGTGATGTTGGCTCAAAGTACTTTGAGACATGTCACAATTAATCTTCAAAAATGATTTGAATTGAGCTGTGTTCGCACGGGGTTGATTTAAGTCGCAGTCTGGCAGCCACATTACTGGCAATCATTTTCCAACACTCAATAAAAATGCAATACGTAAAATAAATATGCATATTAGTAATCATAACACATTCAATTTTTATGAGTTTTCTGCTGTTTTAGTAGGATTACTCTTTTCCAAAAAAGGTCCAAGTTCTCAGTGACGGTTGGCATAAAAAACGACGTCTGAATTTCTGGTGCGTCTTGCAAGCATTATTTTAGAAATGCCCTGCCCCAGAAGCTGGTAGTAAAATTCCAGTTCCTTTACAGAGTTCTGCTGGGTAAAGAATAAAACATAGGCTGGTTTTCATATGACAGGCATGGAGACAGATGCCATAGGGATACACTGAAGCAGCTGCATAAATGCTTTGTTTGAAATGCAAAGATACCTGCAGAGAAAGCATGATAAAAAAAAAAGTTCCAATGAACACAGAAATTTCCAAATAGCTTTTTGTACAAATAAATTGATGGACATGAATAAATGTAAAGTAAAAAGCTGGCTTTCAGATGTGTTCATGAGGAATTACAGCCCACAAGTCCACAATAAATGGGTAAACTCGCCTGCAGAGATAGGCCGAATGAACATGAAGTATGGAGCCACTAAAGCTGGATGAGAAACGAGAATCCAGGATAAATTATTTGTCATCAAACATGCCTTTCTTATTACGAGCCGCACCACCGCAGCAGCGGGACTCTCATGGGTTAAATGAGCCAGGCTGATTTATTTGCCTCCACTGAGTTCGACTGTATTGATTCCAGGTCACTTGACTGGCTGAGTTCAGATCATGTTCAGGTGACTACAACACAGATGGAACAAAACGGCAAGGCGCTGAGAAAAGCATGCTTTCCCCCGCACCGTAATGAGTTCCATACAGGCTCGGTATTGACTTGAGCCAGAAGAGAAGTGAAAGACGTTGAAGAAATGATATTAATACTGCCCACAGAGATCTTTCTGCCACGCTATGTTATAATGGCTGCATAGTAATAAAATATATATAATGCAAAGCAGAGATGTCTGAATGTGGCGTAAATCCTCTCGTGCTCCTCTGTGGCTCGGATATCCAACGTACAGCACTGTACCTACAGTGTTCCCTTCCACAGCAGAGTCAAAGCAGTGTTACAGTAACAGTGGCCCCACCGGTCTACGGTAAACACACAACATACCTCAAAATACATGCAACAAATCCCCCCCTAATAATGCACTCAAGGTGCATTGAGGAGAAATTGATTTTAGCGCTCAGTCCAGTATTATTATCTCTGAAGACGTGATCATTTGACTGGCTGAATGCTGAGAAGTAAAGCTAAAAAGCAGCAGTAACGTAGAGCCATGTTTGTGTGGTATTATTTAGCATGTTGGCATTTTTTAAAAATCGCGTACCATCATTTTTCTTTGATTTGTGTGTATGTGTTTTATTTTTAACAAATAATAAAAAAAAAAACTAATAAAAAGGATAATAATCAGAATAATGATTACATGACACGATATGTTGATTTTTTACATCATGGAATAATAGTTTCGTAATTATGAGAATATGTTTGTATAGAATATTATTTAGCATATGGACTACTGCATGTGCAAGCATTAATTCAATATCATTACCGTACTTATTTTATCTTTTTATTCACATTATATATTTGCTATTATTTTATCACAACTGGTACAATTTTGATACATTCAGACACTAACTCATTATTACGTACGTACCAGCTAAAATATTTTTACACAATTTATAGCAAAAATCCTTATGTTTAATAATCATAAATAAATAAATAATAAAAACGGTTATATGCTTTAATAACAATGTAGCCTATCAAAACTAATATTTAAAAATGGCCACTGGTATTCACGGCACCGTATGTATGACATTAATATTATTTTTTATATATTTTATATATAAATATATAATTAATGGGACTCCTAGTTTCTTTCATGTGTTTCTTATATAAATGTCTCATACTTGCATGAAAAAATCCTATTATGTGTCAATGTTAAAATCATTGTGTATTGACAATTTTTTAAATAATCTGATTGAATATAAACTACATATTCATATTGAATGCATCAATATGAATATATATATATATATATATGTGTATATATATGTGTATATATATACATATATATATACATATATATATACACATATATATGTATATATATATATATATATATATATATGTGTATATATATATATATACATATATATATACATATATATATATGGTTGGCGATAGATATGAAGCTGTTCAGACTTAGACACACAGTATACAGGGATTTATAATTTAAATGATTAAATATTATACTTCAAACATAGTCAAATCTTCAGTGCAGTAGTGTAAAAGAGAAATTTAAATGTAAATATTTTGTATAAAATCAATGACATAAAGAATCACCAGCATAACAGAAAAATAACTATAATATTTAAATGTCTTGGTCAGTATGAAGAGTCGTGTAATGTGCCATTGCATCAACACTGCCACCCAGAGTTTAAAAGCTGAACCTTCAGCATATTTATTCTTGGATACACTGGAAATCTTTCTACAAATATTATTCAGAGTAATGTCCCCTGTTTTTGTTCACACTCAATTGCAAGTGCAGCTTTTGTTAATAAATGCCAGGTCATATTGGTTTGCTGTGAATTGAATTGATTATCTATCTATCTAGAAATTAAATCCAGAAATTAAATGAAAATGATTGGTTGCTCTTAAAACAGGGACATTTTAATTTTTTTATTGCATAAAAAATGATAATAAATAATGATAGTACGAATATCTGCTTGTATAAAAAAAGAGATATTTTAGTAAAAAAAATAATATTTTCATGACTTTCTTTATGGTAACTTAATATCACTTAACGTAAACTAAACAAAAAGTAACTGATTGGTGCTGCGTAATTTCAACATACAGTAATATTTATGGAGCAGTTTTTTAAACTCATAATTGAACTCACATTAATGATTTAGCTGTGTTTGGTGATCAATTATTCACTGATAAATGTATATATAACTTTAAATTAAAACAAATAATCAGCATCGATCCCCATTATCTTAAGCTAACCACATGCTTTTATTTGTCGATTATTTGTTGAAGTTGAGTGTGAGAATGAGTTCCTGCAGTTCACAAACTATTCTCATCCTTTGGAATATTTATCCTGAACTTAAGCCCATTCAAAACGGCCACTCTGGGCTGTAATCGATTTCACCTTTAGCCTAAAAGGGCTCACGGTGAAGTATCGCACCCAGTTGGCATCGGCAGCTGGATAAAGAGCCAGAAAATAAAATGGTTCTGCTTTTCCGTAAAAGTTGGTGTGTGATCCCTGACCCTGAGCCCCAGACTCCTCTAATCTAGACCTTTTGCATGTGGATTAACCTCAGCTGAGAGCCCGTTTTCACAAGCAGTGAATGGATTGAACTCTGACGAGCGGAAACAAACTTGGGAAATCCAGGTTTTCAAACAGTTGTATTTATTTGCTTGTCTCAGCAGACGAGGCAAACTTTGCTCAGTGAAACGTCACGGAGGACACAAAAACAGTCTTTGTCACTTTTGAAAAGGAAATATTTATCCAATGAAGCAAGAAAAATAGGCTCGCTGCTTATCTTTCATGAATAGTCTGCTACACTCCACCCTACTCCAACCACCCACCACCACCGCCTCCCCAGCGTATTGGTTTACCCCTGCCAAAAATTTAATTCAATCCCACTAAGTTGCTCCAGCTTTAATTAAATAGACCAAAAGCCTTGGCAGGATTTAATTTACTTTCTTGTTAAGTGAACTTTACAGACACAGTAGAACTTTCACTAGTTACACTGCCGGGACCTGAAAGGGGACTCGAGTCCTTCCCCTTCACTCCTTTATAATTAAATCACACAATTTTCAAGCACTAACTTGTGTTTTTCCTGACAAATGAGGCGATGTGAAGACTGAACTCAGTGTCTTCCCTGGTTTATGATGGGCTACCGGATACTTAAAAAGAAATGTGTATGAATGCCTGTCGGAGGGCAGACAACACTTTTTTTTATCATCATAATAAATCTAAGCGATATTATTGCCATAAAACAGAGGCCCAGTTAAAAGTGATTCAGCTGACAGTCATGACAAAATGAATGCCTTGATAAAATGGCAGTCATCAATCACGGCTTTAGTTTTTTTTTTTTTTTTTAATGCCAGCATCCCCTCTAAGCTCTCTACTAATTGATATGAACCGGTTCCATAAATCAGCCGCTGTGTGTTGGTGCTGTTGTCGCCGTGGTTTCAGAACGCACACGTCCTGAGAAGTATTCTACATGTGTTCAAGTCGTTCTCCTGTGATGTGGATCGTCTTGTTGTTTGAAGAGAAACCGACTGGAATACGGTTATGAAATGTTAAAAGACCTTTTTTGGTGTGTGGGGTCCTTTATGTGTGTCTTCAGTGAGGGGAAGTTATTGTTGTAGATAATTACAGAGTTGAAACACTGTTTGAAATGATTCACAGTAGTTTGTATCTGTAGAAGGAGCTTTCACGTAGATCTAAGCTGCTAGATAAACTGCTTTCTCTTACGGAGAACATTTTCTTTAATAAAAGTATTACTGTAACAAAGCAGCATGGGGAGTTTTCTTCTAATGAAAAAGCTCAATGTCAAAATTAAAGGTAATATATGTATCTTAGAAACCCCCATGCCGCTCCTACATAATGTATATCAGGTATCAAGTGGGCCCTTGTACACAGTAGTTTGAAGTTTTTAAATGAGCGTTATACTACGCTCAGCCCGCATGCACTTACAGGACACCATAAATTCATGTAAGACAGATCCACAGTGCCGTGTAAACATTTTCCAAACAACACCCGAAAATAAATAAGGTAAAAAAAAATAAAAATAAAACCAAGATCGTTCACAATCAAATCTTCAAAAGAATCATTAATCAATAGCAAAAAATATCTATAATACTGGAAAAATCTGAACAGATACTAAATATATATTTTTTAATAATTAATAATTAAATAAATAATCAAATAGTCCATACCACTCTCTTTTCCAGATTTTTTAGGGAAAAGGAAATTCAGATATTTTAATATTTCAGGGTGGTCTCGAGCTGTTTTATGGAAAATACAATGGCACTCACTCTCCACCACGACCAAATCACAAAGCTCACATAATCGGTTTTCCTCCTGAATATTTTTAAACCTCAATGGTCGGAGGAAGAATACCAACAATGCCAAGATATTTGGCTTCTAAAAAAATTTAAATATGTAACATATGAGACAATGGACCACATTTTCTCTTTGATATGATATGATATTTTCTTAACATTACAATAACACATGTGTGGTATTACATTTGTTAGCAACAATCACCTTATTCTATTTGTATTTCTTATACTATTATTATTTTTTCTTACTTTTTTGATGCTCAGACATGGTGATGTATGAGCTTGTGTTAAGCGTTGGCATAATTTTATAAAATATGTTTTTTTTTCATGTTTTATTAAACATATCTCATCTCATAATAATAATAATAATATCCCATAGCAGAATAAAAATACACAGTTGGCACTAAAGAGCCAGATAGACGTTAAATATAGGGAATGCTGGATGGAATTTTCTGAATATTGTGAATAAATGACTCCATCATGTCTCAAAGCCAGAATACAGTATGTGGTGCTCCTCCTGATCTTTTTCTCTCTCCTCTAGACCGTCGGCCATCACAGAACAACAGATGGAGGTACACAACAGGATACTACCACTAAGAGGATTCCTCTTTCTTTGCCCGTCACTCTGGACTTTTTTCTCTTTTTTTTGTGGACAGACTCTTTCATCGTGACCCAGCTCGAGTGGCTTACTGGGACTGGTGTCGAGTTGTTGGTTAAGCCCTCGGAAACCCGCCACAACCCGTGTTGACCTGTTTGGCAAACAGAAATCCCTGATCAAGTCCGCTGTGAATAACGTTAAAATAAGCAACCAGGTGAGATTAGAAAGTCCTGGTAGTGTCTTGAGCTTCTGAACTCTGACTTTTCACACAGATCTCTGAGGTCGGCGCCAGCTCTCAGTTTGTGAATGGCCCTGTGTCAAGTTTACTCTCCTGTGTAGTACTTCAGTAATAAGGAAGTGAGTAAGTACAATTTATTTACATAGCGCTTTTCACAGACATAAGTCACAAAGCTTAACAGGAGCCCTTTTTCAGACAAGTAGAAAACATAAATAACACAAAGTGGCCATAGAAGGGCCACTAATTCACAAGATCAGTTTTTAAAACATGATACGTATTAAGTAAAGGCACAATAAACAGTCAAATACACAATAAAAACAGAGACTAAAAGCAGACCTGGATCATTAATTTTCCCGAAACGCCAGTCCAAACTGTTTAATACCATTACAAGAGCTGTGTGCGCGTCCTGTTGGCAGATAACTGTTAAAATTTCATTTGCACAGATTAATTGGTGATCCATCTTTGTTATGAAACTAGATATTCTCTGAACACAAATTCAGTTATTCATTGAAATAAGTGAAAATCTAATCAATGATAGTTTATTCTGTGAGCACAATAAATAAGCTAACATGAGAAGATTTATTTATTAATTTATTCGGAGATGAAAGGTGTTTCCCGATCATGGTCATGAACACCATCTCCCGACTATTCATATTGAGATGACAGAGATTTTAAATAAGAGTAGACGGACATTCCCATTGAAATCAATGCAGCGGGACGGTCAGAGCGGCGGCCATTTTTATGTACCATTGTAGCTGGTAAACCTTCGTATAAACTAAACCGAGGGGAAGGTTTGCAGTGACAACTTTGTTTCGGCTCATTTTCTGTAACCACTGTAGCTTCAAAGCATGGTGGCATTAACAAGCTAGCAAGCTAGCTGGCCCCTGGTTAGCTAGCTAGCTTGTTAATTCCACTGCGCTTTGAGGCTGCACTGGTTGCAAAAAATTAGCCAAGCAGCGGGCCGCTGGCTAGCGGCAGCTCTGGGTCTAACGGCCCCTCCACCTCACTAGCCGCTGCTCCTGGAGAAGGACAAGCTACGTCGCTAACAAGCCAGCCATCCTTCTCCTCAGAGCTGCGTCCAATCTCTTCACGGCTGACTGCGTCCACACTTGACTCATCAAGTCACCATAACAACTAACAACAATCGGCATTTACTTTTGTACTAGTCAAATGAAAATGAAAACAGTTCAATATTTGTTCTACTCCGATTCTATTTCTATGTGTTCAAATCGGTCATTTCCCGTCATTTAGCGAGCGATGAGATGAATGAGTTGGGTGGTGATAAAAAAAGTCGTTCTGAAAACTCAGAATGTGTGGTAATATGCACTTGAGTATGATTGTATGGGTTAAAAGATTTAATGAGGTTGGACTATATATATATATATATATGTGTATTTTATCAGACCACTGACTGCTTCCTCTGTCCTTGGAAATACAATATTGCACAGAAAGCAAAAAAAAGGTTCAGGGGGGGCAACTCGATTCCTTCTATAAACTTTATTATGCCAACGCGTTGCAGAGAACTGCCTCTTTCCTCAGGGCGCACTCTTCTAGTATGTCTATGAACTCCCTGAAAGAGGAGCTGTTTTTCTCCCCACTCACCAACACACACAGGTGAAAACCCTTTGTGTGACTGGGGTTGCCTGGTCACAGCACACATAATGGTTGCACAGCATAATGCATTTTATTGAATGGCTCAAGTTGCCGTCTTTTGCCTTCTTAACTTTCGATGCGGTTTTTAACTGTCTATAAATGGGTATGGTTCAAGGGAATGTATTTTAATGTTTTTTTTTTTTTTTTTCTTCAATGTTACCGCTTTTAAATAGCACAGTGTTTTGCTGTCATATATATTTCATGAGGAGATGTCGATCATATCGTTTGCTTATAGGGACCATACGTTGCTTGTTTTGAATCCCTGTGTTTCATTACAAATCCTGGATATTTGTAGTGTTTCAATTCAGATTATTACAGGAGTTACAGTAATTGTGAATTGTATGTATGAGAAATAGTTTGGACTTGTGATGCTGGAACATTAATATATAACTTGTACTGTATGTCTGTACATCAGTTTTTTTGAAGAGCCATGTTGTGTAAGTGCCTTTGTACAAGCACTGGCCTTTAACTACTCTATAGGTATTTCACACGTGCACAGTTCAATAAAGACCTAATAAAAATCCTGCAGCCGTTTAATGACTTCATGGGATCTAGATGTAAATGCTTTCGCTGTTGGAAAGCGTAAAGAATGGTTAATTTAACTCACTTGCTGCTCTGAGGGATATTACCTCTTTATTGTATTTCCTTTGTATTTAACCTCAACCCTGAAAGGAAGGAGAGGGAGAGGAACTGAGAATCTCCAGGGGGATCCAATTATATTTTCTCTCGTGTTCTCTGCAATAAAATTACTTTGCAACAAGATCTCTCTGTCTGCTTTCTGAGTGTTGTTTCAGATTTTATCTCAATAAACTTGAGAAAATACATTTATTTTTCTTAGGGAGCCCTTATCTGACTTATCTATGTATTATCCGGTGACCATCTTACAATTTCAACCTAACGAACAATATCACAGAACAAGAAGTACTTTCCCAAAGTCTGTGGTTGCAGCTCAATACCTGCAGTAAATCATCCAATTAAACTAATATCATCATACCCTCCAAGCCAAAAGCAGTTGGTTTGTGTGCTACAACTTAAAAACTAGTGGCTAAAATTTTCTCTGCAGATCTTTGTTGAGTTCACTCATGAAGGAACATGGTAACTTTCCAATCCCAATAGCTTGTGGCTAAAGTCTTTCTTTTCAGGCGAGCACAAATTTGTCACCACCAACCAGAATTTGTCTGGAGGCTTAAGGACCCTGAGATGACGTTCAGCCGAGTTGACTTGCCAAAACAAGAAAAGAATGTCATTTTGTAAATCTGATTATAAAGTATTTAGAATTAAGCATTCAGCAAGCCAATATGCAAAAATGTCCTTTGGCTGAACAGATCAAGAGTAAGTAAGTTTGTGTATACCATGTGTGTTTGAAAGGGTGGGGGGATGGGGGGAGTGTTTGTCCTGTGTGTTTGCATATCCATGTAAGTGTCAGCGTGCATGCAAGTGTCCAAATGCCACAGCATGTGAACGTGTGTCTGTCTGTGTGTGTGTGTGTGTGTGTGTGTGTGTGTGCGCGTGCGTGAGTGTGTGGAGAGAGGAAGCAGAGGGAGCTGAAACTGCAGAGCAGAGTGGGGAAATAGAGCAGAAGAATTTCGGGCCTGACATAAAGAAATCCCGGATAATTCTGCCCTGAGATGTGCGAGGGCTGCAAAGAGCATGAGAGCGGTGCATCCGGAGGTCGTTCCCATGGCAACCTTTGCCCAGGGAGATCGCTGACCCTCCCGCCCCACAGTGCAAGAGGAGCACAGATTGTAGGTCACATATGGCACCAGCGATCCAATCAGGCCTAATCTGGATTGACTTGTGGGTCATACATTATACTGGAAAGCTGGTTTACACTCTGGCTTATCTCATCAGGAGACTCGACTGTGCGATAATGGCGTGTTTATGGCAAGTTGATGAACTGACCCATTAAATGTACGTGTACACTAATGCATGTTTTGTCTATAAGCAGAGAGCAACAATAGCTTAGGAGCCTATGATACCCTGCTAAGCATGAACGCTTTATCATAAAGTAAATATAAACATTACCACATTTATACTTAATATTTAATCTAAATATGTCTCCTTTATTTGTTAATTCTATTGAACAATATATAATTAAGTACTTCCATATGATTACATAATTATTTGTATGTCAGCTTCTTGTCACCCTCATGTAAAGAAAATGTACATAAATATTCATACAAAAGTACCCTGAACCTTTTAGCTTCCCCTTATATCTAGATGCTAGTTGTCAAGTTCTCAAAGAAGTGAATGTGCCAAAATTAAAACGAAATGTTAATTACTTTGCATGTCGTCTCAACAATTGGAAATTCTTGACATAATCTTTGTTTCTGTTATTATCAAATTGTATTCAACTCCTGTATTTTTGTTGACATTGGCTTTGCTTCCTCCTTGTTAAGGAAAAGAGATGTCCATCTAAATGAGATTACCTGTTTATATATAAAGGATTAAAACATTTTTAATAGAATGTTTGGGCTTCTACAGATTGCAAACTGTTAAAGTATGTACATAAAAATAATGACAATTCCAGAATATAATTCCCGCCCCTTTTTTGTTTTTACTCTTTTCTTATGACCTTATTTAAACTTTATATGTAGCACATACACCAAATATATTTCATGTTTAATGTGTTATTTGGGTTATATATGCATGAACAAATACATGTTTTCCAAAAATGTCATTCACAGTCACAGACATGTACACAATATATAATATTATATATATATATATATATATATATATATATGTATATGTTGGTGATGTTACTTACTTTTGGGGTAAAGTACACCTCAAGAAGGACTGACTGCTTCTTATAAATATATATATACATATATATATACTATATATATATGTATATACATACAGTATATATATATTATATATATATACATATATATACTATATACATATATACATATGTGTGTATATATAACATCACCAACATATACACATGCATCATGTATATGTGTGTATATATATATATATATATATATATATATATATATATATAGAGTTTTTTGTGATTTTTGGAGGGGTAGTGCTGCATAAAAAGGTATATAAATGCCAATCACAGATATCCACTGTATTTAACCCTGTTACACATCTGTATTACAGAAGTAATGTGTCATTCACCGGAGCAGACTTCTCAACATGTCGTTAGTTCAAAATTATGTTTATGAGCAATTCCAAAAATTCTCATGAGGTATCAAGTTTATAAAACAATGTTAAGTATGTTTTTTTATTTTAGTTGTTAAAGAGCGGCCAGGGTTTTTAGGACCCCATTTAGTGAAAATATATAGTATTTTAGAATGCACCTTTACTCAAATAAAAAGGTAGATTTCAGTGCGGGAGCTGTTAAAACATCTCTGAACATAGAAGTAACTTTATTCAACCACACGCAGAGTTATCAGTGCGAGACTCTCCGGGGGAAGCACTTTATTCAGGAAGTGAGACTCAGGAGAAGCCGGTGGCTATGCAGCAGAAACACAGATATGATTTGAATGATTTATACGCCACCATGTTTCTGGGGGTATTGGAAGAGTGCAGCATAGCCAAACTCTGAGGGGCCATTGACTTTTATGTGCCTGTTGTAAAGGATTTCCAGATCCAAGTGCAAACAGCAATGTGGGAGCTTAACACAAGCTGCCATTTTCTGAGGTTCAGAAAGCTGTAAAATCCTATTTCAGGTCAAGTCAGCTCCATGGTCTGGATCATCTAAATTCTTAACACTCAGTTATTCATTAATGCAACCTTGATCTGTAAAAGGGGAAAACATGCATTTTCTGCAGGCATGGCACCGAGGAAAACATTTTTTGTCACTTTCTCATAATTCTCATCTCAGTCATGATGCAGCACTGTGGACTGCTGCACACTGATGAAAAACACTTAATCTAATCTGGATGTAATAAACACAACGCTGGAGGAGATGGGAAAGTTTCTCGGTGGAATATGAATATTTCATGTGTCAGAATCTTTAAAGTAACAAGGAATTAGTTGTGGAAGACGGGGATGGCTTTGGTGTTTTTGTGCATTTTCTTTTTTCTTCTTTTCACATTTTTAACACTCAAATATGCGTTTGTCAGTCGGTGAAGCTAAACTGTGAACGAGATCAGCCTCAATCGGATAGAAAACAGCTCCTGGTCCCTGACTGTCTCTCCTCGCGCCGTCACTGCCCCGTGGTCGGCAATTTCATGAGTGAGCTGGTAATAATCACGGGTGACTGGACTCTCACCTTTTAGCTGAGATCTATACATGAAGGCGCAGCAACACTTGTGGGGCCTTTCGGTGGCCATATGGCAATGCTTGAGGTCTGAAGTCAGAGGGATCTCTACATCTGCTTCTTGTTGCTTTATCCGCTTCTTATATGCTTCCAAGTTGAAGAAATTACATTCTGCAAATTTGCTGTAATTATAAAAAAAAAAAAAAGAAAAAGAGATGTAAATATGACAAATGCAGTTTGCGCATGTTTTGATGATGTTTTTCGGAGCTATCAGAAAAATAAGCATTGAAATGGTGGGATGCAAATATATTTTTACACATCTTGAAATATTCAAGTAAAGTACTCGCAGGTGTTAATAAAATGATTTGATGTCTGCAGTCTGGATTGAATTATTACTTTACTTGCATATTTGTTTTCCTTCCTGCAGGCAAAGGATTTCTACAGTTTTAGTGTATTTTGACAGTAATTCAGCATATTGAGTGACTTTTTTTTGTGCAGCTCAAGTGCACAAAATTTGTTTTTGCAGCGTTAGTGTCTGTAGCCAAAGAGCCGCGCAGTAAAACACGACCACGATACAGTAACCTGCGTCTCCTCCTCCGTGGACCGAGGCCCGGCCTTTCCTTCAGTTGAAGCTACTCTGCTCACCAGATCTTGACGTCTGCTTACTCAAGAATAACTTATACCGCACAATTCCAAGCAAAGTGTGGTCGTTAGAAATATCTCTGTTTTGCGAATGATATTGTGTTTCAAAGAAAAAAGATTTGCATATATATATATGCTAGTTATTGTAATGAATAATATGTAGTAAATGGTCAAATTGTGTGGAATGTTTGTGTTAGTGGTATGCGCCCGTGTGTAGTTGCTTATGTGATTATTAACATAATTCTTTCACTGACTTACTCACTAAGTTATTGGCATTTACTTTTGCTATGTGTTTTGAATGTTATTCTTCATGTTGTGTCTTTTACATAAATATAAAAACTTTAATTTGTTTCGCTTTTATGAACGTAATATTTCATTTGAATTTGAATTGGCCCAGCTGTGCTGATCAGACTATTTTTAATAAGGATTCCACCCCGTAAAAAGTTGAATTAATCCAATGTGGCCTTGCTGAGCTTATAATCATTGGCCATCAGGTTCTGTCATAACACGTCAGTCCAGATATTTTCTAACTGGCGCGTTGTCCTCCTGAACTCTGCAGCTGTATCTTTAAAATGTCTTCAAGGTTCACCGAGCTTGATGGAACTTTCTGGTACAGTAAAGTGCACACAGCGTGAGTGAAATTGGAAAAATTGACCTTCCTCGTAGAGGTGACACAAGCCCGCACTCCGAGACGTTTCAGGGGCTAAGTGGAGGTTTTCGGAGCAAGCTGCAGCCGACCCTGGAGGCCAAGCAAATATTTCATGAGTAATTTAATATCTGGAACATGAGAGCGCGCTCCATTCAGGATGCTGGCCCGGATATAGACAGTGATCTGGGAAGAAGGAGGGGGAGAGAGGCGAAAGGGTAGACCAGTGCGTCGCGCTGCACATCAACTTTCCTCCACGGGTGCTTCAGGGATACCAACAGCACTCTATTCCACCACCTTTAAAAACTCATTACACTGAGCGCACTTCTGCAAGCCCCCGCCTGGTGGAGGACACATCAGCATCTACAATGTATTTACATGTGAAGCAAGTTACATATTGTCCAAAAGTTGGTCTCAAAATTATTAGCATCTCATAAAGTGAGCTACAAGAAAGGAAAATTATAATTGCGTAATACTAGTTTTTCGCTGACTGTCACAGAACAAAGGAAATGCACCAAAGACCCTGAATACGTGCCAATAAAGTTTTCCAAATGACTCAAAAAAGATTTATTTCCATCTACTTCCATAGAGGGCTGCAGTGATGACGTCTTTTTTTTTTTAGGCCGACCTGGAAATGATTGCAAAAGACAAATTCTTCCATTTTGGATTATTGCAGAAATTGAGCTCTGTGGCAAACACAACCTTATGATTCTTACCCGTACCGGTTTTGATCCGCAAGACCCTCTTCACAAATGAACACTTTGGGGATTTTTAGAGGCATAAATGCAATCGGCAGTAGTAAAAAAGTTAACATTATGAGTGAACTACGCCACAGTCGTATGGCATCACCATTAAGCTGAAGGCGGCGTAGCATTCGGACCGCTGATGTTTAGTAGTCTCATTTAGCCATTCTCATTATCAGACACAAGAAAAGCTTCACAATGTGTGACACTTGCTGGTGTATTTTATGACGTGGAACTAAAAGTTTAGGTTTTAGGACTCATTCCTGCAGCATTTGCAAATTGCATTTATCAGGGATTAGTCTAAGCTTTATGTGGATGCTGTTTCTCTGAAAACAAACATAACAATATCCTCGAGCAGGTTCTCTCAGAGCAATACTGAAAAGAATGCGACAGAGGAAAAACTCAAGTGTAGCTAATGACATTGATCATACAGTTCAGTAGCTCTGTTTCATTCCAGGAATTTTTCCCGTCCAAATGCATTACAGTTATCAGTGTTATTGATTACACCTGTGATTTTCCTGCAAAGTTAAATAATATAATAGTTAGTACTGAAAAGGTCTGGAGCATAGAGGAGGATGCATTTGTAAAGGAACAAACAAGGGGACTGAATTATTCTGTTAGGGGTCTTTCCAAGTCACTTCTGCAGTGGACTTTCTGTTTGCAGTTTGATGAGTTACCATATATAAAAAAACGAATTATATTCATGACTTGAGGACAACAGACAGCTCTGGTGGATCTAGTGTGGTGGGGTGTCCTTTGGAGGCAGAACATAGGAGGGACTTGTATTTACTGATGGCTTCAGACTGACGGTTTGTGAGGTTCACACCAAGCCGATTGCGGTCACGTGGGACAAAAAGCTGCTGCTGGCACACACACACAGAGACGGGCACACACACACACAGAGACGGGCACACACACACACACACACACACACACACACCCACACACACAGTCAAACTCATGTATTATTGAGAGGATGGAGCTCCCGGGACACAGTGAGGAAACATGTCGACGCCTGGTTGAGAACAGAGATGTCTGTAACCAAACAGGGCGGTTGTTCAGTGTAACACGTGAAGCTCTGGGCTAAGTCAGAGAAACTAGAATGTCGATGCCATTTCGAGCTAGATTTTTAATATTTATCTGAAATGCTACATAAAGAGTGCTGCCTGCAGTCAACTTTATAGAAACACTCTTTTTGTCCATATACTAAAACAAAATAGTCAAGAAAAACGGGGCCTGACCGAGAAATAAATGATAATTGGTTTTACAATATTAGCTAAAAAATACTGGAACAATAATGGCTATTAGAATATAGTAAAAATGAAGTCATGTGAGCAGTTTTTGTGTGATTGTTAGCATCTACACAGAGGTGTTGATGCAGACTCTCTCGAACAAGCCCTGTGTTACAGTGGGATTCCCCAGATTAGACCTCTCATCTCGTCACTAAGTGGCTCCTCGGTCGGCGTCTCGCCTACGAACGTTGTCTTTTTCCTCCACAGGAGGATGCTGCGAAAGCTGCTGACATTAAAATCGATCGCTGTCAACGCGCTGCCATTCTTCATACCTCGAGGGACATTGACATGGTGTGAAGACCTCCAGACGAGGCCTCTGGTGTAATGCCGGAGGCGAGAGGTGAGGAGGCTGTAAGAGAATGTGCAGGTCTTCATGAACTCACCTGTCACTTCTCAGTCTCAGGTGCTTCCTGATGTGAGCGCGCGGACACAGTTGTTTACGGGTTCATATTCAAGCCTGTGGGGAGAGAATGTTTCACAGGATATTTCTGTGGAGTGGAAATGCAATAATACTTTATTGTTGCTTTTGAAGCTGCTGTTGAAATGGGAATTTTTAACTGCTTTAAAATTACAACCTGAATAAACAGTGTAAGAAGTGCATAAGAGAAAGATCTGAGATTTAATTTAGTACTGGATTAACTCAGTTAAATAAGTAAGATGGTTTCTTTCACAGGATAAACTTTAAGCATTTCCTCCTTCAAACGGCGCAAAAGATTATTTTGAATTGTTTTCACAGAAATTTAAGTTATTTGAAAACTTGTAAGACATGCCATTGTTTGAAATGGCCAAATACACAAAGATGTGTGTGTGTGTGTGTGTGTGTGTGTGTGTGTGTGTGTGTGTGTGTGTGTGTGTGTGTGTGTGGTAGATGTGTTGACAGCCAACACTGGACGGTGACGTGCTTGTGCTTCCCCAGCTTGGAGCCTCACCATAAGCCATGGCTGGCTGGATCAGGAGTGTCACGCGGGGGTCATGTAGAGTTTTGGTCTACATGAACTCTCCGATGTTAGCTGAAGCATGGAGGCATCAATGGTCCCACCCCTCGAGGCCCCGCTGCCTGCTAAATCTGTGTCAAACTGCATGAACCCGATACATCTTCTGTGCAGGGAAAAATAATGAGGGACGTCCGTTGTTCCCCTCTCTTGGTCGAGGCTGATCAATGGGCAACCCACAGTTATTAAGCGGTGGGAAGGACAATCGACAGAATCCTGTAAGTGTGAAAGCGCAGGTTGACCTTGCCACGGAGATATACACCGACTTGTGTTTAAGCTCCAATGGGTCCCATGTGTCTACACCATTACACTGAAGTGAAAATCATATGTTGATATTCAACTATATCTTCTGATACTAACTCTGAATGAAGACTGAATGATTTCCTGTGCTTCCAATTCCACTGAGACTCAACCCCGGGTCGCAAAATAAATCCGAGGGGTCACTAGACCATTGGCAGGATAAGTTAAGAGTGTGTAACATTTGGGGGGATTAATTGGCAGCAACGGAATATAATATTCATAGCTATGTTTCAATCAGTGTATAATCGAAATACACAGAGAAACCGAGAAACGTAATGTATTCAGAGCGACAGGAGGAATGACTGATACTGATGTCTGTGTTCTTCATTCTTTATAAACTTAAATCAGACGTCTTATTTATTTTATTAACATTGTATATTTGTTTCCAGTGAGATATATATATGTGTGTATGTATATATATATATATATGTGTATGTATATGTATATATATTTATAAGAGGCAGTCAGTCCTTCTTGTGGTGTACTTTACCCCAAAAGTAAGTAACATCACCAACATATACATATATGTATATATATATATTTATATATATATATATATTTATATATATATATATATATATATATATATATATATATATATATATTATATATTGTGTACATCTCTTTGACTATGAATGACGTTTTGGCAAACATGTATTTGTTCATGCATATATAACCCAAATAACACATTACACATGAAATATATTTGGTCTATTTGCTACATATGAAGTTTAAATAAGGTCATAAGAAAAGAGTAAAAACAAAAAAGGGGCGGGAATTATATTCTGGAATTGTCATTATTTTCATCACTGGAAACAAATATATAATGTTAATAAAATAAATAAGACTTCTGAGTGAAGATATATATATATATGTCTAACTGTTGCTGCTCTATAAACAATATTTAGATTTATTTTAAATATAAATTATAATCCTGTTCTGAGTTTAATTGTTTTTAAAATTATATTTATGTTTTTAAAAGTAATTATTTAGTAATATAGAAAGCAGAGTATTGATAAGAGCAGCTTAGTTCTACTAAAAGCCTAAGAAAGGGAGGGCTGAATTGAGGGGTATTTCAATGGTTGCAATCTGGAACTAAAACTTTAAGATACAATTTGTTAATTAAAAAAAAACATACATATATACCATTGCCACACCAAATTGTGTTTATTCAAGTGTTTTCTAGTGGATACTGGATAATGTTTTAATGTTTGGTTAAACCACAAATATGACATGAGAGTTGGAAAATAAACGTTTTCGGGGTCCCAAGCCAAACCATCTGGGAAACCCTGACTCAGATTATGTTTGAGTTTTTGAAGCAAGATATGATGAGTCGTTGCTTCCAACGAGGTCGCACATGCCGGTTGGTCACTACCTGAATAGTGTGAAATGACTGAAAGGAGACAAAGATATTTTATCTCAGCAGCTGATGGACTAAACCAGAACTAAACCAAGTATCTATTGGACATATATCCAAAAAGGATTTCAATGATACACTGTTTCTGCTAGAAATGTGAAACTTAATAATGTTGGTACTTATGTCAAGATCTGTTGTATGGAGTATGTTGTAGGTTCTTTCTGCCTCCTAGTGGTCAAAAATATCTTGATGCATGAAGTATAAACAGGAGCGCTTTAACAGATCCCATATTATAAAAAGTCAGCTTTTCATGTCTTTTTTTATTGTGAAGCAGTTCTAAGTGTCATCGTCAATGTATCGAAACGCCCAATCCATGGAGAAATACACACAGCTCGCATTCAGAAACTGTGCCTTTAAACGAGCCGTCATGGACCCGAGACGTCGCCTAGCAACTCAATTCCGCTGAAACGCGCAAAATCGGAGCCTTTCAGGACAGACGGTGAACACAGGTATATTCAGACAGACAGTATGAGAAAAATAAAGAGTTTTTTGAACATTAAAGCATGTAAACATGTTCCAGTCGAAACCCAAAACACATGTATGAACCTGGAAATGATCACAATATGTCGCCCTTAAGGAGCATCCAGTAATATCAAAGCCATTTATTAGCATGGACATCCTGTAATGCATCTCAACAGCAAATAATTATACAAACCATATGAAAACATGCATGAAGCATGAAGAGGAATTGGCAACAGACCCCAGTGCAGCGACATCCCGTGAAATGCACATCAAGCCTCCAGTTAGTTCTATGCACTCTTATACTAAACCACACACACACACACACACACACACGTACGCACGCAAGCATTCTCGATCTGTTTATGGTTTGCACACACAAGTGACACTGAGGGCAATTTGCTGACCTACATAGACGGCTGTGTTTGAGCTGCTCTTAGTGGGAACGCTGAGTCCAGATGCCCTTCTCTGTGCTCCGGCGTGAAAATAGGTCAGAGGTCGGGAAGAAACCCAATGAACGAGGAGGATTCACACACTCATCAACGGGCTCCGCGAGGGAGAACAAAAAGGGCGGCTTATTTATGCCGTGTTTGCACGGCAGTGGGCTCTGTCTTGTCCGTGGCCACACGTTGGACACCATGTGCGAAACTTCAGATCCGCACACACGCGACCAGAGCAGTAAAGCGGACAGCGTGTCTCAGTCTCACGCTAGGAAGCTTTAGAAACGTTCATTAGTGCTTAGTTTGAGGGTCTGACCTTGAGTGGTTTCTAAAGGTCTTATGATAGACCCAGTGTTCACACCATGCTCTACTGGTGGTGAGATAAATCGTTATTACATGACACCACAGCTAAGGTCAGGGCCACCTCAGTCGAGTATAAGTCAATTCAGAGGATAACTGCACTTAATAGGCTGCTTCTGAAATCACTCACTGTTTACATTATAGTGCACACGTATCCTCCACTGGTTTTTTTTTTCTTTTTTTTTTGGAGAGGGATGCTGCGTTCCAGTCAGGAGTCGGAGGTTGGAATTTCCCAGTCAACATTTCCAGCTTCCGACCTCCGAGCGTTCCCGATACACAACACCGAATGTAAACAAAAAAACATGGCTGACCGTGATTTCTTTGGCAAGCAAACACGCAGTTGAAGGCTCGGCAGCGCAGCCTCCCCGCGAAACAAAACAGAGGAGAAACCAGAGAGGTGCAGTCGGTCGAGTGCAGATCTCCGGCGGGTGTGTCTGCAACGACCGCCGCTGTAATGCGTGATTGATAAATGCAACCCACGATTATCGAACCCCAACTTGAAGCGTTTATTTAGGCTTCGGGTCTATTTTTTCAACAATACAGTCTATGGTTTTTTTTCCCCCCACTGGGTCCCTGGCCACAGAGTAGCTTCTGGGGATCGGTGATGGGGGTGGGGGGGGGGTGCAGTTATGAGGAGTGAGCGGGGAGTCAGCAGGCAGTCAATATCCGTATAAAACAGGCAATTAAAGGTATTTTGAGAAAGTGTGAGTCAATGCAAGCCCGAGAGGTCCGTGAGAACACGGCCGATGGAGGCCACCCAAAATGTTTCACAGTCTGCTGCAGTAGAATGTGAGATTATCCGTGGACAGACACAGAGGAGCTCGCTCACTCACAGACACATGATCACACGCGAGCAATCGCATTGTTCTCCTGCCAGAGAGGAGAATGAAAATGACACGCGAGGTAACGGGCGTCATTGAACATTTTATTTTACGCCGTCGTATTTTGAAAAATCGATTTAAATGGAGAACGGGGTTTTATTAAATGATAGTAGATATTGTTTTAATTATATATATGCGCAAATATGTTGCCTTTCAGTTGATGGTTTACTATTTACAATATGCGCTTCCATTGTTGTGTGACGACAACAAGTAGGGAGTCCGACTTTGAGAGGCGTTCCTTTGTGCTTTTTCTTGTAGGAGGTTGGACATGTTCAAGTTACAAGTTGTCTGGAACGCAGCATAATGTTTATGCTTTATTTACAGCTCATATTTGTGTCCCGGTTTCACACTACACACTATTCTTAGGCTCAAACTAGAAAATGTACTAAATTAAATTCACTCAGAGGTTGAAAAGACTTCTGAGTTTTTGTCCAACAAATCTAATCACAAAGAAAATTGAGGAGCAGCTCACAGCTGCAAAAATCAAAACAATTGCTTTCAGTAGTAAGACCAAAACGATTTTAATAAATAGGTACAAATTCTTCATCCTTGTAAAAATTTAACTGGCAGTATAATTAGTTTTACTGATTTATCTACTGCCTCGCGCATCTTTCCCTATGTGAACCGATGGAAAAAAGTACATTGATTTATTGTGCTGCAAAACCAGTACCGATTACAGTATCAGGGAACTGGGACACGGACTAAGACGGGAGCACATCGAGACCCTGCCAGGCAACAAGCGGTTTATTGTTCTTTCCAAATCTAAAGATAACTTCAGAACGAAATGCGTTCCTCGTGAAGCGGGATCCCGTGTGCAATCTGCAGGAGCGATATCTCTAAAAACTGCTCAGTGCAGAGAACGTGTCGTTACATTTCACGTTAAGCATGAAAGTCAAATCAGACCCACCTCTTTAAAGCACGTAGCTTTAAAGAAAGAAAAAAAAAAACCTCTTACACTGTTACAATTTGTGATGTTAGCCATGACACGCAATGACAAAGAGTTTTTGTGTCTGATTTATTGTCGTACTGTTTGGTTTCCCCTCTGATTAAATACAGCTGTGACACAGGATGGAGCTCACCTGGCTTCAACCCTTCATAGTCTGGTTTGCTACATTTGGCTCGTTTTCATCTCTCTATTCAGAATAAGAATGAACATTTACAAGTTACATGAGGCTGACCTCTTGTCCTTTCTTGCGCTTGTTTCTTGACAGTACAGAATAAAATGAGACAGTATTTTGAGACAGATTTGTAGTTGAGACAGAGATCAAAAGGCTGCATTTCGTTTCGGTGGATTTGTCTGTCTGACTGTTGATCATTTGTCCAAAAATGTTATTTAGAAAAAAAGAAAAAAGAAGACTTTCCTCTTTAAAATGTGTTTTCAGTTTCTTGTTTTTGATTCGTTTTCAAATGCTTCGGGGCAGATTTACCCCCCCCCCACCATCCCCCCTCCCCCCTCCACTCTTAATAACAGGCCTGAAACTCCCTCTAATTGTGTATCATCTGACCCTTAGTGTGCTCAGTGCAGCGTTTACATAGTTTGTCGGGTTCCAAAAAAAAAAGTCCAGAAGAAAAAACGGATTTCTGTGCGATGCAGTAATTGAGTGTCACATGTCGGTGCATTTGCTGGAATGTTCCTCATGCTACACCGTCCGCTCCCATGTGTTGCAGTCACGTGAGCGTTCTGGCAATTGGCACCGGTTAATTTTCCACTTTTCCCTCTCTAATGCTCCCGGCTTGACATGCTGGCAGGCAGCACAACAGTTTGTTGCCATCCGCAGAACATCACAAACCGAGACGCTGCACCCCGGCCTTCTCCCCCGCTTGCCCCCGGGACCTAACTTGATTGCAATTTTGTATCAGCGATGGAAAGTCTTGTGGGTTTTGTGTTGGTGGCAACTGTTGGAAAGACTGCGGAGACTTGGCACACACATATCTAAAAAAAGAGGCTGCGAGGCCAAGATGCAACACAAGCCACCAGTGCTATTTACTTTAATAATGTTTTCCTCCCTTGCTAGAAAACACATGGCAGTTGACAGCATGCAGCGTATTTATTATACAGGCTCATGATAATGCATCCCCCAAGCTTTCTGTCACACAGCAGACAATCATTTGTCTCTTGTATTTGCCAAAAGCAGGCCGACGTAAGCCAGTCGCAGGTATTCAGCCACTCAAAACTCTTCACCAGTGATCTGTGCTTCATCTGAGAGCTGCTCAGTTCATCTGAATCTGAGACCCGGATAGTTTTAAAAAATAAATAAAAGAAAGTGGAGCACTATTGCCATCTAGTGGAGAACACATGCAACCACATATCAAGATTGTATTAATTAAGTAGTCTTGGAGGGAAGCCAAGAATGATGTCTAATGACACATCAGCATCTGCATTGGCCCAACACCAGGAGCCTGAAACTGAGACGGCTACATGGAATTCAGCCATTTTTGTTACATTTTTACGACCTTTCGTACAATGACAGGTCAACATATCTTCAATGAAATATGGCCTAATTATTTACTTATTGTTCTGTCCTTTCAGCAACATCTAGTGAAATGCACCTAGAGAGGGAGAGAGTTTCTTCTATCTGAAGGCTGCTGCTGCTGCCGCCTCATCAACAGGTTTTCAGCGATGTGACACTAGACGGCTTTTTAATGTCGACTCTCGTTTCACTGGACAGCATTCTGTCAAAAACATGTCAGTCATCTATCTGTGGTTCTACTTGTTTGACACAATGATCTGATGATGACCTTGGCCTGAGTGACTTGAGGAAAAATACGCTCTGAAGAAATCGAACTAAAAGCATAACTGAGGTCAACTCCTCAGTTATGCTTTTAGGTCGATATCATTTTTTTAAACTATTACAATATAAATTACTATATAAAACCCAGAAACATCAAATTAATCACCTTCAACCTTTTGCATTTGTTTCTCTATTATAATGGGAGTAAATGGCTCAAGTGTACTCATATTGATGATTATAACACACAAAGTGCTTAAAAATATATATATAAATATATAAAACAAATAAGTAATACAATTACTTAATGTAATACCTCAACACTTGGAAACACACCAAAAAGATCTGCCAACCAGCTTCAAACGAGATATAACTTAATTAATTCGTGAGCTATATAGAAACAGCCCTGCTTCCTAAAAAATATATTTTATCGTATGAAAACATATTTTAATGTGGAATGTGTTTGCTTTTAATGTATCAAAAAATAACCTTCAAATTAATTTGTAACCTTTTGGACAGAGTCATGCTTGCAGGCTTTGCATTGTTTCTGTCTTTGTGCTACGCTGAGCTTGTCGCTCTTGCCAGCCGACATATTTACTGTGCAGACATGAGAGTGACAGTGCCAATGGCCTCCTCCCCCCAAGGCCCCCTCCCCCCAAGGCCCTAAACCCTGAACCCTCAGGGATTTACTGACGTCATCTGCTAAGTGGTTGAGTGTGAGGGCATGACATGGTGTCAATACGAATGAGACAGCACTTTTCTGCCACATATCACGTTACCACGACAACGGTCCAAAAAATATCATGTACAATTGTGGGTATTTATTTTACGCCTCGATTTGAACGTCTTCTTTCCTCACAATAATCTATTTACTCGTTTTTTGCTTCAATGACAAAATGAAATGTTTAATGAATAAATCCCTGATATATAATCTCTGATGTCATGTGTTTTTATGTGCCATCTTTAATCCTTAATGTTTCTGAGTACATGTAATATTCCAGGCTGAACGTCCATGTCCCGTCCTCTGTTTTTACCTTTTTATTATTTTTTTTTTTTTTCTTCCACTGGTAACCCCGTGTTCAACGTCACATTGCTATGAATTGTGGGTAATTCCCTTGGGCAAAGTCTGCAGAAATGCGGATTTACGGAAAGGGTTGGGCTCAAAATGTCTGCGAGAGAAAACCCTCAAGCACGCGACGATTTGACGGGACAGTAAACCTTCGCGGATTTCACGGGAGCGCGCCTCAAAATCCGCAAATCCGCGAGCGTGGAGATTGGGATTGGGCCGCGTTGCTCTCTAATCAGCAAGAAGGCAGATGAAATACACGGAATACAGCATATCATTTGAAATAAATGAGTTAAAAAAAAAAAAGAGTAACTTCCCAGAATAAAAGTAATGTCATGTTATAAATAATAAATAAATGTTTTTGTTTTTCTTTATTGTGCCTGAGACATTTTTTTTTCTCCCACCTGTTGAAAGGTTAGAATGAAAATGTGACTTCATTCACATTATTCACATAAGAAACGCCATTGATGGCATTAACTGCCTATTGATCTCACAGAGACCAGACATTGATTTCCAAGCACAAAAATAACGCAGAGCAGTCGGTTTGAAATAAACTAATCTCCTCCGGGTCTGACATTTCCTTTGAAGGTGATCAAAGTTACCACGGGGTCAGAATCATTAAAGCTTCCTCACCTCAGTCATCTTTTCAAACCTTTTAGGAAAGGAAATTAAAATGGACCCAGAGATATCCCTCCACGCTGTCACCTATATTTCTGTTTTACATAAACAAATGTTCAAAAAAAAAATAACCTTGTGTGATTGAAGCTGGTCCACCCAGCCGAAGTAACATTTGACTTTAATTGAACATGTTAATATCTCATCTTTAGATACCACGCAGCCAAAGATGTTGTTGGCACATTGTCCACTAGAGACCAGTATAACCTCTGATGCAGCTCCAGACTCTTAATGTTCTTCAGCCCTCGCTCTATAGAGTCAGTCCATAAAACACTTCCCAATGAAGGTTGGAGACAGTTGGCCTCTTAAAACTGTACCATTGTTTATAAAAACACAACAAATTCAATGATGGTGATGCATGAACCCCAAAAAAAGAAAAAAGATGAAATGCCATAAACAAGAGCGGGACCGTTGGTGTTGTAAAGATGAATTGGTAAGACAACTAGATTTACTATAAAGGTTAACTGCCAAATACATTGTCCCTGAACATTAATCCCCCACAGGAAGTACAACACAACAATGAATCTAGTTAACATATACGTTAAGAGTCAACAGGAGTAAATATAAAACGATAAAAATGTGCAACAGTGGCCCAACAGCTAATTCATAATTACCAAAAATGTTGCATTAGCGACACAAAACGGAGGACGTAACATCGTCAGTTCAATCAGGAGAGAATTTAACAATAATTTATTACAATTGCATAACATTTGAATAGTGCAAAGTCTTTGGTGATTGCACTCCATCCTGAAATAGGATAATCAAGGGGGAGTGATGCTGAGGTCTGATAAGGCAGAATCCCCCCCCCCCAACAACATGGAGGTGTCTTGGGTGGAGCAGGGTCACAACTGTTTTGAGCTGAAATGATAACCGACAGCAGCAGAGAGGAGAACACATTTAAAAGTTTGACAGCAACGATGTGATTGGCTTAAGGCAACTGTGCAACATCTGGTTGGTTAACATAAAGTGCACGCCCCCCAATCAGCTGATGGAGTAATGCAGGGAGAATTAGAGACTGAGATTATGAATGAAAAGGAGTGTGGAGTGGGTCTTCCTGACTGAACTTCCGCTTAAGCTTCTTTTAAACTGCTGTGGGACTGTGCCAGCAGGTGTTGCCACTGGCAACAGGATATTTAACTTAGTCAGCAAACTCAAACCAGCACTAATACACTCTGATTGTGTGATGTAGGTTGCAGTAAATGTACCATGTCACATGTATATTTTGTAATTGTGATGGTTGAATATCTTGTTGGGATAATTCCCGTGCCCTAATATTGGCCTAAAGCACCAGAAATGACCTGCACTTCTTAAAAAAACAGCTGTTTTCTAGTTGCTTAACAACTATCACATATTATTTTTGATCATGTCCTTATTATCAGTAAATAAATCTTTCTTTCCCTCCCGGTGGTCTTTCGCTCCCATTCTCCCTGAGATCCCAATGATTTTATGAATGATATGCTTCATAAGGACTATATTTTTATTTTTGTATCTTTGTTTGTGTTGTTTGTTTTAACATTAGTTAGAAAATAGCGATCAAAATAAGCTTTATTACTGTTATTGTCATTATAAAGCAACGATCGTCGAGAGTTTGAATAATTCAAAATCTGATTATTCTACATGCATCATGTACATGTTGTACTTTCCCTTGTTTCCCACTGCAAAGGTCAAATACAGCATTTTTATTAATGCACATGACCACTGTCTCTGATTGTTGATGGAAAACAAAGGATTGGATTTTTCCATTTCCAGTAGCTTTACATTGTTAATGCTAAAATCTGAGGATTACTGATGTCAGTTACATTAATGATGACAAGAGTAGGCCGTTATCATGCACTATACATCGCATTTAATGAATATAGAATTAATTAAATGGAGTAGAGATCAGAGGTGGACGTGATGTTTTCTCAAAATAAAAAAAAAAAAAGAAGGTGGCAAAGGAACTGGATTATAGGTCGATTTTTAATGATTGAATTTACAAATTGTGTCACCCTTTTTTAATAACATACTGTAATGTGTGTCCTTTTCTAACTGTTATGAATAAATATGAATAAGGATGTTAATCAGAGGGAAGATAAACAAATAAATGTAAGTTTTATTTCATTAGAATATTCTCCAAACACACATCTTCAAGTCCTCTTTGTCTTTGCTCAAAGCCTCTCGTGGGACCAATCCCTGCACAACAAGAGAAAAGGTATTAGTGTGCCGCAGGGATTGTGTAACACTCACGTTGTCGTGAATATTTTCCAGAGAGCAGCCTTTCTCGTACCACCAACGATCTTGTGTGCAACCAAAGCCCCGGCGAGGGCAGCAGCTTACAACTCTATGCAAAAAGACACTTGAATGAGCTGCCTTTCATATTTATTTTAACATACATATCTGCTGGAAGTGCCCGGGAGCACTTGTTTGTTTATGAATAAATGTACAAATCCAAAGAGTCTCGCTCCTTGTTGGCTTGTCGGCCGGCACAAAGACTCTTCACCATCCGAGTCTCGTCAGCGACAACAAAGCGATCTGGTGGCGTTCTCATTTATTTAATTTTTTTATTTTTTTATTTTTTTTATCCGAATGCATCTGAGCAACCAGTGGATGTTTTCCGTGTTCCTATTCAATACGAAATGAGAACATTGCAGATAATTAGGTCAGGCGTCATCCGAAGCGCAGCCGGAGTCAGGGGAGCGAGAGGTCTAGTTTGAGCGTCTTTTCCATTCGGCTGCTTTTCATTTTTGTTTAGTGTGTTCCAAGAAAAAAAGGGCAAAACGATTACGCTCCTCAGATGCAGTGCCAGCAGTGGCGTACGGTAGTTACGGGACCGACGGGCCCCGATGCGCGCCATTATGACAGGCCCGAGTGCACGCATACAGGCACTCTATTAGGCCTATATGTGTTATCACAACAACAATATGTTGGATTTTTACAGTTGAATGAGTTGCTTATTGTCGTAGGGAGGGAAAGGAGAAAGCTTTTAAGATACATGAATCGTATCGTCACGTGATCACACAGAGACTTGACAATAACATACACACATTACCCAGAAAATGATCATTGCATTTCTCTGTATATGGCAAAAACACGAAATAAATATGTCAATAATTCATTCAATTGAATAGGGTTTTTTTTACTGCGTTACCACAGTTTCACTGTAGTTTGTGAAATAGTCCCGAAATGCAATCTATTGGTTTTGTGTATAGTGACGCAAATTCAGAGATTTTGTTTGTGTTGCTCGGAACCTTTTCTTTTTTTTCGGGAGAACATTTGTGCAACAAAATGATTTGGTTAAGTTTTGGAAAAACCTTAAATAATATGTAGAAGTTAGGTTCAGGCAACAAAAGGAACGTTGGAACAACACTTTGGGTCAAACACCATGAGTCTTGTGTTTGTTGGACACAACCACTTTCTCTCCCGCCCACCAAAAGTAGTCTATATTTATATCTAGTACTACGTCATTAGTTGGGACCGTTAATAATAATAATAATAATAATAATACTTTAATTTTATATAGCGCTTTTCTGAGTACACAAAAACGCTTAAGCTTAAGCTTAAGCTTAAGTCACATGGATGCGTTTAATATGTGTGTCCACCAATGCATTGTCTATATATTACGCCCCTGTGACGGGAAGTTTAAAGACTACTGCTCTCAGAGCTTCATGAACTAGTCAGGACATCGGTCTGCAAAAAGCTACAAACATGATTGAGCCACAAAGGGTTGTTTCTTTGCACATTTTGTATATTTTGTATTCTATCTTATTCTGTTCGAGGATTTTCTATAAAAAAAATATAAAACCAACAACCTCAATACCCATAACCTCATTAATGGACTGTGCGATATTTCATATTCCAGTTGACCTTTTGTTTTTTTGAGTGAACTTGTCCTTCTAAAACCTCACGTCATGAAAATATAAACACACACACACACACACACACACGCGCACACACACACACACACACACGCGCGCGCACACACACACACACACACACACACACTGAGAGGGCACTCATTTTTGTGCAATGGCAGATGTGGCCATTGGCTGTGATGGTTAATCCAGAATGCTGGGTTTGATACAAGCAGGATTTAACATAACCATGACACTAACATCTGTCAGGATCCTGCTTCGAGCTCCCAAACTCAGACGGAGCAAAAGCGGAATATTTTTTGCGTTATCGTTCTGATAAAAGAGGAGCCGTCAATAGACTCAGGACCTGAGGTAAGTGTTCGAGGAATGAAGGACTGTACTGTAGGATGCTTCATGGCCTAGAAAAGAGGCGCTTGGTTCATTACAGCTTATGTAACATGTTTTTCCACAGCCTTGATCCCAGACGCTTTGTGAATGTGGCTCATCACTTCGTTTACAAATGTTCTGCCTTCCTCAGCAACTATGAAATACAAACGTCATCATCATATAGGGGAGCTGTTTGCCTATTGCATTTATTGCTGCAGATTATTGTTGCTTAATGTCATGAGTGCAGCTAGCCGATGTTTACAGAGTGACAAATGAAGTGTTCGAATTCAGAAATGAATTCTACCTGGTCAGAAAGTCACTGATTCTACTGAAATAATACAAATCATTGTTTGCTCTAACATATCACTACATTGCGTATGTGCAAGAGAGAATCGTATTATGCTAACAGGACATGTTTTAGTGATAGAGTTGTTTTTTTAATTTTTTTAATATATATATATATATATATATATATAAATATATATATCTTTTGACTGGAGCTTATTTGGTGTGATGGGCTAATTACATCATTTGTTTAAAATCGTCTATCTTTTCAGTCGACACAAGCTTTGTCATCGTCTCATCACGTCTACATCTGATTAACACACTCTGCAGAGTCTTGTTGTGATTCGCAGCACTGAGGATAACGATCACATAAGTCAGTTGAGAGTTTTAACCGCGTAATTAAACCCAGGAAAATGAACGTGTGAATGTGCACACTTTAAACTCCATAGACATTCAGAAAGAAACCGCAACAAGTCGCAGGTATTCATTACAGAATCACCCACACTCTCCCTGCAACATGCACAGACTGTATGAACGGTATGCTTTGCCTCAATATAACAGGTCGGAATATAACACATCGTGAATAGCATAAATATGGCGAGCGGGAGAACGCCAGTGGAGATTATGATTTTAGATCGATTGATGAAATGAAACTGTAATGATGTCTGATGGAATGTGGGTCACTGCAGCAGACAGAAGAGAAAGCAGCTCAAGAACACAGAAAAGAAAATTAAGAAGATAAAGGGTTATGCAATTTAACAGCTTTTATAATTACAACATTGTGCAAACAACCCCTACTCAAGATGCATAATGTATTAGAATAATCAATATGATATATTAATTGTAATAACAAGTCAGTCCGATGTGTGCGGGTTATTGATGTATTAGCTGTTGTGTTGTCTTAAGGATAAAAAATGTAAAAAAAAAAAAAAGAGTTCACAGGCAAAATACAATGAATAAAAAATCCGACAGCATAAATATTCCTTCAAAGCATTGTTTACGAATGCTAACGTATACAGTCTGAGGCGCGGTCATCTGCTATGAAGGAGCTGCAGATGGCAGGGTGGCCCCTGAGCCATGAGTGCACGTTGTAGACCTGATTTTTATTTTTTTCAGATAGAAGAAATACTGTGTTCTGACGAGGTAAGAAATACATCTATAAGGTACATACACACAGTTGTGTACTGTCCTCCATCTGCTAATTAGAAGTGATTCATTTATGTTCTTCACATGTTGTATTTTTTTTCTATTATATATATGATCTTATTGTTTGGACACCTTGTAGGTGTGACAATGGTTAAATGGGAAAATAGTATTCTTTTGTAGTTGTATTCCACATTGTACAGTATATAAAAACTATGTCGCCTTGAAGGTTCAAGACTGGCTTTTGTTTCCCTTCAGTTTTAATGAGGTTGTGGTTGTTTCTTCATGAAAGACAGATTTGGAGTTTATAATTCAATTAAGCTGCTTTATTTTAGGAGTTTAGTGAAGGTGGGTCATTTTGACAGCATTATGACTTGTTTAGTACTCGGAACGCAAAGGCTAGGACTTATGACTTGCAAAGCAATGACTTGCTCCCACCTCTGATCATCATTATTGTCACTGTCTGCCTCTTATCCGTCTGATGTTAGCATTTTCAGTAGCTCGCAGCTCTGCTGTGTCCAAATAAAGCCTCTTAGAGCTGCTAGCATGGCTGTAGACTCTCGGTCTGGTTTCAAATTCCCCTTTTTAGCCAACTCTTAAAAGCACCGGCCTCCATGCATGTGGTGAAAAGAAGCAGTCTCACTGATAACCTGCCATATTTTGGGGACTTCACATTAACATGGTTAATGCCCTGGAACCTTCCTCTCTACAGTATAATGCATGTATTACAGACTTAGATATAATGTAAAAATGTGTATCTGAAACAGGACCATCGGTTCCAACAACCAGCTAATGACACTGCTGGAAAGATGCACTCTGGTCAGCACTTTAGAAGCTGCTCTGTAAGCAGTTTAATTTTGGCTCATTAGCCGTGCTCCCACTGAATTAATACAGAAATGGCAGCTCAGGTTTTAGCTTGGCGCTGAATGTCTGATGGAATTTGTATTGGCTTGAAGGCCTTGAAATGTAAAGCCCACCTTTTTTTTTTTCTTTTTGGCTCTAGCATTAAAGGCAAACATGCATAATCCTGTGTGCTACTTGTATTGCTGACCTTAGCGTTGCATTCATTTTATTTATTTTTTTATTTATTTTTTTATGAACATCAGAAATCATTTCAGCATGAAAACATCCTTCATGGCACATTGTGTGAGGATTGAAATGCAGCGGGCGCTTTGCTTCTGCAATTTCATCTCAGAAGCAAAGTTGCCTCTGAATAAAGGAAATGTGAACGTGCCGTCAGGATCTGCTGCTTGCTGAACACAAGGCAGAAAACTGTCGACTGTCAGGGAAGAAAGGTTTATTTGTTCAGATATTTATGAATGAAAAAAATACTATGCTGAAGGTTACAATCCACTTGTCTTTAAGGCTCACTTATGTTGCTGTGGGCTATTTTTTTCAAGGTGCTTCAATTAGTCGGCACAATGCGAGGCTCAGTATGAATGAATGTAGACGGACAAAGAGAGAGGCTTGATGAAAACATCATATCGTAAATCGTTGAAGGCTGAAGACTTTATTAATTCATTATGTCCCCGTAAAGAAACGACACAAAAGGCTTGCAAAAGTTAAAACTGCTTTCACAATATATGCTCAACATACCGTAAGCTAGTTTCCCTAACAAGCTCTTCTATGAGTTTGAGCTCCCACCTTACATGTTTGTCAGAGTTGGGCGAACCTTTTGATGTGAAGTGACATTTTTAAATGTAATGTTTGATGTTGAAAGTGTGCCCTATCAACATTAAGTTTAACATTAAAATACCCAAATTTAAATCAACGGATCTGTGCGACGATGATAACATGACATACATTTTAAGTCATGTTTAATGTTATAGTCGCTCACACTTTATATTATACAGCCTGTGATTTACGGTGTAATTAATGCTGCGTTCCATTTACCAAGGAAAAATTGGAATTAGGAGTTGGGAATAACAATCGAGTTGAACACTTCATGGCCCTTATTATCCATACCATTTGACAACAACACATTATGGCAGTATTTTGCGCACACGAACACCGTAGCGACATGTTCACAGATAGAAGTTGGACAATAGTGTACGTATGACCGATTTAATGAGACACAAGTAGGACAGAAGTGCCAATAAGCAGCATATTAACGCAACTTTTTTTACTGTTGATTTAAAGAGTAAAAGGGGAGAACAGCCACACATCGTATATTACATCCCTTTGACGGTGGCCATTTCGCCTTTAAAAGAAGTCAGACAACACAAAGCAGTTCATCACGCGCATCCGAGTGTGGAGGATGACGCCCGGCCCCAGGCGGTTGGCTGTTCGCAACAATCATGATGCTGTTTTGAAAAGGTGCAACAAAGACAAAGTGCCAAATCTGTGTCGCCGGAGAGCAGTCCAGCTCAAAAAAACGAATTGCACACACAAAGTTAATTGGTGTTTCTTCTTTTTTTTTCAGGGGGCAGGGGGCAACTGAGCCTACCCCAGCAATGGATGAATTTGTGTCTTAGGTAGCATCAAATAATATTTACTGTTGGTATAATCCTTCCAAAGGTGGGCATTACAGTTTTTGTTCATGAGTTCACAATGAATCATACTGAGTCATACTAAGTTTCTCGGTCTCTTATATCAGAGCCGTCCTTGCCGCTCCAACAATGAGAAAATGTGCCACAAAAACAATCGTGGCTTCCTGTTGCTCTCACCTCCTCCTACTCTACTTCCATTTCTGTGGACCTCCTGTAAAGAGAGCAGCGTCACCGAATGCATGGGGGACATCTATTTATGACACTGAACCCGCCGCCCTACAGTAATGGAGCAAAGCAAACTAGTACTCGGCAAACTATGTGCAGAAGATATAACTGCTTGATTTGTTCTGTTCTTTTCATGTAACGGTGCAGAGAAACCATGGGCAAGGCGGGGAGTAAAGTCCTGAGAGAAGCCTCAGTGGACGGGGTTCCAGTCCAGGTAAACAGCAGCCACCTCACACACAAACAACTCACGCCTGCACACGTGGACACACAGACACATGCAGGAATCGAACCAGCAAATCAATGCTTTCTCACTGGGGAAAAAAATGTCTGTTAAACTAAGAACATATTAAACTGCTGTGTGTGTGTGTGTGCGTGCGTGCGTGCGTGCGTGCGTGCGTGCGTGCGTGCGTGCGTGCGTGCGTGCGTGCGTGCGTGCGTGCGTGCGTGCGTCCCGACTCTGGTGAAATGGGCCAGCTGCTGTGCTCTCCATCTATCACAGGTTATGCAACCAGGATCATCTGCAGCTTGCTTTCACACTTCATTTTCCCACATCGCATCATGATACCTATAATCATCAAAATGTATTACTGAGCTTTGGACAGGCCATTAATATCTTGTGAATAAGCCGAGCAAAGGAATGATGGTCACTGGATGTACTATCATTGGATGGATAGAAATGATATTTATTGCCAAGAATTTCATGATGTGTTTTATTTCTATAAGCTACCCAGTGGAAGTAAATCAAATCTGCTATCAGTTTGAGTGTATTTTAAAATCGTGATAAGTCAAAGATGGTGTGATATTTTCTGGAAATTCAATTGAAAAAAACATTTATAGATAAAACTGCTTTATTTTTTTTCAGTGGTTTTTATCTTAAGTGCACAAGATTAAAAATATGTATAATTTTCTGGAATTTCATGGGGCCTTCTTGAGTTTTAGCTAATCTCGTGAATTTAATTAAATGCAACATTATACTTCATAGAATTTAATGAAAAAATCCTGTGAATCCCATTTTTACATAAAGCTTTCCTGCTTTTTTTTTTTTTTACATGTTGCCTATTATTCCTTCACCTAAAGATTGAACAAAAACAACATTCAAACAGTCTTGGACTCTTGTATTTTTGCGAGTCGGTGTGATAGCTGGCAGCAGTTTGAGTGAAGGAGTTGCTGGCAGCAGAGCTCCTCATCCTCGGTCATTATCCGAATTCCCCTCACCGTCCCAAATTGTCTGTCATTCCCTCACACCCGGTTGATCCACACTCACTGCACCCAAGTGATCGTACTGTTCAGCTCATGCTCTGGCTAAGAGGCGCAACGTATCACCCCATCTCGACTCGTGCCGGCTGAGTGGGTGCCATCTTTGTCAGCCGGTGCGTCTCGGTGGCGCGCTCCACAAGGCTAAGGCTGGACTATAGTGAATTGATTCACAGGGATTAGGGATTAAGACTTCCCCCGGCGCTTTGGTGGAGTAAATCTGGGGATTATGATGTCAACGGCCTGTGGCTGCAGGAGAAGAAATTGAATTGTGAGGGACGAGAGCGCCAATGGCCCAGGATTACAGCACAGTCAGTGATAAATCAGAGATGGGAGCCCGTGTCTGTGCCTTTCTCCCGCTCAGGAACACCTCCATGGGACACCATTTACTGCCTTTGGGCTGCAGGAATGATTTACATTTTAGCATTAACTCGGAGTAAATCTTTAGGATGTTGAGTGTGCAATAAGAAGATTTCTGTGTCACTGGTAATCCAGTCCTTCCTGCTCTGGCCTGTGAAGCATCAGGTGGTGAGTACCGTTAAGTGCAACAGGGAACAAGGTGGATTTCTGACTGCTTTTACGACTGGAATCAACAGAAAACATGGAGGAAAATATACTGGTCAGATAATCCACAAACACTTTTAAAGACTAACTTGTGTGGTGTGTTGCTGTGTGTTTTGTGTGCTTGTCTGTCGGTATTCAAGCCAACTCCTGCTGAGGCTGCTCCTGCTCCTGCTCCTGCTCCTGCTACCGTTAAATTCGAAGGACTCACCAAAACCAACAAGATGAAGGTGAAATGGACCCAGCTGGGTTTGGTGTTCTTCCTCGTTTTGTCACTGGTTATGACGGGATGCTTCTTCTGGCAATATCAGCTGCCAAAACTTTTGCCAGGTGAGAACGAACGCTGTTGGTAGCAGGTGGTGGACCACATTGTGCTGAGCTACGAGCTGTGTGAAGACCTTTTCTGAGACTTGAAAGCGACAAATCCTTTAAAATGAATGTCTATTGCATCATCAGGATTATTCTTATTTTGGTCCATAAAACCTTTAACAAATTACTCTTCCGTATGTATTACATTCAACATTAAATAATAGCTGTTAGCCTGCAGCTAAAACTGTGGATGCTCCTTTTGATCTGATGTGACGGCCACATCATCAACCGATAACCTCAGCTCCTACCGCAACGTTTAGAATAAATAGATTATGCTCTCTTAATTAAGGAGATGCAGATCTTGTAATTAGGAGATAGAACAATCTCTTTATCAAAAGATCTTTATCTTGTACTTATGAGATAAAGCGTTAGCTTGCTAAGATATTAGCCCACGGTGGTTTGTGCTTGCTGGGAGTGTGTGTAATTACCAACGTCTTAACAAGTTCAAGATCTCAGGAGGCTGTGTCGGTTCAAACAGACAGCAAGTTGATTATTAGGAATTTCACGGACATTTCATGTTGAATTTAGGTATGAAAGACGGTTTATGGTTACAGATTGAAGTGGTTTTAATTGTTGTCCCTTTAATCCAGGGAAATCAGTGTGAACGTCAAATACAGCATCAGAATATATCCTGTAACAGTGGTGCTTTATATCGGGAATTGTCACATTTTTTGGGGCCAGGGAAGAAAACTTTCCAAGGACCCCCCTCATAATAATAACCCAGATTTAGCATAATGCTTACTACCATTTGTACTCTTATGCCATTTCAATTTAAATCATGTTAATAACACGTTTTTAAACAGGATAATTTTTATCCAAATTGTATTTGGACTCAACTTGAGAGCATTTATACTTTTCAGGCCACTGATTTTAAAAGTAAAAGTAACCCTTTCAAACACCAACCCTAACCCTTGGAAAAAGAACAGTAGCAAGATTGGCATAGTCCTAATAAATGCAGACATTTTAAATTTGTCAGTCTAAAGATGACTTTCATCGTGTGCTTCATCTGAAAAATAATTTTAAAAAAGCACAATTTTATAATTCCTAGCAAATTATTTTGCGGACCCCTGCCACAAAGTCTTTATTCCCCAAAACACAATACATATATATTTATAATATCTATATCTACTATATGTGAATGTAAATGAGTAGAGTAACTTCAGGTGATAATATTATTGGGTAAAGCTCAGCTCCACAGGCTCTCATTTGTATTATACGTGCATTTTTCACGTATAGCAGTCCTTTAGAATGAAAAGGCAAATGATGCCCTGAAGCCACAATGAAACGTGTTGAAATATCATGTTGTTCGTCCAGAGTTCACAGTGGAAACAGGCAGCATCTATCATATATCCCGTCAAATTGCATCTCGTCAGATCAACGGGGTTCATCAGGAAGCGGAGAGAATTAATGAATTCCCAAGCCAGCCAATTATTCCACAATATGGTGGCCTTTGTGCGGCCGATACATTATTCTATTAAATATCAAGTAGGAATTACAATAGTCTGTCCCACTGTGCTTCCTTCGCTCTTTCATTCTCTTTCCCTTTTTCCCATTTCCCACCCACCGCTCAGATGAAGGGATGGGTCGCAATGCCAAATCAGAAATGATGTGTCCTCGCTTCCCCGAGCCTCTGCAGCTGGAACATCCGATCCCCGGTCTGAAAGAGGCCCTGGAGAAGGTGAGAGGTGCCATCCATCACGCTCAGATTAAAATCTGAGGTCGTATTTCTATCATGACCACTCAAGTCGTCGCAGGAAATTTACTGGCCGACCGCGGTAATCCTTCACACCAAATGCCACTGTAGTCGAACAGAAGGAGATTAAAGATGTAGTGGATGAAAAACTGAGCAGGGAGCAGCAGTGTTCCCGATTGATCAACCACATGCAATGACATGTATTGACACTTTAGCACCCAGAAGAGAAGCTGAGGATAAACAGTTGTGGGTGCAAATCAAGGGCGTTAAGTGTGTGGTGAAGGAATACATGAGCATCAGCATCAACATTTGACAAACTGCTCAACTTTGAAAGTTGAGCAGTTTGCCGGTTCAATTACAGTTTCCAGTCGCCTGTACTGATAAAAAAAACAACTTCTTTCATCTCTGCAACCAAACACATGGATTATATATACATTTCTGTGAAAGAGGTCTTTCGCTCATTTCTGCATTGTGAGCGACTTGAAGAAAAATGTAATCTTCCTTTCCATTAGTTTTAAAAAAATAATTCAGTTTTACCTGCGGATTTAACTTAGGACGCAAATAAGCATTGATTTGTCCTCGTAAAGATAGAAATATCATTTACATTCTCTGCTCAATTAAACTAATATTTTTTGGCAAAGTGGGACATCAAATAAATTGCTCTGGGGCCTCATATTTCAGTTAATAAGGCCCTCGTGTCAAAATAAAATCACACAGAACCAAATATAAAAATAATTGGAGAAAGTTAATTTGAACTGCGATGCTCATTTCATAAATCAATACATGCACGATCAACACAAGCAGCTTGACATGTCAATATTATTTCTACCACTTTGCACACGTCAAGGCATCAAACCACCAACATACGGCTATATGACGTTATTGGATTGTTAATACTTATGGAGCATTTTGCTGTTGTAGTTGGGCGATGTGAAGCTAATTTGAACTATTGTGTCTATACTGTTTGGTATTTTCGTCCAGTGGTTTACAACCCAGAGGTCGTGTCCCCACAAAAGGGTCACAAGATAAATCTGGGGGATTGTGAGATGGTTGATGCGACAGGAGAACAGAATAAAAGACCAATTTATTCTCTAATCTTTGCTTTTTTGGGGGGGAAAAGTTATTTTAAATCAAATCATCTGAGAAGTCTGGAGACTTACTCTCTGATGGAACTGCTAACACCTCATCTGAGACGTGACGAGGGGCCAAAACTCCACGTTCATTGTAAGAAGCCACAATCTAAAACAGCTGGGAAGTGATTAGAGTGAGCATAATGAGAGAGCTATTGATGGAGCAGGTGGCATATTTAGCTTGTGTTGTTGTTGTTGTTACGCCTAGAGGAGAGAAGAATGTCTCTCCCACAAGGTCTGATAGTTTTCACTGATTGTTTTTTTTTTTTCAGGTGGTTGTTATGATGCTCAATGTATCAGTAATTAAGTACTGCAAATGCATTTAACTAGAATTGACATCCAGTGGGAGTTCATGATTTATTTATTTTTCATTTAAAAAAAAGAAGAAAAAAAAGTAAACCTCCTCCTGAATATTTTAGGTGGAGTGTAACCTTCTCCAGGGCCCTTAACTTTGTTTTTCAGCGTGAGAAAATCAAAACATCTGGCCCGTCTTCCTTGGAGCATTCTTCACAAACTTCCATCCAAGGTGGACACATTTTCTGAATGAGCTCCTCACGTCCTGCTCTGCCTCTTCCAGGTGGACATGGTGCTTCGGCAGAGCGTCAATCCCATCAGCCTTCCCTCTCTGTCGGCCATCGTGATCTTAAATGACACAGTTTTGTGGACCGGCAACTTTGGAAAAAGGAATAGCAGTGACCCTCTCTCAGGACCCCCCAATGAGTACACAATTTACAGGTGAGTAAATACAGCCAAGATTTTATATTTACCAAGCTCATGAGATGAAGTCCCAACCAATAATAATAATAATAATAATGATATCATTGGAGGTACTGGCGAGACGCTGGTCTCGGTCTATGACACTGGTCTATTGCAAAGGAGGCTTTTTTTGTATACGTCTCCACTTAAGCAAGCCATTTTATAACACTGAGCCTAAGACCCATAAAATATCCAACTGTTTGCCAGTCCTAATGAGTGTGCCAAGTTATGTTTTCAAACACATTGCGCCCCAAAAAAGGTGATTCATTGCATAAAATAATAATGACAATAATAATAATAATAATCTTGATTTAAAAAATCATGATCAATCAATTCACCTTGATAGAATGAATAGAGGCCACTAAAAGTACACAGAACGAACCAGAATAAAATACCAAACAATAAAATTATGTTTAAAATGAACTAAAAAGTTAAAACAATAAAAAGGCCTTTAAAAAAGATGTGTCATGTGTCAGTCAATTATATTTACTGCTTTTATTTATTATTTTCTTTATTTAAATGGGGCACCTACAACTCTCTCTTAACGTGTCTTAACATTTAACTTCTAGGAAATTACAGACCTGTAAGGTAAAGTGATGCATGCTTTATGTCATACTTAATTATTTTATTATTATTTTTTCAAGTGTTGAATGTAAACGCCTCTCAAGGTGATTAAAACCCCAAATGTCCACCTGTCCTATCCTCAACAGTAGCAGCACTATAGCCCTGATTATCCTTCAGCGGACACCTCTTTGATGAAGCTCTTCTTTGGTGCCTTTTTTGTCAGTTGAGTCTCTAGCGGTGGTTATCTGTGCTCATTCTCACAAATCTTTTCTTATTTTCTCTTTTTGATAATGTTGCTGGAGTGTGACACATAAAACACATTTCTCTCTGCGCTGCAGAGGAGGCAGTGTGCTTTCATTATCACTTTGATTCATTGTTATGGGCACATAAGCTCGGGCTATAAATATTTTTCAGCCAGTATCCGCACAGAAGCTTCTGACTGATGTGTAATGGATGCTGCAGGATGATGGAGATCATGTTACCCCTGGACGTCTGATGATTACCCTAATAAGGCTGAAGTAACTACTCAGAGTGTGTTACAGTGCAGGAAGGGAAAGTGACATAACAACCCCCCTCCCAAAAGAAAGAGACGGGATCACGCCGATCAACCGGTGGGCTTTAACAGGGCCAATTCAGCATGTACAAGACGAGTGCTGCTGCAGGTTTTATGGTGGATTTTTTTTTACCAGTATGTGGATGTGTGAACATCACAGCAGAAAGAATCCTGTAGGTTGATCAATGATGTTGATCAACCAGTCTGGGTCTCAGATTGCAGAAATAATTTAAATCTGATCCAGATTCTCTCTTTGTAGGGCCCTCTGATATGGTAAAGACATGTATGGTGTGGGGTAATCCCTATTTTAGAAATACTTTTTTGCTTCAACAGATTTAGACCGGAAAATCTGGAATTGGCAGTTAAAGGTATTTATTGTAATAACAGATTGTTTTGATGAAGTTACTTCTCCAAAATAATAATAAAAATATTACCTCAGGATCACAGTTCCTATAGTTTATCACAAGTCTGGTGCAAGACATGAAAGAGGATAAGCTGTCCACACAAAATGAAAGAGTATCAATAGCAATCCACAGATAAACAGACGCTCCAGCTGCAGCTGTGACACTGGGCACGTGTCAAACTAAGAAATACCGTTTAACGATTTTAATGTTGCACTCCCATGAAGTTGGAGGCTTTGCTAAAAACAGATTGACCCAAATTGATGCAGCACAGGCCGAGATGTACTGACATTTAGTCTCCGAACTGAGATTCTACAATTTTAGCTTTCTGTTAAAAAATTCTTCAAGCTCAATGCATGAAAACCATGATGACATGACCGGCTTTAAGAAAGCTCCTTCTGAACCACAGGAGATTAACAACCATGCTCACACGCTGAGTGGTACTTAGGTGTAAAATTGGTGGCCTTTACAAGAAAGAAATATATAATGTAAAAGTCCTCAATAAAATGCTCTAAACTCTAAAAAGTTCTATAACATATTTGATTAGACAACATATATGGAGACATACAGTAAGAGTCTCCAGAACATTGTGTTCCGTAACATATTCTTAACACTTTCAAGATAGGACATCTAATAGTAGATACATTAGCTGAGTGCTTTCAGATGTACTCCAAGTGCTCTGACTCATTCACAGCTGCTCCTGAAAGTGTAGAGCAGGGGGGTCAAACTCATTTACCCCCTGGGCCACATCAGCATTGTGGTTGCCCTCAAAGGGTTGTAACTGTAAGACTGTATAAATGTAACTACTCCCTAACATATTGTTAAATGACTGTCTCTGCATTTGATTATTGTTTATTCAAGTGTAAAATATAGTACATGCATTTATATATGTGTAAAAAATGTATGTAAGCAAATGTCTCTGTTATTATAACATAAATCCTTTTAATTTAGGGTTAAGAAACCCACATTACTCTATCAAAGATCAAACTTTTGAAGAAAATAACAAAGACAAACATCATCAAACACACGTTGTTACATTAACTTTGTTCAAAGTCTTTTTTTGTCGCAGTTGAGAGGAACATAACTCTGGTACAACACAGAATTGTGAGCTTCTCACCTGCTGACCTTTAGCATGCACGGCTTAGAAAATGAAGCAAACACCTCTGAAAAACACTTCAGAAGTGTTCAGGGCGATTTCTTCCACCACAGTGAAGCTAACTTTCACAACAGCAGCATTTTTGGCTGTGTAGCTTTTGTGAATATATTCTGCAGCGATTGCAGTCTGCCTTTTAATTCTTGGACAATTTCATGTTTTTCTTGGAGGCTAAATTTAACGTACTTGGCTCCGTGTTTGGTGTCAAAATGCCGACGTAAATTGTATTCCTTCATCACCGACGCTGCCTCATAACGCAGAAGACAGACCATTTTTTGCCTTGCAACCACCTGGGAGCACAGATAATTAAAAATACTTTGACACAGGAAACAGGCGGTTGTGTCCCGTGTGGAAAAGTCAACATTGAGATATTGTTACATACTTAAGTTAATTTACATAACAAACACTTATTTTAGTATGTTTTCCTAAACCTAACCAAACAGCAACCGTCCCACAAAGTTAAAAGATAGTTTCAGTTAAAGATCTTGTGTTTTCTATAATCAACATCAACTTGACACTTTCACTTCCCCGTGCGGTTCACATGTAAAAGAAACCTTTAAAAATATTTACAACATCTACTCACTAAATATTTTCTTATAGTAGTATTTTGTGCAAGTGACAAGCATATTAATAAAACTCAAATCTTAGAAAACAAGCGTTCTACTATTTTGGTTTTAACATATTTGAGAATAAGACTCTTTCAAGGTGTAATATAGTTGTAGAGGTAATCACCATGACGACACCGATGTATTGAAGAAGACTTGAAACTAGCGATTAAGACCATAAACTTATGTTTACAATGTTTACTGAGGTAATAAATCAAGTGAGAAGAAGGATAATTTTCTCATAGACTTCTATACAACCAGACCTCTTTTTGCAACCAGATGAAAACTGTCAGATTAAAAAACAATCACATCGCTGTGTTATCCGACTTTCAGAATTGCAAGCCTATCAAAGATCTTCCCGACCTTGATGCTGTACAAACTGTGGGAGGATGGGAAGATCGGCTCCCTGGACGACCCTCTGGAGAAATATGTGGAGAACTTCACCATCAAAAACCCTCTGGGGAAGGCGCGAGACTCTGAGCTGAAATACGTGACGGACGGCCTGATATTTCTGGACAGCGGCGAGGTTCAGATCCGCTCCTCCTCAGTCACCCTGCGCAGGATGGCCAGCCAGCTCTCAGGTAAAAACAGAGGGTCAAGAGAGCTACATAAAGCTCAAGAGAGCCAACCTCTGTGATGTAGTACAAGGTTCTGAGATCTAATCAGAAACAGTGGGGGTTAAATCAAGCAGGAGTTCAGGCAGTTAGTTCGGTGTGAAAATGTAATTACATATGTTGCTTTGTGTGATGCTGTTGCAGGTATAAACCCACAGGAGTTAACCTATTTAAACTTAAAGGGGAAATAAAAACTTAAATAAAAGAGGAAGAAGAAGAAGACGTTGCTGGTATAGACATAACGTTTTCTCCAGCTTGCAGTTCCTTCTTATTTCTGAAGATTGAAGATCAAACTTTTTACTTTTTATTTATTGATTATTGATAGAGCAGAAACAATCAGTCAAATAATGAATGTTATTATATATCGTGTTTTTATGCTACTATCATGATAATTGTAATTTTTAAGCAAAAATGCAAAACATTTCATATTGGATCCGATATTTGATTTAAATATCTCGATTTGGACTGTTGGTCAAACAAAAACAGTAATTTTCATTTTATTCTTTTATTTTCTTTTACTATTTTCTGACTTTTACAATACACCAAACAATCACAACCTGTGCTGGTTAAGAATTAAAACAATATCATATTTTCATTGTGTTTCTCATTAGATGGTACTGATGTGAGCAACCAATGAGGTACTATTACAAAAAAGATAATAAAAGAAAAAATGAATCTTCTAGTTTGTATTGACTGCAATGGATGAGTGCAACAGAGACATTTGAGCTGTTCAGATATTTTTCATGCTGGAGTCAACAGTTACATCCATATATTGTCAAGGCAAACAATTTGTAATCGTTGGGCATAAATACGCTTTTCAATTTGTAAAACTACACTCTGTGTCCTGAATTAAAATAAAAGATGAGGGAAAAACCCTAAACATGATAATCACATTCAGAGAACTGATTTGTCTCGTACCAGTACTCAGTATAAATAACCACCTGACTGAATTAAAACATGAAGACATATTTCATTGAGCAGGAAAAAAATGAACAAAGCCCACGCATACAAATACAATTCATTTGTTATATTTGCTTCCTTAAGTTTTTTTTAGATAGATAGATAGATAGATAGATAAATACTTTATTAATCCCGATACTTTATTAATCCCGCAAGGGGAAATTCTTTTGGTACAGCAGCATTTTTACATAAGAAAAGAAAAATGTTTACATAAGAAAGAACAATATATACAAAAATAGAATAGAAGAAGAAGAAGAAGAAGAAGAAGAAGAAGAAGAAGAAGAAGAAGAAGAAGAAGAAGAAGAAGAAAAAGAAACAATATATACAACAAATAGAATAGAATAATATATTTAAATACAAAACAGTCGTGCAAGACGTAACCAACCAACAACAAATGAAGGTGCTGTAGCTATGGCTGTACTGTATGTACTAACACTGTTGTATCGTGGGCTGATACAGGCCTACCCAGGAGACTCCGCGCCACAAGTCTGCTTTGGAAAGGAAAAACACAAACAGCAATCAATCTGCTGCAAGATGATGTCCTTGTCGCTGACCCAGGCACCAAGTAAGATTTGTTCTGCTGAGTTGATTTCAGTATTTCAATATGTACAGTTATATTTTGCTGGTGCATGAATGAATGCATCAGCATTCATTCATGCACCAGCATTGAATAAAAATGCCAAAATTTGGCCATGGAGAGCCTTAATCATTTGCTGACGGCAACATATTTTGTGTGATCTGTCTGATAAAAGAAATAGTTTAACATTCTGGGAAGTAAGCCCAACCACTTTCTTGTCAAGAGTTGGATGAGAATATTAATAACACTGTCAATGTCTGCATGGTAAACATAAACCTACAGCTAGCAGCCCGTTTGCTTACCTTAGCATAAAGGCTGGAAACAGAGGGCAGAACAAATCCATGAACCAGCACCTCAGAAGTTGACAAATTAATATGGGTTTAAGAAAATATTGAGTGTGGCAATTTTTTGGTTTACATGCAGGGATTAACTCAGTCAAAAATGGATTGCAGTTGCAAAAATATGTGCCCTCACAGTGTATCTGCCCTGTCAAGGTAGTGCTATGAGGTTGGATGCTACAGGGACTGTGACAAATGCAAATGAGATCCTACCTGTTTTGAATGCATAGAAAAGTATTCTTTTACTCAGATTGTATGCATATAGTGGTGTTTTCTTTAAACTATCTCAAATTAGATTTAAAATATTGCATGATAAGTATCAGATTACCAGATTCTTGCCAATACACAGACCTACTAATTATCACATTTCTTTCCGTTTAATTCGCACAAAAAACAGGTAAACATTTTGTGGTTTAGAGGGGAATTATGTGCCGGACAATTTCTTAGCCAGAACCAGTGACTTCCTGAAGTCTCACTGGTTATTTATTTAGTTGTATTTATTTTATTTGCAAAGGACCATGTCAAATATTAAACTTGAATGTTATCATTTAGTGTATTGTACCAGAGTTAGTTTGAATCCTATTTTCATCTGCAGTTTCAACCTGAGCTGTTAGTGCTACCAGCCACAAAAACCTTGAAAAAAATCCACAACTTGTCAGTTTTACTTTTCAGTTCTTGCACAGATTAAACAAACAACATATACTGCGTTAGTGAGTTTTAGAGGTGCTGCTAGACAGATTGGACAGAGCCAGGCTAGCTGTTTTCAGTCTTTATGCTAAGTCAAGCTCTGCGGCTGCTGGCTGTAGCTTCATCTTTATCCTATCCAAGAAAGCTATTAAACATAATCCCCAAAATATTGAACTATTTCTTGAAGATAGGTGTTGAATTTGCACTTGTAAAATAATTATCTAATTGTCTGCATCAACAACCACATTTTAAAAACACTCTCCATCTCTTTCACTTGCTACCTTCCAGATGTCACTACAGCAACCTCGCCTTCTCGCTGCTGGCTCACGTGATGGCCGAGCGAGTGGCCGCCGTTGACTACCAGCGGTGGATCACAGACAACATCCTGGACCGACTGGGGATGGAGGACACCGGATTCGACATCACCCCGGGTCTCCAGAGCCAGATGGCCGTGGGTGTGTACTCCAACGGAAAGCCAGCCCCGCTCTATGACCTGGGCTGGTACCGGCCTTCGGGTCAGATGTTCTCCACAGCCGCAGACTTGGCCAAGCTCGCCATGATGCTGCTGGGCGCTTATCACCGCAAGATGCTGGAGCCAGACTCGTTGAAGATCATGTTGACCCCGCTCTTCAGGTGCGATAAGGACTACTTTGCCAACCGTACTGGGACACCGTGGGAGGTGAATGAGCTAATGGGCTATGAGATGGTGCGAAAAGACGGCGATCTGGACGGCTACTCTGCCACCTTCTCCCTTATACCCAAAATGAAGCTCGGTCTAGTGGTGCTTATGGCTGGCAGCCGGTCTCAGAACCAGGACTTGGTCACCAATGCCTACAACCACATCATACCAGCCATAGAAAAAGCCTTCAGGGAGGGCAAGAAGGTCCTCTATCCTCCACCAAACCCAGAACCGTACATCGGCTTTTTCACATACAGCAACATCACCTTCTACGAGATAAAAGTCGGATCCGACGGAGTTCTGATCATGCAACAGTTTGGGCCTCAGATTGAGGAGCTGATCCCAGAGAAGTATAGGACAATAAAGCTCAACTACCTGGTTGACCGGGTGTTCAGAGTGGTTTTTGAAAGAGAGTACCCTTGTGTTTTGCGAGTCGGGACAGCCTCAGTGTCCCTGGAAGCCCAAGATGGCCAATTGTTTAATTTCTACACATTTGACAAGCGTGGTTTGTCCCCTGGTTTTGATGCACCGGGACTGAACACGTACAATGTGGTCAGAATAGCCCGCAAGCCGTCCTTCTCTAGCTGAACTGCAGCGTTGCTGCAGCCTAAACTCAACTGGTGTGTCCTTGGGATACGTGAAGGACTGTAAAAAAAAAAAGAAAAACGGGGCTGTGAATATTGAAAGACCAAATGATAAAGTTGGGGTCATTTTGGTAATCAAACATGGGATTGTGCTCTTGATTTACAGAAAGCACAGAGAGGGACGACAATATTTGAAATGTCTTGCACAGAAAATTAATGACTTTCTCTGCGAAATGATGTGTATGACTGTCCTTCATTACGCCTCCCAACTGACCATTCACATTATGGTGATACGGTGCATGTGTTTTTCCTGCCTTCAATTAAACCGCTGTTACATTGTCTTGGTCTCTTCTGTCCTTGAGTCTCACAACAAACTCCTGCAGTGGTTATTTACATAATTGTTTTCCTAGATTTTATTTTCAATTCTTGGACCACGATTGCAGTTCCACAAACGAATCCCCTCATACATATTCATCATTCATTGGATAGGGGGAAAATAATATTTATTTGTGTTACTATGAATGAACTAAGCTTGTGGCAGGTAGAATCGGGACTTCAATGCTACACATGAATATGCATCACTTGTATTTGAATGTGGATGTTGCCACGGGATGGAACTGCTGATTTAAGCACGCACAAAGATGCAAAATATTGTGGCGCCCCAATAAGAGGCAATCGAGGACAGAGAGGCTTTTGGTTGCTGTTTATGTCTAAAAATGGACTCCAATTTGTTTCAACCTCTAACATCAAGAAGAATAATACGCTGTTTTGACACCTGCGGGAAAATGACAGATTCAAGAGTCGAAAAAAATAACCCACATGGCCATGGCCAATGTTTCACCACTCGTATTAGATTGTGTCTGAAGATATGATGGAATTTGGATAGATATTGAACATTTACCAGGTGCAGCGAGTGAAAATGTGAAGAAGTAAATCTACTGTATCCACTTCATCTGGCTGTGGAAATACTGAAACTGCCATTCAACTATGTAATGCTATGTTGTCTAGGCCCACAGATTCAAGCCTATTCTGATGGATGGTTTGGAGGAAAAATGCAGTCATGTCTCATGCAGAATAATAATCCAAAACCAACGTGCAAAGTACGCCCCTTGTTGATTCTCTGCTTCTGTTGAGGCTTGTTATTTGAGATAAATGTCAGATGAGGCTTATGCAGCCTTCCAAAAAGCAACAATCACACAATACAATCATGGTGATGATTTCTACATTCATATTTCAGTCATCAAAGAAACAGAACAGTAAGCGTAATCGGTTATTACAATAGGTTTTAAAGATGATAATAGCTATGTGTGGACAGCTTCAACATATATTTATTTTAAATCAGGCACTGCACAGTAGCCAAAATATTTTCTTTTTTTTTGCAATCACATTGAACAAGATTCAATCAAATCATGTGCAAAATTGTTGGCCGTGCAACAGGAGTCCAAAAAATAAAAAGCTCACAGTGAAGCATTAGTCTTTGTTCACAAGTTCCACTGAAACACAGAGAAGAAGCAGTTGAGATGTTTTTTTTTCCAAATACAAAGAAAGCAAAACAATTACAACATGCGTCATTTAGATCGGAATGAATTGTTCCACTTTCCCTCTGGATTCACTTTCTACGTCACAGAATAAGACAGCATGTGAAATATGCAGGCACTGTTGAACAATATTATTCATAGCAACTAACACACAAATCAAAAGTTCACGTACAAGCTCTTTAGTGACATGTAAGTTTGAAGGAACCATTTAAAACCTTTGAGAAATGGCTTCACTTTCTCGCAGAGAGTTAAACGAGAATATCACTGGAGGCAGCAGACGGTTAGCTTAGCATAAAGACTGGAGACAAGGGATAGGAATCCGTGAATTAGCACCTTTACATCTCCATCTCCTTACAAACCCAGAATTGTCGTTTTTCAAGGGAAGGAAAGTAAGAGCATCTCTCGCTTCTCCAGTTAGTTGCTAGAGTGATATGTGTTTAGTGATAAGTTGATATGATGTCGGGTTTAGCATAGTCAACCAATTTTTTTTATGTGTTCACATTTATGTAACATGTTCCCCAGTTCAAATTGAGATAAAATATAAAATATACTTGATTTTTTTATTTTTATTATTATGATCTAATACTAGGTTTTTTAGCATGTAACATGAAATGTATTAATAATTGACAGAAGGAGACGTGAAAATGTCTTTTTCACGTTTGTTATTTAGAGATTGAAGAAATGCCATATGCAGCAACGAGTTAATCAGTTAGCGTTAGACTAGCTGGTTAGTGTTTTTCGTGGCTTCCCCGTTTCAAGTCTTTATACTAAGCTAAGCTTCATATTTAGCAGATATGTGAGTGGTATCGATCTTCTCATCCAACTCTCGGCAAGAAAGCAAATCATTATATTTCCCAAAATGATCAACGATGGTTTCTCTGTTGCTTGTCAGCTGATTCAAATCTAGTCTAAGTTAGAACACAGAGGTCTCTTTACATGCACATGTGAGGATTGCAGTGTCCATGCTCAGTGTCATGTTAGGAGACAGCAAAGGGATGCATGTGTTGGAGTCCTTCAGTCCCTCTTCAGCCTGAGCTCTGCCACTTGAGACTGCGGGTTCCAGTAAAATCTTAGGGAATGGCGGCGAGTCTCTGACAGAACTGTTATCCTCCGTCTGGGAGCAAACGAGTTCTCGGAAACACTCCCTGAACCGCGTGGAGAGAAGGCTGTAGATGATGGGGTTGACTGCGGAGCTGAGGTAGAAGAAGACGCCCGACACGATGTGGACGTACTGATAAATGTTGTGCATCAAATCGGTCCACTGGCTGATGGAACTCCACAGGAGCCTCTCGATGTGGAAGGGCGCCCAGCAGACTCCAAACACTGCCACCACGATCGCTAGAGTATCAGACCAGAGAGAAAGAAGCGGTTTAAAAAGAAAACTTTATTGCTGCTCTCAATTATTTATAAATTGTTGATGCCGTGGTACCCTTACAGGCAAGATGAAATTAGATGAAGATAGAAAAGGGAGTGAGTGGAAAGACTATGGGGCTGAATGCTATAAGAACATCATCCTACAATGGACACTAGTGGGGATCAAGATTTACTACAACACCCTGTCTTTGGTAGTTTTCCCTTGCACTTAAAAATAGACAATGTAATGACAAATGAGCAAAGTTAATAATAAAACACATCAATACTCTTGGGGGCTTTGTATAGACTTAATTGGTGTGACCAGTAGCTCACGGTGGCTGTTATTTGCTGATGTTACCAAACCCAAATAAATGTGTTGTTGTGTAACAAAGGCAGGCCACTGCTCCAAAATGGCCATCAACCAAATTGCTGCCTTTTCTGCCTCCAGGAAATTCCATGCATAAATATGCATGACAAGTATCTAAATTATATTACCAAGCAGTAATGAGTGTGCTCCCTAATTGCAATTTGAAGATACATCATGTAAAACCTTGATGAAAACTACCTGTAACATAGCAACATATTTGATTTTAGCCTGTTCCCACTCTCTAATAATGAAATATAATGATTATTTTTAATTTAGACAAATACATTTTTTCCTATGTTTTCACTCAGCCCTGTTAACACATTCACCCTCTAAACATTTGGGACATTACACAAGTCACATGATCAACAGGAAGTAGCATCATTTGAATCTCCTGAAGGCCTAATTTTTTTCCCCCAAAAGAGTTTTGTCTAGTCTAGTGGAATTAGCAAGATAGCTAGCTAGTTATAAATTAGTAAAATTAAACAACCTAATGCTTCGTCAGCACACTCTTCGTCTATCGTCAAATGAGTCACAGTTTCCTCTGCTCATTTTCTGTAACCAGTGTAGCATGAGAGCATGGTGGAATTAGTAAGCAAGCTAACCAACAGCTAGCCGCTAAATTAAGGCAAATCTAACAACTTCCTCCGTGCTAAAGACCCTTCTCCATGTTCTTGTCACAGAATATTACTATTAGCCAGTATTAGCCAATCCCAGCACAGTAGGGCGGGACGAGGTGGAACATTCTTGGGGGGAAAAATAACACCTCTTAAGGGCCATATTCTGTATTTTTTATCATATTGTAAGAAGAATGAGAATGTCAATCTCGATGTACAGTGTTGTAGTCTAAATTATAACTGTTATTATGTTGTTGTTGTTTTTGAGAGTTTTGATAGACCACATGAAGATGCAAAGTGTTCTCATGCTATTAGCATGGACGTCGTGGCTACATTTAATGTATATGCTAATGCATTAAAAAAAACTCAGTCCTGTATCTTATATGAACCATCTTCCATTTGAAAAATCACAACCTGCAAACGGCATCGACACTGAGGAACAGCCAAATATTTCCATTCCACTGTTATTATGTTGTTGTTGTTTTTGAGAGTTTTGATAGACCACATGAAGATGCAAAGTGTTCTCATGCTATTAGCATGGATGTCGTGGCTACATTTAATGTATATGCTAATGCATTAAAAAAAACTCAGTCCTTTTACTTTCAGTCCTGTATCTTATATGAACCATCTTCCATTTGAAAAATCACAACCTGCAAACGGCATCGACACCGAGGAACAGCCAAATATTTCCATTAATCAATTTGTTGATCAGCAGAAAATTTTGCAGCAACTATTTTGATAATCGATTAATAATTGTAGTCCTTTTTCAAACAAAAATGTCAATTATTTGATAATTATCTTTGTCAAATATGAAAGTAAACTGAATATCTTTGGGTTTTGGAATATAATCCAATCACTAAAACAGGCAATTTGAATACATAAACTTTGGGCTGTGGAGAATTACAACATACTTCACTGAGAAAATCAATTAATCGAGAAAATAACGGGAATATTATTCAATAAATAAAATAATTGTTTGCAGCCCTTGTTCACTGACTTCCACTAACTCAATCAGGTTGATTACTGTCTTTAAAGAAACTGATTGCCACTCTTTGCCACAGTGGGTGTTAAAGAAAACATCCATATTAATATTATATTCCATTTAATATATCTCCCTAAATGCTAAACACAGTATCTTTGAAGTCTTTTTTAGATACATATGAGAAGATTTAATTACATTTAACTAACAGGGTAAAGCTGGAATAATATTGTCCCATTATGCTTTATTTGTATATTAGCTTAAAAGATCAAACTGAGTGCATAATGTCTTGAAAAAAATATGGTATGGTAATTTCACGCTAAGTATGTCCCTCTGAGCAGCATATAATGGCTATAAAGTACTCGTTCCATTCCTCTCTTAATAATCCATGCATGATGCTCTCCGGGTGTTCTCACTGAAGGAGGTGCAGCAGGCTGATTGGCTGTTTATGATGGTGGGCATATGGCATCAAGCTAACTGACTTAGCTTTGTTGGAAGCTTGTTGGCTCGTCACACTTTGAGAGATATTTATAAATGTGAGAGGCAAAGATTTGACGCTTAGTCTCTCTGTTACCAACAAGAGAGTTTGTGAGAACCGTTGTTTCACTTTTTCCCTTAGAGTAGAGCTTAAAGGTTGGAGAAAAAAAGATCCTCTTATTCTACGTTGTTTGGTGGATTCAGTTTTATATTCTGATTCATCTTCTTCCAGCTCTTCACTGAAGCTGATGTTCAGACTGAATGAAAAATGTGTTGTGTGGAGGCATCAGTATTAAATTGAGACTGATTCATAACCAGTTATGTTAAGTTCCTCACAACCATTTTAAACATAAAAAGAAAATATTGGAAAGATTACAATTTTGCCCTAATAATGGTGCATGAGGAAAAGTTAAGTGATCACCAAAGACGATTTGTGTTTTTATGTGGCTTTTACGTACGCTGCAATCATGCCCAGGAATCCCCTGTAAAAGAGATTTAAAGGGTAAAACAATATAATAAAAGAAAATTTCAGCGGTGGATCAAAGTGGTGGACCCACTGACTGCTGTTAACCTGCTAAAAACATTCTTAGTTATAAAGAAATTATATCATAACACTCAAAAACTCATAACTTAGCATCGCAGGGGCTGCGTATTGTTTGTGATCAGATTTTTATAATAGTAAATTGGCTGTAGAAATATCAGACCAATCAAAATTCTAACCTAACCTTTGCAGTTATGCAAGATTTCATCACTTAGACTAAGAAAGTGATTCTGGAAAAAGTTTTTCCATGTCCTTTTAAGATGACTAATTGGAATTGAATACCACCTACTATTTTGTTGAATGTGGTGGAAGAATGTTGATGACGGATATATCCGTCTAGAGTGAAACTCCTCATACAGAAAAGAAGGAATCAAGTAGTTTAGATTGAAGAGCCATACAGTTGGGTAGATGGAAAAAGAAATTCTGTCTTTGGGCACATGACTTGGCATTGATATCACAGATTAGAGGAGATCCCAACCGCGACAACAATTCAGAGTAATACCCAAGTTCGAGAGAAAAAAAATAACTCACTGAGCATCTTGTTGATCTGTCTCCTGCGTCCGTTCACACTGATCTTCCTTCGAATGTTGCTGCTACATTTCTTTCCCAGGTTTCCGCCGGGCTGCCGCCTTTCCCGACACAAGTGAAGGCCCATCACCAGGTACAGCACGCTAATCACCATCATGGGCACAAAGTAGAAGCACACAGTGGTGATCTGCATGACCATGTTATAGATCCATAGGGGCTTCAGCACAGTGCATATAGCCGACTCCTCCATTCTTTCTGGGAGGTAGAAGATGCCGTGCAGGGAGGTGTTGGGGATGGCACATGTCATCGAAACCGCCCACACGATGGTGATGACCCGCTTGGCGTGCTGGTTGGTCGACAGGTACCGTGTTTTGAGCGGGTACACCACGGCTATATACCTCTCCACGCTCAGAGCCGTGACGTTGAGGATCGAGGCAAAGCAGACCGTCTCGAAGAGGAAGGTCTTGAAGTAGCAGCCGCCCTCGCCAAAGGGGAACGGGTAGTTATGCCAAAGGTCGTAGATCTCCAGTGGCATCCCGAACAACAGCACAAGGAGGTCCGACACGGCCAGGCTCACCAGGTAGAGGTTGGTGGGGTTTCGCATCTTCTTGTGCTTCGCTATCACTGCACATGTGAGCAGATTCCCACACAAGCCGGTGAGGAAGATGAGAAGGTAAACACTGGTGACGGGGAGGAAGAAGGGAGATCGTTTTGGACCCAGGATTTCGAAGAGGTTGACTTCAATGAATTGGTCGTTGGTGTAATTCCCAGTGGTGTTTAGGGGCATACTGGTGTTATGGAACAGTGTGGATGCGTTCAAAAAGGAGCCCTCCAAAAAGAGCTCCATTTCAGAGGAAAACTGGAGGAGGTGTCAACACATCCTGCGTCGATTTCAGGGTTGGTTCACCACCGGGGGGCTGCTATAAAAGGGATAATAGGAAGATGAAACAAAAAGTGCCACAAAAAGAGGATTGCATTTGAGTTACGGTGTAATCATTATTGGGGACAAACTTCAGATTAACATTTCTTCTTCTTCTTGTTTTTCACAAATCACACTTTTAAACTCAGTGATTCACATAAACTCCAGAACTTGAGACCTAATTATATCTTAAGGGCTTTAAAAGTGTTTTAATCTTGAACCCTAGCAAGCTTAAAATTAAGGATATTTTAAATTAAAACAGAAATACATATCACCATAGGCTGCAACTTAATGATTGCTTTGATCAATCTTCCCATTACTTTCTTGATTAATCGTTGGTCTATATAACACATGGCATCTTCATATTCCTTGTTTTAACCAAATATCAATCCAAAAACTCAAAGATATTAAGTTGCAATAAGATATGAATAAAAAAACAGGTACTCTTCATATCTGGGAAGTTGAAATAAGAGAATGTTTGGAGTTTATGCTTGAGAAAATCAATAAAACAATCGATTATAGAAATAGTCTCCGATAAAGTTTCTGTCCATCTACAAATTGATTAAGCGACTTGAGAGGGATCACCTGATGTAGAAGTGCATTACATCATTTATCAAAACACACTTAGCAGGTGGGTCAATACACTTTGTGCACAGATCTATTTAAATATTATTTTGTGAAGCAACTACTTTATTATTATTGTATTATCGTTAAAAATTCATTTTTGAAAAGTAGAAACTAGTGAGCTAAAGTATGCATTTATGCAGAACTCACAAAGCAACCAAATACACTACAAGAGAGGAACTGCAGCAACATCAGACCTAATTTTGTCTCAATTACATAATTATTATGACAGACCCCTTATGACAAAAGACATGTTTTACTGTCGGACATAAATGAGGAAGAATCAGTTTAGTGAAGAAAACAAATGAACCTCATAGGCAAATGGTAATTCCCCCTACCTGGTGAGGACCATTGCTTTTACGGCCACACTAATATGGTGAAAATCATTATCATCAACAGACTTGGGGGTAATTGACAATACACACAATGCACTGATAGACGGCAGTGGCGTCTTCTACAAGGTTAATTATGTCCCCACATTTCATGCATCACCCTGCAAATCCAAGGTGGTGTGAAAAATATAGCCACAGCTATGAGCTGCATTGTTGGAGTTCACCTGAAAGATACATAATGTTCCCCTAAAACCAGTCTGTGATCTAACTGTGACATTTGATGGCATTTTGATCATCTTTTTTTTAGTTATGTCAATTATTATTATTATACGAGTACTATTGTTAAGAAATTTAAGGTTCATTACTTAGAAGCATCCGTCAAAAAGCAAAAAACAAAAAATGTAAATACAAGGATAATACATCCTGCAACATCCTGTAATTTTTGTTTAAAATATTTATAATAGAAATAAAGCTCACCTTGACGCTGCTGGTGTGCAAACCGTTTCTTATATTGCACTCTGATCATGATTGGAAATGAGGAACGGTGCAAAGGAGGTGAAGAATACCGCAGAAAACAAAATAGCGAATGCAAAAGTTGTTGGATGCGCTTCTGGTCGCTACAGAGGAGAGGAGACTGAAGGAGGACGCGCCAGAAAATAAACTGATGAGAGGTACAGAAGAGAGGTAGAGAGAGAGAGAGGGGAGGTGGGGGTTTGGGTAGAGAGAGAGGCAGGGGAGAGAGAGAGATCACGAGGTCTGCCCAATAGATTAAGCCTATATAACCTATTTGAGAGGTTTGACGCACAACAAGAATAACAAAAAGAGAAATCTGGGTGAACGAAAAATGGTTCAAACACACGATAGTCTAAAATGTTGCAGCTAATTAAACTTCACAGGAATAACAGTAACGCTTTTGTGTTTAAAAAATATTGTGTACCGAGGACACATTAGGGACCGTAAGAGCACGAGAGCTAAAGGGCAAGAGAGCTTAGAACGGGAGGGAGGGATGGTGGATGGGTCGAACAAACGCAGCTTGCACCACTAAGAGATCCTATACTAATGTTCTCCCAATATAAATAATGTATAAATGTAGTATATTCTGTGCAAAAATGTCCAAAAATTCCAAAGTTTACCTGAAGTTAATATGAGGCTTCAACAGTCTCTCAGGCTGTTGTCATTCACTGTCAGTAGCTATACCTAAGTAATGCAGTATATTTTGCATACAACCCACAGTAATCAAGTAATATGTTATCCACGTAAGTGCAAGCTAGAGCAGGTGACGTAGTATAAAGCGCATTCAGGGTGAATGGTGACCGGTGTTTGTGTACCACATTAAACCAGAAGTCAACGTAATTGTCGCGTAACGTTCATACTTAAAGGGGCCTTATACAAGATTTATTTTTAATGCCCTCCAGCTATGCGAAGGGATACCTTGACTAAATAATATAAACCAAGCCTAAATATAGTGAACCGAGAATATCTTATGATGGCTGTTCCAAATAACTTTATTTAGAAATGCTCAGGAATACTTAAGTGGAGAAGGAGTTGCGTGTCCTCTGGTAGAACAACGCGATGTATAAAAGCTGGCTAGTACGTGATGTTTAAAAGCTTGACAAGCAGAATTGACTGTAGGTAACATCACAATACGTTCCCAGAGTTGCATCTTAAAATCAAACGTGTAATATCGAAAAAAGTCACATTAAAGCAGCCATTTATTGGAGGCTGCAAATATATGCCATTTAGTGTCTAGTTTTGCAAATTCCTTATATCTGTGACGGAGCTGCAGTTAAAGCTAAACAAACCATGATTAATCTGGAACTAAAGCCCATCTGTCCGGTGGAGTTTTGTGCACAAATGACCGGAGACTTCTTCCTTGCACGATGATGAACAATGTTGGTCACATTGTCATGTGGAATGTTGCCACAGTCCTTGTTAAACAGATCCACCACACCGGAAGAGGCAATTTCACACCATGTTTGCGTTTTGTTATGCATCAAAATGAAACACAGTCACAGTAGGAACTCACAGATTTTCATCAACAGCAGAAGGATCATCTTTCGTTTTCAAAACTACGTGACCTGACTATCAGAGTTACGGTTATCTACGAAATGCAGCATCAATTTAGCCAAATAAACACACAGATATGGCAGTCAGTTCTCATGAATTTTTGTTTTGTTTTCCAACGTTTGAAAAGTTGCAGGATTTGGTCTTATCCAAAATAAATTATGAACTGTATACTGCACAAAGGTTTATATAGATACATACTGTATATAGACCAAAAGGACATTGATACAGAAGATGGATGGAAATTCTATGATTCAGAATAATCCCAAATATTTGTAAACACACCATACTAATATGAATATTAATATTACGATCACTAAAAGTGTTTTTTTCACCATTGACATGCTCAGATTGTTATTAAAGTGCCCGACAACATTGTGCAAGGGACCCTACAGATAATTAAAACCTGTTTTCTTACCTTTTGCCTGTTTGTTATTGTGTTCCGCTCAAGGAGAAGGCTCGTTGTGAAATCTGAATATCTGCATACTTTGGCTCAAATAAATATGGGCGGCCATCTAATTCACAGAAATCATCCACTAAATATTCAGCCATGAAATTGAAAATCTTGAAGATAACACTAAGCTAAGTTTTCTGTGTGCCAACACAACAAACTCTGCCCGTCTGGCACTCACGTTCTCATCGCTGTTTTACAGCAAAACGATACCAGGCAGAATTTAAAAAACGAGACATCTCCCACAACCAGACTTTTTCCGTGATTAATGTCGGACACTTTAAATAACAATCAGAGCCTGCCATGGCAAAAGCAAGCAGTTTTAGTGGATGTAAACGACGGTGCCAGCTTTTTCCTACAGATAACATCGCAGGCCGAGAGCAGCTGTTGTGAGCAGCTGTCGTCTAAAGCACTCTGGTTCAATACTGGACCAATTTTCTGAAATTGTTGTCCTTATTAGTCAGTGTCGCACAAAAACATGGGGAATCTCATCCACATGCAAAGACAAAGACCATCAATGTTGGGTGGAAGGGGAGGTGGATGGGTCCAACAAATACAGGACTTTCAACCATGAGGCCGGGTCAACACCACGTGTCCGAGAGTGTTGTTGTGGTTTTGTTGCCTAAACCTAACATTTGTTTTGTAGCTTATTGACGTCCTGAAAAAGAAATTGTGCCGAGCAACACAAGAAAAAACACAATTTGTGTCCCTGTAAAGGACAATAGATCGGACTTTGTGACTATTTCTCAAACTGCCTTGAGACTGTGTTGTCTGAGAGTACCTCAGACATTAAGATACGAGAGATGAGCTATGAATAGATACAACTTTATTTTATTAACTAACAATAAGGTGCAAATCTAAAATACATACGAAAATGCCAAGATCAGGTTAATAGTATCGTAAAAACATAAACAGGTTAACAGTAGGGATCGGTTTAGGCGGGTTGCATAACAGGTGTACAGTATGAGATCTGAAGTTTAGGTGTAATAGTAAGAGTCAAGTCCAAGATATTGCCAGTTGTAAGGATTTTAGTTGTAATGATAAAAAAAATGCTGGCTGCTGCTAATACAGAGCTTGCATATAGTCTGACATTGTGACTGACATGTTGGTGTGAAATAGTGTGTGTGCGTGCGTGCGTGTGTGCGTGTGTGCGTGTGTGTGTGGGTGCGTGTGTGCGCACACATGTGCTAAAACTGTACAACTATGCTTCAGATAGCAATTTAAAATCTGCACGTCTGTGTTGAACGAATTTCAGCTGTCAGTTCAATTTGTAGTGATTATCAGATCACAGCTAATAATAGAATAACTTCTGTCACTTATATATTTACATTTTTTCTGAAAGATGAGAACCGCTCTATATTTTGATGTTTCAAAAGTGTATGACGACGTGATATTATTGGACAACAAACAGTTAACATTGTTTCTTGTTTTGTTTTAAAAACCACAACTTATACTTTAATATATACTTTAATGTATATTTAAACACTTAAAATACAAATCAAACACAAAACAAAATGAGACATATCCTGCCGACTACATTGACTACAGTTTGATTGTACCTGCTTCCCCAGAAAACGTTCATTTTAAAATAGGTTAAATTTGTAGTTGAGTTTCACAGCAAAAACAAATTTTAAAAAAACAGCGTTGTTTCATTTGTGTGTGCATTAATCTTCTCTGGCAACATTTTGATGTCCAATTTTAAAAAGACTGACTGCTGCGTTTCTGTGTGTATAATTTATCCTGCTAAGATGACCTACTTACTTCAAATCCATTCTCTCCTCAAAGACTATTACTTTTTTAAGCAATACGCAGGAAGTTGCGATTCTTATTAGTATGCAGTGCTGGTGTGGCTCTCCCCATACTGTGTGATGAATACTTTATTTAAGGCCCTGTGTAATTGCCAGTCATTGCCTTTTTAAATTGCTTTAAATCCATAGCATGCTGTGTCTATTATCACAAAAGAAAGTATTGTTTTATTTGGTTATAATGTGGTGATTAACAGTTTTTTTCTCCTTTTAATTTACATTAATTAATGACTATTTAATGCAGAGGAAAATTTCCCATTTGTTATGTAATGCTTAAAATTCCAGCTGGAAACAAATATATGATTTGCCATTGTAGGAGTTACTGTGAGGAACTTTTAACCGTTCATGAAACTTTCTCAATTTAATACTGCTGCTTTTATATAACCTAAATACGTTAGCGAGACCATCAACGAGAAGATTGGCTATTTCTTAGTTATTCTTGATTCTTGTCATCGGTGCCACTGAGTTGGATTCCGTGCAAAATTGGATGAAATCATGCAGGTTCACCAGAAACTCCTTCAGCTCAGACTCCATCGGGGCCTCCAGCACCAACCCACCATGGACAGACCCAGGTCTGGCTTTGCTGCCGCCTTCAAACTACAATCAGAGCTCCGATGAGACGAGGAGTGCTCCACGCCCAGCAGCATCTCCTCCTCCAGCCACAGGCTGACCAAAATCAACTCAAAATGAAAGTCTCTTATAGTGGCTTTTATTTCCTGTGCTTTTACGGTGCATATTTGTAAAGTCACGGATAACGGGAGGTCATAAAGAGACCCATAAAGCAACTTATTTATTGCAGGTGAATTTCCGTCCTACATCTGCTTTTTACATCAAATGCTGGTCGCGCAACTCACACAGGTCGCGCTATAACTTTCAATTTTGAAACGTCATAAAAAATGTAATGTTCAACAGTCATGTCGGGACAAGAGTCATTTATAGCCTTTGAGAAAAACACTGCATCAATGCAATTGATGTTTTTACCCGGGGAAAAAAAGCTATTTATCAAATGGATCGATCATGAGAGGTCATGAGACACAATGGAATGTCACAGACATCATTGTCCTACAATATCTAATTTCATTTCTAAGAGTCTATGTTTAGTTTACAGCAGCGGTTGAACAAGCAGGTGCTCTTTCAGCTTTATGAGCTCAGTCATTGCCCTCGACACCTAAGGGCGCCAACAGAGGGCACAGTACGTTCAGGTTGCCACCGACTGCAGACACATCCAGAAGTAATGTGTGTGTCTGTGAGTGTTTGTGTGTGCATGACGTGACTGCTGCGGGTTACTTATGACCAGATTTATTAATCTATTAAAATGAATCATAATACAGATTTCTACATCTAACGCTGTAGATAAAACATATCAGTGGATAGTCTGGCAATTTACAGATTACAAACTTGAAGTATTTCCCTACGTATTTCCATTTAAAAAAAAAAAAGCACTGTATAACCAAAAGTCTATGGACACTAGCGCTTACACACTGTTGTGTACTTTGGGTCTGCGGCTGTCAGCATCACTGTCATCACTCTCACTGCCTCGTTTTAAGCTGCAGCACCAGCAGTTTTCAGCAAAAGTAAAACCTCAGATAAACTCACAATGTGTTACCTACTCAGCACCAAACGGCAGGCTGACACCAGCAGCAGCTAGCTAGTGAATGTACTGGAGCATTTAGCCAATATAGAGCCAGACGTTTCCCTCAGAAGTTGGTGGAGGGCGAAATAGAGCTTTAGGAGAGTGAGTGTGTGACCTACATTCATTAAATGGACCGAAAAATGATTGCAAATTAATCCTGATTCTGCTCCAAATCTGTTGTTAAAGATAGTTTGGATGAAAGCGTGGTTACAACTAACCAACAACAACAACAACTTCAGCAGCTGTTTAGAGAAGGCCGGCTCCTGTTTCAACATGACAATACCCACATGCACAAACAAAAGGCTTGTTTGGCGTGGAAGAAGTTTGTTTTTTCCTGCACAGAGCCCAGACCTCAAACTCATCCAACACCTTGAGGACGAAATGAAAGGTTGACTGCGAGCCAGGCTTTATCGCCCAGCACATGTGGCCAAACTCACGAGACTGTTGTTGCAGCAAAGTAATGCCCATAGTTTTAGAATGAGATATAAAAAAAAATACAATTTGTGTTGCTTACGACATCTGGCGGGATTATGCGACCATTGTTGAGGCTAAGGAGGTCTCCAAGTTTGTAATGCTTTTCTTGACAAGTTTTGAATGTGCACATCAACAGAAGGTCAGACAAGCATCTAGCCCACTTTTTACTTTCCAATGCTTTCTTTAGCAAGATGTGTGGTAAATGTCTATCTCCTTGGTCCATGCTTTTTTGGTTAACAAGAAATGGCAGACAAAGTACTTCAACATGTGACAAAGTGCACTGAGACAAAGAAAGTGTAATAAATGTAAAAAATGTCATTACACCTGGAGCACTGGAGAGACAGCAGGGCCATTTGTCTTGCACAACGCGACCACATCTTGCAGCGGTTCCTCCTATCTTTATCATGAGGACATGTTTCACGACGTGACCGTTTTCACAAGCGTCGTTGAAAAGGGTCCGAAATGTCCTCGAGTATATAAATCAAATGGTGAGGATTTCCAGAAAAAAATAAAAATCAAGGTTGTCTACCTTAAGATGAATGCACAAACCTGCATGACATAAAGCCTCTTTTGGTGCCTCAATAAAACTGCTTATGATTGATTCATATGAGAAGTGGTGCAGCCACCAGCTCACGTAACACCTCGACCGAAACATCAAAGGCAAACAGCTTTAGCTTTTTTTAAAGGCCAGCAATCTCCAATGAATTTTTGTCTGAGTGGCTGTTTTTTCATCGTGTCGGTAACCAGGGCAACGCAGGACCCACTGCTTGACATTGACTGACAGGGCCTTTTATGGGTTGAGGTAATGTCTGCATAGAATATGAAATTAACACGATTTACTTAATCTCCATTTGAAAAGGCTGTTTGAATTTATTGGACAAATTTCTATTTGAAACATTGTCATTCAGATCGAGAATGTGCATGAAAGTAAGGATTTAAAACGACACATCAGAGCTGTTGAAGGTTAGTCGAGGACAGAAGACATAATACATAGCAGCAAATCAATTGGGATAATTAATATATAACCCATCATGCAGGAAGCTCATTCAAACAACAGCTTGTAAATACAACTAATAAATAAAACTTACAGCTTCATTAAACAATCTAATTAGAAATGAATGACATTTTATTTCTTCTTCTTCTTCTTCTTCTTCTTCTTCTTCTTCTTCTTCTTCTTCTTCTTCTATCCCTAAAATAATCTGTACCTGCGATACTATGTCAATACATCGAAAATATCAGGCAAAGTCTCACCCGGCAGGATTATTACAGAAATGTTTCTACAATATATTATCACTTGTTATTGAGCAGTATTTTTTTTCTCCATGTTTTACAACTTGTTTGGGTCGCTAAAATCAATCAGCTGTGGGCTGATTAGATTGACTTTTATAACGCTTGATAATTAGGAGTAATAACTTTAAAATGATCAAGCTGTAAATGTCATGCGAGCTAAGACCACAGCAGAGGAATATCTGAACACATTTATTGTCATTTATGAGGTTGGTAAATTGTGAGTAAAAACTTATTTATCTTTTCTGTAAAAAAAAATAAAAACTGTAGAAATGACTGCGTTCAGATATTGGGGCGTATCCAAAGCACATCTTGCTCAGGGACCCAGCAATGATTTTCATGTTATCTCATATTAGCCACAAATGATGGGTCATCCTCACATCAACAAATAAATAAACAAACAAAAACACAGTGCAGTCTGAGTGTTAGCTGCACGTGCAGCTGCAGCTGAGCAGGACACCAGCTCTAGATAATAAGTTACTTCACTTGGTCAGATAAACACGGCTCTGATTGTTTGGTGCAAGGCAGATACCAGCACAACACCTTTTTAAATTCTCCTCACAGATAAGATAACACCAACGCCCACTTTAAAAGTAACCAGATGTGCAAGGTGTCCGATTCGTCTCTTCCGTGTTTGTGCGGAAATCTTATTTTAGTCTTGTGTCATTATCTTTGTGCGTAACGTATCATTTGAAACTAAGTGTTCCGATTGTGAATATTTCCTGTATGTTTGTGATTTCTAAAGTTGAGAAGTTCCTGAATGTTTTTAACTTTAATTCAAAACGAAGCAATCCAATACTGCTTGTAACCAGTTCAACCATAGAGTAAATATTTTCAATGTTTCCTGTTTTATTGGAATACTTTAAATGGCCCGAATAAATAAACTTATCAGGTCATTTTCATTAACAAGTAAAGAAAATTATTTTATTAATCATTTTGTCAATCTACCATTAAACATTAAATTCAAACTGTTTTCTTTTCTTTTCTTGAAATGTGGAGGCGGCATACAGTCTTATTGTAACTTTCATTATATTTCAAAGAGGTCACAATAGCTTTTATTACTATTAGACAGTTGGCTCCAAAGGCATTTATATCAAGTATTAAAACAAGTCCCATTATGCAGGGATTATGACATATTTTATTTATAAGAAGAAAGTACAATGAGCAGGCCTCAGTCTGTCTCTGCTGATCTATTGGTGTTGTTTTCACTCACATGTATATTTGAGTTTAAGTTGATGGGAACATTGGTCGCAGATACAACACTAACCTATATGACGTCCAGCCTGCAGGGAAAATAAACAACGCTGATTTATTATCGGTCGGGTGTAAATCTGACACTCCAGATTAATCCCCACAGCTTTAGTTTTATCTGTTTAAATTTATGACTTTGTAGTAAAGCCGCCACTGTTCGGGTGTAAACTTCAGCGTGAGACCGATCGTTGGTGATGAGACCCTCCACAACACGATCAATTTATTGACGCCATGAAGTAATCAACGTAAAGTAATGTTGACATGGACGACGGGTCGGGAAAATCTATAAACATCTGTTTATTTGTTGATCCAAATTGATGCAGTAATAAAGGTGTTTTTTTGTATTTTTCTCATGAGAAATCATTGTTTGTGTGTTTCTTAAATCCCTCGAATCCCAAAATGTATACTGTGTACTCATCTCTTTTAGTGTTGTGTTGTGTGACCTCATTCAGACCGAGAAGCTACGTGAAGGTAAGAAATTAAAACGACACGTCAGAGCTGATGAAAGTTAGTCGAGGACGGAAGCGATGGTGCAGAGCAGCAAATGAGCTGGTGTAATTAATATATAACCCATCATGCAGTATGCTCATTTAAGCAATAGCTTGTAAATATAACTAGTAAATAAAACTTACAGCTTCATTAAACTATCTAATTAGAAATGAGTGAGACTTTATTTCTCCTTCTCCTTCTCCTACTTGTTCTTGTTCTACTTCTTCTTCACGTTGTTCCCTAAAATAATCTGTACCTGAGATACTCCTACAGCAGTTCCTCTTCAAACACAGATGTTTTAAATCTCTCTCTCTCTCTCTTATCTCACAATCAGACTCCACCACTTATTTCAGATCCATCGCAGTCTCTCCAAATGTCAATACATCGAACAGCGTGAGACTGATCGTTAGTGATGAGACTCGCCATAACAAGATGAATTTCTTTACGCCGTGACCAGACTGTAAAGTAATGTTGATATGGACGACGGGTCGGGAAAATCTATGAACATGTGTTTATTTGTTGATCCAAATTGATGCAGTAATAACAAAGGTGTTATGTACTTTTCATATGAGAAATTTAAATTCCTCGAATCCCAAAATGTATTCTGTATATTCACCTCTTTTAGTGTTGTGTTGTGTGACCTATGGGTGACACCCACCTAGCCATATTCTTTGGACTGTATCAGCCAACGTACTCTAATAAAATGATAAGAGGTATAAATAAAAGGAAACCCCACATTCATTTACAACAAGGTGATAAGCACTGAACAACAACACAGAAAACTACAAGACATGCATTAATGTTTAACAGCATGTAGCAGCCCCTCACCCGTTGGTACTCGCTGTCGTTTCCCTTTATCACAGCAGCCACATGTACATGTTATTGAAGGGAAAACACAGGTTCATTAATTAAGTTAATTAACAACATTAATTAGGACCCTGTGGCGTTTAGGTTGGCCGGGGCCCCGGTGTTATGTCTGTGACACACAACATATAATGGGACCATAAATAATTTAGTTAATTTCACCCCGTGTTGCGTGCTCTGATATGTCAAAATGAAATGCAGTGAAAAGGGTCTATTGAGCTAAGCTGTTGACTGGAGGGTTATTCAGGTCACCTGTTGTGCAGGGGGTGTGGAGACGGCTCCCAATTAAGAATTGAGAGCGGCTTGGCGCATTTCCCCTCTTGACCAATCAGGTTGTGAAGACACCCTTTGTTTAGGGCTTGAGGGCTGATTGCTTTCTGATTCATCCGCGCCTTAATGCAGATCGCATTTCAGCAGATAGCGGCATGCAGCAGGAAGCGTGGGTTCTTAAACCCCTTTTGAGATTTCTTTGCCATCTTTTGCTTTTCTAATTGAGGGAGATTTTGAGCCCTCTGAAACCTAGTTGGAGTGAACATTAAAGAAGACCCCTTCCACAAGATTACCTGCATCAGGGCAGGTCTTAGTACAATTTGTGCGAGAGTTTGTCCTTGCCTATAACAGTATCTGCCTGCAGGTTACTTATTTATTATTTTATACACGTTTCCTTATTTGTCGAAGAGTCATTAGTTTATCTTTGAGGAGGCAATTTAATAATAATCGAAAGGGCATTTTTTTTCATTGTGAAAGCACCAGCGTGAGATTTGTTTCTCCATGTAAATACTTCTGTGTCAAGTGTGTGGGAGCTGGTCCTCAGGCTTTTTCCCAATCAGCTCAATTCTGGGGAATCAACACCACTCAGAGATCGATAGGATAATGGGATGTGGTTAGTTTTTTCTTGTTGAACACAAAAACATTCTGACATTTCTGTTTCTAGAATCAAGTCAAAAGATAAAATGCGTTTCATTTGCATTTCAAGTGTTGACATTTCAGTGTGTAGTTGCTGTTTGAGAACAGCTCATTATCTCTTTATTGGCCGTGCGATTACATAACATGTTTTACACGGATGATTTGCTCAGTTTACAGCTTTAGACGTGACAGTTAAGTGTCTGTTTTACAAACCTAAAGGCTCAGATAAGAGGTCACAATAAGTCGTGACACCTGGTTAAATTCATAAGCACATAACTCACTTTTATGTGCTTGACATTTAGGGATTCAACGGATCATGCAATAACTCAGATTTAATTTTGTATCTCCTAAAAGTCAATGCTTTCCATATAAAAGAATAGTTCCACATTTTAGAATGTATGCTTTGTTTGCTTTCCTCCCAAAAGCTGGGTGAGAAAATAAATACCACTCATGACAGTACAACTTAATATAAAACTACAGCCAGCAGCTGGTTAGCTTAGCATAAAGGCTGGGTGACACAGCTAGCCTCTGTGTAAAAAACATTTATATATATATATATATATATATATATATATATATATATATATATACAGTGCACAATGAGGAAACTGAAACTAATGGCAGTTTAAAGTCCTGCCTTGTGTGGCTTATCAGTTTTAAAATTATCTACTTAATCACTGAGAGCAGGCAATTATCAGGCAGGCAACATCTTTGGCCACTAGGCATTACAGCATGACTCTAATAAACAAAACTGTAATAAATGTGGAGAGTAAGATGAAAACAATGAGCCAACCAAGCCTGTTCACGAACAGAGATTAATTATATGTAAAATGAGTAATGTCTCAGCCACTCCCACTATGATTGCCATATGTGTCTCCTTTTATCCTACTGGGAATAAGGCAGCTCATATCTGGATTTGTCATAACGGAAGTATTACTCACATTATATTTTGACTTCCTGTAGAGTGGCACCGGGGATCAAATGGCCAGGGCCAAAGGTATTTAAAAATGAGGAGCTGCATTTGATATGAAGTTTGGACATTGCTTTGTAGTTTTAGGTTTGGTTTTATTCTTACAAATAAATATGTGAACTTATCACATGTCAATCATCAGTGAGAGGTTTGCCAATAAAACCAATAAAAAGCAAAATCGTGGTCAGACGATAGCCGGTGGGCTCCCAGATTGCATTAAGGCCGATGCGTCTCTTTGGTCTCGACACGGGCTGTTGTCTTGTCCCGTTGCCTACAGATTCTACATGTGAATTCAAAATCTGTTTTCTAGAGATGAATCACACGTGACCGCATTTCACTTATAATAAAATTCTGTTGAACACAGTGCAGGTGTTTCTCTGTTCGATATCATTTTTCTCAGTGAACATCTATTCAGATGACATCTTGTAAAAATTATCTACAGCAGAAGGTTAAGAAAATAAATCAACACACTTTCACTTTATTTTTTCTACTGACAAATGCCTGTTATGTTTCAAGTGATGAACCTCAGATTACGTCTGCTTTTCCCTTTTGTTTGAGAATGGACTAAAGCATGAAGTAAAGCATGAAATAAATAGCCAGGTCACGGACATTTGTATGACTTAAAACTCTCCACTATGGGTCAGATGATTACGTGCAATGTGACAGAGTTGGGTCACCTCAGCTCTACGGAGGGTTTTTAGTGTCTTTCAGCTGCTCTTTCTCGAGGACATTTTCACAAAACAACAACTCTATGCTCACATGGAGCATTTAGCAGCCAGCAATTTCATCCAGGAGTTTGTTAAAAAAAAAAAAAAAACGAGCTTTAAAGAGAGTGAATACTGGAGTTACATTAACCAAGTGGCCAGAAACATGATTTAAAAAAGAAGCCAATATTGCCTCGTGTATGCCGGATGTGTAAAGAAACAGGTTGCCAACACTTTAACAAGTTTAAAAGGTGCTAGTGTGTCAATGTTGTGTTTATAGCTTGTTTTGTTGCCTCCAAGTGGTCGAAAACATCGATTAAATCCGGTCTAAAGAATCTATAACATTTTATTCTCACAGGGTCACAGGTTCACGCTCAGCTAAAGACATAAACAGGGTCCTGAGGGAGAAACACTGCTTGCTCCTAGAGGAGTTTAGATAAATACTCCAAAATACTCTATTCACACTCAGGCTGATGATTTACCGCCCTCCAGCCTAGATGGGCGTCATCCATCTTAGCTGTCTGAATAAAAGTCTTCTTTTCCCACGACTCAGAGACTATTTTTTCCACTTCTTGGTTCAACAGAGCATCTTTTTGACAAGCGCAGACAAACGGTGACTTGAAATCAATACCGCGCTTGAATTATGAAGTCAATTAGCACCATTGCGTTAACATCTTATGAGGAGATTGATGTGAACGGGGGTTACGGAGTGCAGTGAAATGTCAAAATCCATCATCCGTAACCTTCACACAAACACTTCTTCATGTCACATGAAGAGCAAGAAAATTATGAATATTTCAACAAACTTAAATTATTAAAGTGGATCGCCTCACCCTAATTTCTTCTACGTCACACTGTACCACCCACACATTTCCGGCGGGGCAGTCGCATCCGTGGCAGCCTTTTGGCCTGATTTCAAAAGTTGGGCTCAGCCTGTCTGAAGTAAAGGTTATTGATTGACAATGCAATCTCGGTGTCATATCCCACTCCCACCCGTCCGCGTGGACTGTATGCTACAGTGCAACTGATGATGAGTAATGCAGACGACACTGCTGTTATTTTAGTCTTTCATTATTTATTGATCCATTATCTCCACCGGCTTATCCTGTGTGGGGTCACCGGAGGCTGTAGCCCATCCCATCGTAGGGCGAGCGGTATCTGTCACAGGGGCAAAATGTAGACAGAATACCATTCACACACCCAACATGCGTGTCTTTGGAGCGTGGGCGGGAACCCGAGCATGCTTGGATTAAACCACCAGGGAAGGAAAATTATCTGTGGGTCCTTGTTAATCCTTTGTCCCCCGCTTTCTGTGCTCCCAGGCAACCTTCTGGTCTGAAAAGTGAAGATTTTGAAGAAGTGCCTTAAACTCACATTCTTTCTAACAGCCTCTGGTTGCAAAAAAAAAAAGTGATTGAATAGACGTCTATGAGAAAATTACCCTACGAATCCCTTGATTCATTACCTCGGTAAACATTGTAAACATGAGTTTATGGTCTCAACGGCCATTCAGAGAAAAATGGATCGTAAAAAGGGTATGCTTTAGGACATGGCTACCTTGTGATTGACAGGTCGCTGCCACATTGTTGACTGGCCAGAGAGCTGTCTGTGTCTTTAGTTTTAGAACTTTAACGCTTGGTTGTACTTAGCTCCAGCCTCTCGTGTCGCTTCTGATTGCAAAAAACAAGATGGCGACGGCCAACACGCCAAACTCAAGGCTTCAAAAATGTATTCCACAAATAATGTCACGCCGACTACGTTCACTTCTTATATAGAGCCAATGGTGTAGTGTGTATCTATTTATTAGTAATTAATAATTTGTTTGTGGTTTCTGTAGTTATTAGTTATGAAGTAAATTAGCAGATTTTTATTCAGTAAGATCTGCTTTGTAAACAAATATGTTAGCAATTAATGAAATACGTGTTGGCAGAATCAAGTCATTTATAGTTTAGGTTTCTTCAGAGGAGCTGTTGATAGTTCAAAACAAGATATAATAACACTTTATAATATCCTTTATTGGCAAAAATGACCTCATAATTTGCAATTTCACAGATTAACGACTAAATAATAGTTTAGTCAATATTATATCTGACAGAAATTAAGGTTTAATGATTGCTGTTGAGCTGTAATGTGCCACCCTGGTGTACAGATGGATACACCCTTCATGCTCTGGTGCAGAAATGTGTTCAAGGAGCTCATTAAAAACCTCACTGGCCTGTCACTTCATTGTGTATGTGGGAGCACGCATTGGTCCACTAATAAGCGTATCGTCAATTGCTGACCTTGAGAGGCATAGCGATCAGCTAGCCGTGCCATTACAGGAGTGTCATAGTTTTGATTTCTGCAGCGTTATCAACCTCATAAATGAGGCTTTCTCTGCTCATAGCACAACTCTTAAGCATCGAGGGAAATGCATCCATTGGTATTTGTGTTGTTTGCAGAGTGATCTACAAACTTCTTTCCCAGTCCCCTTTCCTGAAAGCTTTTTCTACACAATCAGTGTCTGAAGCATTGAGGTAGCATCCCCATATCTTACATGTGTCACCAATTATTAATTCAGATCTGGACGGAGTCAAGGCCTTAATAAATAAATAAACTGAACATTAGGTTTTCTGCAGCAGAAGCAAAAATAGCTGTGGACTCATCCACCAGTTTTCAGTAAATACCATCTGATTAATTCCACACCACGAGCTAATGAGCGCCCTACAGGCAACTCACGCGGGATAAAATTATATTTGCATATATATATTTAATGGTTTCAGCCTATTTGGATGCAGTTGAGGGAGTTTTCCCTAAGTCAGAATGTAAGTTAGGCAAAACATGATTAAATTAAACGGCAAATATTTTCTGCCATATACTGTACATGTATATATAAAACATGGACTTTTTTAAAAATATAATATGATATTTCTATATTCATTGTATATTTCATTATGAAAACAACATCTGAAAATAACTTAAATTAGCAAAAGTTTTATAACGTCATGGATTTAATTTTAATGCATCTAAACTTGTAAACTTTAACTTATATGTAATTTGCTAATTTTTTATTAATCTTAATTTTACTTCTTTGTCTTGAAACTTTTATGAACTATGCATTTGTTTTATTTTATCTTTTTATCCTTTTATCCTCCTGTCAAGTATGACTACTGATATCTAGGGAATGTCTTCATCAGCCATTTTTTACTTCTAACCTTTAATGCACAATGTTCAAACTTGTTTCAAAATGTTAAAAAGTATATTGTGTATATGTGTAAATAAACTAAATAAAAAATTATCCACAGGTCTGTCAGAGATGCCGTCACATGAAACAAAGTTCAATCATTTGCATTGATGTGAGTAACAGGACTTTCTAACAATGGGCTGGTGTGGCTTCGTCATCAATGGAGCAAATGGTAACTGTTTAACCAACCAGAGTTGTGATCAATTCAGCAAAGCAAGAGGTCCATAAACATAATCCGATGAGGCCAAAGATGGATTTATGAATTACTCTTTACAGCCCTGTAAAACCCCATCACTACTCATTAACCCGTGAGAAAAACTTTGCTCCCATTTGGTCACATGACCGCCGGGCTGCGGGGCCAGAACTGTTTAAAAGGAAGCCTGTGGACGGAGGGAAAGCAGACACTGAGCTGAGCACCTGCTGAGCAACATCACGAGACAAACAAAAGACAAACCGCTGTCCACTGTCACCATGAAGGCCGCTCTCGCCACCATCGCTGTCATCGTCCTGGCTCTCGGCTGGACCTCTGAGGCCGTGCAGGTCGAAGTAAGTGTTGAGATTTCTATGTGACTCACCTTTACAATAGCATCGTTCATGCAGGTTGCTACAAACCTGCATTCTGTTCTCTCCCGTGGATTACAAACCACACTAAAGCGGTGCAAACCTCCGCCACGAACTTCTTCTTTGTCCCATTATTTGAGCTAACATCAGCAAACTGTGCCTCCTGGTTTAATTGCAGCTCTTTAATACCAACATCTGCTCTTTTTTTTCCTTTTTTTCAAGGAGAACGGATTGACTTTCTCTCTGGAAGCCGTCAAGAGGCTCCAGGAGCTGACGGAGAGCAGCATTGCGACAGGGCAACAAAGCTCACGAGTCAAGTCGAGCTCTGCGTCCCTCTGTGCCGACCCCATGCTCCCGCAGGAGTTCCTGCCCCTCTGTAGGCAGAGGGGCGCCTCTGCGTCCCTCGTCAGACTAGGTGAGACCATTATATAGATGGAACAGCCGGTCTGTGTGATGGAGTTTTTAAAGTGCGTCAAGCCAATGCTCATCGAGGTGCAGGTGATTCAACAGAGTCTTTCTGTTTTCTTTGTCTTTATTTCAGCTATGGTTCCCATGGATGTCTGTGAGATCTGCGCCTTCGCTGCCTGCACCGGCTGCTAAACAAAACGCAGCCAGCCGGAAACATCTTGCCCAGCTTAAGACTTGTGATTCTTCTCCTCCCCCTTAAAACTATATCAGGGAATTTTTCAAATGTTTGCCTGCAATGTTGAGATGATGACTTTATGTTCCCTGAAGACAGAGGCTCTGCCTCTGGCCCATTGGGCACTTTATACATTTTAAAGTTGCCTTTAGACATAAAACTACCCCGAAAAGAAATCAGACAAACTGAGGTATGTTTTTTTGTAATGTTACTTTGTAGAAGTTCTGCTGACAGTTCTTTATCATACATTTTATTTTTTGGAATTGACCCTGTTTGTTACATTTCTATCTTGCCAAGCTTTGTACTGTATACATATTTAAAAGAGAAGTTTCTTTTTTCCTCACGTTTCTTCTTTTTATTAACATTGTTTTGAATAAAAAGCTTTCATTGATATATCATCTGTACATTGTGCTGTTTCCTGCATATTCAAACACACTATTCCTATTATTATTACTATTACTATTTGCATTTTATTCCCATTTGAAAAAAAACATTTAACAAACTTAAAGCTGCCTTAATTGTTTTGGCCAATAGGGGGCTAAAACTAACCAAACCTGACAGACACAAGCTCACAACCATCTCATCTTATGAGGTTCAGGTTCAGGTTGCTTTTATTTGTACCCATAGGTAGACTTGTTTTGCAAAAGAAAGCGAGGCATCCATCTCAACACACATTACAATCAACACAGACAACAATACATAAATAGATAAAAGTACATAAAAATTACAAATCAGTGCACCGTTATAATTATAATTTGTTCGCCTGATTGATGGCTGCTGGAACAAAGCTGTTTTTATACCGCTTTGTTCTGCACCGTGGGACTACATACCTCCGTCTAGAAGGAAGAAGCTGAAATTCCCTGTGCAAAGGGTGGGAGTCGTCCTTTAAAATGAAGCCGGTTAACCTTTGTAACTGTCTGGTGTACAGGGTCTCCGGGTTGAGCTGTGACTCACCAATCAATCTTATAGCTTATAATGTTCATTGTAACACCTCCGGCAGACACAGAGCATCATCAGCTTTCATTTGGAGTCGAGTTTGTGGGAACCTGGCAAATGTAAAGTCAATATTTATTGACCTTTTAGCTCTGTTTTGGTCTCCTCCTGGAAAACATGTACTAGATGCTCATTTTTCTTCATCGCCAGCTTTTTCTTTCTGTGGTTTGCTGCGACAGTCGGCAGGTACATCAGCGTTTGTTTACTAGATATGGCTGTGTAAATACACTGTGTTCATTTGGATTCAAGCCGCCTTCGCCTTCACTTCAGCCTCATATCCATATATGTCCTTGTACTAAATTCATAATGTATTCTGTGCATCTTCTCTAACTCAGTCAAACTAAACTCATTATACAGATGTATTAGCCGCCAATGGATTCTCTGACACCTGCAATATACTCACAGCCTTGATAGAGGTAGTTCATTAATGTAATTTTGAGTGTGCATATCTAAGGGATGCAAATGTACGTGATATGCTACAGAACTTGTTGTATCGTGCAATATGTATGTGCAGCAATGCCAACAAGGTAAATTACGGTACTTTTTATTTATAGGGCAAATTAAATATCATGGTTTTCGTTCAAATCATAACGTAACAATATAACTATCGTAAATGCACCACTTTCTTACGTAACAAGCGTAACAACTTTACGTTGCAACCGCAAATGTTTTGTTTTGGTTTCACACACTAACGGCTCTCTGCTGGTTGAAAGTAGTCAGTGGACTTTCTTGCTTCTTACATTATTATTCAATAATGTTATAATACCACGTAACTTTAAATAACAGCAGCTCATTTTAAAAAAAACGTTGATAGTCAACATATCCGTGATTTTCAGAAACGTACAATGCCAACATATTTTTTCCCTGGCAACTGGGCTGGTATTTCACTTTTACCTTATTTTCATTGTTAACAAAGATATACATTTTTTGACTATGAAAAATTATAATACATTTGACCAGCTTTAGGCAATAAGAAAAAAATACATTCAATTAAATTTACATTTAATAAAGGGATTCAGTATCTCTCCTCCAGATTTATATCCTCCTGGCAGTAAAAAAAAAAGATTTAAGATATAATGTAGACATGTGGGGAGATATATATATCTAATATATATATAGATATATCTATATATATATCTATATATATAGATATATATATAGATATATCTATATATATATATCTATTTATATCTCCCCACATGTCTACATTATATCTTAAATCTTTTCTTTTTTACTGCCAGGAGGATATAAATCTGGAGGCAAGATACTGTATGTGTATATGTATACATATGAACAGGTAAATTAATTGATAAAATACAAAGAAAAAAAAACTGAAAGGGTCATATATCAACAGAAGCAGCTTTTACCTGAGTTGTTTTAAAAGAGGATTGTTTTTCTCTCAGTTCTGGATGATGCTGATGTCCTATTATCGACATGCTGCTGCCCACTGAGTCTCTCTGCACTTACTCTCATTAAAGGTGCTAATAATACTACTCACCAGACATCACTCTCCATGGTGAAGTTAGTTGGCCTCTCGTGTCTGAGCAACATAATAACCGCTAGTGCTATTTATCTACAAAGCCCTTATTGGCCATATATGTCATCCGATCGCTAAGGCACACAGCAATCAGTGAGTGGTTGATGCTCCAGGAGCACAGAGCCTGTACTTCGGGATTTTAGTTGCATTTTTTTTTCGACTGAACTGTTTAAAGGGCGATTCCGTAAAAGAGTACTCATGCTCAGTGAACTTACCGTGTAAAAATAAAGGTTAAATAAATAGAATGTAAGATAACAAACAAGTAAGGAACCACCCACACGCGGTTTCAAAATAACCTCAGATTCAGTTGTTTCGCTTTAGATTGAACAGAATTACTCACCTTTCCACCTGTTTGGTGTTAGAACTGATGTTCATCTTAAAGCATCAGTGAGCTTCAAATAATATTCCAGACACATCCCAATAAAACAAAGATATCATTTTGTCATTCTTTATGACGATCTTCTGTGCAGATTGTCTTTCACCTTGTTACATCAGAAGCAAAAATCTACGACTACTTTAAGGTGGATTGTTTCACAAAATTGTGTCATAAACCACACTGGATCTTTCCATAATCAACAAAGAAGAATTTAATTTATGTCCTGCACATCCTCGACATATCTAGTTTGGGAGTTGCAATGGTCCAAATAGCGTTTTCATTCTCTACTTTAACACTTTCCACTTCAGTATATTCAACATGTTATCACACAAACGTGAACATACTTATCTTTTGAGTCGTGGATCTTTTCAAACAGGATTTTTCCCAGAAGCAACATCAATACATATGAACTAAAAGCTCCCCTGTGATTATGTATTTAAATATCCTCTTGGACCTTCATAAGAGTTATATACTGTGTAATCAATAGAATTATTAGAATTTAGTCTATTGATTTTCCAAACAATACTAGTTACTTTATAGTTTTTTATTAACAGCCATTGTTTCTGTGTGTGACAGTGAGGGACATTTCTTTATTAGAGTATTGTGATGCAAAAAGTCCCAAAATATATTTGAAAGTTAAAGGTCAGACATTATGTATAGGTTTTTTATTTATATTGTTGGTGGTCTACTAGTGGGCGCTTGCATGCTTTGCTTCTTTTATCTCATCCATTGCCGCAACGGTTCATTTTATCTCCCGTCTCTTTAGCCAGTTGCAGACAGTTTGGCCCAAAATATGAACAAGCAAAGTCTGTTTCTTTGATTTCCCTCTTTTTTCTCAGCAAAGTGAAACCTGACAAAATTGGTCGACGTAGTGACTCTGATGTGATGTGACCTCTGCTGTGACCTCTGCTGTGACCTCTGAAGCAGCGTCTCTGAGTTCACCGAGTGAGGATACAGACTGTGACTCACAATGACGGGACCACGTTTGACTCTTATCCGTTGTCCAACTTTAGTAAAGAGCAGCTCCTTTTCACCGAAGTTGACCAAAGCATCTAACTCCTTAATTCATAAAATTTCTAACATTTTGAAATTAGAGAGTTAGCGTGTGGTACCTTTTGAATTGGGGATACTGACTGTTTGAGCATTTCAAAGGGTTTATAAAATGTTTGCATTAAGGTGCGTTTTTCTGACCGTGTAACCAAACACATAGAATTGCCATTTGTTTCTCGAAAGCGTCCTAATATGCAAATCTCACAGCCGTGCGAACAAGTGACCTGTAAAGGACCAGCTCTGTACGCACACGGCCGCTTCCTTATCAGACAGCTCTGTGACTAATATCTGTGGGAGAGAGACACGGGGTGGGATTTATTAGGTGGCACTGAGGCATCGGACGTATTAGTGTGACACCCAAAGTCAATAGCGAAATATGGCGCTGACGGAGGAAACAACAGATATAGAGGTTATAAACTAAAAAAGAGGATCCAAAGCACTTGCAGTGTGCAAGCCTTTGATTTATCTTTGACTGGTCAGTGCAACCCCCATCCCCCCAACCCCCCTGCCTTTACTCTCCTCCCCGTCAGTTGTCTTTGTTAATAAATCACTCACTAATCTGTCCAGAGACCTTTTATAAGAGGCAGAGCCGATGCACAGCGACCACAGAAGAAACTCTCCTCTCTCCTCTCGAAGCGTCTCGCGTCATCTGAAAATGAGAGTGCTGAGCGTCGTCCTCGTCGTGGTGCTGTGTGTGTGCAGAGGCGCTCTCGGCGTGCAGGTTAAAGTGAGTATCACTGGCTCCAGTACTGTTGACATTTTTTTTTGTATTTTGTTTTTTGTTTCTGTCTCTTCTTCTTTTTTTTTTGTATTTTCTAAATGCATCTTAGAAATAGTTGTAATTGACACCAAGGGGACTTTTTTTTTGTCGTTGGAAAAATGTTGTCGGACTGATCGGAGGAGGTGTTTTACCTCCTCTAGCTTAAGAAGAATGCATTTCAGCACCAAATAGTCCATCCAGTCATGTTTTCTCTGACTACCCAGTCCTCTCTGCATTGCACCTCTTGCCATTCCCATGACAAGACTCACACCACACACTTTTTGCAGGGTCATTGTCATCCCTCACAGTTTTCCTTGTTCCTCACCACACCAGGTTGGAGAAAGGAGCTTCCCCTTGGAGGCAGTGAAGCAGCTGAAGGAGCTGATGGATTTAGACGACGGCATCAGCCCTCACCTCGTCGGGACGAGCGTTGTAGCCGTTTGCGCCAACCCCGTCCTGCCGCAGGTCTTTCGGCCGGTGTGTCAAGGGAAAGGAGCGGGAGTCGTTTTCTCCAGACTGGGTAAGACTGAGCGAAGGCGAAACGAACAGACAACATATTGAAAGGTTTGTATCAGGTTCACTTTGGAACCAACACATCCTGGCCTTGTATTACAATGTCTACTTATATTGTGTTGAAAACAACAACAACAACAACAACTATCAATAGTTTCAAACTGTGGCATTCAGCCCCAAGGCCAAAGATTAGCCCTTTCTTTAAAAGGGTTACTCATTGCTTAAAAAAGCGAGGCACTGTATTTTTTAGGACACTTAACTCAAACTGGAGTAAATAGTGCATTTGTTTGGGATTTGTTAATGGGATTTGCTGATTTAAATTAAAATGTATATTATATTATAATAATATAATATCACTAAACATTTCCTCTAACTGAGAGGCTGCATCAAGTGTGGGAGCTGGTTAGCTTAGCTTAGCATTTAGACTGGAAACAGGGGGAAACTCTCGACCTCCAAGTTGCCTGAAACAAAGCATAGGAAAGCAAATACGCATATCACCCCTCCCGCATCATAAACTTCCTGCTTCACAGGAAGTTAGGTTTAAGCAACAAAGCCGCTTAGTTTGGTTTAGAGAAAGAGTGCAGTTGACGTTAACGTAACTAAGGAGTCACATGACTAACAACCGACGTGACAGAATGTCAACACTTACTTTTAGTTTCGCATGGGACACTAATAGCGGTCTCCTTGACGACAGTCCTGTGTTTGTTTGACCCACCTGCCCTTCCCCCATCTGCCTTGTGTGGACTCTCTCGATCTTATGTTATAAGCCAGTTTCTCTGACCTTCTAATGATGTCGCTGTTGGCTTTACATTGGAGTTAGTCAAATTCATACAGTAAACAATCTCACACTTGCTCTCAGAAACCATGTTCGAATCAACCCTATTATTATTTAGAAACGCGCTCGCTCTCATACTTAAAGACACTGACAGCAGGCGCAGGCTTCCATTAGTTTGCTCACATGGATTCCTCGATTTCTCTGTTTACACATGGTATCATGCACATCCAGCAATTGGTGCATCATAAAGTGGCTCTGGAATGATGGTGCTCGTCGAGAGGCCTATGATAGGCTCTTCAAATAGTCTTTAGGGGCCATTAAAGCTCATTCGACACAGACTGCACTCTTGTTGAGGCATCGAGACGGATACGGATACGGATCCCATTATCAATATTAGCAGCATTTCATTGAACTTAAAAAAGCCGGCCCTTGGGTGGTATAAAAAATACATTTTAGGTTAGATGAATATTTATGTTTGTATCTTTTTGATTTGTTTTTTGCACTTTCCAGTGTTAATCACCGCGTCTATGGATCCTTGTGAAATATGTGCCAACCCCTCCTGCTTTGGGTGTCTGGACTGAGGCTGACATCTGCTAGACGCACACACACGTCGACTGAGAGCCTCTGGGGTCGCCGCCCTCCTTCGTTCATCCACATTGATATGTGTATAACATCCACAAAGTCCTGTCACCCAGCAACCAAGCCCAATGGGGCTTACAGCTCAGTGGTCAAAGAACACCATTTTTATAGATGCATGAAACATGGTTTTCACCAAAAATAAGTTTTGGTAAATTCTTTGGACTACATAGTACCTTGTCAGTCGAGTGTCAAAGCAAAAGTTCTGTATTGTTTGGAAATCACTTTGTGGTCTTCAAAATGCTTTCATATTGAACTTTTTATTTATTGAGTCTGATGCGGCATCTTGATAATAAAAAATGTGTATTCTTTGCATCCTTCAAAGCTGTTTTTTACTTGTAGTTTCAACAATACAGTGATGATCACAGACTCAGAGTCTTACCTTTACTTACACACACACACACACACACACACAAAGGGAGTATAATCAGTTTCAAACTGAATGGATAAAATAAAATAAAATAAAGGCCATTAAATTGAGTCTAATGAAAGCAAAAGGAAAAGCTAAAGTGAGCGAGAATAGAAACTGTCACTGATTCCACTTTTAAAATCACAGATTCAGATTGACTATTCACACACTGGGCTGAAAAACTGTCTGTGTTCATTTTCTCCTACTGTGGTTTCAGACATCCTGCTTTTATACTACTATTGCAAAATATTTGTTTTTAGATAATGTCTGATGGATTGTTTTAGTAACCACCATCGCGTGGCTCTGATTTGCTGTGGAGGAAATCTTCTTCCACATGTCTACAGGCGTCTAGAGAGCCAACTGGAGCAGCTAATTTATGGAACAGCAATCGGGAATGTGCACGCCTGACATCAGGCATCAATGTGCATGACGTCAGTGGCCTGCTTTCCTAACCCCTGCATAGCCATCAGGTGGCAGACATGGTCATCAGTCATTACAGGAACTCCTGTTTACAACCATTTAAAGCTGCCCTGCTGCCTGCATTCTGTTTATCTGCATCCACTGATCTATAAACCCTAAAATGTGAGTTTTTTATCATTATTGTTATTATTATTATTACTACTAGTAGTAGTTGTTGTAGTATTAAGACCATCCACACAAAAAAACATTAATCTCAAAACGAGAGAAGAGATGGTTTATGCTAGATTTAGCTATATGCTAATTCCCATCTGCAGTCCCTGGGCGCACACACAGCACAATCAACAGACACTAAATACATTAATTTATATGCAACATCATTTCGTAGATAAATCCACAAGCATCCATATAAATACCAGCTCATGCAGTATTCATATAAAATCACAATTCATTACGATTAAAAACCTGAATTACGGTGAAATTAATGTCAACTTGACTGGTTGCTCGATATCCATTTTGTTTTGCACCACGGGAAAAAGATCCAAAGATTAATGGATCAATCAATACATTAAAGGGATCAACCTCAACAAACACTGTGCTTAATCCTTGGTGGCTATAATGTAAATTAAAATAATTAGAAATAATGCTGGCCCTTCTTTTTTTTTTTTACTGTGGTAGTGACTCACACAAACAATTGTAAAAATGAATGGCAATCCACATACGGAATGAGACTAATTAAAAAAAAATACTGTAATGTGTTTCAACCTAGTTCTTATTTTCATTTGTGTAGCCTAAATTGGTTTGAGTAAAGAAAAAAAAAATTTACAAAAAAATAAGTCAGTCAAGTGTTAGATAGAAAACTTGCATCAGAAGAAAGAAATCGGAAAATGTAGAAAAGAATGAGCAGCAAACAAAGAAAAAAGACAATAGGTCTGGTTAAAATAATCCTTGAACGAAACACATTTAAAATAATTATAAAAAAAAAGAAAAGAAAAGAACAAAAAAGAATAAGCACAGTTTAAAAAAATTATGAAACAATTCTTTATTTCTAAAAAAATTGAATTGTATAAACTGTGAAACAATAACAGAGAGACACGTCTGCCAACCGTATTTAAACGAAGGCGGAAGTAGCTGGGAGTGACACCTCTTGCCTCAGCCGCTTCTTCGCAGCGTATGTCGACCTCTGGCGGTTGTTCAGCGACATCACAACAACGTCAATGGACTCTTCCAACTCCTCTCAGTAGGAGTAATACCGTCACCGGTTCAGTACGTAGGCTTGAGTTTCGCCATGATAAAGTCAAAGAAATGCATGTTAGTGTTAGAAGAAATATGTGCTGGAAAAACATTCATTCATTTGTAGAAATATGCAACAGGAGGGCGTAGGCACCACATGGCTCGTTGGTCTAGGGGTATGATTCTCGCTTAGGGTGCGAGAGGTCCCGGGTTCAAATCCCGGACGAGCCCTCAGGTTTTTGTACACCAGAATAGTTTTTTGTGGGAAAGTTATTGGTTCAGGTTAGCAGAAAGATAGATTGTAGGCTACAGCTGCTCTGCCAAAACATACACGTAGAAATAGAAAAAAGGGTAAAAGGAATTCTGATTACCACTTATATCTTCAATTAAGTAGCTTCATGACAGTATTACAAACACACACACACATCTAACAGTTTGTTCCTGCTCTTCATTCTATATGATGTTTACCCTGAATCAAACATTCAAACCCCAGACCCAAGACATGCACTATTCCATCAAATGAAAAATATTGAGGATGGCTTGCTTCTTATTTTACACATATTTCCCCAAAATTAAACCTGACGGATATTTCGAAACTTTGTTATCTCAAGTGGAAAATAAACTTGTGGATCACTATTTGGTTGTTTGGTTTGTGCTGACTGACCCACCGATTTACCTTTTACAACTTCCTGATGATGTAAACTAATAGCAATGATCTAAATTTATGTTGCACCTTTCATACACAAAATGCAGCTAAAAGGCTACTTTAGACAAACAACTATAAATGAAAGAGAAATATTGAAAAAAACAGTTAAAACTTCAAAATGCATACAAAAAGATACCTAAAAAAGGAAGTTAGGTACATAAATAAAAACAATAAACAAATGACAAGGGTTCTGAAATGATTAGTTGATAATGGATTATTCATTAAGTCTTTTATCTATTAAAACTTTCTCTGTTTCCAGCCTCTCATGTGCTAATCATTTTATATAATAAATGATTAAGCAGTAGATCGTAAAAGTACTCAACAGATCTGTAAATAATGAAAGTGATGTTGACGTTTATTGCTGCCCTAAAATAACTAATAAGTATATTTAAAGTACTAAAACAGTATATTTCTCATACTTTCAGAGGAAATAATTAAACATTATACTTTTTATACATTTATTTTACAGCTATATTCTTTGCAGATTACAATTGTCTAATACAAATCACATAATCTGCCTTTAAAATATAATGCTTTGTCATATATTGCATTAACCAACATAAAGCAGATAAAATAAGTCACCTTTACCAGCTACAACATTAAAATCTCCCTTAAACCCCTAATAATAATAATAATGCAATAGTATAATATGTAAAATAATATAACACTATGAGAGTTGTACTTTTGATGTCTTGGTACATTTTGCTGATAATACTTGTGTACTTCTGTCCATTGTACTCGTTGCTCTCAATTCCCACCAGAGGGCACAATTCACTAAACCTTCTTTTCTCCATTCAGCAGACTTCATGGCATATTGGCAGCACATGCAGCCTCTGTATGAATCTAATATCTTCATGTAATGTTAGAAAAAGCACAACGCTTGACACTGGCACAGAGTCACCTCAACAACAACACTCTGTAGATGGCCGTTCACTATCAGAGTAAACAATAACAAAGTATACAAATATTACTGTAATTATCTGTGTCCATTTTGTTTCTCGTCATGTATGTCCTGACTATGTCTGGCTTGACAAGCGTACAGCTTGACATGGCATACTTGCAAAGTTCATGATAACCCACTGCCTTCCTCCCTTTTCCAAGGTCCCTTGAGAAATAGTGAGATTCCCTCTCTGGAGGAGGAGAAGAGGCGATTTGTTTTCACACCATGGTTTAAATATTAAGGGAAACCATCCCTCATTTGGTTATACGACGTATACTGTTCGGGGTCCAGCTGCTGGAGTATCCCAGTGTGCAGTCTGCACTGAAGTTCGATGACATGTCCAATGTTAGGGCCAACAAGCATTTAGACGGACCACCATGTTCAAATAGAAGATTTAGAGTTGCCCTTTCACTTAACGTGCATGTCTTTGGACTGTGAGAGATCACGCAAAGTCTACGCAGAGAGGCCCGGCGAGGTTCAAACCCGCAGACTTTATGTTCCAAGGCAATAAGCGAAAACCCAAGTGAAAACATCTGTGTTGACTTTAAAGTCTTTGAGATTTACGCAGGCCTAATGCTTCACTTCCCTCGTGCCCCCCACTCATCCAACACATTCTCTCACCTCGTCAGACACTGAGGCTTCGTCAGTGGCCATGTGCTTCAAACTATGACGCTCCGGGTGTCGAGTCTTGGAGGTGTCGGGGACGGCGTTTCAGTTTGTCGTTGCATGTAAAGTGTCTTTTCAAAGTAAACGTCTGTGTCCACAGGAAGCGTACTGCAGTTTCTGCTTGTAACATGCAGCTTTTGATTATTACAGTATTCTACTGATCAATCGGATAAGAGATACTTTGGCTTTATTATTAAAGAGCAACAGTAAATATACAAAGAAGAAGAAGAAAAACGTGTCTCAAATTGCATACATTAATATTATCTGTCAAAACTCAACCTATTTATTGCATTTAATTACATTTTGTGTTTTAAAATAAAAATAAATTCTGAAATTCAAATAAATTAATACAGAAATAATAGTTTCAAATTACTTTAAAAAAAAAAAAAGGTACACATCTTATGGGCTACTCCTATAAAGGTACTATAACTTTAATTGATTGAACTGTGATGATGTGTTTGAATTCAAAATTCAATCCGCACGTGTCCACCTTCAGTTGCACTAGCAAAATCAATCAGTTGATCGCGCCACTGCCGTTAGTTAAGTACTTAAGGTACATAAAACAGACAGACAGATTCCTTGCTTTATAGTTTCTAGAAGCGACAAGTTAGACATCATCAAATCTAACATTGCAATTCCAAACCTTAAATAAAGAGTAAATCAGTGCCCCCTTTGTTCTCTGGGAGTGTACCTCCCTCTTAAAAGATTCATCCAAAGGAAAGGTTTGCAGCAGAACCACCAACCAGTCTGGAGGAGGACGTTTGTGTCCTGAATAGTAATCAGAGTTGTCTGACAAATTCTGCTATCAGCTCCATGTGACGCGTTTGGCTGTGCTGGAAAAGTTAAGTAACTTGAAGATTGTTCATTTGCGCGAGCGTCAGCAAATCTTCAGAAAGACCGGTTCCCAAGAACAAAAAACGTGCTGGGACATGTAATGAATAAAATCAGTAAAAGGTGAGAAAGTGACAGTTGCAGCTAAAGATACAAAATGAATACAAAATGTGACTTTTAGTGTCTACTCATGAAATCATAGAGGAAATACGTTGTTTTTTCTTTTTTTTTTTTTTAAACCAAATTCTCAGTTTTAACCCCTTTCTTTGGAGGAGTGTATCTGCAAATTAATAAATATGAATTACAGAAAAACCAGCTTACAGCACTTTGTAACTTTGTTCTCTGTTCAAATAAAAAGATGTACACAGACTATATCCTCCTTGCTTTGGCGACAGTAAAATTCCTCTTGTCCTAAAGTTAGAAATTGAACCCAGTTCATTCAAACAACGCGTCCGGTCGACTGGCAGGACAGACAAACACATTTCACCCCGTCAGTTATTGACGGGAGCGACCTTTGAACCGTTGTTGCGTTTGGCCGGCTGAGGATGTCCTGCTACGGTTCACAGCCTTAACACAAAAAAGGGGAAAGCGTCTGTGTACACTGGAAGCAACACCACCTAGATTCTCCACGTGCAAACAGTTGTACTCCTTTCCTGCAGAGTTCTCAATAAGCCAAGATTTGCTTCTCAGAACAGGATGTGGCTCGGAAGACATCTTAGATGACATACGAACACAAAGTGAGACAAAGACAGAGCTGTTTTTGTGTTTGGTCGAAAAACCCACCAGTAAGAAAAATAAGTCTTTCCATCTTTCTCTCTCTTTATTTGTTTCGTTTCTTTCTTTCTTTTTTAGCCACATTTCCTAGATGGGCTAACAATTACAGCCGCGATCGCCTTCTGCTTTTCAGCGGACTCGCTGGTCCTGCTGTCGTTTCAATCCCGTTGGAAGTTATTTTTTTATATTTGAATTTTATGTGGATAAGGAGCACGTAAAAGTGACAGAAACATTTCAACGGCAACAACACAAATGCCTATTTGGGAAGCAATTTGATGACAGAAAAAAAAAAATGAAAGCCATCAGGGGAGTAAGACCCCATCGAAGCTTGTTTTAGGTTTTAATGCCAGTAGATTTTCTGGTATTTTCTTTTGAGCTCTATAGAGTATATTTGTTTTTATTTTGGTAAATTGGCATCATTACAAGTACACTGAAAAGCAACTTAGGCACCAGAACTTGACCATGTTTCTTATCTTTTAAAAAATGACTTAAAAAGTGTATTTTTCTATCTATGTATTTACTGGCATTATATCTCTCATATGTTTTTGTGTCTGTTTCCCTCCAACCCTTATGTTTGGATTTAGTAAAGCGTCAATTCCAATTTATAGCCAGATGGACAGATAGGAGGTCTTGCTTTAAGCAGCACGGGATTATCTTCCGATTAGAAACACGTTTTGTAACAGATACTTTGTGTCACTAAATGTTCTGTATTCGACATCCACAGCATTAACGTAGCAGCAACTATCAACAACTTTATACTACACTATATACAGCTTCATAACAACTAATTCCTAGAAATATAGTGGAGTAATATCTCCCTGAGCAGAGAATGAAGTTGCTCTCCCTATGTGTGTGTGTGTGTGTGTGTGTGTGTGTGTGTGTGTGTGTGTTGTAATCCGAGTTTCTCTGTCTTGTTTACATAGCTGGGTCAGCCGTGCATGAACGCTCAGGTAATCACCGTTAGCACGGTTAGCTGCAAGCTGGCGCCACGTTGAGAGCCATTGGATATGCTCTCAGTTTCACGTTGAGCACCTTTAATTACTTTCAAACACACTCTTGCTTCGACGAGTCAAATGACATGGAGACAAAGACAATAGTTGGTAGGAACTGGAGTTGATGAGAGACACAGACTTGATGAAGTATATAAAACCCTAATCTTGCAGTGTCCAAAATAAAATATGAAACTCTAACGAAGAGTAACTGGAGCGTCTGTTAATTGTCTTGTAACGAGGCAAAGGCCCAAAATATTGTCTTTTAATTGGGGGCATTCTCAACAGTAGCAGCTTGTGGGGGGGAAAAGGATTTGAGTTCAGAAATCAGGTTAATTGGATATTAACTGTACTCAGCGAGTAATTCTCTCCTGCGATCATCAGATGAATGCAGCAGTTCAAAGTATGAAGCTCAGCAACAAATCTAAAAAGGCTTGCGATCGTGATTCTGACGTGTGATTACTCGAGAGGAAGACAGAGACGTTGAGGATTGTATGATTGCTTTCCTGGTCCTTGCCTGTCCCTTGGGACTCTTTTTATTAGTGCATTGGACAGATCGATGTTGATTCCTGATGAACAACACTTCCTTCTGTGACCACCTTGCCGCTGGTTAAAGTCCCGTCTGAAAAAACGGACAGAAAATGTTGTGTCCAAGATTAAAAAAAATAACAAAGATTCTGCCCTGTTGTGGTTTATCCGCTCTCGAAAACCCCCCAAAGGATTGTTACGGTAAAGCTGGATGAGACCAAAAGGTCACTTCATCTACACCGGATAAAACCACTAAGCCACAACTTACGATATGTTCACTCGATTGTTTCTCAGCCACAGAAGAGCTGAGGGAAAAACGTGGGAGCGGTGTTCTCACCAGCGAGCGTCATCGAGCGTCAGCGTATCCACTGCCTGTTCTATCATGTAGGATAGGTGTGGTGGAAAACACATATCGGTCCAAACTCCAAACTAAAAACTGGATATGGTGACTGCAGTTTGCGAAAGTGACGAAGCAAACCGTTTAATGTGCGCTGTTGTCAAAATCTGAGTTCAATTAAATTAGACTGCTTCATTGCACTGTGCCTTGTGGTACGGTGTGTACTTATCATATTTTATTGTACGGATTTTGTATGGAAACAGAATGGTAATAATCTTGCAAAAAACTCCAGGTGAAGGGAACCTCCTTCCTGCGGGAAATCCGCCTTCCGGCACACGAGACAGTAAACGTTCCCTGACCTCGGATGCAGGACTCTAACATCCCATCCCTATCGGTCCCGGTTAATATGTTGCAGCACTATCTGGTTTAAAAAGCTCACTGCAGGTTCACTTGGCGTCCTCTCTCCCACTAAGTCTTTTCAAGGCACAGTGAGCGGAATCGCGCTCATGTTCACTGTGTGGATCAACTTATGCATGCAGCTGTGGAGCCGTGGAGGGCAGTCGAGATGCTCGGCGTAGGGAAGGTGATGCAGGGCTGAAAGCAGAGGGGATGTGTGTGTGTGTGTGAGCCCGGAGACTGCAAAAGAGATCAGCCTCGATTTCGATTTTAAAGCTTTGCTTTCAGGAAACGTCAGAAAGAAAGTCGGCGCGGGGGATGAAGCATCTTTGGCTCATCCGAGACTTCTTTCCAGCATTTGATTTTGACGACACACACGTGCACTGCGTTAAGACTCTCGCCTCGTTAAAGCTCCGGTATTTTCGTACGTTAAGTTTTTTTACTGCGTCCATCCATAGCGTCATTTCATTTTGTACATGTACATTTTCCATTTTTATGTCCATCTTTGACTGCAGTAACCTTTTTTTTTTTCTTTTTTTTTATGCAGAAAAAATGATATAGAAGTTCTGCTGCTCACAGCTGCACAACAAATGTCTCTCTCTCTCGTTCGAGTGCTTCTGATGCTGTTGCTGCTTCTGTCTGTTACTGCTGTTATTTACTGCTCTCATCTGTAATGCAGGCTAAAAACAAAACATACAGTCCTCATATCTAAAAGGACAAATGAAGTTGTTTGTCAGTGCCATGTGGGTCCAAAATGACCCGAGATGCGAACATTTTTCGAAAGTGGTTATCTTTAAAGTTAGGCATCTAATGCAAAGGTTGATTAAAAAAAAAAATGTTTTTAAGTTATTTAGTGGAAGACGGGATGCAAATCACAATCTCAAAAATCATACATCCATCCAGACTTTATTTTGCAGATATGTAACAATGATGCGCTGCTTCCTTATTCAAATCATTATTTACACAACTCGTGCATATTAGCAAAATTTAACAACAACACCAAGACTATTATTGTTCTAGTGATAACAGCACCACCCGCCAGTCTGACTTTCAACCATCCTCTTTCTGTTTTGCTTGGGAAAAGTAGTTTTTGCCAACACACACATTCCTTAAGGGCAATAACTTCTTAACTTGAAATAGAAGATCCGTATCATTTTCTTCTCTTGACTGGAACTCTCTAGAACAATCATTCAAATGCAACATGTTCATTCGTGTCATATTGACAACTGGCAACACCAGCCAAAAGTCGTTGAGAATAATCAAACCTATATGGATATCCTGCTATCTTCTCAGTACACAGCATGTTTAACCCTCTGCCGACCAACCTTTTGATCCTAATACCTTCTGAGTTGTTCGATGAGATGAATGCCTGCAAGCTGTAAACATGCAAATCCTTCCCACGCACTCCTGTAAGACGAGAACGCCGCAACAGCAAATAACTGCTGCAGGCTGAAGGTGACTAAAAGAACATTTCACTTTTCAACCTCGTACTCGTTGTGTCCATTCTGGCTGTGGGTCATGCTCTGGCTTTGCACTCGTCACCTCCCTTCTGGAGATTGGGAGGAAACAGACTCTGGCAAAACAACTTATATTGGGGCAAGCAGCGCAAGCCTCCTAAACTTTCCAAATGAATGAAACGAGCAGAAGCGAAAGTGGATTTAGTATTGGGGCTAACTTCCTGGACAACTTGCCGGCAAAAACCGAATGAGCGGACGAAGGCCACGTGAAGACCAACTATGGCTCGCTTTTCATAACACAAAGCCAACCAGGCTGGACATGGGCTAAAATATGTAACCCACACCAACACTGCACTCGTTGAAACACACACACACACACACACACACACACACACGCTTTATTTTTACATCACCGTCTTAATGGCGAAGGCAGCTGGTGGAAATGCGGCTGCTCTGAGTAGATCTCGAATTAAACCAGACATCTACACGGCTGTTGATGGCAAAAGTATTGTGGAAGATGAACTTTCAAACTTCCTCGTCATCAAAATGAAAACTCCTGAGTCATGATGACATCATTTTGTTAGTTGTGAACCACTTTCGGGTCGGATTGGATTGAGAGTTCAAAGAAAGTTCTTTTTGAACTCTGCCCAAGCTCCAGTCAACGCTTTGCAGCACATAAGGGGGCACACAAAGACGTAAATAACGTGAAGAGCTGTTTGAAACTACTTAATGAGGCGGGTGAGAATACCCCTCGCTTTGTGTCTCGTTACATAGACGAGTTTCCGCCTGTGACTTTCAACTCCCTTGACGTTTCTTGCCTGCTTGGGAAAATTGAGCGTCTAAGCACAGACATGTCCTCCATGAAACATGCCGTGTGTTTGCAGACAAATGTCTGCGAGAGTCTCCGTACGATAGCGGCGGATATAAACCAACGCATGTGCAGGGTTGAGCAGCGGAAGGGATGCGCTGATTCGCCGGGTTAACGAGGAGGCCCCGAGCCGGGGGATGGAAGGTGTAACTCGGGTGCGTGGAGCCTCGGTCCTGGAGCAACCTGATCTAAGCGGAGGGGTTGCGTCCATTCCCCGGGATAACGAGGAGGCACCAAGCCGGAGTGTAGCGCCGGTGCCTGGGTCCTCGGCCCTGGATGCCAGTGCAGCAGAGGGAACCTGGAATGCGGAGCGGAAAAACGACGCGGCAATGTCACCTGTGTGGAGCCGTGTAGTGAGAGAGGGTCATGTCACCTGTGTGGAGCCGTGTAGTGAGAGAGGGTCATGTCACCTGTGTGGAGCCGTGTAGTGAGAGAGGGTCATGTCACCTGTGTGGAGCCGTGTAGTGAGAGAGGGTCGTGTCACCTGTGTGGAGCCGTGTAGTGAGAGAGGGTCGCCGCCTGAAACATGCCACTGAAATACAGCCCAGAGCCCGACTAGATCCTCCCAGAAAGAAGAAGACTACCGGTATTGTTGGAACCAGTGCTGGGGGGAAACATACAAGCTATAAAGACTAAACTGGTGAATGTATTCGCTACAAAATTCTCGCCCAATTTGGACTCCGGGGCACTGGCAAGTTATCTAAAAGAAAAACTCCGCCGCGATGTAACCTGTCCAAAGACAGACACTGCTTCAAGTCGGTTTAGCTCCTTCAAAAATGACCGCCGAGTTCAATGAGGTAGGCGAAATGTATGAGTCACAGCTTTGGCCAGAAGGAACCTTTGTACGGTGTTTCTATGAAGCCCGCAAGGCTGAGGCTGTGGGGTCACTGGATGTAAAAACACCTGTTGTTGCAAGGAGCATGCTTGAGGTTGGGACATCTGCTGCCATGCAGTTATGATTGTGAAACATGAGTATTAGAGTTGTGTCCTATAATTCGAGTGGCTTACGCCTTGGACAGTTCGCCGGGGACAAAGTGCAACGCACTGTTATTGATAGTTTAATGGAGAGTGCTGATATCTTGTGTATACAAGAGACTTTTTTTAGACAAACAAGACCTGGATAAACTTAATTCTGTCAATAAGGATTTTCATGGGGCAGGGGAATCCACAACAGATCTAAGCAAGGGAATAGTGCGTGGCAGAATACCTGGTGGGGTCGCCATTATGTGGCATAAAAAATATGATCCACTGATCAGTGTGATTAGGCTACAGGTGGACTGGTGCATAGGAATTAAAGTTGTACATAATAACAATGCTTTTGTAATTTTAAATGTTTACACTCCTTATGAAAGTAACCAAAACGAGGATGAATACCTTCATAGGCTCGCTTTTATAAGTTCTTTTGTCAAAGAAAGTGCATATACAAATATATTTGTTGTAGGGGATATGAACGCTGATATTTCAGATAATAACTCCCTGTTTGGTCAACACCTAATGCAATTTTGTCAAGATAGCAAGTTGGTTCTTTCCAGCAAAGTGCTGTTGCCAGTAAATAGCTTCACATATACCAGTGAAGCATGGCATACAACATCTTGGCTGGATCACTGTATATGTACGGTTGATGCTCATGACTGTCTTGAGGATGTTGCAATCTTGTATGAGCTGGCTACAACAGATCACATACCTGTCTCTATGAGATTAAATGTTGAGAATCTACCTGAGTTGACCAGTAATGATGATAACCATGAACAACACTTTAAAGTAGATTGGTCAAAGCTCACAGAAGATGATTTCTTGCATTACAAGTCACAAACTGATAAGAAGAGTAATAATGTAAATAATGTAAGTAAATCATTTTGCAAAAAAAGGGCTAAACAACATAATCTTAGGCCAGGGTGGAATGAATATGTGTCTGAACTCCATATAGAGGCTAAAAAAGCTTTTAAAAACTGGGTTTTATCAGGAAAAGCAAGATATGGTCCAGAGTGTGAACACAAGAAACACGCAAATGCTAGATTTAAATATGCTGTGTGTTTTATTAAAAGAAATGAACAGGCCATGAGGGCAAACTCCATGGCCAAAAGGTTTCAACAGAATAATGTCTATGATTTCTGGAAAGAAGTTAAGGTTGCCAATAACATTAAGATGCCCCTGCCATCCAATATTGATGGGGCTATTGGTTCGGACAGTATTGCAGATCTGTGGAGTAAACATTATAGGGATATTTTCAACAGTGTTGAGAGTGACGAATTTAATATTGGTGATGTTCCTAATGATGCTGGTGTGTGTATTAGACCTGATGAAGTGTTGTATGCCATTGACAAATTGGCATTAAACAAAGCATGTGGCCTTGACCAAATAACAGCAGAACATCTGAGGCATGCTAGCAACAGAACCTCAGTGTTACTTGCTATGTGTTTTTCTGGATTGTTAATGCATGGCGTACTTCCTGACTCTATGCTGACTGTTCTGTTAGTGCCAGTAATCAAAAATAAAACCGTTAAAATATCCAGCATTGAAAATTACCGACCAATTGCTCTGGCCAGTGCACTTTCTAAAGTATTAGAACGAATTCTCTTAGGCTTCAAGAGTACATAATAACCACTGATAATCAATTTGGTTTTAAAAGTAAACATAGCACGGACTTATGTATATATGTACTAAAGGAAGTTATTAGTAAGTACAGGAGACATAACACCACAATATTTCTGTGTTTCCTGGATGCATCTAAAGCTTTTGATCGAATTAATCATTCTAAATTGTTTGTCAAATTGCAAGAGCGAGGGGTCCCTCCATATTTGATTAGGATTTTGCACTTTTGATATTAACGTCAAACCATGCGAGCTAGATGGGGTAAGAGTGTATCTGCACCCTTCCTAGTGACCAATGGCGTCCGACAAGGTGGAATACTGTCACCTGCTCTTTTTAATCTATATATGGATGACCGTTCTAAAAAGTTAAAAGAGTGTAAGATAGGATGTATGGTGGGGGAAAGTCTTATTAACCATCTGATCTACGCTGACGACTCAGTGGTCCTGTCTCCTTATAGCGCTGGTTTACAGCAATTGCTCAGAGTCTGCTCAAGGTATGGTGTGCACTATGATATAAAATTTAACTCTAAAAAGAGTGTTATCATGATAGCTAAAACCAAGGAGGATCAGAAGCTACATTTTCCTTCATTTTTTATGGGAAACCAGGAGCTAAATGTGGTGCACAAAGTTAGATATCTGGGTCACATCATCAGGAATGACCTAAGTGATGATGACGATGTGCAGCGGCAGTGTTGCAAACTTTATGCACCAGCCAATATGCTAGCACGTAAATTTCATATGTGTACAGATGATGTTAAAACTGCTTTCTTTAGAGCCTGCTGTACTCCTCTCTATACAGCCCACCTCTGGTGCAGTTTAATGCATTTAATGATGCTTTCAGAATCTTGCTCAAGCTTCCCAGATGGACAAGTGCAACTCATATGTTTGTGACTCGTAATGTTCCCACTTTCCATGCTGTTTTGAGGAATTTTATATATAAATTTAAATGTCGATTAAATGACTCAGAAAATGTAATTATAACAGCCTTAACTGAGCCAACACAGAGTGATACGAGGTATTCTTCTTGTTTCTGGAAACATTGGAACAAGTGTCTGTATGTTTTTAACCACGAGTGACTTTTTAACTGCAATGATTATACCTGTGTCCTCGTATTGTATTGTATTGTATTGTATTGTATTGTATTTTATATATTGTTGTTGTATTTGTGTTTGTTGCTATATGGACTCATGAGTCTGAAATAAAAGAAATTGAATGCACAGTTTCCGCCCTACCATCAGTATTATATTTTGTGTACACTGAACAGAACGTGCCTAATAACGTTGGTGAATATGGAGTTTCTTCTTCCCAAGCAAAGGTTATCCACACATTCTTTCAGACCTGCCAAAACAAAAAGTGGCCCCCCTCAGTCATGCACAGTGTCAGCCCTGCTATCAAGTAGCAGGGCATATAATCTTTGCAATAAACTTGGTGGATATGAAGAAGTTTCTACTTTCCCAGAAAAAGATATTGTGGGATTTTCAGACTGCATTTTTGATCTACCAAAAGTTGTATCCCAGATCTGTAACGCACATACGCTGCCCTGCCCTGCTGGCATGAGGGTACTAAATAAAATACTTGATGGCCGGTTAGAAACTGTGCATTATAGAGAAGGGGATACATTCTTTGGCAGGCCTGAGAGAATGTTTATCGCACTATAACATTTGCTGGTAAAGAAGAAACTCCATAAGCACCAAGGTTAACTCCATCTGGTAGACGGATGAAAAGAGATGACTTTGCACAACCATCCAAAAGCTAATCAACCTAAAAATATACTGCCGCTCTCACGGGTCAAGGAAAATGTGAAAGCAGAGGACATACATTTCTTTACTCCAGATGTTTGTGTGCATGACAAAGTCCATCTCAGTGATCTGCGACGCCATCGATCGACTCTCTCTGAGGCGGCTCCACTGACGGTGAACGGGAGACTTGCTATGCGTACCCTGTTGCAGTGCGATAAGACTATCACTGTCACCTTATCAACAGAAGGTGAACGCAGCGAGTGAAAGGTGTTTGGCTGACACGGAGACGGCACGGAGAAGTCACTCTTAAAAACCTTCAGACGGTAAATCACTGACACATCCACCTGCTCGAGCCGCCACCCTAAAGCACTTGTGTCTCTAATTTTTAATGATGGTACTTTGAAACAATTTAAACCTTTGTGGATAATGTGGGGTCTTTTTGTGTAAGGTTAAAAGGTTTCATGTGATTCTAATTAGTATGCAGATTTGCCCTGCACATCCCTCCCGGACTTTATTGCTAAATTTCCCTCCCATAAAATTGTCCACTACGCCTGGTCTCACTCTCAAGTTCACTTATCCCCCGGGGTTCTCGGTCCCAGCACATTTTGAGGGGCATTTAATAAGATTTTTGCATTCATGACTGCGAGGCTGATACGAAGGAGAATTGGAGAAACCAAATAGAAAATGTGCAGGCAGCAGAACCCGGGCCTGATTTTCTTTTTTTCTGTCCTCATTAGCCGCAGAGGGATTAGCCCTCATGCTGGCTGCCTGCAGAGGGGTGATGGGAGCTGGGGAGGGTGTGTAGACAAAAGGCGATTAAGACATGTGCACTTCTTCACAGTACGAAAACGATAAGAGACTATGAGATTATAAACGGGTCCAGAAATGTGCAGAAAGTATTCAGCATAGCGTTCAAAGAAAGTGTGATAGCTAGTAGTAAAAATCCTTTCAAATTCCCAAACATGTGATCTAAATTCATCAAAATGAGGAATGAGGTTTATTCCCAGTCATAAAATACACAACAGTCGTTCTTTTTTCCATTCAGAAGTATTTTGCATAGTAAATCAGGTTGTGGATCATCGTGTGTTTTATTAAATGCACTCAGCTGAACTAGATTACCCAAAGGAGGAGGGTCATCGACTCCATTTTGCCCCCAGAGAAGGATCTCTGCTTTGAAAGGGGGAGAATTAGCATCTTCTTGCAGCCTCACTGCTCCTTTTATACAGCAGCCCCCATAGCTGTCAGCCTTGCCGTGCTTTCTTAGTTTGATCTGTCTGAGGCTCTGAATTCCAACACACTTCTACTTTCGTAATCCCCTTCCCCCCAGTTATTCAACCCCACAGCGAATCAAAGAGCTGGAGATCATGACACAGATTGGACCGAGGGTCTCTGATATAAATAGAGAGATGGATTGATATGGGACATCATAACTCAAAGTAAAAGTGGCCAAATCGAAGTGGGGCATGGAGATGGAGAACAAGAAGGGGTGAGATGTGTTTGATGAGCGACTTGATGTTGGTGGTATCATGCCGAGTGATGCTTCGATGGCACAGTCAGAACTTTTCAGGGTCGATCAAGATCCATATCCACAGCAGGACAGCTGCAGGTTTTTTTTTCCCCCAATACATCAGGCCGACTGTGAAAGCTCTTACCGCTGCTCTGATGAATCATTTATAGCGAATCTTTCATCTTGATTAAACAAGTATCTGGAAAGGTTATTTATTAGTTTTATGTTCATCAAAATCTGTTGAATAAAATAGAACTTAGATTTAAAGACAAAAAAATTACATTAGCTTTCCCCATTTCCCCCCTCAAGTAGCTTTAAGGTTACAAAACTACAATCGTACTCCCATATGACAGTATCATTCTACATTATACATCAATTAGTTCCAGTCGGTCTTTCCCCACACTTCCTGTCTCTCTACACCAGGGGGGTCAAACTCATTTTCACCGCGGGCCACATCAGCATTATGGTTGCCCTCAAAGGGCTGTAAACTGTAAACATTTATAAATGTAACTACTCCCTAACATATTGTTAAATGACTGTCTCTGCATTTGATTATTGTTTATTCAAGTGTAAAAATATAGTACATGCATCTATATAAATGTAAAAATGTATGTAAGCAAATTTGTCTGTTATTATAACATAAATCATTTTGATTTAGGTTTAAGAAACCCACGTTACTCTATCAAAGATCAAACTTTTTAAAGAAAATAACAAAGACAAACATCATCAAACACACGTTATTACATTTACTTTGTGCAAAACGTTTTTTTGTCACAGTTGAGAGGAACATAACTCTGGTACAACACATAATTGTGAGCTGCTAAAAACATGTGTGACAGATGTGGTCTGGGGCTCACCTGCTCACACACACCTTTACATGGAACACCTGCTCACACACCTTTATATGGAACATCTGCTCACACACCTTGATATGGAACACCTGCTCACACACCTTTATATGGAACATCTGCTCACACACCTTTATATGGAACACCTGCTCACACACCTTTACATGGAACATCTGCTCACACACCTTTATATGGAACACCTGCTCACACACCTTTACATGGAACATCTGCTCACACACCTTTATATGGAACATCTGCTCACACACCTTTATATGGAACATCTGCTCACACACCTTTATATGGAACACCTGCTCACACACCTTTATATGGAACACCTGCTCACACACCTTTATATGGAACACCTGCTCACACACCTTTATATGGAACACCTGCTCACACACCTTTATATGGAACATCTGCTCACACACCTTTATATGGAACATCTGCTCACACACCTTTATATGGAACACCTGCTCACACACCTTTATATGGAACATCTGCTCACACACCTTTATATGGAACATCTGCTCACACACCTTTATATGGAACACCTGCTCACACACCTTTATATGGAACATCTGCTCACACACCTTTATATGGAACATCTGCTCACACACCTTTATATGGAACATCTGCTCACACACCTTTATATGGAACACCTGCTCACACACCTTTATATGGAACACCTGCTCACACACCTTTATATGGAACATCTGCTCACACACCTTTATATGGAACATCTGCTCACACACCTTTATATGGAACACCTGCTCACACACCTTTATATGGAACATCTGCTCACACACCTTTATATGGAACATCTGCTCACACACCGCTACATGGAACATTGAGAAGCTCTGCCCGTCATCACTGACGTCATGCCGTTGCTGATCAGAAACTATGGAGGAGAAGTTGATAGTCTGGAAGCAGCAGTCCTCCAGAAGCAGCTCCTGGAGAAGCTGTGTGCTACTACGGATAATGTTATGAACCCAGACACGAGGATGTTTGATGTTCCCACGTTTGTGGGACTTCCACAACATGTACAAAGCAGAAATAGTGGTTATTTCTTCCACGGTGGATGGCAGAAATTAACTATTTCCACGGAGATAAGTCACGCCCCCTCTCCGGCGTGTCTAGCGTGAGTGAAGCGAAATAACCACAAATAGTCCGGCGAGTAATCTCACGCGAGTAAAGCCACGCGAAGATTCGCAACGCTTTTAGTGTTAACGCAGCATAACGGTAGGTTGGATGCCGTTCATTCGTGGGTCACAAAATCGACATGCATTGTGGGATACGTAGTTTATGGTCACTGTACATTGTAAAGCAGCATAGACTTTAATTGTAAGACAATCATATTCCTTTCGAGCTCTCGCGGGCCACATAAAATGACGTGGCGGCCCGGATTCGGCACGCGGGCCTTGAGTTTGACACCTATGCTCTACACCATCAAATAAAAGCAGAAAATCTCCCAAAAAATAAAACATTTGATTTAATTTCCATTGCATTTGTGTACGGTATAAAACTTAGTTTTGTCCAGTGTTACATTAGGGTATCATATCACAACCGCCGCCTGCTTTAGAATGCAGTTTCATCACCTCGCTACAATATTGTACATTTTAATGTAGACTTCATGCTAACTGTGATGAAATACACAACTCAGGCATTTTTTGCAACCAATTTATTATCATTGTCTGCTCAGCCTAAATTGTCATTTTCTTATAATCTTTTAAATTCTGGCCAAGATCAAGGCAGAAAGAGTAGGATTGTATGGCACCAAATTTGCGTGATGTGTCCGCCATTTTTGTTGCTTCCTCTTGGATGCTTGCTTACAATCTGGCAGCTATGTTTTTACAGAGGTTGATGCCCCAAAAGATCCTGAACACTGCAAAATAGGAAAATATAGGCAGAGTGCATGGTCTCTGCAGATACAGAGAGCCCAACACACTTCTAGTGGGTCACAAGGGACGATTCAGAGGGATTCTTTTTGTATGAGTCGATTGGTTGTTTAATATTAATGCTGATTTCTTGTTGGGAGCGGACGTTGTGTTATTTGTTTTGCCCTGTCAAATAAGTAGAGGATGATGTCTTTGTCTTGAAAACGTGTTATTAGTCGACATCTTCTCAGGACCGTGTGTCTGTGCCTGACTGATATCTCCCTCTCTTTCCTCTTTGTTTTCTGCGCCCTGCTAGGCGAGACAAATTACACCTTTATTGCCCTTATTGGTACATGGAGTCCGATGACGTCCCGCATTCAACCTCAGCAGGCGTCTAATCAGCCAACACGGATGAAATCACCTGTGTGTGTGTGTGTGTGTGTGTGTGTGTGTGTGTGTGTGTGTGTGTGTGTGCAGGGCCTTTAAGGGATGTTATTCCTGCAAGTCGACTTACAAAAGCTTGTCCAGCTGCCTCGATCTCGTCCACGCTTTAGATAGCTTTTGTTAGCCGTAGCTGATTGGTCTGTAACCAGGTTAATGACTGCGTGGAATGGTAGGAAAAGACCACTCTAACTTTTAAAACACAAAACATCGTACACACTGGCAGGATAAAAGGGACAAGCTCACCCACGGTTGAGATGTAGAAAATTACAGTGTTTCTAGTATGCAGCCTTACACATGGCTTTGTGTTATGACACTATGGCTTGCCTCAGAAAATTGCACGTCTGGTGAGGCCACCTCGAGCATTTATATAGATGTGACACGGGAACAAAAGAGGGAGACTTCAGCTATTGTCATTGATGGATAGATTGAATGGCAACGCTTTGGCAAGGCGACCACTTTAAAGTACCATACATACAGTACAAGGCTTTGGCCTGGTTTCGTTTTAGAAAATGAAAGCTTTCATTATTCAGGAAACATAAGAAGCACTGTGAGTCGTGTACAAATATATCTGAAAGCTAGAGGAAGTTGGGGGTTGAAAGCCCACTTGAATATTCATGTCCTACAATCTGATAGCCATTGTCGTCTATCTCTAAATTTAGAGTAGAAAAGATAAAAACAGGATTAAGGGACGATTCCAAGAGGAAGAAGAAGAAAAATCCAAATCGGCGAAGCAAAGCTACATAAAAGCATGAAGTGGCCCCCGAGGGCCTCAGTAGATTCCGTGCAGATATTGAGAACGTATAAATGACAGCATGATGACTTCGTTTAATTCCCGTTTTACACTGAACCTCCCCTTTTCATGCTTCAACCAACATGAGTCCTCCTCTGTTTTCGCAAGGTGACCAGTGACCGCATGAAGCCAAGGAATGAGTGGCTTCAGTCCACTCACATTCCACACAATAGAGCAGATGGAAAAGTACAGCATACAACATATGTGACACTCTAAACGGATGTTCACTGAGGTATTTCTGTCATGTGACAAATAACCAAACTGTGTGACGGTTTCCTTGTGAGAAAAACCACAAAACTGTGTCATTGAAGTATTGTCTGTACTAAACCACGCTTCTTCACGAAAAAGTGTCATTCCTCCCTAAACGCAATTATTTTTGTTACATTTCTCTCCATAAAATGAGTCAAAAGAGATTAAAAACTACCCTCTTGCCTTCCTTCCTAATTTATCAGCCATGGCCATGCCGAGGACTTAAATTGGCTTTCTGCACACGTATGCAGATTTTTGGAGACCGGCGTTGAGAAATGCCTTTGCGACTGTACTTGCCGACTGCTACTCGCGTTAAATGGCAGCCCGCTCCTGTGTTTTGGTGCAGTTGGTTTGCACACCTGATGCAAACCGTACCCGAGTACACATGAACCGTACTCGAAGGAAAACCTTTCAAGTACAGATAGACGAACCATACCCGGGTACCGTGTTCACACTCATCTTAAACGAACTGCACTTTAGGGTCCGGGCCTGCAAGCCTCCTAACACTCAAAGCACAATTTTATTTAATAATGTTGCGGAATAAAATGTCATATGAAGCATGTTTGGGAGAAGTTTGAAACCATTAATGTTGAAACAAAACTGACAAAAGATGGTCAGAACACATTTCTTTTATTGGTTAAGAGGTTTGACAACTTCTGTTATTGGAAACAACAATGGTAGGTGGGCTTTTTCTGTGTTTTTTTGGAAGTATCTTATAAGTAAGTATAGAAGTTCTTTTTACTCTTTAGTCAATTATACATTCAGTTCCTTCTGGTTCAGGCATGAATTTTGTCCATCGAAATGTGCCCTTCTGAACGCACTATAATTACATGAGAGATCTTTTGCAAGCTTATGAGGTAGATTATGTTGCACATTTAAAATATGAAACATATTCAAACATTTGCAAATTCAATCTAACCTAAAGGGTTTACATTTTACAACCCTTAACAAAAACAAACTATTCAATAGACAAATCACAACTGAGAGCTCTGATTTTGTGGTGATCTCTGCAACACCACTTTTCATGTCAGTGCATAAAGGGGGATCAATTATTTTGTAACATTTTACATATTTGCCTGAACTGCCCTAAAACTGATATCCCTATGCTTTTCTCAATTAATTCAGTGGTCTTATGATCAAATATAGCGTAGAGTAAAAATTAGAAAATTAAAAAAAAAAAAATTTGAAATCCTATCATGTACGAGTGTTTAAAACGGGGTTATTAACAGGTTAAGGACTATCAGGGGAGGTCAGCACAGAATTCGGGTGACTGTGAGAAGGGCTGCCATGCTGGAGAGGACGGGGCGTAAATCGGCAGACCCGCTGCGTGAGAAACAGTGTTCCCTGTTCTGGCCGATACAGGCTGCATACGCCATCACGTGGGGGATGTAGTTCTGCTCGTGGACCCCATGCAGCAGGTGAGCCAGGGGACCTTTAGCAAACACAGCCACATCTTCTCCTCCATGAGTCTCCATGCTCAGAGGTACAGCAGCCTGGGCCTGGTAGTTGTTGTCCTCTGAGATGCAGGGGCAAAGAGAAAAAGGTTATTGTTTCTAATTCCTGAAGCATGGAGGGAAAAAGTCAATGTTAAGTTGATGGTTCCCTGTTGAGGTTTGAGGCCCTGTGGCAGCACTATGGAGCTGTTTTTCTATGAGCGTCCCCATCTCTTGCACAAGGATGCCCATGCACGCAGGTGATGTGATACACAGTCCTGCCAATGGTTACACACGAATGTACTGATCTACAGGTGGTGGTAACTAGCCAAGTTACAAAGCAACAAAGCATGGAAGAAGAAGACCGTAAACGATAAGGGATAAAAAAATAAAATAATTGGCTTTTCAATTGTCTTATGGGGAAGGAAATGCATTCAACACATTTGTTAGAACTCCAGAAAACGTAGGCGAAAAAACATTTCGGTGAGTATCACTGAACGTAAATATAACTTTTGTTGATTGATAAGAAAACTCCACAGGGCACCTTTTAGTTATGCAGCATTAATCTGAGATTACCTAGTAACTCGTGTTACAAGTCATTATGTATATGTATTTATAATTGTTGGGGGTTTTTTAAGTCAAGGAAATTTAGTTATTGTCATCTGTCCTTATTGATTTTACTCACGGTAGTCAACAGTGGAGACATTCTCCCTCCCGCCGTTAATAACTTTGTAACCTGGTCCGTTCCCATAGATGATGGCGGTGAAGGGCTTCTGGTCAACATCACTCAGCATTGGGGCCAGACCTGTGGATGCAATGAGCCATCACAACAGAACCAGACCTGAAAATGTAACTTACAGCACTAAACATGCGGTACGACAACGATACACACAGTACTGAATGCACATCATTACGTACCAAATATTGTGTTTCCTCTGGCTGTGTAGCCCCCGAAGTTGAACACATGAGAATGATCAGCAGTAACTATTGTCAGTGTATCATGGATGCTGGTCATGAGTTCTGCCCGACCGATGGCTCTGTCCATTTCCACAGTTTCATGAAGAGCCTGCTTGGCCTTGCCCTCGTGGTGTCCGTGATCAATACGTCCTCCTGACAGAGGAGCAAATATTTCCAGTTAGCTGTTGAAGATACAGTGACATTTCTAACCCAGTGTGTCCGTTTTAATTGTTCATTTATCTCTTGTTACGTGCTAAATATGCATTCAAATTATTCATTTATTTTTTCAAAATCTCTCTTTTCTCTCAAAATCATAGTAAGTGGTGTGGGTTTGGATTTCAGTGTACAAAAACTTACATTTCCACAGAATGTGGCTGCAGTGTAGTTCATTATTCCACCTTCATTCTCCTATTTTTGAATTTAACAACACAGGTGAGGGAGGTGTGGGTGGAGGAAAACAGTCCTACAGCTCCACTTGTAAATTTCTCCGCTGCGGGACTAATAAAGGATTATCTTATTTTATATCGCGTAACTACATTTGAGGATTTGATTTACATCCTAAACTATACTACTGGCCACATATTCGGTTTGAATAGTATTATTAAAATGTCTCATTACAGCTGCGTCTTTAAACAAAGTAGTTTGCACAGTAGTTTTGCGTGCGAGCACGTCTGAAGCTGTGTTACTCAGAAAGTCTTTCCCAAAGGCATTACTGGAGCTGGTACCAAAGTATTTGTGTGAAGAATTTAAAAAAGACAGCTTGAGAGGGAAGTTCAAACTGTGCTTAATGTCTTCCCTCCATAAACCTGTCGGGCCGCTGCGTGAATAGGGCATACTTGAAAGATTGTCGGTTTTGTAATGGCCCCACTATTTTGCCGTCAAAAAGGTGTGCGGCCTTCTTTCGCCTTCTTTCAGACGGTATTCAACGATCCGACAAGCGCTGTGTTTGACCCAAACTGACCCCTTTTTTCTCGCTCAGTCTGGCTGAACAATCACTGTCATACCTGCAGGTGTTTGACTGTAATTATGCTTCATGCACATATTTAGCAACACCACAACCTTCCTGTGCCTTCTGTATCTCATATTGTTGACATTGAACATTCACAGATTTCTCAGTACTTGTTCCAATGTCAATGATAATGATAAGACCAGACCAATACAGGCCTTTCGTGCAAATGGCTCATGTTTTCTCTTCTCCTACATACACTGCCTAGGATAAACAGCAAAATATTATTTTAAACCACAAACTATAACATTTCTCAGCTTTCATAGCTTATAATTGCTGTCTTATCTATCAGTGTTGTCCCTGGCTCAGAGTCCTTGTCTGCTTTGTCTTTGATATGTTGTGGCTTTTATCATTTTATTTTATGTTAACTGCGGCAACATGTGTTTCCTTCGAGGGATAAGTGAAGTGAAGTTGGAAGCAAAGTAAAAGACTTGGGGAAATAGCTGCTTTTAAACTAACTATAATCCTCTGGCTGAAGGACGACGGGCCACCCTGCTAAGAATTATTTCGAAAATAAAAACCCAGTTTTAACCTCAACTTTTTCACCAGGTACTGCACATGTGGCTTAAAAGTGAGGGAGTCATCAATCAAAATACCCAGATATTTATAAGAGTCAACAACCTCTATTTCACTTCCTTCACGAGTGACCACCGAAGGGATATTGTGTGGCCTACTCTGACAGTTTGAAAACAACATACGTTTTGTCTTATCTATATTTAGAACAAGTTTCAGTTAAAACAGGATATTTTGAACAACATTAAAAGCTTTTTGCAAGAGAACAATTGCCTGCACAAGAGTTGTCGCACAGCAATATATCACTAATACTTTCTCCTTGAATATAAATCTCCTTCTGTTCATCACAGTTTCAGAAAGAAAGCAAACAAGTGTCTTTTCCACAGTGTTTGACTATTTCTTTAATAATCCTAACAATAATGTTGGGTTGCAACTGTATTAGAAGGCTTCCTTGTTTTAAGGAATATTCACTATAGAAAACTGCAATGTCTCCAACATGTCCAATAAGACTTGACTAAGTCAGGAGACGAGGCTGACAGATCTTTGTGAAACCAGCCAGACAACAAAAGATGACCTTCCAATTTCACAGCTAACTTACCTTCAACAAGCAGGTAAAATCCATTAGGGTTTCTCCTAAGGATCTTGATGGCAACCTCCACCATCTCTGTCAGCGAGGGATCAGTCTCAGTGTTCCTCTCCAAGTTGTACGACAAATCCGCAGGTTCAAAGAGACCTGGAATAACAGGAGGCACGTTTCAAAGAAAAAATAGGATATTAAACGCAGAAAATAAGCCTACAGCAGATGCATGCACGTATGGCTCTTCATTTACACTTCAATGAGAGTTTCATAATTACTGAGACTGGAAACTCACCCAATAAGTAATCTACGCTGTTAGGGTTCAGCGATAAGAGCTGCTTCTTGTTCCATACATAATGACCTTTCTGCACAAAGACACACATGTACAGCACAGCAACAATGTGAGGGGTAGCACTGCAGTCACTTTGAACTCCTAAATATGGAAATGTAATTGGTAAGATAAAAGAGGGAGCAGAGGAGCAAAGAGAGGAATTTACTTTAGCTTTCATTTTGTCAATCCACTCCTGCACCAGGTTTCTTCCATCTTTTCGTGTGCCACTGTGCTTTGCAACGCCGGGGTACTCTACATCCGACTTGTTTTTGGGGAACATATACTTCCTTCCACCACCCATAATCACCTGGAAAGTCGCAAGAACAGAATAAGAAGTTGCAATCTTTTTAATTGATTTCATCAGCCGTAGCTGGCTAATTAGGCTAAGTGATTATGCAAGGTGGAGAACAAGGTTTCCGGCTAAAAGTTGAAATGTTTCAAGCCGATTCTTTTTAAACAAGAAAGGGGTCTTAATTATGCACTTCATGGCTAAATACATGCTATCATGCGAAAGACTGAAGCTAAATCTAAAGTCAGTCCTAGTATTTTATGTATGATAAGTAAAAATGCTTGTTTACTTGGACATTTGTGGTTAATGCTTCATTGTTCATATTTTCAAACGGTACGTTTCAATTTAAATTTTTTAGAGATAAGGCTTTTAGGATTAACATATAATTAACTCTGAGTTTGTCTGAGGTTGCCGGAGCGTAAATTTTTCTTTTGTGTTTTTTATGTTATGTTTGACTCCAGACACTGGTTACATTATTTGATTAGTCCAATGCTGGTACTCTTTCAGGCGACGAAACATTTCTAGTGATACGTGACTATAAGCTGTGTATTAGAAATGAATTAATACTTTTGACTCACATCAATGTTGGGAATGTTTTCAAAGAGTTGTCTGGCGATATCTTTGCAGCCGTCCTTCAGCGCTTCAGCTGGCATCTCATTGTCGGAGTACCAGTCTCTGTCCACGCTGTGGGCGTAAGCAGCACTGGGAGTCGCATGGTTGACTCGAGTCGTCGTCACTATTCCCACTGACTTGCCTGAAGTGGATACACACACAGACAGCTGTCTGAATAAGGGCTGAGCATTTTTATATATCAAAGAAGATGTTCAGACCTAGATGAAATCCCTTTTTGTGCATCCTTGAGCAGTGTTTCCTCGCTGAGCTGTAACACAAAAGGGGAATTTTATTACTGTATTTAAAATGACTGTATCTTTGCAAAATACTAATTTGATTTGCTAACTCAGAGTGCTGAAGGTTGAAGCTGGAATGCTTTGTTGCATGGAACAAGGAGTGGTGATTTTGTCCCCTATCGCTCCACAGCCAGGTTGGTATAGCAACCAATAACTATATTAATGGACTTATGGGCAAGGGAATATTGTATCACAATAGTTAAAACCTATCCTGTGAAAGCAATCGTAAATCGCATGAAAAACATCTCAGAAAGTTCAAATCAAGAGCACTAGATTGAAAAAAGGTTCATTCCAACTCAGAGAAATTATATCGCCAAATACCACCAAAAAATATGTATTTCACGTTGCAATTTTATTGCATAGTCCTTCAAGAAAATTTGGGTTTTGCTCATACCTAGTCTGAATATCATTTTTTAACAGTAATGTCCACCAATGATCAATAAACTTGTACTTATCTGCATAAAAAGTTTTTTTGTTTAACAAATCTTCTGGATGTAAAAAGTACAACTTTAAAGGCAAATCCAGAGGAAAGTCTTGTAAAATGACCTGATGAAAATCACTCCTCACATTTCTATTTGCCATGTGGCAGGAGGTCAGCTGCGGCCTGCCGTGTTTCTCTGAGGAATAATTGGATTTTTTATTATCTGTGACCCCTGAACCCACACATAGCCTGACCCTCACCCACTTCTAACTTATCCCCACCAACTCCTTCTGAAATTCCATATAACTAAGTCCTTCCCGTCTCAGTAGTGTTTAGTCTTCTGTTGCGTCAGACAATAAGCAGATTGCAAAAGACAGTGATGTATCCTTGGAGAATAAAAAACAATGTCATTCTTTGGTACACTTAGAGCTTATCAAAACAGAAATTTGGCTCTATGTTGTGTTCTGACTTTATGGACTCAGAACGCTAATGATTATTGATATTGAAGCCACTTGTAGACCCATGAGCAAATGGTTGTAATCAAGGATGCAAACACAGCAGGCGAGAACAAAAATAAAAAATAAAACCCAGATGAAACTTCAGAGCAACGGTGGCCAAATATAGATTTTCAAAAAGAATGTTTGGTTATAAATCTCTTGTAATTTTAAATGAGAATACATCAATGAATAACTTTTTAGGTTAAGTTGATATCAACTCCGAGGATAACTTTGGTTCAAAGGCTGAAAAAAGGAACGAGCAGAGTGGAAACACGTATTAAGAGCATCACTTTCAAGAGCACTTCAAAGTCTTTGCTTTGAGCGATCAAGTCGCCCCACTGAGTATTCACACTTTCCATTAACGCCGCATTCAACTACAACCACAATTAGGTTTTCCTTCGAACATGAAGCGTGTGATAATTGATAACAAACACCTGAAAAATTACAATTCTGCATCCCAGTCCCTGTAGACAAAGAAACGTCTGTGTTACATTGTTTATTATTATTTACTCTCACTCTACCTGCTTCCTTAGCCCATTTGAGGATGGATGTGACCTCATTGCCCTCTGTGGTGTTACATTGGGATCGGACAGCAGCTGCACTCACGCCCAACGTGCCCTCGTTGGCCTTGACCCCGCAGAGGTAAGCTGTGGCGGTGCCAGCGCTGTCTGGCACCTGTGCGTTAGTGTTGTATGTCTGCAGAGTTACACGCCATTGACATGTGGTCAGAATTCAAATATCAAGCAGGATTGATAGAGGTACAGTCTTTCTGAAGTGCTCGTGATGGGGTGTTTGTGTGTTGTAATGTGACACTTCAGTGCAATTCGATTGCGATTTTTGAGCAGAGCCTTTGTTTATTTGCCTTTCGGGCAGTTTTCACAACTCGTTGGCTCAGGCACGCAATTGGACTTCTCCCAAAGAAAAATGAGAAATACAACTCAGCTGTTCGTAGAATGTGTTAAGTTATCTTTCAGTTGAATATCAGCAGGAACAGTGTTGGATGCACAGTGCATCATTTTACGCTTAGCAGGTACACTCATTAATTAGGCCTATTCAAATCTTTCTACACTTTCCCATACCTTGTCTATACATTGAGGTAATTGGTATTGTGTCCAACTTTTTTTTACTTATAGCAAATCTCCAAATGCTGTTTTCCAATGGATTATCCAAATAGATTTGGTCTGTCAACCATATTATTCCTGGAAGTTCTCAGTTCATGTAAGAGGCCAGATTGATTTTCATATTTTGTAAACTGGATGCTGCCTTTTTCATCAACTAATTAAAATGATAGTAAATAGATAGTATTTTTAATTTCCACTTCATGTTTCAGCTGGCATTAGGTGCGTGTGTGTGTTTTTAAATAGTTGTTGGACAACAATGGAGGTTCATAAACTATTTTCGGTCTTTGGCTGCACAGAAAACATGTTAGTCGGATCAGTTAATTGTTGTTTGTGGTCTTTTCATGGGAATAAAGAAGAAAAATAAAGACTATCGCTTCACTCATAGTTCAACTGGTTCACTTAAGGCCAGTATTTGCTGATGATTTATGAGTTATAAATAATCAAACCGTTCTCAGATTTCTGTCCGTCTTTTTTTCAAATCTGTAACATAATACACAGAGCGGTGTGACGTGAACACTGAATGACCTTGTTTACGGTCACAGGCCTTGTCAGGAAGCCCTTAATGGCCACAGCAAGATCAATACATTGGGCCATATTGTACATGTATAATAATAAGTCAGACCTTGGCCAAAGACACAAAGGGGAACTTGTCCATCTCCAGCTGCGTCTCTTCTCCACTCTGTCCGTTCAGCTGACCCTTCAGTATGCGAGCAGCAGTCACCGTGGGAACGCCCATCCCTAAACACCAAAAGCAGGTCCACCATTTGGGTTGCATTAGTTTTCCCTCAGAGCTTGAAAGAAAGTGGCTGTACATCAACATCAACACTTTACATCCACTAATTCACTCGTTACGCAACACATGAAAGTTTGTTGATTTCTTTGACATTTCAGAACAAGACGGCTGCTGTCGGGCAAAAACATTACTTAGATACAAATGACTTCAAAAGCAAGAACAGAGATAAACAAAAACAGATATTTTTAGACCACAGAAAGAAAGGAACATCAGTAGTTAATCCGTAACATTTTTTTTTTTCCTGAAATTGAATATGAAAACAGGAAATAACTGTTTAAAGTACTCCTTGATAAGCCCTGATCTCATCTTGCGGTAACCCACACCTTTTCTTGTATCGCAAGATAAGCTAAAAAAAACTAAATGTGTTGCCATTTGCCTCAGGTCTAGTTTGAGACTTGAAATAAAGTTGAAGACTGCTCCGTTCCACAAAAAAACTTGAGGCTTAGACGTACACAAAGGACACGCTTTGTGCATTTCAGTCACGATTCTTGAACAGAATCCTGTGATTTTCCTGGCAAAAGGCAGACAATGCCTTTTTTAAGTTGTAAGATGGGGCCTGTTATTTTGTAACTACTCTGTGACGAAACCCACCAGTCCGCTAGGACATGACATGAACGGGTATGCAGCAGTGTGCCAGAATGTCACGTTGTGCCTATAGTCTGGACACAGAGAGAGAGAGAAGAGAGAAGAGAGAGAGAGAGAGAGAGAGAGAGAGAGAGAGAGAGAGAGAGAGAGAGAGAGAGAGAGCAGATGGAGGATAAAAAGTTTTTGTGTGACCGATGAGCGGCCCAGCGCAGACAGAAGCCCAGTGATCTGGTGGCAGCACAGTTGTTTTGTTTGCTGCTATTCATTCACCCTGCGTGTTAGAAGAAATGTAAAAAATCTCATTCATTTGCTGATGCATTACTAGATCCTCTGTAACATCATTTGAGCTTAAACAAAACTGTCTGCACGGCTCTATAATTATAAACCCCAAACGGGAAAAACGAGTTTGAGCTTACTGCAACTGAAATCCGTCTGTAGTAAGGTAACCTTCCACCTTTTAAGTGGATTTACACAACATGTGGAGAACTTTCACAACGTCTTGGCAGTGATTAGGACGTACAAATAAAGATTTTGTGGCTTACCATCTCCAAGGAAGAGGATGAGATTCTTCGCTTTGTTTACGTTGAGTTTTTGCAGCGTCAGCGCGTTCTTCAGAGTCTTCTGGGCCCACGTATTCCAAAACTTGGGTTCCTTCTCTTGTTCTGTGTGTGGAAAGAACACGAGTCTGGTTGGCTTCGGATAGAAAGTCGGCGAATGAAAAATACCCGTTACAATTTCCCCAAGCCCAAGGTGAGGGCTTAATGGGAACCAACCATGTAGATTATCAAATGGCACGATTATTTCCATAATTGTCATGACGGAAACGACAGCCTCCTCAAAGTGGGGCAGTCCATCAGAGGTGGCGATCGTCGTGATAAATTACGAGAGAGACGTAGAGGATTTTTAAACTTGACGCTATGGTGTCTCCAGGTCCTAATCCATCTTTTTTTTTGTAAACAAGCTTAGTCCCTCCATTGTTGTTGATGTTATTGTAGTTATTTCATTGTTACGACTGTAATCATCACTGTTACTTTTACCTTATTTTCCAAGCCTACTTAAGGCATATTTATGTTGTGTAATTCAGCATCCTGGTCATTTGTTGGCTTTTTAAGGAGTCATGACACTCAGGTTGACTCTTCCAGTCGCGCCCTGATGAACACCCTGGGGGGGGGGGTGGGGTTCGAAACCAGTCGGTGTTCTCCTATTTTGACATGTTAACATCTCTACGTCTCTCCTACAGTAAACCAATAGAGACATTTAAAGTACATTGTTGGCTCGGGGCGATTTTGCCTGAAATCAGCCCAAAGGCTTTCCATTGTTCTATAGTGTCTTCATATGTCTTGTTTTATGGGACTAACAGTCCAAAACCCCAAACATATTCTGTTTATTATCATGTATGACAAAGAAAATGTTCAGATCCTCACCACTGAAAGCAGACGTTTTGGCATTTCTTCTTAAAAATGACTAAAGCGATATTTCGACTATCGGCTTACTTTCTAATCGACTTATTGACTAATCATCGCAGCTCTAATTCTCACCAAATCAGTCAAATCATCTGAAAGTGACATACAATTTCACATATTCTACACATTTGACAAATGCACAACTACCTCCCGAAGAGCAGCAGGGTGATCCTTTTTTTAAGAAAAATGTATTTAAACAATAAATTCCTGTTATTATCTTGGCGTCACCACAGCAGCAAAACATATCCAGCGTTTAAAAAAAAAACCAAAAAAAAACATAAACAGGAAATCTATTTGGATACGTAAACTTCCTTTGAAGGATCCAAACATTCTCTCACGACCTTCAAAAACCTCCCGTGTGTGCCGAACGTCTCCTGACATCTGACAGTTATCTCGTTGTTGCTGACTAACAACGCAGTAACTTACCAGGGAATTGCGGCTTCCCGACACTCCCCGAAATCAGACAGGAGCAAACGATGAGCAGGGCTGTCGCCTTCATGTTGTCGTCCCCGTGCGGCTGACGCGTTACTCCAGACAGCCTCCAACGTGCCACTTTGAGAATCCGAAGATGGCTGTCTGCGCTCGCCTCACAGCTGGAGGGAGAAGAAGAACACACACTGGTTATTAAGTCATGTGTCATGTTGTGACACACTGACTCTGCCATACCAGTTTAATGTGTTTAATGTGTATTTACGCAAATGATGAAACACACTTCCCGGTTATGTGACCAATATACCATAAGCTGGCAACTCCACTGGAGCGTCAGTTAGTGGGACCTTAACAGACATTAAGTAGTGGTTTCGCTTGCCTTATTCACCTTCTCTCTCTCACACAGGCTTTCTATATAAAGAGACAGCAAATTAAGGCGGGAGGATGAGAGACAGCAAATTAAGACGGGAGGATGAGAGACAGCAAATTAAGACGGGAGGATGAGAGACAGCAAATTAAGACGGGAGGATGAGAGACAGGAAATTAAGGCGGGAGGATGACAACGGTCGGTCTGTTTTCATTGCATCGTGTTGGTGAAAGATGTTTGTGTGTGTGTGTGTGTTGTGAACGTATCAGGTCCATCAGGCTTTGCAGCAGGGCTTGGTGAAGTTAAGCTGGAGGCCTCGCTGCGAATGTAAGTAGTCACAACAGGAGGCCCTTATGGGTCCCGGCCAGTCAGCCTTTCATTTGTAATTATTCACACTCTCCTTTCTTCCTTGCGCTCATATAGTCAAGGTCACTTTAATGGGATTGAGCTCCATCGCACTGAGAGGTTTAAGGGCCATAACAAAGCCGATTAACAGCGGATGATTGACTGGACGCATCCAACAGTACGGAGGAAGAAAAACTCAAGATACTTTTGTCGCAACAAATCTTTCACCTGTGCGATTCCGACAGAAGGCTTCTGATTACTTTTATTTAGTATTGACAAAGATGGGTGCAAACATCTAAATCGCCCCGCTATTTTACTAATTGTGTGTCCCACCAAGCACCGGCTTCTTGTCTTGTAGCCTGGCCTATCACACACTATATACTATAATAAGCTGTACTATGTGAAAAATAAGAGAAATTTCCAAACTTGGGAGAGATCCCCTCGTCAACACATCCAATGGCCAGTTAAAAGCCGCCAGGTCCGGCCAGGGGCAGCGAGCCAGCCAACCTGCAGCAAAAGAAGCAAACCAGAGCCAACACGGCCAGCAGCAGGATACCAGACAGGCCGGTGATCAGGATCACATTAAATCCCACGTCGACCATGGTGTCACCGAGCACTTGGCTGCTCCGGTGTGTCCAGCTGCTGTCAAATCAGGTGAAATTCCCCCCCCCCCCCCCTCCCCCCAAAATAAGTTAATTGGCCGAGCTCCTTCCCGAGCTGCCGTCGAAGACCCGAGGCAACTTGGATGTGTGACTTCAGCAGGCAGCGAGGATTAGGCTGCTAGTTACGCTCAAGTGTGGAGGGCTGAGAGACGCGAGAGGCTGGCCTTCAAAAATATTCTGTCAAAAGTCCACATTCATCGGGCTGCGCCTGCTGACAGGCCAGATGGTGTCATCTTCTTCGTCTCTTTGTTGCCAGTTTCTTTTTAAAAAAATAGGCAACTTGGTTTGCTTCTCACACCGGGCTGCCTCATCCAACCTCTTGTATGCACACAGAATAACTAACTCAGGGATGATGTTTGACTGTGACTATTTAAACAAATAAAAACATTATTATTTTTTTTTTTTTGTATCACTTTCCCAGAAACTTCCTGCGTTGTGTCAGTTTAAAGTATTGCCTCACACACTTGTTTGTGCCTCCCAAAATGTAACCTATGTTACATTCTGTCATTAAAAAAAAAGAACAAAATGAGATAAATAGGAACAAGTAGGACAGACAGGGGCGAGGAAACAGCGGTATGTGCAGGGAAACCCATGACTCTATAGCAAACACTTCTATAATCTCCCAATATCTAAAGGACTTTCATGTTGCTATAAAAAAAATGACTCCATGAAATCCTTTAGGCTCTGACTTGAATGAATAAATGAAAACATGAATTGAAACTGTGCTAAAGCCCATCAAGGACCGCATCCTAGTGGAGAAAAAAAAAACTGGGTATAAAAACCGAGCTGGTCTCGGTGAAACGGAACCAAAAACAACCTCTTTTCAAACCCAGACCGGATTACTTAACATTGCATCGGAACGAGGATAAACTGGCAGCATTATTCAGAGCAGATGCTGAGAAGAAAGATGCAAAATCAGAGTGTAACAACCTGTAACCGGGATTGCAGCTGACGCTCCGACAGCGCGTTTCTCCCAAAGCAACATGTTATCTGTGTAAAACCGACGCAACAAAAAGAAATGAATTAAAAAAAATAAAGTTGTATTGGTGTTTTACTTACTGCAAGTGGCGTTTTTTTTTTTCCCCCGGGACAGAAACCTACATCCAAAATGTGCATGCAGTTCATTCGGTCTTTCCCCTTGAAATGTGCGTCGTCGCCGCTCTCAGTCCTTTTTATAAGGCCACAGTTGTTCGGCTCCGGCTCTGGGGGTCTGAGAATAGCGGTCTGTATCCCACGAGGGAGAAAAAAGAAAAAAGAAAAAAAAAACCCATAGGAATAACGATGCCATGCTGCTGCTGCTGCGGGAGGAGATGGACCGAGAGCTCCGCCTGTCTGACGAGCGATGCGTTGCTTCCAGGACGGAGCACCGTCACTATACTGCCACTGACGGAGGAAATATCACAATTTAACAATACTCCATCAGAAGTAAACGTACTGCATTAAAAACTGAAGTTAAAGTAGGAAGGTGTAGCCTATCTACAGCTTTGGTAGGTGGTGCTTATATATGTATACATATATATACATATATACACATGTGTATATACACACATATATATATATATGTGTGTATATACATATGTATATGTGTATATATATATACTTATGTATATATTTATGTATACACTTATGTATATGTGTATATATGTGTGTATATACATATGTATATGTGTATATATATATACTTATGTATATATTTATGTATATGTGTATATATGTATATGTATACGTATATGTATATGTATATATAATATAATATATGTGTAATAATAATAATAATATACATGTATAGGTATATATACCTATACATATATATATATATATATGTATATCTGTATATATATATATATATATATATATATATATATGTGTGTGTATATATATGTATGTATAGGTATATATATGTATATACTTATGTATATGTGTTTATATATGTATATATATATATGCATGTGTATTTATGCATGTATATACTTATGTAATGTGTTTTATATATATATATATATATACATATATATATATATATACATATATATATATATATATATATACATATATGTATATATATATATATGTTCAATGTGCTTGTATTGGTAGTAGTAGTTAATAGTTTTGCACCACTTCTAACTAACTAAGCAACGACAACAAACAGACATAATTGGATTGATAGCCTCCAAATATATAAACAGTGGTCGTTTGTTTTAGTAGACCTAATATAGTTGCTGGTAACAATTATAATCATTTGTATTCATTAAATCCTATTAAACAGCCATAGGCTTTAAATTATTAATTATTATGAATTAATTATAGGTTCCTTGCAGTTTCCTGTGGCCTCCTGTGGATGTCACTGTGGCAGCTCAACAGGCTTATATATGAGAAACAATCCTAATATGTGATAAAACATCTCCAACCCTACTTCCTTTATTCCTTTACTTTTTCCCCTTCTTACTAAACATATAACTCCATAACTGTCAAATTAGCAGAGAATTCTCCAACCAACCACCAAGCCAAATAGGCCTTAGCATAGCATCAGCCTGTAATGGAATATTTTACCCACAGTAGTCTCATCCTTTAAAGATCCAGCACGATTGATTTTTTTTTGAGACCCAACTCCTCCTATGTTCTGTCAGAGTATTTGAAAATCTATATTTACAGAAGGGAAGCAGATCCAGCTTCTGCTCCTTCACAAGGGTACAGCGGGGTCTACCCTGCTGAGAGGTTTGGTTTATTTTACGGTAATAAGGCTGTTAATTGCTGATTGCATTGTGAGGTGCTGTAAAAGTACAGGACATAAACCCGATGAAGGGTGAAAGTTAATGTCTACATTAACGGTTTATAGACATTTATTAGCAGGATAAAGCTGTGGAGATGGATGACCCATGCCCCTTTCAAGGGGGCCCTCAACACAAATATACAGAAAATACAGCACATGAAGTAAAACAGCACAAGTACACTCACACACACATACACAGACAAAATCTCTCCAAGGCCAATCCACTCCCACACAGACTCCACTAAAAGCCAAAACACACAGGCTTGTTTAATCCATATTAAAGAAAAATAACATTTGTGGTTGCACAGTAATAACTGTTATGCATTTTGTGCATATTTGTTTCAGAAAAAACAATGTAAACAAATGTAAAGTAAATAGTATGTTGTTTTTTTTACATTTATTTAATACATTTTTAAAAAACATCAGATTTGAGTCCATCATTTTTCTTTCAGCCAACTTAAAGTGTTAATGTTAGGACAGGTATTTTAATTGTATTAAATAAAAATTTCACAATAAGGTTACTACAAAAATGACCTTTCTTGAAACTATACTATTAGGTTGTAAAGGCGTAGTATTTTACTTTTTGGTTGGAGTTGGATCAACTGGGAACTTTAAGTTGACTTTCCTTCATTTTAAGTTGGTGCTATGCAAACTATTGATTTTAAAACGGTCAAATTAGTACACACATCTGACTTAAAGCAATTGTGTTAATATAACTTGTTAACTTAATTTGAAAAAAATTTATTAATTTGTGTGTTACCAATCGAAGTAATTCAATTAAGTTAGTCCAACTATTCTTTTTCTTCAGTGTACAGTAAATGTACACGTACCCATACAAAGCTAGACTACATCCACTCATTTACATACACCTACACATTTTATTCAATGAATGCACGTAGACAGGATGTAAGATTTTTAATATAGGCTACAAAGTACCAGTACCCCATTGGTAAATAAACAATACTCCGATAAACTCCCTTTTGACACACTTTGACAGGCAGCAAGAAGGCCAGTTAATTTATTGATTAATATTAATATTATTATTTCATTTATTCAGTGTTGTCTCAGAGGGAGCTGCCACCAGTTGGACTGGGGTTTAATGTGATGTATAGGTTTTCTGTATGTATATATATATATATATATATATATATATATATATATATATATATATATATATATATATATACTGTATATCAGATGGGAAATCAAAATGGATCAACAAATATGCCTAAAGTTCCTAAAAAAATTGTTTTTGTTTTTTTCATATTTGATGGCTTTTTCACACTTCAAACACGGGATATCCTGGATTCGTCATCTGCAGTGTGGCTTTTCTATTTAATTTAATTTTTGTTTCTTTCTTTCAGAAACGTCTGACGCGAGCACGAGGTGATTTCCGGGTTGGCGGACAAAGTTCCAGAGAAGTGTGGGAGAGGGGCGGAGAGGAGGAGGCGGAGGAGGAGGGAGGGGAGTGAACTATCTTGACAGTGAATCTCATCTCTTTGGTTGTTGCAGTGGAGGCTCGTTCCTCGCGGTCCCCCGGTCAGAAGGCACACCGGAGTCACGGAGAGAGGCGGCGCACCATCTGACAGCACGGTAAGAACGCGTCCTCTGCTCGGATAAAACCGTTGTCTCCCGGTAAAACGTTTAATTAGGTTGAAATCATCATCTTCTTTTTTTTTCTTTTTTTTTTTTGCGTGCACGACACAACATCACGTGTACGATTCTTGATTAGTGCAGACTAGTTTGCGGTTGTTGACTAAATGTTTCGCTCACGAATCGTCCCGTTGAACTAATGTTGCGCGTGTGTGTGTGTGTGTGTGTGTGTGTGTGTGTGTGTGTGTGTGTGTGTGTGTGTGTGTGTGTGTGTGTGTGTGTGTGTGTGTGTGTGTGTGCGTGTGCGTGTGTGCGTGTGTGTGTGTGAGAGAGAAACACACACAATTACAAAGTGCGTTACATCTGCTCGCTTGGAGTTCAGTGACCTTACTGCGTTATATATTTAATCTCTTATTTAAAATATGTGCAATTATCCAAAAAGGGGACTAAACGTTTTGCTGCAACATTAAGTTGTTATTTCAAAGAAGTGTTTTTGTTGCACTTTGAGTCTGTTTTTCTAACTTTTTTTTTTTTTGCATCTTCGTTTCACAAACACCCACAAGGTTTCAGTGACTCACATCAAAATGACCCTTTGACTACATAACAAGCTAACGTTTCAATATTATCCTGTCACAGTTTAGCCTCCATGCAACCAAAACCACATCTTAGACGCCAAAATGAGTGTTGTATCCACAATACAGACCGTTTCTTGATTTTAGTGGTATCACAAATAACATTTACTTCCACTGTCTAAATGTTTACTTGGGTTTTATTATGAGCTCATTTAACATCTGGGGTCTTGGGAGAGGAGATTGTAAGCAACGACATGAAAGGTCATAAATCAACAAAGGGAAAAAAAAAAAATCTTTTATGCAAACACCAGCTCTGCACATGAAACCGACTCAGAAAAACAACGGCAGACGCAACAGTTTCAGGGTTTTGTGGAAATAATGCTTGGCAACAAAAGCCAACTCCAAAGCACACAATGAAGGATCATCTTGTTAATCAGTCCAAAGACGGAGCAGGCAAGGAAGCATAATTAATGTTGTTTCCTTTTTTTTCTCTTTTTTTTTTTTTTTAAACCGTAGAAGTGTTTCCCAGAAAGAGGGGTTTAACGCAATCAAAGGAGAAAACAGCTTTTTGGTTTCGAAGCCGCGATGCTGTGTCGAGTCATTGGCCAAATATGGATTGCGTCACTTAAAAAGTCAGCTGGGCCAAACATGAAGAAGTCTCTTGTTATCACAGGCAGACATTTTGTGTCCTCCTACTCTGTGTCATTCGAGGTCCTGCTCTGCGTTGCATGTAAAAATGCCACAATGTGGTGCTACAAATTCACACTTTAAGTACGAAGGCATGGAACACACGAGAGAGAGACACACACACACACACACACACACACACACACACACACACACACACACACACACACACACACCGGGATCACCAATCGATCCATCTGAAGCCCGAGCGATTGAGTGGCGTAATAACGTCACATGGCCCCGGTTGCGCTGCGTACTCGGGCAGCCTGGGTTCACCCTGCAGTTATTCATTACCTAGGTGTGATCGTGAGTGTTCTGCTGGGCGCCATAACAACAGCAGGAACAGGTAATCTCTTGTTATCTGTGCCGGGGCGGCTGGAAATCTCAAATGTGCCACTCCTTTTTTTAAAAACCCTGAAATAAAGTCCAAAGTAAGAGCTCTTGAATTACATTTTAGGGGACATAAACACCCCCAGTTCTCCATTATATATTAATATATATGGAATGTAAATGGAGAGTATCAATGTATGTTTTCCTTTGCATTTATAGTGAGGGGCTTGCAGGTCTTGTGCACGGCTGTGATGCCGAGACCTGACTGGGTGATATTTGATCATCGCACATACGTCAGAATACCTGAAACGTGCAGAGAAGAATCCCTTAAGAGTCCTGTCCGCCAGGAATCTGAAGAATGTCAGCGCTGCAGCCTGCATGTTAATAAGCACGTGAGAGTAAATGCACGCTCTTTGTTATTATTAGTTTTAGTTTTTGGTGGTTGTTCAAAGCAACGGTGCATGTGCATGTGCATGTGCACGTGCACGACTAAAAATACACCCAAAAGTGTTGGGATTGTGGTAAACGTTCCCTCGGCTTAGTGTAACAATCCTGCTAAAGAGCGGGGGGCGGGAAAGCTGATTTGTCAACGCTTTATTATCGGGGTGTTTTCCTTTCGAAGGAAAAGTCCCTGTGCTGCGAAAAGAAAGACATTTCCCAGTGCCGCCCTGGCGTCAGAGGTCAGGAGCTGAAAGCCCGAGACAACGTTTGTCTTATCTGTGGCCTTCAGGCAGAAACACGAAGGGGGAGGGGGAGGGAGGGAGGGAGATAGGCAGGGGGCGGGGGCGGGGGGGGGCGAACACACAAAATATATAAAGAGTGTTGGAGCTGAAGCGGCTGTATTTATTTCCGAATGTCTTCGCGTTGAGTGACCGTCCCCCGTTCTGCGTGTTTGTTTGCTGCATTTGATACGCGATCATGCGTTCAGAAGAACATGCTGTACATTGCTCGGGGTCGTGACCCGGCGTGCGGGTCGAGGGGAGGGCGTGGCGGCCTGCAGTAAACAACCCCGTGCAAAATAATCTAGTTTTCAAACGCGCCACCAGTTTAAACTGCAGGGGGGAGAATGTTTGTTTGAGAACTGCGCTCGCTTGCTTGATCTTGTTTTGTAGTGAGAAGTGTGGTCTTTGTTTACGTGTTGGCACCGTGGTATTTCTGGAATGTTTTTTTCTCAAGAAAAAAAAAAAAAAAAAACCCCTCTGTGTTCTTCACAAGAAAAAGAAAGAAAAAAAAAGAGAGCGTGAACTGATTGGCTTTGAGCCTGAAGGGGAAGTTTGCAATTGTCGTCATCTCTTATGTGGCAGAGAGACTTACAAGAACTCTGAGCAGAAGTTGTATTTCAAGAGAATCATGACTCCAATCACAGAGGTCACCTGACTTCTCTCACAGCGTATGAAGGCTCAGATTTTCTCCGATTTCTTATCGGCGCGGAGTCCTTTTTTAACTGCCGTTCCTCCTACAAATATCACCTGCAGTCTCCTCCCTCTTGCTCACGTCCCGCCAGCTTCACGTCTTTACCCCCCCCCCCCACCCACCCCCCACCTCCCGGTTCTCATTTTTCCCTCCAGAACCAAACCGTCACACACTGGACGCCGCAGTACGTTGCAGCACTCAATCCTCAAACACATACATGCTCCAGTTATTCCTGGAGGAATGCCCCTCACCCCCCCCCATATCCTCCTGCACCACAAATAATCGTCTGGTTTTTCTTCGCGGGATCAGTGACGAATTACTGACGCATGATTGTGGTTTACAGCCTCGCTCAAAAGGCCGCGGCCTCGCGCCGCTTCCAAGAACCGCGGCGATGGCGACACCTCGTTCCGTCGGCCTGTGTTTGGGTAGACATCTGGCCTCGTCCAAAGACTATTATTACGAGTCTTTCATCGTTTTGTAATTTCAAAATGGCTCAGCAGATGAGAGTGCTCAGTAGTTTTGACACATTACGGTTATTCGACACAGTTATTGCGGCAAGTTACATGTCTTTTTTTTTTTTTTTTTTTTTTTTTTACATTTTAATACGTATTTTGTGGTTTCACGATAATGTGAGAAAGGGAAATCATGACTCGGGACAAAACTTGTGGCTGATATTAGTCACCAGATGTCATTAAAAGGAAAGGGAAGGAAGTGTTGGTCACTGGAGCCCTGCGTCGGCTCGAGGGGTCAACCTGTGTGGCAACATGTGCACGCACATCTGGACGGACCGCAATTCCAGGAAAGTGTTCAAAAACAACGATTGTGTGCTGAGGAATGTGTGTGTGTGTGTGTGTGTGCGCGCGTGTGTGTGTGTGTGTGCGCGCGTGTGTGTGTGCGACAGCAACACCGGTCTCTGCCAGCAGATACCGACGTTTGTTGCTCTGCATTGTGGGCCGCGAGGCCGACTGCATGATTCAGTCGGGGATACTTTTTGGTGTGTACTGCCTTTTTTGTGTGGTGTAATTCACAAGGCGTCTTTTGTTTACCCGTAAAGAACCACATAGGCCCATTTCTTTTCTAGGCAGGACGGGGGATCTTTAGGGGGAGATAGCAGGTCAACAGTACGTGCCACATAGAAGAGGTGTACACCATCTGACAGCTGGTAATCTGAGGATTAATTTGAGATGCGGCACCATTTCATCAATTGCGAAAGTGTGGGCTTAGAACATGATGGAAGTATATGATGTCCATTCCCATGCTCTGGTATGTCTCAATTGGCAACGTTTGGGTTGATACTATTTGTGACACAGATTCGATGCTAAATTGAACCATTTTTTCCACTTGAGAATTGATGATAATTATCACAAGTCCCTCCAAAATACCACCTAGGAAAATGACTGCTGAGATTTTATCAAAAACATTTGACATTTGGAGATTTCTGTAAGAATTGCATTCTTTTGGCGATTGGATGGAGAGTAGTTCTGTTCTTGAAACTGCTCAGAAACCACCTTATTCTCAATAAACCTATGAAATCCTCAGTTTTCCAGTCAAACCTAATTCAAGAAATTTAAAGACTTTTTCCCAAAACTACATGGGGATTAGCATGAGTGGGCACGTCTTTTAAAGGGGAGACTCCTGCGTACCAGATGGCAACCTCCGGTGCTGAAAAGTGAAGCCAATGTGGAAGTGCCTTAAATTTGCATTCATTTAAATGGCCATCAGGGGGGCGGAGACTCTGGTTGCAAGTAGAAGTCTGATTATAGAGAAGTCTACGAGAAAATAACTACTTATCACTTGATTTATTACCTCAGTATAGATTTTAAACATGAGTTTCATCGTCTAATTCAGGTCTTTTTGGGGGTAATTTATCGTCCCATTTAGAGTAAACTAGACCATAAAGCAGGGTATGCTTTAGGGCGGGGTTACCTTGTGATTGACAGGTCGCTAACACAGAGTTGTCCGGTCTGGAAGTAGTCCTTGTTTTTCGTCTTAGAAGTTTATTTTTTACTTCGTGAAGGTTAATTTCGTCTCATTCAGTGTTCCGGTTGCAAAAAGCCAAGCCGGCCACAGCCAAACTCAAGGCTTCAAAACAGCATCTCACAATCCAGCGGGTGACTTCACTGTGACTACGTCCACTTCTTAAATACAGTCTCTGGCAGGTACCCCGATATCTTGAGGTGAGAGGTCGAGGGACCCCTGTGAGTTGACCTATAGCCAATACGAGTTTTTCCCCTCGCCAAACTTTGTCGCCTCATTCAGCCCCTTGTCTCTGCTCGAGGTCGTCTTGTTTCACATAACACCAATTTCTTTACCCCGGCTTTAAAAAGGAGCCAGCTACAGCCTCTTAAAGACAGCAACGTTGCCGGGTCTCAGGGGGTTAAATGGAACGGCTGTAATTCAGTGTGTGTTTGTGTGTAGAGAGATAGAGAGAGACACACACACACACATCAATATCCCCATTAGGCTCTTTTCTGCTTCCAGCTATAGGCCATTCGAAGCCATTTATGTAATTGAAAGTGTCCTCCAAAACAATTGGTGGCCTCTTACTTCTCCCCCTCCTCCCCCATCCCGTCTGTCTGCATCTCTCATCACTTTAGTCCTCCATCTTTTGTCCCAACAGTCCTTTTTATAAGCAGATAATGTGACTTGGCTGGCCGGGTTTAATAGAGTAAAAAAAAAAAAAAAAAGAAACACACCAACACATCGAGGGTGTGCAGGATTTTCATAGTTAACGGGAATCTGTTTTTTTTGCCTGGAATTCCGTGGAATGCTTGTGGTGGGAACATGACTTTTCCACCTGTGACATGTTTACGTGAAACAAGCGGGAAACAAAATAAAGCGGAGATCTGCCTCTGGATTGCCTCCTGGATGTGTTTAGGAGAAAGTCCAATCTGTCTTCATGGAGTAAACATTTACATTCAGTCACTGGTCTGCCTCGCGCTCAGCGGACGTTAACATGGGAAGTTGCAAGCCAGAGCTTGACACGTCCAAAAAGAGAGTGAGAGACTGAGATGGGACTGATAGGAAACAGGAAACAGTAAGGCGTTACTTCTACAGTGTGTCACACTGTGTATCACAATCCGTCTGCAAAGAGCAGTCTCTGTCTGGTTAATCATTTCCCTTTTTACAGTTCTGAAAACCAGATGTAGATGTGTTTCGGTAGCGTCTTTTGTTTCCACTAAAGGACCAGAATATAGATCTAGTTTACCTTCACAAACACTAGTGATGTGACCAAACCAGCGTCGGAAAACATTGACAAGTTGATTTTGAAGTTGTTGTCTGTTAGTCCTTGTATTAAAAGATCTGTCAGTTTTCTGAGCGATGGCAGTTTCCAAACTTTAGTTTTTTTAAGAATAACCATGGGAAAATAGTGTATGTATGTATGTATGTATGTATGTATGTATGTGTGTGTGTGTGTGTGTGTATATATATATATATATATATATATATATATATATATATATACATAATACACGTACGTATGTGTGTGTATCTCTCTCTCTCTCTCTCTCTCTCTCTCTCTCTCTCTCTCTCTCTCTCTCTCTCTCTCTCTCTCTCTCTCTCTCTCTCTCTCTCTCATATATATATATATTAAAAACATGCTTTACAGATTCATGTTATTTGTTGAAGTTCTTCATCTTAATTGGATTTACTCCTGTGTGGAGATCATATTTATTAGACAATGTGTACCTTGAACCTGTAACTTATAATACACGTTTTAAATACCTTTGGATACACTTTGTATTTAATGAGTAAACTCTTTTAATAGCAGTCTTTGTATTTTGTGTCGGTGGCCGTGTGGGTGAGGGGTTAAACTGCCTATCAGGTAACGGTTGCCACGGGCAGCGACTACAAACATGTCGTGGGAGGAGGAGGAGGAGGATGTTTTTTACAGGCTCCTCCCCCCGAGTGTAGCATGTCCTATAGAAAATGACATGGGGTGTGAACTACAAATGGGAAGCTCCCTCCCAAAAAATAAGTTAAACCACATTGGGGAATGCACTCTCCTACACACACACACACACACACACACCTACACACACAGTCACACAATCACTACCTCACACTCCGCCCTCAGTCACGTTAAGTCGCTCAAGTCGGCGCTCCTTCCTGTTTTCCACTAGTTCCGTCGTCTCTCTCGTGCCGTGTTTGCATAGACTGGGCTGAGCAGGAAGTCCATGGGAAAAAAGAAAAAAAAGTTTGCCCAGGAAGAGCCACAACACTGTTTAAAGAGGAAGAGAGGACCCACGAGGAGATCTCACAAGTGCTTTAATGAGGACAATTTTGTGTGTGTTGTGACGTTTGACACCGGAGGGGAAGGGGAGGTGGGGGGGGTGGGTCTGTCGGACGCCATGGGGGATGTGAGAGGTGTCGTTGGGGTTGAGCGGAGAAGAAAAGTGCTTTTGGAAGGAGAGGACTGACACACTCTTTCTCGAGTCCAAACTCGGGTTGTTTGAGTGGAAGCGCTCCAACCAGATAAGCTCCCGATGGGTTTTAGAGGGGAAACCTGACCCCGAAGCCTCAGACGCTGCTGACGAAGAGACACAAACTGTCTCTCACACACACGTCGGTGTCAGAGAGGACCGACTGGAAGGAACATGGAAGCATTGAGAGAGTCTTTTCTGCATTTGACTTTTCAGATGTCAACGTATAAGAGAGCCACGCTGGACGAGGAGGACCTGGTGGACTCCACCAGTGACGACGTCTACCCATCATCACCCATGCAGGTAAACATGCAAGACATCCTGTTTGAAGAACGGGTTACTGTCAGTACTGTATTATTATTATTATTATTATTATTATTATTATTATTACACAGAAGCAATGTGCAGGCCTTTTAGGGTTCCACACCGAATGGGAAATAACACCGCTGTCATGCTAAAATCATACCTTTTATCTTAAATGTAAACTTAGGGGGGGAAAAAAATGCTTTTTTTTTTTTGGAGGTTAACATCATTCATTTTCTGGGTTCTGTTGACAAGTTTTAACCGGATCACAGGATCACACTTCCAGCTCAGCTCACGAGGAACCGGTTCAGGTACGGGTGTGAAAATCCTTTTTCGCAGGATCAGCTCAACATTGGTCCGAACATCAGACTCCACTTAATCTTAACGTCCGCCCATAACTAGGATAACTTGTGGGACGGGATCTGTCAACTGGCGCCTGTGATATAACATTAACTCGTTCATCTTTTTTTCTCGTTGAAACAATGTTGATAAAATGTTACGGAGGCCGACCTGTGAGACAGATGCTTTGTGGATGTTTCATATTTGCTTCGCTGCTAATACAGAACATGCAGTGAGTATATCATGCTAGCTGGGAGAGCAGGTGGATGGAAAAAACAATATTGAACCATTGATGTTACTGACTTTTGTGCATTTGATTTACATGATTTCTTTTTCGTTATTCGTCTGGTTTTTGTCCAGTTTTTTTTTTTAATCAGAGAAATGACAGGTCCAACTTTGGTTTCAGCAGATCTGTATCTAATTTAGTCGCCACAATACACAATTTACAAACTTTGAACGGAGGCCAACACGTGTAGCTGTAAGACCTCAATAATCGTTTAAGATTTATTTATTCAGGAATTCCCCTTGAGATCACAATCTCTTTTATGTAAGTGACCTGCAAATAGATTACATCACACACCCACAAGCACACTAATTAAATCCTTTTGTTATGTTCTCGACGATGTAGTCTGAGGTATCGGCTGGAAGATTTTCCAAATGCGGATAAAGAGCATTTTGGCCTGAATCCTCAAGTTTAAACAGCGGACATCAACACACACAATCCTGCTGAGATTATTTTTTTCTTACACAAATCACATGTGCAGCCAATTTATTTGTTCATGTTGAAGTCACTTAACTGCTGATTTGATGAATAGTTTCACACCTTTTTCTGTTCGTGCATCTGTAATTTATGTTTTGCAGAAGTAGGACTACGCAAAAAATGGTTTTGCTCTGGGAACTTTATAAGGCTTCAAGTGCTCTTTTATAGACGGTTGGATCCCCTTTCTCTTCCACCTCTGCAGCTGAGATCCTTCAGTACAGTCATTCCTCGCATACTTTGTTTGACCAAAAGTTTACCTGAAGAGCTCAAACAGTGCTTGAATTTAAGCCTTTGCCATAATCCTGCCATCATCATTTTGCTGTGGTTTTCGGGGTAATGAAATGTGGTTTTCGATGGGCTCCAGATGGAAAGTGCACTGGCTTGGCTGTGGGATTTTCTCACTTACACTCGGAAACTCAGTTAAGGTTCAAACCAACCCAACACGCTGAGCTCCAGGGATTAAGAACCCACCGTGGGTTTGGCATCTGATTCGGCCACATTAAGTCTGACTGTTGTGAACTCTCATCTAAGCTAATAGCGGTAAATCGGATCCTTATATATACACTTCAGGGATAATTGACTTCCACAGGATGTATGTGAGGTCCAAGATCTGGCATTTATTTACAGAGGGGATACTCAAAGGCCGGCCAGAGAGCTAAATGCACCCTGTGGAAGATTTGCAAGTGGCCCTTTGGAATCATTCCTGTAGGAAATAAACTTCCTTGGCAGACTCAACTAAAGCAACAAGCAGTCGGAAACGTCCAGGAGCAGGCTGTGCTGGTTAAAGATCCACTGCCCCAATCATTGATTTAAATCAAATGTTTAGTCACTGACCAGAGTCTGGACTTTCCTGGAACTTATTCTTCTTATTATTCTTAGTCTTTCATGTGAATTTTTCTCTCATAAGCTTTGCAGCAGATTATCCATTAACTGGACACCGTTGCCCCTGGTTGACTCGTTTGTTGGACTCGCTCATTGTTTACAGATGAACCACAAGAAGGCAGACGTGGCTCAACAGGATAACTGTGTCTTCTACCAATCTAGGGCAAAAGGGAAACCCTCTTCCTCCCTGTTAAACTAGAAGTGAGGGAACAATAGAAGAATGGCTAACCTTTTCTGTGTGGGAGGGCTGAAAGCGTCACGATAGAGACGCCATTGTGCTTTGAAACCAACCCTGTCATCAAATCCCTGAGAAGCTGTTAGTAATAGGCTATAGTTTCCACACTGCGTCCGTTCAACACAATTAAGAGTCATGTTTTAAGAGTTGTTTTGTTCTTGAAAATGGTCATGTTTGACTCAGTGAATTAAATTGTGTGTGTGTGTGTGTGTGTGTGTGTGTGTGTGTGTGTGTGTGTGTGTGTGTGTGTGTGTGTGTGTGTGTGTGTGTGTGTGTGTGTGTGTAGGTGACTCTTCTGCATGGCCGCGGTCCCACATGTTGGCCAGACCGGACCCAGAGAGAGAGGAGGCTGCTGTTTGCAGTGTGTGTCGTGTCTGTGGGCCTGTTCATATCTCTCATTGCTACTGGGGTCCTCTACAAACAGAGTGAGTTTGAAGTTCTATTTAAACTGACATGCACTGAAAAACCAACAGGGGAACTGTTTTCTTTTTTTTTTTTTATGTTTAGTCAAATCAAAACCAAAAAGAAGAAGAATTTGAAATAAAAAGGCACAAACAAACAAAAGGAGGAACGCTTAAAGGAATAGTTTGACATTTAGGGAAATGTGTCCAATTGCTTATTTTGCCGTCAGCTGGTTGAAAGCATTGATACCACTCTAATGTCTGTTTATTAAATATGAAGCTAGCTGGTTAGTTTAGTTTTGAATGAATACTTGCAACAGTTGGAAACAAATAAAATCCCCCCACCAGCTCCCATAAAGCAAAACAATTGACACATTCTATTGCATTTGTTTCTATGCGAAGACAAAGGCAAGAATTATGAATTCTGTTACCTTTTGAAAAAGAGCCAGGCTAGCTGTTCCCTCTGTTAACAGTCTTTATGCTAAGCTAAGCTAACTGGCCGCTGGCTGTAGCTATACATTTGCCGTGCAGACAAGAGAGCGGTATCAATCTTGGTTTCATCTAACACGCAGCGAAAAAGCGCATTTACCAAAATGTCAAACTATTCCTGAAATGGCAGCTACCTTTTAGTTTATAATGATAAAAAAATGAGGTTGTGTCTATAAAAAAACAAAAGTCAGTCCACATTCATTCACAAGGTGCTCAGGATTTTTCTCATGTATCTTCCCAGCTTAAAAACTACAGGAGCGGTGCTATTTAATAAAGTACATGTGGTTCATATTTTTTCATAAACCAAAGCCACACCTCCAGCTAAGCTACCTAAAAACAACTTTAAATCTCTCCCCTGAGCTTGTTCATCATGGAAAAAGGGCTTGTGGATTTACCATCACATCCAGGCGGCATCTCATCTGTGCTGGTTTCCTCACATTTGCCATGGGAAGCCCACTACCACTTCCTCCCATTCAGAGCCGCATGTCAGGTCACACTTTGAAATAATAAAAGGAACAGGGATGAATTCTCCTTGGGGTGCTAACCTCATCGCCGCTCGTAACGTTTGTCTCCGTCTCCGTTTGTCTCCGTCTCCGTTTCATACCTTACATGGGCAGACGGGGAAAGTCTTTACAGTAAGTCCAGGATTTAAGGGGGCGAGTTGTTCCCCTGGAGTTGCATTTGCACTTCTCTAAACACTTTGTTTAGTTCTTAGTTCTGTAAACAGGCCACGCAACACACAAAAGGAGCCACGTCATTGATCTACGGGCCAGTTAAATACGCTTCGAAAGCAAAGCGACTGACTTAAAGTTTCATTTTAAAGAGCTTAGATTAATTCACCCAAGACCCTGAACCTTCATCTATCTAGTCTGCTTATTAGTCAGACAATTACATAATCAGTTGGCAGTAGATCACGTGTGACGCTGCCCCCTACAAAGACGAGATCATCAAGCCTTATTTCTGAAGGATCTTTCACAAGGACAGATATTTCCTTCGGGCTGTTTGTCTTGGCTGTTACTTCTTATAAAGTAATAGTTTCCAGATGGTCTGAAACTCGCATGCATACATGTATTTGGATGTCCTACCATGACATCTTTTCGGATTAGCACAGTGTTCCTGAAAAACGAGGGTTTTAAAGGTGAACTGTCTGAGTTAAGAGAAAAAAAGTGAACTCTTCAAATTCTTTAGGAATATGTAAGCAAATGTTGATTTTATATTAACTCCTGACCTCCTGCGATAAAGTGTATATAAGAAAAAAGAAAAATAATAAGAAAAAAAAAAAGGAAATAAAAATGAATTAATACCAGGTCTCTTCTCCTGCAGCTCACCCGGGCCTGTGCCTAACCGAGCCGTGCATTACTGTGGCCAGTGCGGTCATGGGAGCCCTGGACCGATCTGTCGACCCCTGCCATGACTTCTACAACTTTGCCTGTGGGGGCTGGGTGAAGAACAACCCCCTCCCCGAGGGAAAGTCCCGCTGGGGACCTTTCAGCAACCTGTGGGAGCACAACATGCTTGTGATGAAGCATTTATTAGGTAGGAGTCCTCGTTTGGGTCGGTGTCCTCAGCTGCCTTCACCCCGAGGCAAAGACGTTCATATTTCTTTCTCCGGGTCTCTCAACCTTTATGTCTTTTTTTTTTCTTTTTTTTTTTTGTGGGGCAGAAAACACAACGATGAAAGATCTGAGTAAGGCCGAGGAAAAGGCCCAGCGATACTATCAGGCCTGCATGAACGAGGTCAAGATTGAAGAGTTAGGTGCTCAGCCACTCCAGGAGCTCATCAGCCAGGTATGCCGACTTCCCAAATCACTTCAAATCCCACATTTCTATTAAAAGAAACCGTTCCAGTCTCTCGAGTATCTGCCTAAACGCCGCCTGTTTCAGATCGGAGGATGGGCCCTGACGGGACCCTGGCACAAGGACAACTTCCAGGCAGTGTTGCGTATGGTGTCTGCCAGCTATCGCACCTCGCCTTTCTTCGCCGTGTTTGTCAGCACCGACTCCAAAAATTCCAACAGTAACATCATCCAGGTGAGCGGATCGGGCCATGTTGTAGACACCTGCATGTATTTATCTGAAAATCATATATTTACACGCTTCTTCACCTGTTTGAATTCTTACGGCGAATTCCCTCCGACACACATTGGCAGGCTTCCCTCAGGGGACAATGCACTCCTCATCTCGGTGGTCTTGGTTTCTGATGTGATCTTTAGCAAGCTTCTGCTTTGAGCCAGCAAGCTGGCAACGCAGGAAAGAAAACAAAAGGTTGTTTGTGAGGGTTGAAACGGAAGCTGAAGTCATTTTTATGTTTCTTTTGACTCTAGGTGGATCAGACCAGCTTGGGGCTACCTTCACGGGATTACTACCTCAACAAAACCGCAAATGAAAAGGTACTGCGGGGCGAATTGTTGCTTTCACAGTGGTTAAACGCAGAATCCAGAGAAATATTTCAGCTTCAGGGGATAACAAACTGCATAGTCGCTTGTTATTGGTTTAGGATTACTTTCTTAGTTGAATTTTAACACGCATGCTCACAACTTGTCTCCCCAACTAACCCTCACCCACTGGGACTCTGCAGTATCTGACGGCATACCTCAACTTCCTGATGGAGATGGGGGTTCTCCTGGGTGGCTCCGAGGAGACGTCTCGGACTCTGATGCAGGAGATTGTGGACTTTGAAACCACCCTGGCCAACATCACAGTCCCTCAGGACGAGAGGAGAGACGAGGAGCTCATCTACCATAAGATGGAGGCCAAGGATCTGACGGTAGGAGCACTTATACAACACATGGGACGATACTTTTAGTCAAGACTGCTCCGGCCATGTACCAAAGGAAGTGAAAAGCTATATTGTGTGAAAATGCAAATGGGACCGTAAAGGAAGTGTGTGTGTGTGTGTGTCTGTGTGTGTGTCTGTGTCTTTGCAGACTCTGGTTCCTGCAGTGGACTGGATGCCTTATCTCACCGAAGTGTTTGCTCCCGTGCCGCTCAACGAGTCAGAGCCGGTGGTTGTTTATGCCAAAGAATACCTGCAGCAAGTTTCTGACCTCATAACTAATACAAATAAAAGGTCAGATACTTTTTTAAGCCTTGGTGGTCGGTATGTTCACGCTACGAGCAACAAAGCGGCCAAAACGTGGTCGGCTACTTTGTTACTGAGTCACTGTTGAAGTGTTGTTGTGCTTAGTTATGTCCTTAAATAGCAATGGAAACTTTTGGGGTATTTCTTTTCTTCGATTAGAGCATAACAGTTTCAAACAAAAACCTATGATTGGTTGAGACCAGCTCAACTTTGATCTATAGCGTGTTGCACAGCGTCAAGTGTCGAGCCAAAGATGCTCTATGACAAAGATGACTCATTACAAGCCAAGGGTCTGAAATGGTAAACACTTCCTGTCTCCTAACAAGAAACCCTTTATGGGTTCCTAGTCTCCTTAGTGGGCGTGGTCATAGTGCGTGCATCTCCAGCCGCCCACCTTGTTTGAAAGTGTTGTGAACGTTGTGTGGATAGATAAAAGCAGATTGTTTTTTATCTGCCTACTGTATTTATGTTTTCTTTGGCTAACATTAGATATTTACACAGCTAACAGCCATATTTAGCATTTTGAAAATTAGCTAGCGAGGGCGTTCATCATCTCACCAGTGTGTTGGTGAGACAGAGAACGGTCTCGAACAAAGTTTCATTTTCTCCTGATTTGTGTGTTCAGAAAAATGCAGAATGTTCAGACGATGTGTGGCTCGTGGAAAATAGGTCAAATATTTACTTTGGTGACTATGGAACGAAAGAATCGGTCATAATCTGTGTTCACGTTCACTTCTCCCATTGGAGTTAATAGACTCGGGACCTGCCGCTCGTCTCCTCGGTGGGCCGTCTCCTTTCTGAACCGTCTCTGGTCCGGCGTTAGTTTGTAGCTTCATGTCTTCATGCCTCCACTGAAAAAGACTTGCAGCCTGTTGCTGTGTCGCTCGTAGTGTGAACACAGCATAATATAGTACAGGTTGTGTGGTACTGTGTCTGTTTGTGTGTTTACTCTGTGAATACAATACACACTTGCATAAACCCCCCTACTGAAAGGCACACTTGTAAAAACTCAAGAGGGCAACAATACAGTGCATTTGATATTTCCTTTTTTTTTTTTTTTTTTTTTTAAAGCCTACTCAACAACTACATGATAATGAAGGTGGTGAGGAAGATGGGGTCCATTTTGGACCAAAGGTTTCAGGACGCAGAGCAGCGCTTCCTTGAGGTCATGTACGGAACAAAGAAGGTGAGTGATGACATTTGGGACTTTTTTTTTTTTACGGTCGCCATAATCCAGCATGACATGGATAGATTTAAACACAGAGGTGGGATTAAGCAGGAAAAAAAACAACTACTGTGGCATTCTCATCCAGATAATGTATTTTTGGCACGTTTGTGAACTGGATACAAGTATCCATGTTGCCGTTTTATCAAATCTTTTTTGGGGCTTTTTAGTCGACCAATATAAACAGAGGAAATGGCCCAAAGCTTGTTTTCACTTGACCTCTTGTTCTTGTGTGTGACACTCACAGAGGATCTGTTTTTTTTGTTTTTTTTTTACTGAATGCAAATACATGGAAAATGGCAACAACAGAGGAGCTGAATTTTCCATTTCATTATGACAAGCCTGAAAGAACTGTACATTTTTAAAAGAGAAATCTGCTCAGCGCAGCTACATTTCTGCTGGACCAACGTTGATTCCTTGGCCTTAATGTGTAACTGTGGTAGACCTGTGCTGCTAGATGCCCCGACACTACAGCTGCACGAGAAAATATGCAGTCAAAGATCCTCCGACTTCAACACGTATCCTGTCTAAGTGTACATTAAATTGTCGAGGCAGCAAGTTGTACAATCTAAGTGAGTAGCTCCAGTGACTGCGGCCCTTATCTCACCAAGATCCTGTTCCCTCGGCCTTGTTTTCGACCGGGGTCAAGCTGCAATAACAAACCCCAAACTATCTATGCGCGGCGCCTCTTTGTGCGTCTGTTTTACGTGAGAGCGCAGCCGAGTCTCTTTTTCCATCGCATTTTACAACTTAATGTTGCCCGCTCCGAACACGCCTCATTTCCTCACCGCAACATTGTTTCCTCTCTGTCTATAGATACGTGCATCCCCATTTGTCCTTGTCCTTCCTTTCACCTGATAATAACTCTTGCCATATAGGGGCTGGCATTTCTTTTCACATGCAGTCAATGAATTAGCTGGTTGAGTGTGAGAGTTGAGATGTAAAGTCATTGTTTTAAGATAGATGGAGGCACGCTTGTTAAAAATAGATAATATGTTTAAAGGCTGGACCCTGTGGCCTAAATCTTCTATCACGTTATTTTATATCTCAATAGCTGTAGATATAAATAAGTAGTCTGTATGAAATAACCACATTGTAAAGCCTATTTTGTATGCTGTGCACTTGACGCACACATACTTGGCAAATTAAATTCTGATTATTTTCTCATTTTATTAAGAACTTAATAGCAAAATGAACAAAGCAGTTTGAAGTGAAATTATAGAGGGAAAAACAGAATCCAGCAGTTCAAAACAAAAATCTGATTAAAACAATGGTTTGATTTACCTACGCTGAGTTATTCCGATAAGAAGAATTCTTAGGGGATAGGCAGTTGAACAATACATCTGAATGAATGAAGAAAGTCCTGCGCACTGCTGTTGGAAAACACGACTCACGGTTTAGTTTAACCAATGTGTGTGTATATATATATATGAGATATTTCCCATCAGATTGTCTGAGAAATCTGAGCGAGCATGTTTGTTGTTATCCATTTAGACGACGTATTTGTGCGTCACGACGTTTCCATTCCATCATGATTTGATTCCACGGAAAGACGATAAATTATCGCCCAGCCTTGTTTATTGATGTGTCCGTGTCTTGTAATCTTTGTTCTAAATAAACGAACAGAACAGAACATCAGTCAGTGAATCTGCCCTTTTACATGTTAGCATGCGGCTCTTTTCCCCGCTGAAATCTCTCCCCTCTGTTATTCATTTTCTGGTGTTTTGCCGGTCGATTTGCTTGCATTGCTTCGGTTTTGAGTGTAGACAGCATGTTGGGTGTCCTGGTTGTTGACATTTTGTCTAAACAAAAGAAAAACACCCCGCAGTCTTGAAGAGGGAACACTGTGTCTCTTGGCCCAGAAAGAGATAACGACTCAGCTTTGTCTAAAAAACACTGAGCTCAGAGGTCACAGCCGCTTTCTCTCGTTTGTGTTGAGTTTATTTGTTCGAAGAATCTTCAACAAAATACCTCCTCAGTGTTCTAATTTATTGGATTTATAAAAATGAAAAAAAAACAGTGGCGGTTATAGTTTTAAGTTGTATGTGTTGTGTATATCCCAGAAAGCCTGAAAGCTTTGCAAATATAGTTTTTGTATTTTTATCTTTAAAAAAAGTTTTTCTTAAATTTAGAAAATTCTCCTCCAGCAGGACTCCAACCAATAGAGTGCAGGTCCCCACTTCACACACAGGGAGTTCTGGGGGTCGCCTATCCCAGCATGCACTGGGCAAGAAGCAGGAAGAGGTTGGCCAAACTATCACAGGGCTTTGCAGGAGGAATCGCAGCCTATTAGTGTTTTTAGTTTTTCTGCTAAAACAACGCAGTGTACTATCTAAAGCCCTTTTCCCTCTGGACAAAAAAAAAAAAAACACTAACATCTGGCTTTTGTCACGAGTGGAAAAGTTTACAACCGGGATTCATTCCCGGGACAAATGACGCCAGTAGCTACGAGTATTTATCATCTCCAGCTCCAATCGGAGCTGGAGAAACATGACACCCATGTGGACACGCTGAAGTGATTATATGATAAGTAAAATACACGGGGATTTGGACAGTTATTATTATTTATTAACGTACAAAACATGCAATTAATATGCTCTCCTCAAAGCTACCAGACTCCAGTCAGACAACAGCAATTGTACTCGACAGAAATAAAACTAAACTAGCTTAGTTAGGCTGTCCACTGTTACAACAATCGCCACTTCTGTTTTGAGAGTTTGAAAGAGAGACTGAATAAGTTTTGAAAAAAAAAGTCAAAGTAGCCACTGTAACATTTTCACTGTCTGCTAACCCTGTATTCATTTTGTGATGTTGAAAAACTTGCATTCTCGTCTACTTCTGCTTTGGTGGTACTTTGGTGGGAAAATGTTCTCTCTGTGACTTTGCTACTGTCTCACCATCGCTACCGTTCTCTCCACCTACACACGGAGCCCACGGCTGAATGGTACAAGTCCACCCACGTTTGTCACGTTCGTTCTGGGAAAATGTAGGAAGTCGGTAACTGAAGCAGACGAAACGGGTTGCAGAAACGAAAATCACATTCCAAATAGATTGATGCTCCCTTAACATGTCTTGATGTGTTGACTTGACTTTCGCAGAGCTGCACTCCGCGCTGGAAGCTGTGCGTCAGCGACACAGACAGCGCCCTGGGCTTCGCTCTGGGAGCCATGTTTGTCAAAGCCACCTTTGCCGAGGACAGCAAGTCTATTGTACGTGTTTCAGTCGTTCCCACACACACACGCACACGCACACACACACACACACAATTAAACTGCTCCTGCTGTGCACGGTGATGGATGCCTCTGACTGTCTTTTGTGTCTTCCGTGCCTCAGGCTGAAGATATGGTTGCGGACATTAAATGGGCGTTTGAGGACAGCCTGAAGGATGTGAGCTGGATGGACACGGAGACAAAGAAAGCAGCCAAAGAAAAGGTGGGACAAAGATGTTGTGTGTGTTTTTTTTTGTTTTTTTTCCTTTTCCCAGGAAGTTTTCCCGCTGCAGCTTCAGGGGATACATTAACATCTGAATGAGTTGTGTGTTGAAGTGGCTGAGAAATACAGCACTGCCACCTGGTGTGAACATGTGTCTTTTACAGTTGATTTTAATTTTTTGTATTATTATTTGTCACAGGCAGATGCAATATACAACATGGTCGGATATCCAGAGTTCATCATGAACGGCACCCGGCTGGACAAAGTGTTCAATGATGTAGGTAAATGTGGAAGTGAATTATACGTCCTATTCGTCACGTAATGTCTCACCTAAACACTGAACTCCACTTTTTTTTTTTTTTTTTCCCCATCGCTTGTGATTCCTCTCTTTTAGTTCGAGGTGGTGTCGGAGCTTTACTTCCAGAATGTCATGCAGTACTACAACTTCTCGGCCAGAGTGACCGCGGACCAGCTGAGGAAAACTCCCAACAGAAACCAGTGAGTTGACCCGTGTCCTCCACCGCCCCCGCTTGCCAAAGGGGAGGCTGCACGCTCCGACGGGGACACATTCCCATTATGCTGACTCGGCAGAATACTGCTGCCATCCACAAATGTTCCCAGGCAACAAACTTCTCTCCGCTGAAGCGATCCTTGTCTCTAATTAGGCCGAGGGGGAGGGGACAGGCGAGGGTTCCCATGCCTTTTTCAAATTTGATCTGCAGTCAGCCCGGCAGTGCAGAGCGGGTCGGATCGATTATCTGAATTTGTTTGTTTTTTTTCCAGGTGGAGCATGACCCCTCCGACCGTGAACGCATATTACAACCCAACCAAGAATGAGATGGTTCTGCCGGCAGGAATTCTTCAGGCTCCGTTTTACAGCCGTTCCTGGCCTAAGTAGGTTCTCACGTCAGGTCTACTAAATCATGTTGGATGGGTTTTATTAGAATAGAATAGGAAACAAGTGGAACATTGTCTTTAGTTCCCAAATCCCCCAAAAAGCTGCATAGAATAAAAATTGTGTTAAAGGACCATTGAAGTATAAAATGGTATTAGTTGTAAAGAAAGAAAAATCACAACTAACCAGCATTATCCACATCTACACATGAGAGTCCAGTGGTGTGCTCTGGATATAACTTGGTAATCAATACGAAATGCCATTTTGTTGGACTCCATTTCTTCATTTATTTTCAATATTCAGTTTGATTTTGATTCTATTTGAATTGCTGAACAAATCTGAGATGTGTGCAGCTCATAATTCAGAGACAACTGGAAATAAATGGACACATTATGTTCAGTAAAACCACAAACTGCTGCTTTAACCATCTTCGTTCACGTTGTGATCGATGATTTTTACGGGTATGATTGACGTACATTTTCTAAATGCATTATCTTTTATGTTTTTCAGAGCTCTCAACTTTGGTGGAATTGGAGTCGTCATGGGACATGAACTGACTCATGCTTTTGACGACCAAGGTTGGTTAAAGTTTTCCACTTAAACCATTCACATTACAGAGGACGTCGAATAGCCTCATCCTTCTGATGCAAAATGATTGATGTGGCAGAGAATACAGTAATATTTCACCCTTCAAATCAAAGGGAGGGAGTACGACAAGGATGGAAACCTGCGTCCCTGGTGGAAGAACTCTTCAGTGGAGGCCTTCAAGAAGCAGACGCAGTGCATGGTGGAGCAGTACGGAAACTACAGCATCAACAAGGAGCCCCTGAATGGGAGGCACACCCTGGGAGAGAACATCGCCGATAACGGTGGACTCAAGGCCGCCTACAAGGTGGGACGAATGGTTTCAGTACGTGGGGGGGGGGGGTGAAATCTGAAAAACAATTCAGGCCCCCCCCTGCTGTTATGTTTCCTACGTTGTCAGATTCTGCTGTCTGCAAGGTCAGGAAACGATCGCGTAGCCCTGGCATTATTCCAGCGGATTAGTTTGTTCTTCGAGGCCGTTGCGGGTCACATCCATTCCTCTGTATTGGAAAAAGCAGCTTGTCTGGTTCGCAGCGGAGCCGGGAAATGCAACAGGTGGTTACGAGTGGCCTTGTCAGCCTCTGGTTACTTCTTCACATGCACGCATTCTTTCCATGTAATGCGAAAGGTCACAAGCTGAAGGGGGGGAAAAATACCACAGTGGGAGGACCTGAAGCGGATCTTCTATTTCCCCTCGGCCTACATCATTAAACCCTTTAAAACAGGCAACAAAAAAAAAACGGTGACTGCGTGTGTGTGTAACGTGATCATTTGTTGCTTCGAAGGCTTATGTGAACTGGATCAAAAAGAACGGCGAGGAGGCCACGCTACCTGCCCTGGGAATGACCAACCATCAGCTGTTTTTTGTAGGATTTGCCCAGGTTTGTGTTGCTCTTACTCTTTACTCGATTACTTGATCCAACTGTCTACATACTAATACTTACTTAAAGCTCCCCTGCAGATAGGTTTTTGCTGATGTGTTTTTATAGACGTGGACGCCCTCTTTGAAAATTTTTTTAAAAAAAGCAACAGTCTGGGAATTGCTAATTTCCAAAGTTTGAACTGTTTGACACAAGATGCTGCTTCACTGAAAAGTAAACTGTCAGTGTTTTTGCGCCCTGGGCTCTTTAAGTTTCCATCTTCCACTTATATAAGTTGCATACCGGACTGTGATTGGCTCCTAACTAGTTGAAAATCCTGCTCATGCAGTCATGTGTTCGGCTTCGAGGGGAGCACAGAGAAACTTTCCTCCTCCAGCAAATGAATGTGAAGAAAGAAGTGTTCTAGTGTCCTTATCTGGAAAAATTTGAAATGCATAACCTCAAAACACTTAAAAGAGCTGTAATGACGAGAAATGAATGCTGATGAATAGGAAATAATCATAATGAGTTAAGAAAACAATTCAGTCTCTTTTTAGAAATCACTTTATAATTCTTGAAGAATCAGGTTAAAAAAAACTAATCCCCCTTCCCCCATTGTGTGTCTCTTTATCCGTTGCGATCCCTGCAGGTTTGGTGCTCTGTCAGGACCCCCGAGAGCTCACACGAGGGCGTCATCACAGATCCACACAGTCCATCAAGATTTCGAGTCGTCGGCACCATCTCCAATTCACGAGAGTTCTCAAAGCACTTTGGCTGCAAAGCAGACGCTCCCATGAACCCGAAACACAAGTGTGAGCTTTGGTGATGCCTCGCTGCTATTTAATCGGCGGGGAGTGAAATGGACATTTTTGGGGAGAACACACTGACAGTCTCCCCAGACGGGGTAACGCAAGAACCACTGAAGCTCCTTCTGCCTCGCCACTGCTTTCAGGACAAAATGTGCCTGCTCTGTGTGGAGGATTGCAATCTCCAGTGCTTCTCCTCCTAGGGCAGTTGGTTTAGCAAACTGCTTGCCCCAACTTCTGAAGTTAAACGTTGCTATGAATGCGCACTGGAAACCCAGCAAATGGTTACAGAAAATGGGAGACCCACTTCCAATTCTGTGAACAGCTTGTTTGTCATAAAGTGATGACTATTTTAATTGTTCCTGTAACTCTTCACTGTGCTTGGCTATGCTCCCATTTATTTTTTATTGCCTTTTTATTTATGGTCACTTTTAACCTGATGGAAAATCGATATGGACAGTTTTTAAAAATCTGTTAATTGAGAGAGGTATGAATGTGTTTTAATACTCAAGCAGCCGTTTGTACCTGAACCATTGCAATATTTCAGAAACACTTTGCGTACCATGTGGTAAAATTGTTATGTTTTATGGTGATATTGACGTGATATTTGTGTCCCATTGCTGGCGTTTCACGTCAGTCATGGGAAGACCAGTACAAATCAGAAACAGAATGGAGGAAATAAGACATTCACAGCAATAAATTAAAGTGTAAACTATTTTTTCATCCAGAACTTGGTCATGTAGGCCAACCCACGATGTGCCATACCTGATTTTATGAGTAAGAGTTTGTCACAAATTATTTTGTATAGTAAAACCAGTCTTAAAAAAGTATTTTTTTTGTCTCTTCAATTTGTTTATTTGCTTGACCACACACACATACAGTTTCGTTGTTGCACAGATATGTGTGCTATTCTAATTAGCCAATTACAGTAAATTTAATGATACATTCCTTTGGGGACTTGCAGCTGTGAAGCAGGCAGAAGAACGATAGATGGCGCTAATGACACACAAACCTATGTTATAATCCCGCTGTTGGTGCAGATTACAGACCATGAATTATACTGAGAAAATGGTGTGATGGATTTTTGTCCGTGCAAACACCCAAATTCCTAAAAACATTGCTATATCTATATATTTTTTATATAGAGATTTATTTAAAAAAAATAAAGGATAATAATTAAAAAAACGAGACTAATATTTCTGAAACATTGTGCGCACGTGGTCCGCGCTCGGTCTCCGGATTTGATTGTCGGCACGGCTCGTGGGTTTCGCTGATGTGCCGAGCGTTTCCGTAGGTTGCCGAGCGCCGCCGAGTCATCTGTCCTGCCCGGACTGCTGGAAGCGGCCGCAACGCCATGTTGGCGAAGTCTCTCATCTCTGTGAGGAAAAAAAAAATGATAGAAACCAAACGCGCCGAGAAGAAAAGGTAGATCGCCGAGGCGTGGGAGGGATTTTGAAGATCGCGGCGATTTATTTTTATTATTTTTTTGTTTTGTTTTTGTTGAAAGAAACGGGAAAAAAAAGAACCGGAGCCTCGGAGGGTTCCGGACGGGCAAAGGGAGGCTAAACCTCCCACCGGCTCCATGAATAGCACCGCTGATCCGAGCAGCAGCGACTTTCCATGAACAAAAAAAAGAAGAAAAAAAAGACGTTTTTGTGTGTTTGCTGCCCGAGCGTCGTTATCCCGGTTTGTTAAAGGGATTTGAGGCCTGCTTCGAGAATCTGCTCTCTCTCTCGCTCTCTCTTTCCATGCATGCGAGCTAGGCGTCGCTTGCATCAGTATTTATTATTAAGGTATTGCTTTTATTTGTTGATTTTTTTGCGATGAGTTTGCCACCGAAAGTGGTCCCCAAACCCGCCGCCGCTGTCGCAGTTAGCGGACCTGGAGGTGGCCCCTCTCCGTCGAGCCAGCTGCGGGCTACCCTGACCTCCGTGTCTCTGCCGCCGGGAGCCCCGACCGCCCCGCCGCCCGGCGCCGTGCCGCCGCCTCAGTATCCTTTTTCACCCGGGTAAACATGGAGAATTGTTTGTGTTTTTTTTTACATGTATTATGCATTCACCCCCCCATGTGAGACGGCAGCACACACTGCTGTTTTAATAGCGATCGATAATAGAGGTTTGATGGGGGGGTGGGAGGGGGGTTGGAGGGGGGATGGTTTCGTTTGGAGGGAGCCGGGAGGGGAGGGGACAATCAGCTAGCTAAGCATGCTAACATTAGCTCATCAAGCCGGTTGTCCAAGCTAACGGAAATGTCAGTTGGTTCTTATTTTAGGGGGGAGTTCGCTCTCCGCTCCGTAATTTTTGTCCCATTTGTGATTTGATTAAAGTACAACACAGACGAGGTGCCGTTATTTATTTTTATGTCGGGAGGGTGGTGGTGGGTGGGGGTGGGGGGGGAGAAGAAGAAGCTGCTGCTATCAGGGCTTTTCCACACCGGTTACCGGCTTTGTTCAGTTCCCGTTGTAGGCTAGCAAAGGTGCGTTTTAGCCCCCCTGTCGTGGGGTTGCCGTGGCAGCGGGCTAAATTAACGGTCGTCTCCTTAAGGCCAGCGAGCGCACGAGCCGGTGAATGGAACGTCGCGGAGCGGTACGGGTTCGACCATTTCAGGGTGCCGACCCGCAAGGGGGCGAGGGGGGGGGGTGTTAGACGGTGCGAGGCCCGGTTTTTTTAGGGGGAATTGCGCCTCCCTTTTTCCATTTCACATGACTTCAGCTCTCGAAAGAGGTGCCGCTTACGCACCTTGACAGGCCTGCAGAGTGCCAGGGCCGGTGTGAGGATGACAGGATGTGTAAATTAGCTGGCCTAGATTTTGACTCTCATAATTGTTTTGGGTTTGATATAAATCAGCTGGGCAAACCTGTGCTCTCCCAGACATTTGTCCCCAAATATCAAAAAATGCAAGTGCATAGGTCATTTCGTCAGAGTCGTGTGTTTGCACTGTCATCGCCCCCCCCAAAAATACACCTTAACCTTTTGAGTTTACACAGTGCTACTTCAGTATTGCTCTCCTCTCCTTGTTGGTGGAGTGAAGTCACTGTGGTTATGTCACCGCCTGTTTTATTTACAGCATGGTTGCAGTTGTGTGAGGTAGAGGATTAGGTTGACGTCTCCTGGCTGCCAGTGGCAGAGAGACGTGTCTTTTGTGATCTGACAGCTCCTGTTGTGGTTTAGCTTTGGGGTGTTATGTCTCAACCTGATTTCCTGCCACCCACGATCACAGCAGCCCCTGTGTTCCTGACATCTGTTCAGGACAGTACAAGTAGCTGGTTTGTGGCAGGTGGCCATAGGAAACCTTCATGAAACCCCCCCCCCCCGTTTTGCTTACAGTGTGTTGTGATGTTCAGGAGTTGTTTTGTTAGTTTCGATGAGCAACGCGAACACAGAAGATAATGGTCCCTTTCTTTGTTGTGCCATGTCCTCGATTGACTCTGCAGGCTTTTTTTAAATGTACTAAACCAACTTTCAGCTGTGAAGTGCCCACCAGTTCAATAGAGAAGTGCACACTCTCCATTTAGTCAATTGACATCCTCTTTAAGGGATAGGAATGCATAATAATACCTATAATAGTGGTAAATATGTCTCTTTTAATGTTCGGAGACGTTACACCTCTTGGGCTTAATTGTTTCATTTGCCTTTTTGTTTTGGTTGCGCTTGCTCGGCTTCAACATTGACTAAAGTTATCATTCTGATTTTGTTCAACATTACGGAGGCTATTGAACCACTGATGTAGGAGTAACTGTCCCTGTTTTAATGTACAGGGGCAAATCTGTGGCAGACAGCCGTACATCACAGTAAATCCTGTTTAAATTACACAGAATACATTCAGGGGTTGGTGATAATATCATAAACACAATTAAATTCAATCCAAAATAACCAATACTCCATAAGGTGTATATGATATTACATCCCCACCTGTATCCATGCTCGAGTTGGAGGCAAATAAACCTGCCGTGCCAGTTTATCAGGCTCATCTAGCTATTGTACCTTTTTTAATTCAATCAATCAGCTGTGCAATACATCATACTTTTATGAAGGTAATCGTATTAGTTTTGTTGTTGAAGAAGTATTGTTTCAACTGTCCGGTCATTTTGTAGGTTATAATACTTTTTAACTTAATTGGATTATATTGAATATTTTTAATTATTTTATACAGTATAATTTCTAGCACTACAAAACCATCTGTAAAGTAGGTGGCGGTAAAAAGAAAATCTGAATTGTTCTACACTGTAGTTTCCAAGGTCCCCATGATGGTCCCCGGACCCCCATTTCAGACGGCATTGCATTTGATTTTCATGTCCGTCTGAAAACAGACCCTCTTGAGTGTCGCCACTCGTCTGACCTCTCACTCTCTCCTCACTCTCCCTCGACCTCTGAGGTCAGGAGTGATGGAGCATGTTGTATGGGGACTCCCACTCCGAGAATGTTGGCATGCGTGTTTGTGGAGATCCTGAGATGCACAGCGGTCCAGAGAAGCAGGGTGGCAGGGTGTGCAGGGGCCTGGGAGGGGGGAGAGGGAGGGGGGGGGGGTAGTTTGTTTCTGTTCCTGGTTGCCAGAGAAACACCCAGCGCATGCGTCTGCTGCTGCACTTGTCAGACAATGGCAGTGCTGCTTAGCATTCAGAGCGAGAGGCCAAGGTGGCGCTTCCCACCATCTGCCAACAAAGGCCCAGGTCACCCAGGCTGCCTCAGCCCTCCCTCATTTCCTTCCATCCCCCCACAGCTCACCTCGCCCCACTGCTGGCCCAGCTGAGGAAAAAAACCGAGGGCTTCTCCCCATTTACCCCCTGCTCGTCTCCCCGGGCACCCCCTCCACCCCCTCAGCTTTCATGGTACAGCGCGTTCTTCTCTTTTGAAGAGGCTGGCTCCTTTTTTCTCTCTCTCACAATTTTTATTATATATTTTTTTTCCAAAATTCTTTTGTTGTCAAGTTTAGTATTTCTGTTTGGATAGAAAGGATGACGGCAGTTGACAGTAAAGAGTAGCGAAGTACCAACGTGAACTGTGAGCCTGACGTGCAGCCACAGACAGGGTTAGTCGCCACGCTAATGTCATGCGCCCAGCTGGTAGCTCGCACAGCACCGTAGTCCCGTATTTCAGGACAGGTGTGCGCCGCCTGCATGAGAGGATATTCTCACGAGCATACTCGCTGTGGGATGTTATAAATAAACTGCTGAGTTGTTATGAGCCAGCATGCAGGACCGTTCTTTCCAGAGAGGGAGTGGCCTGTCGAGGAAGACATTCTGCACACTGTCAAAACACTTCCAGTTTCTTCATCCGAAGTGACATTTACACATTATTGCTGATGTAGCTTTTTTTTTTTTATTACTCGGTCTCGAAATCAACAATTCTATTTACTCTAGAAAAAGCATTGCCGATTTGTTGAGCTTTATGAATATACTCGCATGACTTCCATCTGCTCCTGCAATGCTCAGTATTTACAGTGAGCTCTGTGTTTGCAGATCCGCCCCACCCAGACCGTGATGCTGTCAGGTCGAGTTGAGAACGTTCACATCCACGTGTCAGCAAGTAGTGCTACAACTTTTGCCAATGCAGTGCTAATATTCGCGTCAGAACCAGGATTTACGCTCTGCCTCACTGCACGTACAGTTAGAATACACTGCGGCCAAACAATTTGCGCAGCTTGTGTGCAACCAGTTCCGTAAGTTGTCCCTGTTTTCTCGTCGTCGTCGTTGTTGGTTTTTGTTTGTCACACATTTCGGAAGTAATTTTATGCGAAACGGAATCTGAAAGAAAAACAAAAAAATGTCATGGTGAGCAATTGGTTCATGTTTGTTCGCGCGGTATCGTTGCCTAAATCCTCCTGGCGAGTGTTTTTTAGTTTTCATTCTTGGGCTAAGTCCAGTGCTGCTGGTGTTTTTAAAACATAAAGCGGTGAGCAGGCGATATGTATTCCTGGCTGCTGCTTCTGACGACTGCTCGGTGTTTCTGCCTCTGCCGCAGGGTCCGTCGGTGTGAGCTCATGTCATTCATCACCTGTGTCGGACACGATTCAACAACACAAGTCGTCACACATTTTGTCAAACTAATTCAGATTTTCTCAAGTAGTTTCACAGGAGATCGATTGTCACTGGTTTGGTCTTTAGACCGTCATTTAGAGGAAACGCACAGCACACTCGGCCAACGCAGCTTTTACAATATTAGGGCCGACTTCCAAATAACTAGATGGGAGAAATCCCTCTCTGTGTCCACATGTAGCCGTCTCAGGCTTTAAGTATATTTGGCTTCTCCATGTCATCATTACTTTATCACGATCGGAGTGCTTTTAGTCATTGAAACTCGGAGTAATTTACGATGAACGAGGATTTACCCGTTCAGTAGTCAAAGAACATTCAATACAACTTTATTCATCCCTGAAATTGGTTATTTTTTGTTAATTGTTTTCTGCATCTACCTCCTGCTGCAGAAATCCAGAACCATTGCTGCTTAAGATATGGGTTGTTGGAGTTGAATCCACCAACATAACACCTAGCGTTCATACTGTAGTGAAAGAGCATTCTCAGCAACAGCAGGCAGGCAGTGAGAGCTTTGTGCGCGTGTGTGTGTGTGTGCGTGTGCGTGTGCGTGCGCGTGCGTGTAAAGAGCGGCCAGTGGGCCAGCAGGGAGGAGGAGGGTTTGTGTCTGCACCATCTGGGCCGTCTCCACTCACTTCCTGTGCCTTTCCAGTGCAGAGATTTCCAGGTAACCAGTGTCATTCAAAGGAAGCATGGTATTTTTTTAATTTTTTTTTTTTTTTATAAATGTGTGCCATATTTATGTGACACCAGCCGTTTTGTTGCCGTGGCAAATCCATCGCGTGTTTTTATTATGTGGCACCGCAAACATAACTGCTTTGATTTAAGGTGATATTTGTCTACGAGAGCTGCTAACTCTGCAAAAAAAAAAAAAAAAACGAGCTCGCCTCTCTAACTCTAGCCCTCTTTTCCTTGAATGTTTCATGTGATGCGTTCAGGGAGTGGGGTTGTTAAATACGCTGCTGTGATTCATTGACCTAATCAGTAATGGCAGATTACAGTTTATTGAGCTGTATCATCCTCCGGATCACACCCCTGCTATTTGTGAGGCTGTATTTCCTTCTTTTCTCTCCCCGTCACACAGAATCAGCACATTCGCTCCTGTACAGTAGGCTAATGATGGCAGACTTGTTTTAGACCCCTGATTTTTTTACCGTGTCAACAATAAACTACACGGCAGCCTTTCCTTTGTTTACGAGGTAAGAGCTCTTTTTGTGAACGTGTCCGCGGCCCCCTGTCTTCAAGTGAACTCCGAGTGTGAATAGCGTGTGTCCTTTAAGGTGAAGTTCAGTGATGCAGCCTCTACCCCGCCCTCATCTGAACACTGCATTTCATCTCGGTGGCAGTGAGGGTCAAATGTCAGTCTCACCATTGGTGTAATTTTGTCCAATTGGATGTCGCAGGTAATTACTCAGCCTCGCTGACACTCTTATTCCCTGAAGCGGTGTCCCTGTTGTACGTCTAAGTTGACATTGGGCTCGCCCTCTCCCCTCAAGCAGAAAATTTATGGAAATCAAACTAATGGCTGATATCTAATTAGTGCGGTCGGCCACTTTCATGGTTGTGCTCGATACGTGGAGGAGAGCTTGACTGAAAAGTGTCCCATCTGGTTACCTGGCCACCCACATTGGAGTATTCTTTTTACCGACAGCAGTAAATAAACTTTAGGTGAGCGGTGAAAGTGCATCACATCGCTGGCAGGAATGGACGTCCACTGAGTTCAAAGTGACATTTTGCTAAAGATTATCTGAAACAAACACCTTTTTAGGCACAGAAACCGAATTGCCTTTTGCAGGTTGTCCGGAGGGAAAACAAAACTGGATCCAGTTTTTCTTTTTGAATAGATTTGATGTTCAGTGTCGCCTTTTCAGTTTTCCCGCCCTCGACATGATGTGACGTTCCATTTAAATGCCCGACACAATTGTTCAAACGGCGTGTGCTCGTTTGTGGCGTAACAACATTCTGCTGCGACTACAGGTGTTTTCCTTCTGAGACGACAGGAATCTGCACGCCGGCCTTTTAGCCGTTTTTTAAATCATCTATTGTTTTTACAATACAAAGATCAGATCTGCCAAAATCCCTGCAAGATTTACGTGTCTCAACCTCCCTGATGATTTTTTTTTTTTCATCAGGGAGTTGTTTGCTTTTCCTGCCCTGGCCTGTGTTGAGAACAGCGCCTGACCTCCAGGTGGTCGTGTTTCTGTTGCCCCAGCAGCTCGACCCCATGTTTCACCTGTGCACAGCTTGCTCTCTTCCAGCGGTCACGTAGAGCAGACGGATCAGGTTGCCTCACTGTTGATAGCCGCCCCCCCCTCTGACCTGGGTCAGGAAGCATTCGCTAGTGATTATTACGATCCATTTTCTCACCTACTACTTTGTGCTTTGGGCCAGTGGACCTACCACATACTGGCCTTTCAGATCAGGACAGGTAATCTGAATCACAGAAAACGTCCTGTGTATTTTTTTCTTTCTGACATTTGCTAAGATGTCTCCTGTCTGGCGCTCACTGCACATCAAAACAAAAGATAAAGAATGTAAATACTGTGTTGTCCACGGCACAGTACTATTCTGCGTCCTCCTCACCGACGCCGTCATGTCAGTCGTGAAGAGACTGAACCTCTAATTACTCCTAATTTGTGTGCGTGTGCGTGCCCGTGCGTGTGCGTGTGCGTGTGCGTGTGCGTGTGCGTGTGCGTGTGCGTGTGCGTGTGCGTGTGTGTGTGTGTGTGTGTGTGTGTGTGTGTGTTGGGAGGAAGGGGGAACAGGGGGGCTGGCGTGATGTTTTTCCAAATTCCCCGGCAATGAAACCGATAATGCTTCCTGCTGTGCTTCTGCTTTTTGAATGGCAGCCCTCTTTTTAAACAACTCTTTTCTCTCCTTATCTCCCCTCTCTCGCCTCTCTTGTGCGGTCGGTTACTAGTAGCGGTGCTGGCAGGGGGCCAGGAGAGACTACGGCCCCTGCAGGCAACAGCAGAGTATACTGGTTTAAAGGGCCAGTTTGCTCAGTCAGAACAGCTTGTCGGATGGTTGGATAGCTTCCCCCCATCCCCTCCCCTCCCCCACCCCCTACCTCTCCAATGTCGCATTAGTGGAGGAGCTGCGTCTTGACCATTCCTGCAACTTTCCAAAAACCTACGATCTGACATTCCCACCCACTTACCGGCCTGCTTGGCCAGCTGTGCAGTGGTTAGAAAGAATGCCAGGTTTCAAATTCTCTCTCGGCTCTCTTTTTCTATTTGTGGCACTTTTCTTTTTTTTTTCTTTTTTTTTTTTTACTGAAAAACCGTATGCAACACCATGATTTTTTTTTCCTGGAGTGACTCTCTGAACACCTGCGCTGATATCTCCCCCCCCCTCCCACAGACACTTCTCATCCCACCTTTGACTGCGGTTGTTCTGAACAACACTTTTGATATACGTCATGGTTGGGCAACCCATTGACAACCTCCTTCTTCTCTAACATAACCCCTCCCTTGGGGGGAAAGGGAGGCCAGATTTGTGTGAAAGGAAGAAAGCCAGACATTCGGTTTCCCTTAAACCATGTGACCGTGTGTCTGTCACAGACAACTGACTGAGCAGGTTACTAACCACAGGGCTTCCCTCTTCCGTGTGGCTCGTACACATTCCCTCTTCTGTCTCCTCCAACATCTAAGTGATGTCTCGTGAGTCTCGTTATTTCATGTTTCAGAAGCCTCTCTTCTGTTCTGGTTTCTGTTCAAACGGAGCCAAAAGCATTAATAATGGCCGCAGTGTTATAGGTTGTGACAGGATCTTTCTTTTTTTTTTTCTTTGACCTGTTATTCTACCTTTTTAGCATCAGAAAAAATAATATATTTTTATTGAAGTTCGGAGCTTTGGCTATTCCTTTGCTGTTGTCTTAATCTGCTGCTCTGGCTGTCCCCTTGCCCGAAGTGGTCCAGAAATCCATTTCAGATTTTCCCTTTAACACTGGGAAAATGGTGAAGGTACACAGTGTACTCTCAGAGATGGGGCATTTTGGGCGGGGTGGTTGGGGGATCCTTGAAATCAGACTACAGAGCCATTACGGGCTTGAGGAAAGCTCTTTGGATCTGAATCAGCATAAAAACATAGAAGGGAGTAAAGTGTTTGCTGAATGGGGAACTTTGACACATCCTAGGTCAAGTCTCTTTGTGTGGTTTAAGTCAGCAATATTTAGACTTTAAACACTACAAATGAAAAGTATTTTAAGGGCAAAACATGAGTTAGTATGTGCTTGTAATTGTGTATCACCATGTCTCGACATATGATTCCATTGAAAGACGTGAAATGATCCTGTTGAATTATCTCGTCCAGCCCGACTTAACCCCGTCTCTTACATGAATACGTAAAACATGATGGGAATGTTACCTGATGAGCACCTCTCACCCCAGCGTGAAACTGGTTTTTGGTCCCCAGCTGTCTGTTAAGTTTTCCCTAACGCACCCTCTCTCCAGAATCCCACGGGTTCAGCCAACACTGGACGACCGAATCTTCCCCACACAGCCTGGAGTCGCTGCAGTCTACAGCGTGAGTCACTGCACACAGCCCCTCTCTCACACATATTCACCTGTTTGCTGCAGTGCATGTGCAGAAAATACACACTTCAGATACAGAACGCACACACACACACACACACACACACGCACGTGTATCTAAAATACCAACTGTATGTAATTTGCAAACACTTTATCCACGACTGTACAAAAAAATTAAACATACAGAGTTGCCTGATCATTAGGTACACCTGGCTAAAGCTACTGTAGTCTTAATGCAACACCTTCATAAAGGTTGCAATGTTTAGTCTTTGTTTGAACTGTTTAATAGAGGTGTTGATTTAACTTCATGGCAATTTCTTTTATGACCCGTTGAACTGCATTGCATCTTTCTGAGAAGTGTTTCAAATATTTAATCCATCCTCATTTATATATATATGTATATATACATACATACATACATACATACGGTGGACAAAATATTGGAAACTCCTCTCACAGACCATTACCACCATTCTGATCATGCTCTGATGTCGGCTTCATGCCACCCCCCAAAATCCATCAACATATGAGGTGATTCTTTTTGCTGTTTTTGACCTGACCACAGAGTGCCACAGACATTGCTGTTTTTTTGAGGCAGAGCGCCCAACTGAAGTTCAGTGCAGGAGAAACGCACCAGTTTCCTCCTAAGAACATTGTAACCTTTATGAAGGTAGGACTCATTGCATTCGTTTTCAAATGTAAACCCCTTCAAGTGTTCCTGATAAACTGGCAACTGAATGTGTGTTGAGTTTAAATGTCGTAGTGGTTTGGTACCATGAAAGATGGCACTGCCTTTAAAACTACTCAGCCCTCATTTTATATTTATTCTATATTTATTCTATATATATATATATGAAATTTAAAGAAATCCCTGCAAGAAGTTGAATAGCTTTTACAGGCACTGTGATCGTGTGTTTTGTTTTGTTTTGTTATTTTATTACGTAAAGAAGGCGGCATGCTTGTTCAGATGTACCGCTGTGTTCTGACTGATGTGGAACTTTGTCACCTCGGGGGATTTCTGCCATTCACAGTTTCCTTCAGGAGTTAATTAACATTTCCTGTGTACCAGATCTTTGTCATGATAATATGCACACAATTTAGTTAAGGGAAGTTCTATTTGATTTGGCCACAGAAAAAAAAAAAAAAAAAAAGATCCCAAATTTAGTCCTTGGCTGAAATCTGGGAGCCATTTATTGTCTAGTCAGTTACCAGCCACACCTACTGTGCCAAAGACAAACACAAACCCCAAATGGCATCCTCCCTTCCTTTTGAGGGCACGACAGCCCCCGTCTGTAAGCGCGCATCATCCGGTACAACCATCCACGCCGAGCTCAGCTGCTCGCAGACCCTCAGCGCTTTGCTGCACCATCCTCGTCTTCTCCTCTGATAAGCCAAATGTGCAATTATCTGAAGGGCAGTGATTTGTTAGAGGGCTTTGTAAGATACTGATTAGTGGCTATCCCACTATTAAATGTTCAGGGCAGAAATTAGAAGATAGGAATATTGATTTCCCTCTTCACTTCACATTGTATTGATTTCTATTTAATTTTTTTCACACAAAATGAACTGAGTTGACAATAGATACAATCGTAGCGTTCGCTGAGGCTTTCTCAGCGTTTTAATACCGACATTGGAGTGGTCATATGTGTGTTTGTTAGCCCTGTGGTGCTTTTTTCATTTTACAATCTCTGGCTCTAACGAGCATTGTGGTATACCGTAGAATATATCCACATTGATTATTTGACACCTCAAATACGATGTTATTCAGTGATTTTTTTAAAAAAAAAAATTTCATTTGATGATGTACAGAAGCTTAAAGACGGGCTGTTCAGCTGCAAGCTTATTTATCCACTGTAACACAACAGTACTGGAAACACCGCAGGTTTTATGAGATTTTCTAGCTCTGGAAGTTCGTTTTAAGGCATTAGGCTGCAACAATGATGACACTGGTGGAAATAAACCGTGCCCATGGCACGAAACAGTTGTTCTCCGCAGTGGATACAGGGCTTGTACACTCTTCTTTTCTCTTTTTTTCTCTTCCCCTCATGTACGGCTCCTATACAGCCGCTTGCCTCCCCTCCCCCATTCCATCACTCTGTATGTCCTCAGAATCAGTCACTCGCCTGGAGCAGAGCAGGCTCCTCCCCTGGCAACAGCGGCTAGATTAGTTGCTTTATCCCAGGTCATCTAAGGGAAGTGGGCCATACATAGAAGATGGAGAGAAGCAGAGGTGGATTGGTACTATAGAAGCCGTACAGAATACCGCCTGTAGTGGCTGTGGATTTGAATACAATGTCATTATATGATGTTAGTCTTGGAGCTGTAAAAGCTTTCACAGCAAGCGTGTGTAGAGATGAGGAGAAGGGAAAAAAAAGAAGGTGGGTTTCCCAGCTTTCCAGTCCGTCTCAGTCTCAGTGCCTCCTGCTCATTTCTGCAGTATCCTGTCTCATTCCCTGGTGTGTCAGGCTTGCTGCCGCAACAAGCAGCACCTGCAGTTGTGCCAGCCCACAGCTGCAGCAGCAGCCAAGGCCCATTTCTAACACACCACAGGCCGAGTCAAATCTCCTCTCCCCCTGATACTGCTCGCTCGCCTTGTGCCTAACCCGAGGCCCTTTTTGCTGGCCCATATTGACGAGGATTGTTCGGCATGACGCGCTTGTATGTATTGTATCGGATGCAGTCCATTTATCACAGATGAGTGGGGTTGTAATATGATTACTTGACCCAGTTTTGCCATATGAGGCCGAGACATCCCTGCCCAGCCGAGTTGGGCACGGCAGGCTGCAGCAGAGGCCAGAGCCAGTCTTGTTAGCCAACCCCTGCAGGCTTCAACACCCATCCACAGCACAGGTCTTCACCTCTGCACACATTTACCGGGGATAATCCCCGAGCTTGTAGCTTAATTTACATTCCTCAGCAGGAGGGAGGACTAATGACCTGTGGAATTCTGCCTCTTCTGTTCCTCCTCTACGACATTTCGTGTGTGTCAGTGTGTGTCTGTCTGACATAATGTCTCGTTTTGTGTCTAACCTTCCTGTTTTATGCGACACAGGTACCCAGGCATGCTGGCCCTCCGTACACTGCTCATGACATCACAAAGGGACACCCTAGCTTGGCGGGCACGCCGCCCGGTCATGTCCACTCCCCAGCGCTCTCTCAGGTATCACTACCCACAGCTTCCCCATATCGCTACCCTAAGGGCTGGGAGGCAGGCGGAGGGGTGAGTTTATCACTGTGTCCGCCGTCAACCTCTCTGCATCTCCATGTTTGATCTGTCCATTTGTCTGCGAGTTCTTTTTTATTATTATTTTTGAACCAGCATTTGTCACAGAATTTGAAGAACATTTTGTTTTCTAAATGTTTTGAGTTTTTGCGAAAAGAAAAATCATTTTGATCAACCGTTTGACTGAATTCATCATCTTTTTACATGTATTCATGTCCTGTTTGTCTTTTTCTTTTACACTACTTTCATACAGCAGTAATCCATGTGTGCATGATCGCATTGTTTGTGATGAAATTCAGATGAACACAAGGTTTAAAACGAAGCAAAATTCTAATAGAACAATCTCTGTGCCCTGGTGGCGGCCCTGTAGACGAGCAAGCATCTACTAAACGCAGACCCGTGTTGCTGTGACCGCCAGCATCGAGTAATGTTTTGATCTACGAGCCAACTTTCGCTGTGGTTTGTCAGCCACTTTGTACAGCTGCAAACGGTTGCGTCACTGTGGGAGGAATGCGACATCATTTCCGGCACATTGGTAAAACAGCACCACAGAGATCCCAATCGTGACAGGCAACTTAACCACGAAGCTACGATTATTGTTATTATGTGACTGTTCAGAAGGTGTGGGTCTGTTTTTACAGTTGAACACCATCAGTGTAACATTTTAAAGCATTGCAAGTCACGTTGAGACTTCTGTTCTCTGGGTAAAAAGGTAAAGTGGGAAATGATTAATCAGGATTGGGAATGCAATAAAAGGGGATGCGGGTGTAAACTCACTCAAACCTGTGATTAGCTTGGATTTTGGTCAGGTTATTAAAAATAATTAGGATTAGAGATGGTGGGGGGTTCATTTTGACAGGGACTTCTTTCTCCGTCCATAACCATAGTGAGATCCATGCACATGTGATGGAGATAGAAAAAGGTCAATGAGAAGAATCAAGAGGACCGAAACACAACAGAAATAAGCCAGGGTATGATGGGAAGAGAGATTCCCTAAAAACCTTACTAAATACATTAAAAAAAATGGCAAATCTATGTAAACGGTTAATCATTAACTCACTGTCAGACAGTGACAGTGCTCCTGTGATAGTGTCACCTCCGATCGCCTTGCTGCTCTCCGCTTACCAGCATGTCGACTGCGTGACTCGGCTTCTCTGAAAGCATGTGAGCATGCTGCCGAGGAATCTAGTTGTTCCACTTTACCATTATAGCCTAATGGCCCACTGCCTCACCATAATGCAGCTCCGGTCTCTCACCAGCCTTCTATAGATAGTCTCAGTCCGCCAGCACAAACTTAAATTATCACCACTGTACCAGCAGCAGCAGCTTGGAGAGGAGCAAGCAGATCTGCTTAAGCCCACCTCTGCCCAGCTCCACTGCACACTAGATGAGGAATAAAGCCACAGAGGATTTGCAGTCCTTGAGGGTACCAATTATCTTTGGTCAGCACTCAAATCCCAATCGAAAAGATTTTCTCCCAGCAACATGCAAAGTGCGTTAGTGTTGCTGGTGTATTGTTACGGTTACTGTTGGTCTGGGAAATGTCTTCATGATGTGACTAGTGACTGATTTCTTCACAGTTCATGTTCTGTCTATAATGAACCCTTTCCTTCTCTGTCCATCTTTCTCTTTTTTCTTTTTGTCTTTTAACAGTCTCCATACAACCCGGGACAAAATGCTGGTTCCGCCCCGCTCGTGTATTCTCCCCAGACACAGCCAATGAATGCACAGCCACAAAGTCGCCCGGTGAGTGTCCCGCCAGTCGTAGATTTACAGCACGCCTGCCTCCGAGTGCCCAAACAGTTTGTGGTTTACTGCGACTGCCGGTGATGGAGGGTTTCCTGGTGTTGAGAAGTCACAAAGAGCCCCATAAATGTTGACCGATCTCAATCTGCTTAAGGCAGTGAAGCAGTTTAGCATATTCTTTTTAAGGAGGCCTCCTTCGTTGTCTCTTTAAAGCGCCCTCATAGGCTCGTTATAGTTGGCGGTGGCGTATGCGACATGAGCCTTAGGAGTAGTGGAAGCGCAGCATGAAAGTTAACGGGTCGTTCCCTGTGTCAGTGTTATCTTACGTAGTTTAAATTATCCATGTTTGTTTGAATTTTTTATGTCAAGTCAAGCTGCTCTACCTTTTTAGAGTGTTGGTGTAGTGTAACCTAAGGAAAGCTGCGTAAAGATCACCAACACATATCTGTGAAAATCTCCCCCCACAACGAGCCTAGTAAGGAATGTCCAAATATTACATTCACGTTGCCAGCATTCTCTGTACACACACACACACACACACATACTCATACTCCCCAGTAAGCGTTATTTATTAATCTTGCCTGGCTCCTGCCCAACCCCCCATCAGCAGAGCAAGGCTGTCAGAGCTCGGTCAGTGTGTAAGCACATACATGCGTCCCGTTTTCTGTGTGGTTACAGTCACACGTTTGCCACATAAGAAACTGGAAATTGATTTGTTCCCAAACCAGTATGCTTCACAGCATTAAAAAGAAATCCTTTCTGTATTTGACAGTGTGGAAGTAAGTGGTACATAAAGCAAATACACACCTGGCCTCGGGTCTGACAGCTGCACCGCGTGTCCTCAGAAGCTTTGTTGCTCTGTGGTTTTGTACTATGTTTTCAAACATCTGCCCTCATCCCTCATCTTATCTCTGTGTCTCTCTTATGCTCCCCCCCCCCCTCCCCCCCTCTGCTTTGCCATCACTGCTTCAATCTCCTTGCTGGACCTCTCCTCCCTCCCCCGCCAGTTTGCTACGGGCCCTCGACCAACCCACCATCAGGTAATTTACCCCCGCTGAACGCCCCTCCTGCTCCCTCTCTTGCATCATCATCATCAAAGCAGTTTTTTGCTGGTACCTGCTGGCAAAGGGCTGTTTGTGGCACGTATGCTGCAAAAAAAAAAAGTCTCAGATTTGAAAGGCTTCAAGTGTCTTGGATAGAGTTAAAGAGGATTTAATTCTCATGGGGTTATTCTGAGTGTGGTGTAATCAAGATATCCAGCCAGGTGCACAGAGCGGTTTCCTGACGGGTGTGCGCTTGCACTATTCATGTTTATTTTTATGGTTAGATTGATCCAAGTTCATTCCTAGACTTGAATTGGTATTTAATAGTCTTCATTGGGTTTAGATTTAATGAAGCTTGTGGGTGTCCTTGTTTTTTTGCTCAGGATGTTAATGATTCTCCTTCCAGTTCATATACTTCTCCGAGCGACTGTCAGGCATTTGACTAGACAACAATCTTGATGTTCATTATGTTTCACCGACGAGGAAATGCCCAGTCATATCTTTCATAATACGTTTGAACTTTGCCCTGGTGTTGTGAACCCATGGTGTTTTACTTCTGGAAGAAGAATGAAAATAAAAAGTTAGGGTGGAAAATTATACGGCTACATTATAGGAAGAAATAGGTCACTTAGCAGGATAAACAGCCAGTCGGAGTGTGCTCACTTCTGACTGCATGTAGCGCACACACACACACACACACACACACACACACACACACACACACACGCACGGTGGAGATCAGAAAAGGATACAGGAACAGGATATCAGGGGGTGAATGTCAGCTGTTGCTTTCCTGATGGGGCTTTCACCAACCTGTCATTTAATGAAAAGTGTTTTGATCGTGGAAAGTTAACGTTCCTATATTTGTAGGGCATTATTAAAGTTGACCAGAGCGTAGTAGAGACAGATTCCTTCATTCGAGCAAACAGAAATAGAGACATTGTTATTTCAGTGCTCGTACGGCTACGTCCCAGACTTGTTTCAGTGACAGGACCCTCGTGAGACCACGGTTTCATTTGTTTCCAGTAATTACACCAAGTTACTGTAATTAAATTGGCCGTTTTTATTATTGTTTGGGTGAGAATTGTGTGGTCTAGATTTCTTCACAAACACATCCACAAGGCTTTTAGAAATACTTCGCCCCCCGGAAACGACCATTTGTGTATCAATTACTCGCCCCGTGTTACCTTGACTTTTTTAAGTTAACTTTGGTTTTCTCGCATGGCTTCAGGTGACCGAATAATCGGATCAGACTTCACTGAGTCGTGTGGGAGTTTGTAAATGAATGTTTTGATACAGATTAGCTGGAGTTAAACGCGGCCCCCAGTTACTTCGTCAAGAATTTTCTCCGTTCTTGTATTCTTCGTTCACCGTGGTGGCAAGCGAGTAAAGGGTCTGTTAATCATTTAATATGCAAATGGTCATTTTGGGGGTAAAGTATTCCTCAAAGATGCTGATTATTTCATGCGGCAGGCCGAGTGGTTGACGTACACTGTCGTCAAACAAAGAGTCACGGACAGCAGTGTGGACCGGCCCCAGTGTTGTGTGTGTGTGTGTGTGTGTGTGAGACAGTTGTGTAAATTACACTCTGGGTCCTGTTAGGCAGCTGACACTTTGTGGGCCAATGTCATTAGATTATGAAGGGCATGTTAATGTGCTCCCGTCTGGCAAACAGTGCAGTATTTATGGTGCCGTTTGTGTGTTACCTTGTGGACGCTAAGAGTCTTAGACATGTCTGAGTGCTGACATTCAGCTCATGTGACTTCCTTTTATCTTTTCTCTTTGTTGAGTCTCGCCGTAATGATTCACGCAGCTGCCCACTTTTATGATTGATGTGTTATTCACACCCCAGATGTACCCCCTCTAACTGTTGTTCGACATCCTCACCTTCTGGATGCTTCCGTGTGGACCAACATTTTTTTAACAGACTATTAATAGTGTGGTGTCAAAGTGTGTCGGATGTGTTTGCCCGCGTTAGTGTATGTGTGTGTATACACACACATACAAGTGCATTCTCTGGCTGTCACAAACTGGCGCTGGGATCTCTTGTGCCACCACGGAAGTAGAGTCGGAAAGCAGATGAAGCCAAACAGTGGCCTTTTATATCGATGGTGAAAACAGCCATTGTCCCCCTGAAACACACTCGATGCACAGTAAAGGGTACATAGAGATCAGAAAATGTATTCATTTGGCCAAAACATAAATCCGTCTTAACACAAGCATCATCATTATTTGCACTTGTTGGTGTAACTGATTTTTGTTTTTGGGGGGGATTTCAAACGCGGCTTTTGTTTGTGTTTGTGTGTGAACCAGAAGGTCAAAGCAAGTGGAAACCACACAAAAACAAACAACTGTTGTTGTATCCTCCAGAGAGTTGTTCAGAGTGTAAATAACTCTATTAGTTGTAGCCCTGAGTGTTTCCTCTTGGTTGGCCTCGAGCGAGCGGCAACCTCCACTGCTGAGGAATGAAGCCAACGCAAAAATTGCCAAAAACTGCAGTTCCTGAAATGGCCACTTGAGGCTGGCTCCATTGGTGGAGTCAATCTCCATAGACCCCCATGTTAAAACGCCCAATTTTAGAGAAGGAATAACCATGTTTGCAGCCTGGTAGAAATTAAGGTTTTGGTCTCTATGGGTAAGAGTCCCCTTCATGACAACTACACAGGGATTTCATTTTTATATAACTCAAACCATTTAAATAATATTACGGCTTAAATACATAATTAAGGGCGTGGCTGGTTTGAGTGATATGTGGGGGCCCTCTCAGGTCTGCATCTGCCTGGATGGCGACGGGCAAAACCACCCGCTTTGAACTTTACAACAACTCTCCAGATGAATACGGGTGGCGTCACGGAGATTTCAACCATATTTTATGGTTGAAATCTCTACAGCCTCAAGTAGTGGAAATGTCAGCTAGCCGGACTACCAGGCCACCAGAGCAGTGAGGTGACTCCTGTCCGCTCCATCAGATAGATGATGGACACTTCCTGGTGCAACATCAACATCATCTCCGTTGCATTGTTGCGGGTGACAGCCCGGTCCACTATTTCTTTCCCACTCTACCGCCCTGCCAAAGATAAACAAACTCTCAGTCTGAAGGTCCTTTTCTACTGTACGAGTTATTTTTTTGCCAATCAAAGTGGCTCGGGATCAGTTACAGTGTCGGGTGGAGGGAAATAATTGGGTGGTTTTTGTGCCTTGATGTGTGTGGGTGAATGATTGCCTGCTTGTTTTTGTATGGAGTCTCACCAGTACAGTCTCCCATTGGCTTTTCTCTCTTTCCTGCTTTCAATACTCAAGGGAGGATTCAGGCCCATCCAGGTAACATTAACCTCTGTTTCAAAAGTCTCTCCGCAGACCTGCATGGCATGATGAGGATCGTTCCTAAACGATCCCATCCCTCCTAACTTTTAACCCCGTGCAACCCCTCCTCTTCACTGCAGTGAATGCTCAGTGGAGAGGTCTTTTATCATCATTTATTTCCCTTAGTCTTTCATCCTGTAGAGGACCATTACTTCACTTTTCACTTCATCATTTTGTAGTTTCTTTTGCTCCATTCATTATTCATCTTTTAATTAGCTTGCACAATTTATTGAACTGCATGCGGAATGAAAGAGTCCCTTTTTATTGTTCCCTGAGATGCGTGTATTTCCTGTTTTTATATCAATGCGATAAGTTACCTGTTGGAAATGTGTTCTAATTATTATTTTCTAGATGCCCATTGGACGTACGCATGGTTTCACTGTTGCTGGAGAGCACGCTTATTGGTTCAGTGAAGCTTTAAATTACAAAGCACTTTTTATGTTGACAGTGTTGGAAATCTGTCAACTAATCTTTATTAATTTTTTTGCTCTGCCAGCGATTTCACTGAGACGGTCTTTGGGTAGCTGGTAATGAACTGTTTCCTGGTCGTTTCCCAGATTTCCACAGGGCTATTTACAATAAAGCCACGGAACCTGATTTATTATGTTAAAGGTGATTTCCCTCCTGGGTATTTTTAGACGGTTTTACAGCATTGTTTATTCTGCTCTCCTCCACTGGAGCACAATGTAACCGTGGTTGGGTATTCCCAGCTTGAGCCCCGGTTGTTTGGAACTCAGTCACAGCTATTGGTAGTGGTCCCTCTTCGGGCCCGTCCAAACACAAAGCCCGTCCAATATTAAACATTTTAACTGATTGTGAATTGCTGTGTAGAAGCCACTTTTACGAGCATAATTTTTTAAGTTTTCTGTGCTGTGTGACGCACGAGAAAAAGGCCATACTGCTGCCTGATGAGAGCCTTGCCGTGTGTCTCACATTCAGTACAACGGCAAAGTTGGCCAAGCTGCTCGGGCACAAAAAGAGGTATCTGAAGCCATACAGCTTTCCAAGATTTTTTTTTTTTTCTTTTTTCTTTTTTTCTACAGCTGTGGAGTCTGGTGCAGCTTGTTTACAGTTTAGAAAGACTTGGCCAGAATAAAGAAAAAAAAAAGAGTTCCAAAATAGGAGAAAATAAAAAAAAAAAAAAAAGAATTAATTAAATTTACACACGCTATTCCCCTTTAAGTTTTCTGCAGAGAACCGTATTCAGGCCGTTCTCTTCATTAAGGTCTGGTGAAGTCCTTTGTTGCTTATCCAACCATAGGGAGAAAAAAAAAAGACCCCCAGGGAAAAACTCTACCTTAAGCCACCAGTGTGTGTATAGCTGTGGGAAATCTCTGTGTAAAACCCAGTATTTGGGTTTATCTCCTTCCACGTCTGTCTGTAGCAAACGGCATCAGGTTTCATTCAGTGAAAGGAAACATCTCTAGAAAGTCTAAACCACACCAGCGTTGCATTTGTCAATGAAAACTGGCATGAATAGTAATCAAATCCTGATTAACGGAAATACAAAGGAGAACAAGAAAAGGAAGAAAAAAACCCAACTTGAATTAGAGATTTATCACAAAAAGAACACAAATACACAAAGTGAAGAGAAATCTGCTTTTGTTAACAGCTTTTGATAAGCGTATATATTTGGTTTTTCACTCTTTGTGTTACTAAACATGATGACAGCCAGACTCCATTCAGTGAGTGAAACTTCAATAATTTTATACGTCTGACACTATCATCATAGTAATAATGATGATAATAACCATAAATCATAATAACCTTCGTAATGAACACGGGGCATATTGTGAATGTCTGGTAGAATTGAGACGGTTCACTCTGTAGTACTGTGACAGTAATTTGCCATGGTTCTTCCTTTTTACTAAATTCTATCTCGATATGAATTAATCATGCTTTTAAGGCTTCTGTTTAATTGATGAGATGATTGTCGGAGGAAATCTTCAGGACCAAAGTGTCTAAGTAGAGAGTGGGGCTACCTCCTCTTGTAGATGTCATTCCTCTGATTCCTATAATATTGCTTGCCAGGTACAATATAAGATAAAGTAATAATATAGTAATATGTGTACTGGTTGAGTATAGAGGCATTAAATGGTAATATAAAAGTACTCATGTCTGCCTGAAAAATCATTTTTATCCCTCAGTCTGAATAAGAGCCTATTTTTTTTTCCCCTTTTCTTTTCTTTTTTTTTTTTCTTTTTCTTTTCAAAGCTGCTGATAAAAACCAAGACTGTCCCACTGTGAGAAATGTGCAGGCCAAATGGTGAAGACGTCTGAAAAGCTGTTCTTCCTGTTTGTGTTTTAGATACGACGCGTGGCAGCATGTGGAAATGAGACCGCGGCCTCTGGGATGGTGCTTAATGTATTTTGTCGTTTTTTTTTTTTTTTGTCTGCGTTTCTCTCACTTGTTGCCCTCAGTTTTTCCAGAGGACTCAGATGCAGACTGCGAGGCCCACCATCGCTACGAACACGCCCTCCTTACGGCCCGGCTCACAGACTCCCACGGCGGCCGTCTACCCCACGAACCAACCAATCATGATGACCATGGCGCCCATGCCCTTCCCTTCCCCACAGGCTGCACAGTACTACATCCCACAGGTGAGCTGGGTCTGACAAACGAGGAATAAGCATTTCATCAACACACCGATTCTGAACATCAGGATTACACTTTATCTTCGATTTAAAAGTAAGCAAAAATATTTTAATATCACACTTGCTTCTGCAGTTTTGATCATTTTTTCTTTATATATAATTATATATATTATTTTTTTATTTTGCCAGAAGTAAGATCAGAAGATTGATGCCAATCACTCTCATGTCTGTTTGTTAAATATGAAGCTGCAGTCAATTGCCGGGTATCTTCCTGTCTCATCTGTCTTACCAGAAAGTTATTGCACAATTGGATTGTACAAATTTAACAACTTGGATGTGATGTGTTCAGTGAGCTCCAGAAGTGCCTGGAGGCAGATTTTGTTACCTTTTTGGACAGTACAAGGCTAGCCGTTTCCCCCCGTTTCCAGTCTTTGTGCTAAGCTAACCAGCTGCTGGCTGTAGCCTTACATTTACCAGACGGGTATGAGAGTAGTATCAAGCTGCTCATCTCTTCTCAACTCTTGGCAAGAAACCCCTCCCCCCACTCCCCAAAAAAAGGGTATTTTCCAAAATGTACAACTATTCCTTTAATATACCAGAGGCACTAGTTTGCATGGCTCCACATCTGTCCATGTCTCAATTCCAGCTATAGTTACATCTGCACATTAGATATATAAAAGCGTTCTCTCTGTACAATTCATCATAACAAACACTGATTCTAAATATTAGCATTTCCCTTTGTCTCAGGCAGGAATTATGCAAAAAAATGTTGCTGCTGTAGAGCACCTGCCATTAGTTTGTTTTTGTGCTGTTGACTACAGAGATAGTGCTCTGGCTGCAGCTGGTTCTGATTAGATTTGACTTACTCCTAGAAATACAGTTCATAACACTGCTCACGGCAGAATTCGAGAGAGGTCTTATCCAAAATCTCACAGAAGGATGATTAAAATCCCATCAAATTAAATCTGAACGTTCAAAAAAATATTCTCACCACTGATTGCAAAAGTTCGCCGTTTTTAAAATGAAGTTTGGTACAGTATCTGGCGACGTGTTGAGCGGCCTCTCTCCGTCCTCTTTACTTGCAGTATCGCCACAGTACGCCCTACGTGGGACCTCCTCAGCAGTATTCTGTACAGCCTCCAGGGACCGGCACCTTCTATCCTGGTCCAGGTCCAGGGGAGTACCCTGCCCCATATCGTGAGTCACTAATACAACAAAGACACATTTAAAGTCTAATTTCACCACGATTACACACAACCAATCAGCCTTGTGTGTAACGATGTTGAACAAATTCCTGTTTTCCACTCTTTTGTTTTCCCTTTTTGTTTCCGCAGATCCCCTCAGGTACCACCCGCCTGTCTCACCCTCGGTTCCTGCTCCCGTCCCCACAGCTGGTCCACCCTACTACCCAGGACAGACTGTGTATCCCCCCTCACCCCCCATCATAGTGCCTACACCACAGCAACCTCCACCAGCCAAGCGCGAGAAGAAAACAGTGAGTATCTTAGTAGTTCCCGTGTCTATTTTTTTTTCGAGAGGCCACATGTGACATAAGATGCTTTTTCCAATAGATTTGACACTCTGAACCTCCAGTTATCTTATCTCCCTCGAAGTTATTTTGTTTTTTCATGCAGTATAATCTTCATCACCAGCAGTTTGCTCAATTACAGAATACGTTTTCTCTTGTTTAAAATATTTCATATTTTACATAATATGAGGATTTTTTATTTTTTTTCTTCCAAATAGTATTTTGAAAAAAAAAAAGTCTACAGTCAGCTTGTGAATTGGTCAAAGAATGTAACGCACGAATGTAATACTTAAACTCGTGTGAGTGTACAATGCTGCAGATGATGAGCATGCGTAAGACATGGCTGAGGCGGGGTTGTGCCAAGACTCGGGCGCTTTAGTGAGGTCTGTGTGTTTTTTGTGCCATTGTCCTCCCAGATCCGTATCCGTGACCCCAATCAGGGTGGCAGGGACATCACAGAGGAGATCATGGCAGGGGGTTCAGGGAGCAGGAATTCAACGCCTCCTGTCGGCCGCCCCTCCTCTACCCCGACACCCCCACAGGTATGTCTCCCTGACGCGCTCACCTGCAGTAGTTACAGTTGTGGGGGCTCAGCATTAAGAGCCGCGGATCAGACCGGAGCTTCGGCTGTGGAGAGGAGAGACGGCTCAAGTTGCTTTGGTTCTAGCGTGAGCTCTGTGCCCTGATCCTTTTCTGATCTCCTGTGTGCGTGTGCGTGTGTGATGGACGGCACACGGCTTCTGTGTCTTTGGTAATTTATTCGGCCGTCTTGCCCTCTCATAAGGAATTCATGATGGCTTTCTGTCCAGAACATGCCTCAGCACATTAGTAAATTGTTTTATAAATGTGGCATATAAAGTCAGTCATATGTTCCTGGGACTATTTAGGTCAAAGACTTCTCAATAAAAAAAAAGAGTTATCGCATTAATATCACATACGACTTATATTTAGACACGCAGGTGGGTATCATGACGCTTGTAATTTCCTCCCCATGAATTCGCTGTAATCTTATGAACAGATGTTTTAATCTTACACCTGCTTTTCTATCACTGTTAGATTATGAACTCTCATGTCTGTATTCTGCTGCTCCTCCTACAGAATCCACTCAGATTTTGTTATCAATCCGGTCTGTTCTTTAAAAAATTGCATTGAAGCCCCTTAATTAGAAACCGTTGTCAGAATGCCATTGGCACATTTTAATATGTGAAATGTACCAAGCCCAAAACAAACCCAGCTTTCCTGTATTCTGAAGAAAGACAATGTGACTTCTTCCTCCCTGTGTCCTTCTGTGGATATTAACAGTCTTTCCTCTCTTTCTGTCTTTTTGTGCCCCCTTTTGATTTATTTCTCTCTTTCCCTCTGTCCTTCTCTCTGCATTGTTCGGAGCCGTTCCCCTCCTCCTGCCATTCCTCCCACATCGATCTCCATTTTCTGTCTTGTCTGCCATTGCTGTCCTCCTAATCTAACCACACCCCCATCTGACTCTTTATTTCTGCTTAATCCTACATTTGGGCTTGTTTGTTTATTGGTTTGTGTGCGTGCCTGCCTACATCTCTGTGCCTGTCTCTGGTTTTTCTGTGTTGCTAGTTTTTATGGCCGCACCCTCATTATCCTCACATTTTCTACCTCAAAACGCAGCAGCAGCCGAGCAGCAGCCAGACTCCAGAGCAGCAGCCGCAGCCGCAGCAGCAGCAGCAGCAGCCGCAGCAGCAGCAGCAGCAGCAGCAGCAGCAGCAGCAGCAGCAGACGCAGACGCAGCCGCAGCCGCAGCAGTCACAGCAGCCGCAGCAGCAGCAGCAGCAGCAGCAGCAGCAGCAGCAGCAGCAGCAGCAGTCGCAGCCTCCTCAGCCACAGCAGGCCCATCCTGGAGGTTACGCGTTGGAGCCCCAACAGCCCCAACAGCCACAGCAGCCGTCGACCACTGGGGCTTCAGACACCAAACCAGGGCCAGGTCTGGACCAACATCTCCCCTCTTTCTTTAAAATACACCCAAAACTCCGAACAAGTCTAATAGTCTAACCAAGGCTGTTTTAAGCACAGTTTTATGTTCAAATTGTGAAAGTATTGTTCTGTTCTGCTGCTGCGTCGTTGCCTGCAGTCTGCGCAAAAGAGCAGAGGCATGACATTGCCTAACGACGATTTCCAGGCACATCTTTTGTTTCGCTTTTCATTTTCCCAGAACGTGCTGCACATCCAACGCTTTCACTTTCATTTCCCTCACAAGGCGAGTCAGAGTGTCATGTCAGCAGGGCTCCCTGCTTTTCCGGTAATTAGCTGAAATATTTTCACCAGCATGTCTCAGCATACGTTCTGGAACCAGTTCTACGTTTGTGTGGAAGTTCATTAGTGAGCTGAAGGCTGCAGGTTTAAACTAATACCCTCCATGCAAATGCTGGAAAATGGTGTCGGGTTTCTTGAGCCTGGAGCTGTCACAAAGCATTTTTTTAACACACTATATCTATTTAAAGAGAGAGATGTGATGCAAATATTACCTTCGACGATTATCATCGTGTGTTTATCTGAACTCCTCCTCTTCCAGATGATACGCCAAAACTGGAGCCAGTTGTCCAGAAGTCTTCCTCGCCTGGTCTTGTGCAGCCTGAAGCCCCTGTAGAGAGACTTGAGGCCAAAGCTCCGGTCCCGGAGCTCTCTCTCTCTCCCACTGTTGAACCAGAGCTTCCCACCCCTGCTTCAGTGACCGCCCCCATCACTCTCCCTCTATCAGCGGCCAACAACACTGAACGTCCCTCAGCCAGGGAGTCCACTGCTTCAGCCTCTTCTCCCTCCTCCGCAGTCGGGGAGCACAAGCCCTCTTTGGCGCCACCACCTCAGACTCCCAACACAGACACGCCTCTCTCAGACGCCCCACGGACTCCGGCGGCCTCGCCAGCGCCGGCTCCCAAGGCTTTGAACGGCCTTGCAGACTCCAGGACTGAGCTGGACGCCCCGGCTCATGAGCCTTCTCTTCCGTCTTCAGCTGCACTCCAGCCCCAGGCCTCTGCACCTGCTCACAGAGAGGCCGCCCCCTCTGAAACTTTGCCCTCTGACATGAGGCCAGAGTTGCCCGTTGCTGCTGCGCTCGCCCCTGTGGCACCTGTGGCACCTGTGGCTGTGGTGCCAGTCACTCTGACCTCAAGCCCCGCCCCAGCTTTGCCAGTTCTGCTCCCCCTCGGCCTTCCGCCTCTGGTGCAGGCCACGACAGAGGCCGAAGAGCCGAGCAAGTCCTTAGACACTAAAGACATCGTCCCCAGAGTGGGGGCCGAGGCACATGGAGGCAATAGTGACAGCAAAACAGAGACCCAGCACCAAGCACTCTCCAGGAAGAGTCCCACTACAGGTAATTTATCAGATGCATGAGTGTTGTGACAGTCCAGCCCACAAAGAGAGGCTGTTTTTATGAGTACACTACTTTTTTTTTTTGCTGGTATTACGCCAACATAGCAAAATTAAGTGTCTCTATCATTCACTAGAGGGTTTTATGAACGCCCATGTGGCACACATTGCAGATAATCTCTCATCAAACACACTTAAAACGCTCCTCCCCCCAAGAAGAAATAGAATAAACTATCAGCATGGTCAGAGTTGGGGATTAGCTCCCGCACGTTCAGAAAAACCTGGAAATTACGAGACACGTTTTAAATACATTTGTTGGCCTGTAAGATTATTTTCAGCTTATTTACTACATTCAGAACTAAAGAATGTTTAACAATGTTTTCCATTAATCCCGCTTATTCTGCTTAATAATTGTTTGTGTTAGTTTGGTCAGAGATGGGTGAGGTTTATCATATTAGTAATATGTAGATGCCATCGTTAAAGTACCTATAAAGCATGTTATGTCATTTTCTGGCTTTCATCCTGTTGACAACTATACCCATCTGCTATCCATCTTAGGTTTAAACTATTTTTTAAATATGTATTCATCTGGACTTTAAATGTGGACTAACAGATTTTCTTGGACAGACAAAAAGATGTTTCTCTTGCACATTGTTGCATTTTAAACACAAATTTGAAATCCATTGTGATTGTGTTGTTTGATGACTGGCTGTGGCTGATGGCATGTTTCCTGCATTTTTATTTCCCTGCAGTTAATCAGACTGCTTCTGCAATACCAAAGAGCTGGAGGAAACCAAATGAAGGGATCTCTGCTGGGGACACACCTCAAAAGGAAGATGATGTAAGAAAAGAAGCCCAAAACGGCTGAACCAGCTGTAGCGAGCATTCAAAGTCCTTATACATACCTTCAGTTTAAATTATCTTCATGTATGGATACTTTTAGGTGTGAATTTGAGAAATATCCTGTGAAACTATCCTACTTTCCAATACATTTGGGGTATTTTGTCACCTTTTTTGAATGGCTGGTATCTCAATTTTGAAAAATACCTACAGGCAATAGTTGACATGGGAAATGTTTCCACATGTGTGGAGGGGGAAGCAGACATAAATTACTTTGGGGTGTTGTTATCGTTCAAGAGCGACAGCGAGTAGTTATCCATCATCTTCATTGCTCACCCAGCCCACTGTATATAAAATCAACTCTTTTCCCCGCTCTCATTTCCTCTCTTTTTATTGTTTTGTTCTGGGCTTCTAGCTGCGGGAGAATTTTCACAGCAGCACCAAACCGGTGTCGTTGACTTTTAAATGGCTTCTTTTTAGGGTTCACTGATCAAGCACGATGAGCGAAGAACAGATGTTATCTTCTGCAGAAACACACATTTCACACAGAAAATAAACAATTATCCACCCACATTAAAATATCTAAGAGCATAAAAAAAGTTCAGTTCAACTCATCTTCTGGATTCAGACTCGGTGTGTTCATTTCATTTTATATTGAATAATATTTGGCGGTGCAGTGAAGCTGGCTTGACACTGGACTCAAAATATTACCTCACTGACCTCAGTTGTTGCTCTTGGAGACCAAATTCATCACATCCTGGCGTGTCCTGGCCAGGATAGCACATGGCGCATGTAACACAGAACATCAATTACACAACATGAACAATTAAAAGAAGAATCCCTTTTCTTTCCACTTTTTAAATGGTGTTCGCGTACAGATAATAATTTCAAATAGTGACACTAGGGATGGTGTAGACCAGTGGTTCTCAACTGGTCTGGCTGTGGGACCCACCATCACCCCTTAATGACAAGCCGCGACCCAAAAGATAAAAAAAACATATCTTATGTAGTCGGTGTCGTACTTATGTTTCGCCATGTTTGATTAGAAAACTAATTTCGCAGGTCACGGTGTTCTTCTATGCTGTAAAATGGCAGGGGTACGTGAAGATTTAAAAAAATATATATATATTTAAAATTAGCATCGATTTCAAAAATCCTTTTAAAAATATTTATTTAATACATTTTCAATAAAATATAAGTGTAAGTTCATTAGCTGAATTTTATATTCAGTGAGCTATTCAATTTCATTATCCTAAAAACCCAGAGTCTCCCCGATACCAGGATGGTTTGACCCAACCTGGCACACGCCACCTGTCAATCACCACCGCCTTGAAAAGCTCAAACAATGAGGCTGAAACGTAGCAGCAATGCTGCTGAAAACATGGACGGACAAAAGCAAAACAAGTCGAAACCAGAGCCGGCAAAAAAGTGTGAATAGACGACAGTCCGCTGCATAAAAAATCCCCTTCAAAATAAAACCACAGGATTAAAAAAAAAAAAAAAAATGTAATCCAATTTGTTTTTGCCCAGGCAAAGGCCCGTGAAAACGGACCCGCGACCGGTTGAGAATCACTGGTGTAGACTGTAGAGAGAATCCTACCAGCATAGACGTAGCTCTTCTGCAACAAGCCTATTGTGCTCCTATGTTTCCTCCTCCTCCGTCTTTTGTTTGTACCTGACCCATTTGTCTCTCATTCATCCCCGAGTCCCCTTCCCTTCACTCTGTTTCCCTCGTTTCCCCTCCTGCATTTAAACCCTTTCTTTATGTGTCCGTCCATTTCACCCTGTCTGCAGACGACCTCCTTACTGCTCTGTAACAATTGAAGATGGTATTATGTAGAGAAATGTCAATAGTGCTAATATTTCAATATGACCAGAGCTACGCAGCAGCGAGCCATTAAGTGAAAATTGACCACCTGTTATGTGGTTTGAATCAACAAACTCCTGAGTGCATCCTATATTGACCGAGACATCTTAGTTTGTGAAAGAGGATATAGCCAACGGGAACCGTCCGGGCGTCAGTAGCTCTCTCCCAATGCACCCTGGTATATGTAGGCCCTGCTGGCACAGCCATGCGAGCAGGAGAAATTAGCTTTCTCGGTTAATATAGCGGGCACTGAGGAATTTACTGCTGAAATTGACTGTTGGGAATTTATAATCCTGCTAAATGATAATAAAGCACGGCATAATGCCTACCGGCAAATATTGGTCATCTGAAAACCAAATCTTGCCTCCTACACAGGACGAGCCCCGGCCAGTAGAGCCGCTTGCTGGGGACCAGGACCTGCAGTCAGCTCCTGTGAGCAGCAGCCCGGTGCCCCTACCATCAGTCCTCACCTCCGCCCCGGCTCCGGCTCCGGCTCCGGCTCCAGCTCCAGCTCCGGCTCCAGCTCCAGTTCCGGCCAGCAGCCCCGAGGTGGAGGTCCCAGAGGAGAACGGTGAGGCCGAGATGGAGCCCATGAGGAACGGGGCGGGTCACACTTCCGAGACGGAGAGCAGCGACAGTGGAGTCACCCCCGGAGAGAAGGAGAACTCCACAGGGGCCCCGCAGGACATGGAAGGTTAGAAGGGCCACGTCCAACAGTTCGATCAATAGATTTCTTGACATTCAAGCTTTTGGCATAACTGTCCTTTCTCAGTGTAGCTTTTGCTTCAAATATTTTCTGTCCAGTCTTTATATATATATTTACATATTTGCACTTTCCCTCTCAAACCCTGCTTGGTGGTCCAGACCTGGCCGAGTCCAGTGGGAAGCGCCAGTACAACAGGGACTTCCTGTTGGGCTTCCAGTTCATGCCCGCCTGCGTACAGAAGCCTGAGGGTCTCCCGCCCATCAGTGATGTGGTGCTGGACAAGGTGAGTAGGCCAGTAGTTGCAGATAGCCCTGCATAAATACTCGGACCCCGGTGTCCTTAAACCTCCCAAGTGTTGTTTGTTTTCAAAGTGATCTGTGCCGTCTATTTCCTTCTCTCAATGCAGCTTTAGAAATGAAAAGTGACAGTAAAGTTGCCTTTTGTCCATCACAGTCACAATGAGGGTCTGTATTGCACTCTCTAAATAGAACAAGGTTTTGTTATTAATAGAGCTGAAATGAGTCGGTCGACAGAAAATTAACCGTCAATAATTTCAATAAGTCAGTGAGGCAACAAACATTCTCCGGTTTCGACTTCTCGGATGTAAAGATGTGCTGCTCCTGTTTATGCCGTTGGAAATTCAATGTCTGGGTTTTAGACTGTTAGTCGGACATAACGAGCAATTTCCAAATCTCACCTCAGGCTCTGGGAAATTATTCCGAATTTTCTGAGGTTTTAAAAACTAAGCTATTTAAAAGATGGATTATGTTAATCAATAATAAAAGCAGCCATTAGTAGAAGCCCTAGTTTTGAATAAACTTCATGAAACAGGGTTCTTCACCATGATCTCAGAGCAACAGGCAATGTTTCAGACATGAGTCGGTTCGACTGGATGAAAGATGCAGCACACAGTTTGGTTCATTCCTCTGATCCACACATGCGTATGGGTGGAGCATATGGCCTGCTGAAATGCTGTTTTGATTAAAATCACATTGCTATTATGTCACACTTGGCAGTGTTAAGAGCATATGCCCCTCCCCCACCTCTCCGAAAAAAGAACAATCAAACCGGCGATGCACAATCCCAAAGTCTCATTTTCTCTGGGGGAGAAAGTGAAATCTCAGTGGGAACGAGTCGAGAGGAAGTCAAGGACAGCTGAAAGACAAAGAGCTGGATTTGTTCTTCTCTCCTCCCCCACAACTCTCTCTTCTCTCTCTCTCTCTCTCTCTCTCTCTCTCTCTCTCTCTCTCTCTCTCTCTCTCTCTCCCCCTCTCCTGCCTTCTTTCCTTCCCCTCCACATCTGGTCCTGACTTTTCTCTCTTAATGGCCCGCTAATCCGGCCGAGTAGAATTCATCACCAGTACAGTGAAAATACATAAACCAAGAACTGTTAATGTCGTATGCCTGTCATCTGTAGCGGGTCACCTTTAAGGAACCACTGGGTTAGAAATGCACTTACATACTCCTTTTACCCTATTGCCACTGTTATTATGGGGATTACTGCTCCCCCTGCTGTTCAACTCATCGTGTGTGTGTGTGTGTGTGTGTGTGTGTGATGGATTTGTGTCTGTTATGTGTTGTGCAGATTAACCAAAACAAGGTGCCACCTCGAGTGGTGGAATCCAGGGTGATTTCCAGAGGACCTGATTTCACACCTGCTTTTGCAGATTTTGGCAGGCAGATGACCGGAGGACGAGGCGCTGCAGTGAGTCACGTGAGCACACTCGAACACACACACACACACGCGCGCGCGCTGAAGTGGCCACAATCATTTATAAAGTCACACACACTCCTCCAATTCCTACTTTCTGTTTCCTCTTAAAATGTTTCTCGTTGTCTCGTAAATATGAGGACAACTTGACAGTTAAGTGGGAGGCAAAAATGAAATGGATACGCCACTTTTGCCTCATGGTCTGAGGATAATGGGATACGATCTGAGGTACTTGGTTCCAGTTGGTTTCAACCAAAGTCCATAAGCATCCAGTGCCTGAATCAACACAGGAAAGCTCCAACATCCTGCTCCGAACACATTTTTTTTTTTTTTTTTAACCATTGTCAGAGTCAAGATTTGTTTGATTGATATATACCTACTGAAATGCACCAACACATGAGAGTGTCTCTGTTCTTCTAGGCGTTGCAGGGTCAGTTCGGGTAGTGCAGAGTTCCTATTTCATACGTGTCACACGGTAATGAGGAGAGTCGTGCCTGGGTCAATGTAGCATTTTCTTTATGTGTTACTTCGGGCGGACGCTTAATGTTGCTGGTGGGTGCCGTACGTCTCTGACGGATCTTCCTCAAGCTCATCCATACAGAGTGAAGCCAGCATCCTCCAGTTGGTGCTGACGGTGAAAAAAACAAATTCAAACAAATTGACGGTTGCCAAAATAGATAGCAAAAGGGGCGATTCTATTCTACCAATAAAACGGTGGGTAGAGTGGTGACATGTTGTCGAGATAAGCTATTGTTGTCATAGACGCGTTAAAACAGGGTTTGGAGTGCTTTTTTTTCGTTTAAATGCTGGGATGAAACCCAGGCCCCGAATGTGGCAGAGACTTGTTGTCGGCAACCTTCTCGTTCTTGTGACTGGCGTTCCAGGTTCGGGGGAATATTGACGCGTTGTATTCTTTCATTGCGTTCGCAGCTCATGAACATTGGGACTCGACGGCCTCCACCCAGGAAGATCATCATGAACGTGTCGGTGAACAATGAAATTCAGCTGAAAAAATCTGAGAATGCCTGGAAACCTGGCATGAAGAGGGCGGAGGTCGTTGCAGATGATCCTGCGGTGCAAAGCAATCAGGTAGAGCCAAATATACACACATGCCTGTCCACAAACACACAGGAAAGAGGAGTTTACCAGGCTTGTTTTTATTCATTAAAATCCACTTGAGTGAAGCTTAACATTTTTTGAAAATTGCGCAATCAATCGCCTGGTCTAACTTCCGAAAAAATTGGAACACAAAATGAGAGTTTAGTTGTTATTTCTCAGTAAATGTTTTTTTATCTACTTCGGTTGGAGACCGTTACTATGGAAAATACGCCTTTTATAAAATGGTATCTTTGTCAAAAACCAACAATAATTGCACCCCACTAACCCCACTTTTTAACGATGTGAGATAATCTTCAAATAAAATGCTTGATTGACGGATTCCCCTCTAGGAACTCTTCAAGAAGGTGCGCAGCATCCTGAATAAGCTGACGCCTCAGAAGTTCAACCAGCTGATGAAGCAGGTGACGGACCTGACCATCGACACCGAAGAGAGGCTCAAAGGGGTCATCGACCTGGTCTTTGAGAAGGCCATCGACGAGCCCAGCTTCTCCGTGGCCTATGGAAACATGTGCCGCTGCCTCGCCACGGTAAGCAGGTCGCCGTGACGACTTTAAGGCAGAGAAGCGGGCAGGAAGTGAACGAAAATTCTTACCTCGACTGTTCACGGCTCAAAAATTCTACTACACCAATAAGTAAACTTTTCTGAAATCCACAGACGGTGCAGTTTCCTCCACTTATGTGCATCCTAAATGAAACAAATCCAATTTGCTTCTCAATGTGCAGTCAACAGCTCTGACTAAATGTTTCAGCCACAAACAGATCGATGGGTTTAGATTCATCACTGCAACACAATGCTGTGCGATACAACACTGTTCGATACAATGTGATGATTTAGTGTGAACAATATCATTTTGTGGTGAAATCATGAGATCTGTTCCACCCACAATCTATAATAAAGGGAGGTGAAAAGATGGCCGCCTTCTACTATTTGGATTGAATTTGTTGGTCGTAAAATATTAAATATGTCACCTCTTAATCATTCCTTTAAATGGGTCACTACTCATTTAATATGCATTTCTGCAATAAGGAACTCTAAAAATGTGGGCGAAACTTTTTCTTTTCAAAGAAAAAAATGATAGCAATCAGTTGGTAAGCATACATTCAGCATGCAACACCTACATCCTTACATAGGGCTTTACGGTAATAATCCACACATGGAAATGTAAAGGGATGTGCTGGAGTTGTCTTAATACTTCTGTTTCTTGACTATATCTACTGTGTCTACTGTGTCTACTGCAGCTCAAGGTGCCCATGACGGACAAACCCAACACCACAGTGAACTTTCGCAAACTGCTGCTAAACCGCTGCCAGAAGGAGTTCGAGAAAGACAAGGTGGACGACGTGGTGTTTGAGAGGAAGCAGAAAGAGCTGGACTCTGCTGCATCGGTTTGTTGCTCTTCTTCAGCGTGACACTGGATTTCTGGCTGTGCCAAAGCATTTTTAGTCTCGTGGGGGCGGGAGAGAATGAAACTCAAAGCAGAGAAGTGTTGTGAATTTAATTTCCCGTTGGTCCCCTCAGACGACGGAGCGCGAGCGGCTCCAGGAAGAGCTGGAGGAAGCCAAGGACAAGGCGCGGCGGCGCTCCATCGGCAACATCCGGTTCATCGGCGAGCTCTTCAAGCTCAAGATGCTGACGGAGGCCATCATGCACGACTGCGTCGTCAAGCTGCTGAAGAACCACGACGAGGAGTCTTTGGAGTGCCTGTGCAGGCTGCTCACCACCATCGGCAAGGACCTGGACTTTGAGAAGGCCAAGGTGAGGCGAAGAAGAAGAAAGCTGATCTAGTAGGAGAGCTTGAGTCGGTAAAACGGATTCTACAGTTCTGGAAATGCGTTTGTTTGCTTTATTGCAGAGTGTTGATACCACCAAGGTAGCTTAGCTTAGCATTAAGACCGGAAATGGGTAAACTGTATTATTATTTATTATAAAATATAAGGAGTGGATATGTAACATATAGAGGCTCACTGGCACTTTGAGCAGGCCTGGTGTTTTGTTTCTGAGCCAGCAAGTAAAACAAGTTTTACTGCAGCCAGAGAGTGATTGATTGTTGACAGCGATTTATCCATAAGGTGAACTGTTGACATGAGCACAGCATGTCGATATGGCTCTGCTAAGATAAATACCTCTGTATAGAGTGCTACAGGGATGACGTATTTTTGTCGGCCAACCTCGGAAGTTAGCGTCGCACTGGTTCCCACGACAACAAGCCAAGCTGCCATGTTGGTATTTTACCTGCGTCTGAAGAGAACTCGCCTGTTCACTGTGAGCTCCGGGAAGCATAAACGAGAAGGTCGTGGTGGGATTAGGTCCCACGCCGGCCGGGCTTTCTTCAGTTCAAGAGGCAGAGGAGACAATGTTGATGCAGGTTATGGGGAAACGGGAGCGTCCACACGGTGGATGCTCTGCTTTGTTCTGTCTGACCGACTCCTGTTGACATCAGTGACACCCAGTGGGACACAGCGAGAGTCCTCAGATGTTTGCAGGGACACTAGACCTGAGTCTCTCGCTCTCGCTCTCGCTCTCGCTCTCGCTCTCTCTTTCTCTCTCTCGCTCTCGCTCTCTCTTTCTCTCTCTCTCTCTGTCTGTCTGTCTCTCTGTCTCTCTGTCTGTCTGTCTGTATGTATGTATGGTTTGATCCTCATCATCTACCAGTCACCCTGCAAAAAGGAAAGCCCTCTGACCAGCAGGGAGACTGATGTGAACTCAGCATAAGCAACTTAATTCTGCTTTGTTTCACTTTCCGTTTCCTCCTGAAGGATTCTCACACTGTTTACCAACATAAAGGCGCAGTTTTAGACGTTAATAATTCATCTTGTCCTTCAGATGAGTTTCATCCTGTTTTTTTAATGTGGTCATTTTCTGAACATTGCCGTTTTAATGTCAGACCATTACAGTGAATTGGTTCTGTGCCTTCTGGGCTATTACAGTTTTAGTTTTACCATCTCCCAAATTGTTTCAATTTAATCTTGGGCGGTCCAGACGGCCTCTGCTCCGAGTAGCAAACTGACCAATCAGTCAGTTTAGTGAAATAATGTGGAAATCTCTGAAACCCGCTGTCCATTAGTTTCAATGGAGAAATTGAGAATATAACCTTCATGTCTTCATTAACCTCCTTATTCTCTCTTTCCTTCCTCAGCCTCGGATGGATCAGTATTTCAATCAGATGGAAAAAATTGTCAAGGAGAGGAAGACGTCATCTCGGATACGCTTCATGTTGCAAGACATTGTAGACCAGAGATTGGTGAGTGAGTGTGTGTGTGTGTGTGTGGTTGTTTTTCTTTTGTAAGATATGTTGGACAGCAGATAGCTCTGCATTAAAAGAATACAACTTTCCAATATCGGTTTCCTATAATATCAAAACACATTGATGGCACTACTATGTTTGTAAACACAAATATGTACTGTATGTCTATTAATAGATTAAAATAGGGAATGAATTTTCTTTTTTAAAAAAACAGTGTCCTAAAACATTTTCAATTGCCATCAACATATGATTGTGTTGATCTTTTATTTTGAAACGGAACAGTTTATTGTGGAAAGTAAAGTAAATAGTCAGACATAGTGTGGATTAATCCATACTGTATGTAGGTGTCAGATTAGGGCTGTTCAATATGACAAAAAATAAAAAAACAAGACAATTCCCTATTTCAATCTGTCTCTGCAAAAAGACTACAACACAGGGCAAGGCTGTTTGAATTCATTATATATATATCTATATAGATATAGATATAGATAGTGAGATAGATAGACAGATAGTGAGGCTGGCCTGCCTGACATTTTAGTGGCCAGTGATGAAACCATTGATGGCGCCTTGCCTTTATGTTTATATACACAACGTCTCGCAGCTATATGTCAATCTATACACACAGTCATCTATGTTACATGCATGAACGCTCACCTGCACACAGTCTGTTCTGTTTCAGCAGTTTGTTGTTTAGTTTATTTGACCTCTCAGCCTCACACACACACACACACACACACACACACACACACACACACATATATGAATAGTTGGAGGGCACATGGACGTTTCCTGGGCTCACACAGAGACAAACATGAGAAACAAACGAGGAGCAAACGTCTTAACATGACGAGTGTCGTGTCCGTTTTTTCCCCAATAGAGACATCTGCACTGTGGATCTCTCCTGCAGAAACTCTTACCGAACACAAGCTGTTTGAAAATACTGTCCCCGTCTCCTGCAAGACGCTGGAGACACGGATTCGAGCCCGTCTGTGCTGCGCTCTTGTCAAATACACATTTGCATGGCTACTTGAATTAATCCACTTTGTAGACAAACAAAACCGGCGTGTTCAGCATCGTGGAATGAAACGAATATTAATATAACAAATTTAGGTTCGTAATGAAAGTTGAAACTGATAACCTTGTTGACACATGTGTCTGAGTTAGTCAAGGATCATAACGGTCTGATGTATCCGCTTTGATAAAACCCTCCGATACTCTGAAGATTTGCAATTTGCAATTATCTGGGCTTTCATTTGAAAAGGCTCGGATCAGGTAAAAGAAATCCGTGATGGACTGCTGAAGCGGCACGATTTAATTTCTGAGGTCATTTGTGGTTCTCGTTATTCCTCCAGCACAACTGGGTGTCCAGGAGAGCCGACCAGGGCCCGAAAACCATCGAGCAGATCCACAAGGAGGCAAAGATTGAAGAGCAGGAGGAGCAGAGAAAAGTGCACCAGCAACTGCTCAACAAGGACAGCAAGAGACGGCCAGGTCAGACCCGCAGTCTAAATCCTCTTTAAGGCTTAGAGGCGGCACAGCTACAGTGACTCGGGAAGCCTGCGAGCATACAGAGAGATTTCCTGTCCCTATGGCCTGCAGTGATGCTATTGTGCCCAACAGCAAACAGGAAGCCCCCCCAGCTCCTCCCATCTGTCAGCTGACCTATAATTATTCATCACATATAGCACAAAACGGTCAAAAACGTCACTTTGTCAGCGTTCGCTTTCCATTCAATGAATGAAAATACCGTTAGAATTCCACTGAATTCATTTTTAAACTGCCTTTTGTGATGTGTGTGTGTGTGTGTGTGTGTGTGTGTCTCGTTGGCCTCGTAGATCCCAGAGATCAAAGAGAGCAGAGAGAAACGAGAGAACCGCGCGCGCCGAGAGAAGAGACCTGGAACACTGTGCCCATGACGAAGAACAGCAGGACCATCGACCCCACCAAGATCCCAAAGATCTCCAAGGTGAGACGTGCTGCTGCTTTTTTTTTTTTTTTACAAATGAACCAAGCAAGCGCTAAAATACTCGATTCCTTTCCTCGCCTTCTCTTCTCGGTGGAGTATACACATGTGCGTCCTCGCTCATGGCCCCTCAGGCAAGCCTCGTATGTCTTCGAGATGGATTTTAAGAATTGCGACATGGAGGCACGGAATAGAGAAATGAGTCGGGCTCAACACACCTCTCTTTAGACTCCTTTTCACTTTGATGTTTCACAGGAAATCCCAATGGACATTGATTAGACAATGATCAAGTATCCGTACTCGGGCTTTCAACGAATATTCAAAATTTTAGGAAAATAAATTTGAATATGAAAATTTATATTTGATTGTGAAAAAAAAAAAAAGAAAAGCAGCCCTACCTCGTCCGTCTGTCTCGTCTGTCGCGCACTGAACGCACAGCACGACGGGAGTCGCACAACGTCTCTTTCATTAATTGAAAATGAAATGTAACGTTGGGCGAAGCTGGAGGAGGAATAATTCAACAACAACAACCGTGATGATGGAAGAGCGGTCGGCCTCAAAGAGAGCCAACAGCGAGCGCTACCTTACGTAACGTAAACAAACCACGTACCTCCGCATCGCACTGGAAACCCAACCACTTCAAAGATGAGTGTGTTGTACTTGCTAGCTTCCCATGTTTGTACTCTTTAAATAAATAAAAAACACACGTTTTATACTGTTGATATTTCCTGGAATCCACTCAGCCCTATTCCGTTCCAACATTTTGTATTTTCCCCGAGTCTGATATTCTGTGATGACTCGACAGGCTGCTTTGTCTCGGTTGAATATTGTCAGGTCTGCACTGTAATTTAGATAAATCGCTGAGGTCGTTCTTCCTGCCGGGACAAGTTTGTCTTTGGTTCATTAAATGTTTTTCCCCCAGAAGCTCCTCCACCGGAGGTTGTTGTTGTTCTTTCAGTAGAACGTTTCTAGATGTTTACACAGCGCCAAGAGAACTCCTGTGTTTCATAATGTGTACTTATTCACCGGCCCTCCTCTCATCTGATCCACATGATTGTGGTTATTGTTCAGTAGTACTCAGTCCCCCTGTTGGACCCACGAGGTACTGCCTTGTAAAAAGAAAACAAGTTCCCCCTGCAGGAGGAAACTTGCCATGTTCTTGGTGTTGGCTGCACTAGGAGGACACTCATCTTACTCATCCTTGTTGACAATGCATGTCATACACTACATGGTAAACACTGCATTTCGTGTGCTACTTATATCTTGAATCAAAGGTTTTAACCAGTGCGTTCTTGAGACCCTGAATACAAAACAGAAGAATTTAGTAAACAAAAAAGTAAGCAAGATTAGTGAGCAAGTAATCTGCATATATCACAGAGGGCACGAGCGTATTCGTATCTACGCTTATTGATGTGTATTATTTCTAAAGGGACAATCAAAATGTATCTGCGGGTTTAAGTCTGGGTCATTTATCTCGTCTCATATGTTGTCCTCATTTGCCGGTTTGCTGACGGTTTTCCGCGTGTGCTTGCAGCCTGTTCTTAAATGATTCTCTTTCTGCAGCCTCAGATGGATGAGAAGATCCAGCTGGGCCCCCGGGCTCAAGTCACGTGGGTGAAGGGCAGCAGTGGAGGAGCCAAGGCCAGTGACTCAGGTAAGAAAACATGTATTGACTGATCCAAGGCCACAGTGGGACGGAACATTGCGTGAGCAGGAGTTGGCGATTTCGTACAGACCTGAAATGACACGGAAAGAATGTGTTTATTACACGAAGCGAAGCTCATCTTGTGTTTAAGAGGCCGGCTCTTAAAGTAGCAAAACACTGAAAGAGACTCAGAGGTGGAGCACTCTATCTCTCTCTGCCTCCGTTCATTTTACTTAATGTAACAATCGTAAACTTCTTTGAAATAATGGTAATTAGTCATTATAGTCCTAACTTGATTGGATGGCAAGAGGTCAGATTTCCTAACATTGACGCTAGGGCTGGGCGGTATGGCCAAAAAATTCATATCACGGTATTTTGTAAGATTCTGGCTGGTTTCACGGTATATCACGGTATTTTTTTTTACCGAGTGAACACATTCATTCATTCATTGACGCCGAAAAGGACCGCCGGCCAACTGAACAGCTGTTCACCTCTCGCGTGGTTCTTCCGTTCTGTCTCTTCTGTTTTTTTTTTCACCTACATTCCCCTGGGTCCTAAGTCTGTACCCAGCATGCAGTTCGGCGGTGTAATTTTATAAATGTACAATTATTAGTGTTACAAATTGTTTATGTGTCACAAACTGTTGTGTCGTGGTGTTTCCCTGTTAAAGAGCGTTAGTTGTGGGTTATTAATTGTTGTTATAAAGTTATAACCATGACTCCATCTCAATACCCGTAAGACAAGTAGCTCCGACCGCTCCGCCCTCAGCGGTGAACAATATCTTCTGCTGCCTGTCGAAGAGCGACAACAGTTGTTACGGCCATGCACCGGTATGACGGTATATGAAAAACTCATACCGTATGGAAATTTGAAACCGGTATACCGCACAGCCCTAATTGACGCACTACATCATCTGTGCTTTGTGACCGGCCCAAACTCACATGTATGTATAAATGTCACATGGTTACGGTGTCAGTGTGCCTTTTTTAAAGAAGTCCGATGTGTCGTACGACCACGTCTGAAGACAGAAATGTTGATAGCTGTTCACTGTTGAATTTTAGAAAGTTACAGAAATTGTCAAAACAACAAAGCACCTCTGTTGATGCTTACTGATGCTTTTAGTTTGATCCTGAAGCTCGCGAGAGATTATTTTAGCTATTGATCAGCGTTGAATTCTGTATTTTCTTTCCCTCTTGATACGGCAAACACCTAAACTCTTAATGATCCTCGATATTGGCGCCATTTTTCTCATTTATATCTCTTCTACCTTATCTCTCCATAACAGAACTATCACGGACAGCTGGCCTCAATCGTTACTCTGCGCTGCAGTCGACGCCTTCTCCTCAGCCCTCCACCACTCCTCCACAGAACCCCGACTTTGACTCCAGGAGAACTCTGGGAGGGTAAAGAACAACGCTGTGTGCTTCTGGTAGTTAAGCTCTCATTTTCAAACATCCTGATTGACCTGTTTTTTTTTTTTTTTTTTCGTACTTTTTCTCCCGGCAGTCGTAGCAGCACTGCGCCGAGAGAACGCAGCGAGAAGCCGCTGATCTCTGCCCCTCCGTCGTCACGGCCCGGACCGTTCACCAGGGGAGGCAGTTCGAAGGAGCTGCTGGAGAATCAAACCCCCGAGGAGCCGCGGAGAGACCGGGAGCGAGAGGGAGCCGAGCCCCGGAGGCAGAGCGTCACCGAGGACAAAACGGAGCCGGAGCGCAGCAGAGTCCGGGAACCTGGTGAGACACGCAGCGCTGCTCACCACGGGACGCACACTGAAATAATAATATGGATTTAAACTGTGATTCAAGCCGTGAACAAATTTGGTCTGGCATCAGATATCCTGGATACAGTTTTCACACCATCGATACACCATTAATGACATCAGAAAACATTAATATATTAATTCTTACCTCATTTACGTGTACTGTATATGGTTTGTCTTTGTATTACAACATGTGATGATCAATTTAGGAGCGACAGCAGATTGAAAACAAAAGGATCACGTCTACGATTAATCAAAAATGCTGCTGTTTGTAGCGCCCCAGTGACTTGAATGCTCCTAATATCTCGCTGGTCTAACATTACACGCTAGGTTTCTCCACATGTATCTGGCCCCTAAATATAGGGCCACATGACCTTTGTGGGTTAATGCCCCTTGCATCTCATTTCATTACTGTAAAACTGTAAAAGGGTCTAATCCAGATATCAATGCCTATTTCTTTAATTAGCTTTGGCTGTAATGCTATTATGTGTGTCTTCTTTTCGTCTAGTCAGTGAATATTATATTCTTGGATAAGCTGTTCCTAAGAACATGAAACTAGAAATGTTTCTTACCTTTTTGAAAGTATACTTTGCTTAAAATCTTTGATTTATTATATGTATTGAAGTCAGAATAGAGTAAGTTGGTGCTTATGTGATGAAATCAGAGTAGCCGGAACATGGATTTTTCATCTCGCAGCAGACAGAAACTGTTGACACTGTTGTTTTTATCGTCGACAGTGAAACCTGAGCCAGTGGTCCAGAACCCGGAAAGACCTCTTATGTCTGAGGAGGAGACGGAGAGGAAGTCCAAGTCCATCATCGACGAGTTCCTGCACATAAATGACTACAAGGTACTGAGGTTCACAAGAAGATCAACATCCTGATTCATGAACAACGTTATTTTTTAGGATTTGTTTGTGGAAAATTTTTTTTAAGTATATAGATAAATGGGATAGTTCTTTAGTTTTTTTTTTGGAGGTGGGGTAGTATGAGTTTCTTATCCGTAGTCAGCCTGCATTAGATGGCGGTCATCATATCCCCAGATTGGAGAAACAGACAGGAGCATGTGCACGGAAACTAAGCAATCTACTGCTGTGGTCGGATTTTAGCAAATAAAAAGTAAATCACTCTTAGTTTAAGTTCACGCTATGTTCAGAATATTTCACCGCTTTGCCTTGTTGTGAGAGAGCCCCTTCCCCACGTGAAGACTCCTCTGACATAAACAGTAACTTTACCTCGTAGAACACAGGAGTTGCTGCTCTAACTAGGTACGGTGTGGAAAATATTCTAAATATAGAGTACTCCTAAATTAAAAGATATCGATTTTATAACGATAAACAATATTTCTTTTAGGTGGCTGAAATACGTTCAGCTGCTGCTCCTCATTAAACCCCACTTTAAAAACTGATCTGTCCCTTTGATGTATTGCCCTTTTAGTGACAACGTTGATGATATCAGAACAACGGCTTTAATCGTCCTATTTTTTTTTAACCACCGGCGATGCAACAATAACTCAAATTAATATTTCAAATGCACGTCGCGTTTGACTCGCTCTTCTCTCACGAGCGTCGGCCTTGCTCATGCTTCTCTGTTTTTCCTGCAGGAGGCCGTTCAGTGTGTGGACGAGCTCGACTTGGGCTCCCAGCTGCATATCTTTGTGCGTGTCGGGGTGGAGTCGACCCTGGAGCGCAGCCAGATCACACGGGACCACATGGGCCAGCTCCTCTTCCAGCTGGTGCAGCAGGGCATCCTGCCCAAACCTCAGTTCTTCAAAGGGTCAGTTCTCCTACTTTCTAATGCACTCGGGCCTGAAAACCAAGCGAGCGACCGTGTTCCCATAAAGTGGGAGTATTGATTGAGACACATTTTCTTATTCTAAAAACGTCCCCGTCTAATGATTTTGGGGTTTGTTTGTTGGTGTCCCCATGATTTGTTGCAGCATTCTCCACAGATCCACCCAGATTATTGTTTGTGGTTCTCCAGAGTTTCTTACGTTCATACTTAGTTTACTTGGTTTCTCATTATGACTCCCAGTCAGCTGCATCACCAGACTTCATTCACACCTTTTGTTGTCCCTTCCCTTAATTTCTGCTTTCGGCATTCTGTTCTTCATCCCGCCAAGAAGCTTTTCTCGCTTTGATTAAATATTCTAATGGACGAATGCGTATCAAGCCACCTTTTAACTCTGTTCAAGCATTTCTCTTAATTTATCCATCGTTACAAACTCCTCACCTAGCATCTCGTTTGTGTTGTTGTTGCCCTCTGAGACCAACCGTCAGTCGGTCCAGCTGATTCTCAGACCGGTTCGGTCCCTTGTTGACATTTTACTAGGAAAGGTGATTTGTCAGACCTTTTTGTTTTTAAAATGTTTTGCCATCGATGAAAAGCAAGACGCGTTTAGAAAACTGAAGATCTCCTTCCTGTTCAGATTTTGGAATCAAACGAAGTACGTGCAACTTTGTGTATTTGTAAATAACAATCAAATGTAGATTAATTTGTACAATAGCGTTCAAAATCAACCCCACCAATTATTAACTATAATAATTTGAAAGTGTCTAAAGTGATACTTGGACTCCAGGTTTCTGCTCGATGGTGGTTTTCCAAAAGCAACACTTTGGTACGAAAGTACTGTAATTACTGTGTAAACATGAAAAACCCTCTTTTAGGTCTTCAGTGTAGTCTGTAATCTTAAAAGAAAACACTATTGAAGGTTCGCTGTCGTTTCCAGTGCAGTCAGTTCACCCAAATCCAGAAAAACAAACGTAAAGTAGAAGTAGAAATAAATTTGCAAAAATCAAACGAATGAAGAGGACGTGTGTTTTCTTCTTTTCTGCTCCATGATGAATACAATTGAAACTGAATTTGGGTTTAAATCCATATTTTGTAGGTGCTTAAAGTGTGTGTGTGTGTGTGTGTGTGTGTGTGTGTGTGTGTGTGTGTGTGTGTGTGTGTGTGTGTGTGTGTGTGTGTGTGTGTGTGTGTGTGTGTGTGTGTGTGTGTGTGCGTGCGTGTGAGAGACTAGTGTCTAGGGTTTTAACGCTTCAGTGCTCATATGGCAAAATGTGAAGCACCAATATGGACTTGATCGTGTGTGTGTGTGTGTGTGTGTGACTAGTTTGTCACCTTCCAGAGGAAGCAGGAACAATTAAATAATCTCCGTGTGTCGTTTCCTTGTCTCAGGTTTACAGACACGCTGGAACTAGCGGACGACATGGCCATCGACATTCCCCACATCTGGCTGTACCTGGCCGAGCTGCTCAGCCCGGTGCTGAAGGAAGGGGGCTTCTCTATGAGAGAGCTCTTTAGGTACGACACCACTCACTCACTTCATACTCCGGTAGAAACTATACTAAAAATGAAGTAACATTTGGGTGTTTGCTCGGAATAAATTAGACCGTTTGTTTTGTGTGCACAGCTAAAAAGCGTTTTGTTTATCGCCACAGAACATTTATGTTCCTCCTCCCTGTTCTCATTTCCTGGATTAATTTCAGGCTTTACTAAAAATGTAAGCTACACGGAGGGAACTTTAATGGGCCCTTGTGGCCGCATTGGGAAATTGTCTGAAGTGTTTTAATTGTGTTATTAAACTTCTCCATTCATCTGTTTTGTTCACAGTGAATTAAGCAAACCTTTGCTTCCTGTGGGAAGAGCTGGGATCTTAATCTCTGAAATACTGCACATACTATGCAAACAAATGGTAAGCGACACGTTCAATCTTCAATAGAGTAATCAAGTTACCTGCTCTCGTTAATAAGCCAGTGGAGTTTAATCAATAGCCTCATTGTAGTTAGGTGTACATAGGCAATAGATGATGTTCACTTAAATATCCATCAAGGTTGATTATATTGGTGACATTTTGGTCAAATGGATTTAAATGTAAAAGCCAAGAGAAAGGACAAAACAAATGCACTTCTATTGTTGCTCTACAATTGATTTTTCTCATTTATTTACTACATGAATCAAATCACGGACCTTTTTTGAGTTGTAGCTCATTTTGGCTGATTCAGCTTGTTAAAATCTTTTGAGAGAGGAAAAAAAAGAAGATGTATATTAGAGAAAGAGAGGTGCGATGTCGTCTGATCTTGTCTCCACAGAGCCATAGGACTGTGGGTTCTTTGTGGAGGGAATCTGGCCTCAACTGGACCGACTTCCTGCCAGAGGCAGAGGACGTCCAGGCTTTCATCTCCCAACAGGTTTGTGATGAGGGCCTCCGCATAAATCTAGAAATATTTATATTGTTGGAAGTCTTAGTTAGCAACTATTGGCTTTCTTGATACTACTGCACATTATTCTCCGACCCCCTCCTAACGCTTTCTTTTGTCCCCATTTCATCCTCTTCCTCCTCTATTGTCACCTCCCCATCTTGTCGTTGTCCTCCCGTCTTGATGCTGCCAGAAACTCCAGTTCGTTCTGTCCGACGGCTCCAGTCCCGAGGCGGCTCTGTCCAAAAGGATCCTGTCTCCTGAGGAGCTGAGCCAGCAGCTGGAGAAACTCCTCCTGGAGGACATGGCCAGCGACGAGCAGATCTTTGACTGGGTAGAGGTGTGAGAAGTGACTCATTTCTTAGAGGGGACAAAGCATTACACTCTGCAAGCTAGTGGCTTAAATTCAGAGGGTCGTTGTTGTTGTTTTTTTTTAAAATATTATTATTATTAAAGCTGTTTCCTGTTCTTTTGTAGCATAACTGCTTCGACATGTCGAGCCATGTGAAATTGATAAGTTGTGCGTTTTGTCCTCTGTGCTGTATTTCACAGGCGACCCTCGATGAATCTCAGATGAGCTCGTCTCCCTTCCTGAGGGCTTTGATGACGGCTGTGTGTAAGGCAGCAGTGAAAGGTAAGCACGCCGCCACCTGGAGGACAAACTTTTATCTCTTCTGCTTAAATGCCACCGCTGACTTTAACACCGGCGTGCACTCACTCTCCAATCCTGCTTCGCCGAACAGATGATAACACCAACTGTCGAGTGGACACGGCCATCATCCAGAGGAGATTGCCTGTATTACTCAAGTACCTTAACTCAGACACTGAGCGACAGCTGCAAGCACTTTATGCACTTCAGGCGCTGATCGTCGCCCTCGATCAGCCTCCAAGTAAGTGCTGCATCTCGGTTATATTAAGAAGAGGTGGGAGGAGAAAAAACTGTGATTTATCAGAGAAGACTGAATCATTTTAAACAGTATCATTGTAGAAAAATATAATGTTTAGTAGCTAGTCTGAAGCTGTTGATCATGTCACATGATCTTCATCAGCAGATAGAGTTCTATCGAAAAGGTAGTTTACAAATGTTTCCACGGTCAATTTTCAACTCGTTATTCAGATTATTCTAATCTGTAACATTAAAGCTTGGTTGGGTAACGTTGGAGAAATCAGCAAGAGAAATCTACATTAAAAAAAAAAAAAAGTATCAAACAGAAAAACACAGCCAACTCTTTTCCAATGAAAGTCTCAAACAGCACGAGCTCCAAAAGTTGCTACACCTATCGAGAAAGTCGGCAACGCATCGGGCCTCCCTCCAAAGCCACAAAGCCAAAATTATGCTAATGAACGTAAACAACGAACATGACTACTGTCGGCACTCACAGCTAGAAGCTTGTGGGAGACGAGCAATAAGTAGACATACAGACAGACAGGTAGACAGACAGACAGACAGACAGGCAGGCAGGCAGGCAGGCAGGCAGGCAGGCTAAAGTCACTTGAGTCCTTTTCTCAGACTCCTCCAGAGCCTCAGAAGACGTGACACGACAGTTTCTACAGGCTGGATTGTGAAAATTATGACATAAACAAATCTTCATATGTGGAATCAGTGGAGTGATTTAACATATAAATAACTACCATTATTTACATGACAACAAACTTCAGAAACTTGTCTCTTTGAGTAAAAGACAGACAGCCAGACAACATAGTTAGAATTATAAAACCATCATATAGAAATAAATACTAAAGCTTGAACACAGTAACACTTTAAAGTACAAAAACATGTCATTTAGAAGTCACATAACGTAAAGGTATCAAAATATCAAAAGCAGGACAGAAAGTTACTCCACTTCATGAATCCCTGTCGGGGCCCAAACGATGACGGGTGCGTCTTTTGTCTTCCAGACCTTCTCCGGATGTTCTTCGACTGTCTGTACGACGAGGACGTGATCTCGGAGGACGCTTTCTACAAGTGGGAGACGAGCAAAGACCCCGCCGAGCAGCAGGGCAAAGGTGTGGCCCTCAAGTCCGTCACGGCCTTCTTCACCTGGCTGCGGGAGGCGGAGGAGGAGTCGGAAGACAATTGACGAGGGAGACGCGACGTAGTAGAACTGCATTCTCACAGCAGAACAAACAGACAAACATTCAAAATGGGTGTGTGGGCACGACGACATGTTTTACGGCTGGAATTTTTTTCTGCGGTACGGTTCCCAAAACATGCCGCCATTTTGAGTTTGGATTCCAACGGCGGAAGCACTAAATACCTGTATTATACATAGAAAATATTTTTGTTTTAAATTTTAACTTACTTTTTGTTTTGTTACTTTTTAAGAAGAGACTTAAAAGATACATAGGTTCCGGACTCTTTAATTTATTATTTTTTTAAGGACTGCAAATATGGAAGTTATTTAACATTTGCAGATGCTCACAAATGAGAACAACAACAACAGAAATAACAATATAATTAATTATAATAACAAAATAATAATTGTGAAATAAATAGCCTCCCCGGATTCCACACTGTTTGGTTTAAAACAGGGTAAAACAAAGTATTTTGGGAAGAAGGGGAAGCAGAGGTTAAAAAAAAAAAAAAAAAAGAGGAGTGGATGCACAGAAACTATTAACGTTGTCCGTGTATGACGTTTTGAGGTCAAAGGTTATCTCCTAATAACCAGAGAGTTATCCCTCAGCCTTGGCTAGCTCTACGTTGATATGTACAGACGCCTCGCGGGGGGGTATGCATTCGAGAAAGCGATGCAAGTCAGTCCACAGAACTGTCGAAATAAATGCAGATGAACAAACCGGATACATTGAAATGAAACGAGCAAAAAATTGCAACATTAAAAAGCAAATGGCCAGGGTCACTGAAACGTGAAATGCTTGTAATACTTCAGACCTACAGAGCAGATTAAAGCTTGTAAATACATTAAAGACAAAAAAAGGTATTTAAAAATGCTCATTGTCATGATTTGTTTGGTTGGTGTTTGATGATGAGGGTTGCCAGATTTGTTTCTTTTGTTTGTGTGTGTGTGTGTGTGTGTGTTCTGTTTTTTGGGTAACGCCGTGGCATCCTGAGAGGATCAGCTGGAGTCACTATAGACACAATTAAAGCATCAACAAACGTTATGAATTAACTCCCAACTTGTGCCTTTGGAATAGTTGCAGCAGTTCCTTTCTCTTGTAATTGACTGCACTTTTTCATATGTTTTATTTTATTTACATATATATTTGGGTTTAGATTGTGTACAGATCCAGTTGAGATGTGTTTCAATGTGGGCAGGCATTCATATTACATCATTTGCGTGATCAAATGGAGCATGGCTTCTCCATATCTGATGCATTTTGCTTGTCTTTACAGCAGTTGACTTGATTTTCGGATCACCCAAAAATTATTTGAAGGCACCCAGCATGAACACGGAGGCTTGAGCCGACACGATTAATAGATCGAGTCAATTGATTGAAAATGTCAGCTTCTTGATTGTGAGAATTTGCTGCTTTTCTGTAGTATGTCACTCTAACTTTGGGTTTTCGACTGTTCGGACAGCATAAGCGATATGAATAAGTCAAATAAGGAAATTGTGACCGGCATTGTTCACAATTTTCACCGATTTCATAGAATAAACTATTAATCCATTAATTTAAAAAAATAAGCAGATAATAGAACCTGAAAATAATAGTTGGTAACATCCATTGACTGTATAAAAGGTTTTATTCCTAATTGGGCCCCATTTATGGTGAAATAGTCAGAACTTAAAGTAAACATAATGATGCAGCTAGAAAGCTGAAGTATGTTTGTAATGTTTTGTCTGTATTTGATTCTTAATGTGTGTCCATTACTGTTCTGAATAAGGAAATGTGTGTTCGTCTTTATGTTAACTTTGTTAGACAACTACATCTCCCATGAGCCTTTGCCCCAGACAACCTCTTAAACCCTCACCAGGGCTGTAGTTTTTAAATGCTTATCGATAATAATCGATTTATCTCGGTTGAGTTGGCGGTTTGCTCGTATTGTATTGAACTGTACGGTTGACGGTATCAACGTAACTCAAAATGACAAACAAACGCGGCTTTGAGAAAGAATAACAAAAAAAAAGCCGTTGGTTCCCGTTAGCGACGAGAGTCGATTTGAAAAGGTAGGAGTCGGCGGCCATGACAGTGGGGATCCTTCGACGTGCCGCGTGACGCCGCGACGTAACCAACGGTCCTAATGGGGCGGGGCTCGTAAACAGAGAAATCTAAATAAAGGATCGTGCAGAAATTTACTCCAAAGTAGCTCACTTTTTCTCCACTAGCAAGAGGTAAGTTTGACCCGCATCGTAACGAGTCGCCGTCTAAACGTCCGGTTGCACGGATGCGACGCTGTAAACGACGCGCGGGCCGGCGGCTCTAACTCAACGCGAGCGAAATGAATTCTCCTGCCTTGTGCGACGCCATTACTGTGTGTGTGTGTGTGTGTGTGTGTGTGTGTGTGTGTGTGTGAGTGTGAGTGTGAGAGAGAGAGAGAGTGTGTGTGTGTGTGCGTGCGTGCATGCATGTGTGTGTGTGTGTGCGCGTGCGCGTCTCTGTCTGTCTGTGTGTGTATAAACCAACGGACAAAATGGCGAAATTGCCGAAAAAATTCTGGCAACTCATCTTCTTGGCTCGTGTGCAAAATTATCGAAATTGGTGGTTGGGCCGAAGCGCCTCGCGCCGCCTCGAGTGTGTTATTAGCAGTTGGGGAAGCAGAAGTGCGCCCTTTTCTTCTGTTTGCGTGAGAACGGGGGGCCCCAAATGAATGAAGTGGGTTTCACGGTGTCGCCATGTTTTAACCACACACGTACACTGGGACGGGCCACAGACCAGTGTTGGGTGCTAATATGTTTTTTTTGCTCCCTTGCTTGTTTTTAATTTTCCTCATCCAGGTTAATCTCGTGTGATGCCGATACGCCGAGTAGCAGCGACTCCGACCCCGGAGAAGGCCCCCTCCGCTGCAGCAGAGAAAGGTAAGGCTGGGGGGGGGGGGTCGTCCATCAGCTGAACTTAGGACCCCTGCACGCGCATCAGGACTAATGAGTCCTGATGCGCGTGCACGGGGGGGGCTGTAGTCAGTCTGGAGGTGCATGTTGGTTTTACAACCTTTCATCACTGATTTTTAAAAATCATATTCTACAATATTTCTGCTGCTTACATACAGACTTAAATCAGAATATATGTATATTTTTAATAGAACATGTGGATGTGTTAAGGTGGCATGTTTAAAAAAAAAAGTTTAAAATACTGCATGAAACCCTTTTTAAAATAAGAGAGGAAAAAACTGTTGGTCCAACGTTTTTATTGCAAAATATCCAGACTGTCTTGAAAGCATTGCTATTAAGTAACGTCCCCTTTAGTCCAGGCTTAACTCCAGCAGATGTGCCCAATCAGCAGTCACAAGGTCAAAAAGTGCACCACAGTGTGTGGAAACCAGACAAAACAAGGAAAACCTCATGCTGGAGGGGAGTTAAACTGTCCTGCACAACCAGAGCAGCAACGTCAACCTTTAAGTCCCATAAGTAGTTTTTTTTTTTTTTTTTTTTTTTAAGGAGGAAATACGGCAACATGCACAGGAAATTGTCTGAGACTTTTGTTGCATGTTGTAGATCTGGTCTAAACTCTACATCGGTGTCCTGACCCAACATCGGTCACAAACGTTTGTGTGTGTGTGTGCGCGCGCTAACGTTATACATTTATTGACACTTGCCTGTATTTTGCAGTTTAAAAAAAATGCTTTTGCAGCCGCTCTCTCTTTATAAATTGCCATGACTTTATTTCCAAAGCAGAACAAACTAAATAGAAAACCACAAAAGACGATGCTTCTGCAGTGGAATAGTCAGTTGTCTGCTAAATAAAACACATTTAGTTGTGATATTTTCAGCGTTATTCCACATATTTATCCTCTTAATTCCAATGGTTTCCTCCTCCACAGAGCCCGAGGCGTCCTCAGAGGAGTCGCCCGCCGCCGAAGAGGAGCCGGCTGCACCTTCAGCCGCGCCAGCCGACGGCGAGGAGGGCGAGGCCGCCGCCGAAGAGGAGCCCACGGAGAATGGGGAGAAAGCAGAGGAACCCGCAGAGGAGAAGGTAGAAGAGGGGACGGAGAAGAAAGAGTGAGTTTCACCAGAGCGCTAATGTGCATCTCAAAACGCTGCGATATTTCACTTTGATAGCACTTTTATCTGTTTATATTATCCTTACCTCTGCTGGATAACGGCAGGCTGCTCCTCTCATGGTTGCGGTGTTGCATTTCCAAAGGACCGGCGCAGCGGCCGTTTGGAAACATGGCTGTTCAGAGCGGGCCGGGTGCTCGGCCTCTGGTACTGCCGCTCGCAAGCCTTCTCGAGAACCGCTCATACTAAATACTTTACACTCGACACGCCGCCTCGTTGGCTCCTGAGCACAACACACCTGCCGTGACGCACACACACACACCCAAAGCTACTCGCGGTCAGAAACATCGATGAACTCTGACTTTACCTCAAACGGATATAGATTTATTATGTTTAGGGATGAAAAATATTGAAATAAGTTAACATTCTAACTCATTGTAACTTGCAAAAGCACATAAAGGAAAAACATGCAACTAAACTGTGTACTATTAACTTACTGTGTACTTATACTTCAGAGGAAAACATTGTAGTACTACATTTACCTCACAGAGAAATGCTACTGGTTAAGATTCAGATTTGACACACAAAATTAAATGAAATATGATGCATTATTATTTATTAAACTATCCAGTATCATATTAGAAATAGAAAGCTCCACTTTGAACAGTTAAATAAAATAAAGTTAATTGAGCTGATGCCTTTCTTTCAATCTTCAATTGAAGTAAACATTTAAACGCAGTACTTTTATTGTGCATAAAACATTTTGACTATTAATAGTTTAGAAAGTTTTGAGAGGGTCTACTTCTTCTGCCGCTGCCAAACATTCCCAGTTAGGGAAAGGAAAGGGAGCGATGGGAAGCTAGACGTGAGAAAACACACCCGCAAGTCACAGTTACACAGTTCGGGCGAAACGCACACCGGTTCGATTCCGCTTCCTGTCGGCTATGCGCTCGTGTTGACTCTTAACACGGAAGTGAAGAAGAGTTTGGGTTCCTCGGCTGCTGAACGGCGCGCTGCTCGCTTGTCGGTTCAAATGCGACGCGAGTCCAAATTGGACAACCGCTCTCCGTTGAGTCCTCAGCTAAACACCCGCCACGTGGGAAGTGGATCAGATGAGCGTTTCTCGGGATAGGCGACGGACGGAGAGACGTTCCTTGCTTTTTAGTTGAATGTGACTTGTCACGGCCACATTCGTTAGATAGATATCAGACCAGATGTATCGTCCCTTTGTCGCAGTCTTGAAGGAATCCAGGAGGAAAGGACGTAAGCGTCACGAAAGACTGCCGATTTGTTACCGGCTCGGTCGACGTCTAAAAAGTTAAAAGAAAGGGCAGTATTACCTACATACATGCAGAACAATACTGAAATTACTAAAAAAAATTATTCAGCTCAATATATTCTGAATTATAAATGAAAGCCCTGCAGTTTTTGTAGGTGATCAAATTGTTTGGACATTTTTAAAGTTTCCCAGACTTTTTTTCAAAGTAATGACGTTTGTTTTGAACGTTTCTCTAAAACAAGTCTTTAAGACGTAATAAAGAAACGAGTCAGGGGGGAACGACTCACATTTAGCTGTAGTTAACGCAGTATTAGTGACATTTAACTTGGCTTTCCACGCTGATAATTTATAATTTCTCCTCCATTTCTTCTCACAGACCGTGACAAAGCGAACATTGACTTTTCTGCACGTAGTACACTAGCATAGCAAACCAGGAAGGGTCAAATTACATGGTGATCATTCAGACCGATGTTCTCAAACTTCATTTTGTCTTTCCCGTCGGTGACAAAGGGACAAATGCAAGGACTGCGCGGCTGGACAGTGTGCAACACACTGCTATGTTCTCCTACTAAGGTGAGGATGTGATAAAGATAAGGGTGGTAAAAATCACAGTGAAATATCGCTTCTGAAGGAACGAACCTCTTCACTGAACTTGTGTCTTGCTCCTCCTCTTTGGCGGCAGGTTGAAGGATGGCTACAAGTACGTGAAAGCCAAATCCAAGAAGGTGAAACGAACGATTCCTGCGTGGGCTAGCGTCGCTGGCGGCAAAAAGCTCCCCGTTACCAACTTTGCAGGCACTCAGAACAAAGTGGATAATATTCTCATCGAAGCTATTACGGTGTGTAGAAACCCTGTAAATCCATCAATGCAGTCGGTCACGGGGGCTTGTTTTTTAGTAGTTTTATTTCCACCTTTTCTTTCTTTCTTATCTGATTTCTTGTCCTCCTTTCTTCACAGTCTTGTAATGACAAGTCTGGAGTTTCATACCAGTCCTTCATGAAATATCTTCTGAATAAATACCCTGAGATGGAGCTCAGCAAGAAGAAGTTTCTCATTAAGAAAGCAATGAAGAAACATTTGGAGAAGGGAACCATCAAACAGGTAAAGACTGGTATTCGGGGGAAAAACGTCTATTTCAATTCAAGGCATCATCTCAAGTCTGGAACTTTTCATGGAACGTTAATGAGGAAAAATGCAACTGATTGCTCGGCAGCGGACTCGTTTTAAAACCAGAGTCCTGTGGGGATTACGAGTTTGGATGGTGTTGCTGGAGTGTAAACTTCCCAAAATCCACAAAAGAGCCAGCGAGAGCTGCAACACGTCGTCTAACCCCACAAAATTGTGTATTTTGAAATGCTGCTCAGTCTTGGAAGTAACGCTTCCTCCTGTTGGCTGTAAGATTGTTTGCTCTAACGTTAGCGTAACAAACGCTGTAAAATCCTTTACTTGGACTTTTGCTCTAAAATTTCGAGTTTTGAACGGTTATAAAAAATAACGCAAAACAAAGTTTACATTTTAGAGCTCCGTGCAAACAGCATCAACCGATTGGTGTATTTCACAGATGCCCACTAAAGTAGGAACACAGTAATATGTGTCGGGTCGACTTACTCTTGTTGATCCGTCTCTCACACAGCTGAAGGGTAAAGGCCTTTCAGGAACCTTCGCCATGGGGAAGCAGTCCACCTCTACTAAGGTATGTTGCAGCGAATGTCGGAAGTGATGTACAATACTTATGCGCCATACTATTTCAACATCCCGGAATCTCTGCTGGTTGCCTGGCAACGGCTTGTTGTCGTGTTCATGCTTGGGGGTTTTGTACAGAATAAACAAAACGTGAGTTAATTGGAGGGTTCAGAGGTGCTGAGCCCCGTTTTAGGCCTCTTTGCTAAGCTAAGCTAACCAGCTGCTGGCGGTGGTTTCATACGTAGTGGACAGAGATGAGAGCGGTGTTGGGCTTCTTCTCATCTAACTTTCGGCGAGGACGTGTATAAATGTATTTCCCAAAATGCATTGTTTGTCAATCGACGTCCAACTTGCTCTATAGGACTGAGGAACACCTTCAGTAGTACATCACAGTACATTATCTCAGAGTGCTGGGTGGTATGATCAAAACTCTGTATCATAGTATTTATTTTAAGATTCTGGCCATTTCTTGATAAATCACCAGTTATTTATTTGATGCAAGACTGGGTCTTAATTAGATTTATGGCTTATTCTACAGTCAGGAGCACATCTAGTACACAAACTTTGATGTAATTATATTTATACTGAAGTATACTATGTGTATATACTTTAATTACTGGAGAGGTTTGCTTGGTCCCACAATTCTATTCATTGTATATGAAGAAATCAGAGTGCATGAAACGGTTTCAGAATGTAAATAATTGTTATTGTGCAAACCACAACGTGGTCAAAAAAATAACTTAAAATAAGTTAATTGGATGTGCTAAAACAATTCTCTTCAAAATATATTAACCCTAAATACTGACCACAGGCCTGTTGTTGTTGTTGAAAAGTGGGTGGCTGTCGGTACATTGTCAGGATAGAATCAAGGCAAGACACAACTTTACCTCGAATCCAGCGGTTTAATCATTGAAATCGTCTCTCGACTGTTTGTAGCTTTTTACAAAATGTTTGTCACATTTTGTCCATCTTGTTAAAAATAGTTTGCTGTGGGTTATTAGATACGGTTGTGCTATAACGTTATGACTGAGAATGGTACGCAGCTATGGATCCCCCCCTCAATACGCTGGCTTCTGTTGTCCTGTGTGACAGTATCTGAAAAATCTATACCATATGGGAAATTAAAAACCGGCCTGCACTAGTTTCATGGACCTCATCCTTTTTGTTACTGAAGTTGTGTCAACAGTTTCCGTTTGCCTTTTTTCCGAGTACGAGTGTACTGGGATGTGTTTTGATTGTAATCGTCGTTCATGTAAACGTTGTTGCAGAAAGCACCTGTGAAGGCCGAGGCACTGGGAGACGCTCTTCCTCTCATCATCACTCGGCTCTGTGAGCCCAAAGAGGCCTCTTACTACCTGATCAAGAAATACCTGGAGCAGCACTTCCCCAACTTAAACGTCTCAAACAGGTACAGAAAATGATTTTCCCATTAAATGTTTTATACAAGCAGCTAACAATCTATTATTATTTTTATATATTCTATAAAGTCTTTAAAGTTACAAAAGTTTGCAGTTTTAATCTGACCAACCGTCAGACCCACCACATTGAACTGTTGACGTGAAATGGAGTTATGCAAGCAAGTTGTATTTGGGAGGCTGTAACCTGCAAAAGTTAAATATTTACCTGGTGTATAATGTTGGTAGCTGGGATTATTGAATGTATTAATGATTGACTGACTGCGGTTCGCCCTCAGGCCAGATATACTGAAGTCCGCCCTGGTGAGGGCAGTCGAGAAAGGACATCTGGAGCAAATCACTGGGAAAGGAGCCAACGGGACTTTCCAGGTAAAGGCTCTTCACATAAAATGATGACTGGTACATTTTTTTTTCAACTCTGGCGCAGAGCAGTTGTCAACACTTAGGCCTCAATCTGAAGCTACAGATTCAGTGAAGCGCGTCCGAGCTGATATCCTAAACTTGTTCATGTCTGTCGCAGCTGAAGCGTACCGGTAACCAGGTCCTGCTGAAGGGCAGCAACTTGGAGGAGGCCATCACAGCCGCCATCACCGCCATGAATGAACCGAAAACCTGCAGCACAACCACTCTGCGCAAATACCTAGTGGACGCAAACAAGGATAGAAAGGAGTACCAATTAAGTAAGACTCCTCCTCTTTCTTTCTCTCATGCCTTAGCAGGACGGCTGCTGACTTCTGACCTTTTTTTCTTCTTTTTTTTTCAAGTAACTAAAAATTGATTTTAAGTTTCAAATTATTGTTTTTTTTTTTTAGTTGGAAAAGCACACAACGTTGACTTAAAATCAAAAGTGTTCTGTTTGATCTCCATGTTGATGTGAAGGAGTCAACAGTTTTCACACAAAAGGAAGTAAATAAAAACCACATGGTCTCTATCCATCGTGTCGCTATTTTGCAGACATCCATATCTGACTGAACACCGCCACACACCAGTCATTGAACGCGTCACCGTTCATAACGCTGTTGTTTTTCAGCGCTGATTCTAGTTCAGTAGTACGTTCAAACTTTTGCACAAAACCAGGCCTATTAAAGCACCGCTTGAAGGCGAATCGGCCTTTTTCTTTACGACCAATCACGATGCTTTAATGAGAAAAGTAAAGTAACTGTTTTCGCAGCGAAAGCCAACAGAAGTGCTCTCAGCCACCAGCGAGGAGCTCCTCTCCTAAAAGCTGCGGATTCTGTCTGAGAAATTGCTAATTCACTATATTCTGCTGAAGATTTGTTTGTACGTGTACTGATCACACGTCCTCCACACAATCTTAATCATGATACGATCCTGATCGACTTGCAAGCATATCAGTCAGTTGTTTGCTCTTTAAACAAAATGCAAGCTTGTTCTTCACGGTGCTCTTAAAGCCCCTGAAAACGTGGTTTCAGATCTTAAGTACATCTTGATAATTCTGCAACGATCAAAGTTAAAGTTCAGAGAAGTTGATTATTCCACAGGATGGATGTGAAGTGTCTGTGGATGTTTTTGACTTTTTCTAAACATAAAAACTATTCATTTTATTGCAACAACATGAAGGCAAGTTGATCGCAGCTGCTGTTCCCTGCAGAGAAACAAACAAACTTTTACACCCACGTTTCCAGGACAATGTCACTTTATGGGCTTGTTTTGTAAAGTGTGCATTCTTTTCCTTTTTCCAACATTAAAACCTAAACGCGGACCTCGATGAGCTTTTGGTTACACTTTGGTTTGTGCACTAAAAGGAGAACTCTTTTCTTTAGTTGCCAGTCTGAGGAGGACCCTGACGAAGTGTAAAGTCCTCGGCTGGATGGAGCAGATCACCGGTCACGGCTTCACGGGGACCTACCAGCTCTCGTTCCCCTTCTACCCGAGGTATGTCCACTGCGTTGTGTATTATTTAAGCATTTAGTCCTCGGCATTCCCTTTTTTCTTCATCACACTTTGTCACATGGTTAAAAGTAATTTCTTTAGTCGGTACAATAGGCTTTCCATACAAAGTGTAATTGTTTTGTTTTAAGCCCAGCTGATGAGTTGGAAGCTTTCGAGAAAATATTCGTAAAAAGAGAAAACCCTGATTTTTATTTTTCTCTTCAGCCCGACCATCTTGTACCCAGACAAGTTCAACGACCTTTCAAAGAAAACCCCGCCACCCAAGCGGAGGCGGATGGTTGAATCTTCTGACGAAGAAGAAGAGGAGGAGGAGGAGGAGGAAGAAGAAGAAGAAGAAGAAGAGGAGGAAGAAGAGGAAGAAGAGTCTGAGGACGAAGCTCCCTCTCGGAGGAGGTGGGTGGAAGAAAAATGAATCTGTACTTCTTCTCCTTCACACAGGGTTGTGTTGTGCAGGACGTTTCTCCATCATTCATAACGACACTCGTGAAAAGAGAAATGCCTGCACACCGACTCGAAACCACAAATCTAGTTGGACTTTTTGATCCCAGTCACATCTTCATCAGGTCAAAATGTTTACAAACGGTGACAGCATCTAGATATGTATGTGTGTACCAGGAAAAAATAAATAAATAATAATCAGCAATTCAAAAGTTTTAAGTTACATGAAACGAAACATTTGCACACACGTCATTTTATACACTGATGTAAATTTATTTTATGGTTGAGTCTATAAACAATTATCAGAAGCTGGATATTTTAATATCACACCATATATTCTCTGCTCAGACCTCTTAAGTGTCTGTTTCTGAGGCTTAAAGATATAAAAAAAATATAGAAATGTCCTTGTTGGAGTGGAAGAGTTTTATTGTCCACAGCCATTTTTGAACATTTTGACCTGACAAAGATCCAACAGGGATCGAAGTGCTGTCTAACTGAATAAATGTGTGGATGTGAGTCAGTGTGCTGGTATTACTCTTTTAGTTATTGCAGTTTTCCAATAACCACATGTGATGTTATAATCACGCTACTTCTCTCTTCAAATTGCTTTTAGAAAATCCCAAAAGAGGCCTCCTCCCAAGGCTCGCCGTCCCCCACCAGCCAAGAAGTCCCGGAGCGCTAGTCAGTCGAAAGCTAAAGGCAGGGGACGAGCCATCACCAAGAAGTCTCCAGCCAAGAAGGCGGCGTCCTCGGCCAAGCGAGGGGGGAGGAAACCATCGGCCTCTAAGAAGGAATCGCCGCCGCCACCGCCCCCGAAAGCCACGCCCGTCAAGCGGGGAGCTCCCGCGAGGAAGCCCAAAACGCCGGCGGTTAAGAAGCTGACCAAAAGGGGGTCCAAGCGACCGGTGTCCAGAGAGTCGTCCCCGGAGGAGGCCGTGGTCACAAAGGAGACGACGAGGAGCGGGTCCAAGCGGTCGAAGCCCGAGGACTCGTCCCCCGAGGAGCCCGCGGTTAAAAGGGCGGCGACCAAAGGCGGGTCCAAGCGGCCCGCGCCCGAAGAGACAACCCCAGAGAAACCTGCAGTCAAAAAGGGGGCAGCGAAGAGCAGCAAGCGGTCCACCCGCAAGTCCAAGAGAGGGAAATACTGAGCCCACGAGAGCCTTCCACGAACTGGGCCGCTCTGAATCTGCAGCAGTTTGCCGCGTTGTCTCAATGCTCTCTCTCTCTTTCTCTCTCTCTTTTTATCATTTTCTCCCTTTTTTAACAGGGCAGTAGGTATTTTTGTTTTGTTTTTTTATTTTATTTTATTTCTACTGTAGATTTAAGAATGTTATCCTTCCAAGTTTTACTGTACACTGAAAGTTTTCGGAGTTCCTTTTTAATCACCATGTGTAGAGAAAGCTCAGTTAGTTTCGCCGTTTAAATCCGATGTGTGACCGACCAGGGGGGCGGAGCGAGGTCCCACGAACCGTAACTAGAGCCATGTAGTGACTTCCGTTTTTATATCCGTTCCGCACCCACTCTGTAGTCGTTGGCAGCACACGTTCCTAATATCAAATGAAGTGAGATATCGGTGTTTGAGGGTTGACGAACCAAATCCATTTTAATTTAAGATATGGGTTGAAAAGTTTAAACCGTTCCTAATATTTTATAAAAAAAAAAAAAAAACAGATTTTAAGGTTCTCCTGTAATGTGGGGACAAAACAATATTTTTTGACCGTGCAGTGCTGCACAAGAATTTGAATTTTTATCCATCTGTTTAATTAAATTATGAATTATTATTTACAATGATTATTTGTTTATTTAAAACGACAAAAAAAAAAAAAATTCCCCTAGAAAAGATTTGTCCTGCAGGTGACGGGTTGAGGACAGAACAGAAAACACTATGTTGGTATTCATTTCAAACACTTTGGGGGGAAATGTGTCTTTTGATACGTGTCTGTAACAAGCTTATACATAAATTGATTTTATTGCTTCACAGCTGTGATTCAGTACCAAACTGTAAGAGATGTGTGTTAATAAGAAAAAGGAGGATAATAGCTCATACATACCCTGCATGCATGTATTCCTTGTGTTGTTAAGCTTTTTTTCCAAGTCATTAATAAAATGGCTATATTTGTAAACTCTTGCTGTTTTTTGTGTGTACGGGGAGGATTTCCAAAATACACAGCACATTTTTCCAGACTACAGAATATAAAGATGCATAAATTATTAGTTTACAGGTTTCTCCGTTTTGGGAATAAGTACATGGTATCGTATAATAATGTAACGGTCGGGCTGCTGAGACTAGCAGGTGTCCTGAGGCTTCTTCAGAAAAAAATAATAATTAACAATAAAAACATGAGGTTGTCTTTCCCTTTTAAAACATGAAGCGTTTTAACCTCATTGTTTAGTGGAGAGAATTGTAATGTTTGGATTTCTTGAGAAATCTTGAGTTTTTAGAGAAGTATTTCTCCACAGTTACTAATTTAATTGATGACATTCCTTTTTTGCAAATTAATTTCAAAATTTAAACTAATCGGTACCTTGTTTCAGTGTAGGAGAGGGTCAAAGGGTGGATGCATTGGTGGAAAGTAAGTATTTTTATTTGTGTGTACTGAGGAATGTCCATCTTCTGCCATTTTCTACTTCTATATTTTACCCCCTTTATCTATCTATCTATATATCTATATAGCCAATAGCTATAGTTAGTGGTTACTATTGAGATAAGGTTGAATTAATATTACACTGGGGCCCCTTGTCACATCTCAGCTGTTTATATAAGTTGTTTGCAGCTGCACCAAACAAAGGTTTCCTCTCAGAGGGTTTAATGTAAATATCCATGCCTTCAATATGTAACTAAAATAAATGTATCTCGTGAGGGGGGGGTCCCAAAATTAGAAAACATTGGATTAAACCACCGACTCTCTGGTGCGTCAGTATTACCAAGATGTCCGATATCAGAACTCAGATCATTCACTTAAAAGGGAACAACCGTCCTAAAGGAACAAGTTCAATGTTATTTCTGTGGGAGAGAAGTCTCAAGCTTGAGATGTGAGATATGAACTCTGGAGCCGCTACGTAGACGGTGAACTGGAGCTGACTTTACTTCTTAAAGTCCAAATAGCTTAATTATATTGTCATCAGTTCTGAAACAACAAATGATCGGACTGTCTGGTGCTCTGTGTCATCTATAACAATATTTAGCAGTTCCACACTTTATACTTTATGACATCACACTTTTGAGTTTGAGCACTCTTATTTATTTTGGTAAAGTTGTTCATGTTCACAAATATTTTTGGCTGGTGAATTTTTCAAAATATATAAATATATTTAATTTAATATAATTTTATTATCTATTTTATTAGCTTGTATAACGTTCACTGATTTTTTTTTTTTGCTCTGAATTATTTATTTTATTTTATTCATTGTATTTAATAATCGTAATTGTGCTTTGGCAACAAAAGTTATGCCAATGGAGCTGATTTAATTTAATTATTTTTTATGACTAAATGTAATATACAAAGAATCCAGGTAAATAGAAGCAGCACATGTAGGTATTATAAACACATATTTAGACAAATAAGATTAAAGTATAATAAAATCATAAAAGCATGAGTGTATATATAGCTCTCTCTCTCTCTCTCTATATATATATATATATATATATATATATATAGATCTATGGATATATATAAGCAAACTCAAACAGGTATTCGGGAAAGATTATTTTCCAATGGCCTTCAGCAGAGAGTTAAATTCGAAGAGAAAATGGAAGAACTTGAGGAGCGATCCGGGAAATGTCTGTTTATGAATGAAACTTGACTTTCCCAACATCCACTTGACTTGTGACGTCACCGGTGGGAATTGCGCAACGAGCAGGAATTTATGGGGCTTTAAAAAAAAAGAAAAGGAGAAGAAGAAGAAGAAGAAGGAGGAATGTTTATAAAGAGACGAGAGACAGCAGCCCGGGAGAGGGAGGAGAGATTCAACTTCTTATCTAACGCTTACTTTCATATCTCAGAGGCGGACGTGTTCATATACCCCCCCTCCCCCCTTCCCCCTCCTCCCCCCCGGGCAGCAGCAGCACACCTGGGCCACCGCGGAGCGGCAGCAGGTAAAAAGGTGAGGAAGGACGTCGGCGTCCTCTGGTCCACGTGAAGAAGACGCGGAGGAGCTGGCTGCGTGTTTGTGGAGCCTCTCCGACTCTCAAGGTGAGTTTTCTGCGACTTCAAAGCCTCAAAGCCTCAAAACCTCAAAACCTGAGCACCAAGCGGAGGACGCCCCGGTGCACCGTCGGCCTACACACACACACACACACACACACACACACACACACACACATATATACATACACACACATAAACACGCACATATGGGGCGGATACGGTTCAAAGGTTTGGTCCGGAGAAGTTTCTCATTTTTGTTTTTTGACGCATTTGTGGAGCTGATTTTAAAAAAACAAAAGAGGCGATGAGCTGCTAAACGGTTTTAACGAGGCCTAAATATAAAACCACAGGTAACCGACCTAAATCACATTCCTCCTCTTGTAATGTGTCAGGATGGACCCATAACTTCGGCCTCTTTGAACTGCTCCTGTCGCGCTACAGTTGTGGTTGTTTGACGTCAGTCTCCCACATGTGTGCGTGTTTTTGACAGCTTTCTAAATGTTGTTTATCTGAGTGCAGCTTTTCTCTGAAGTGTGAGACGTTGTTGTTTTCTCAGAGATCACCAGGCAGCATGGGCGAGGCTCCGGTCAGAGAAGATGGTGCAGTGACCAGATCAGCAGAGGTAACTCCAGAAATGTGATTTTCATATTTCACATTGGTTTGTTTTTTATTTTGTATTTTTTTTCAGTGTGTTTGTGCTTTTTTTTCTCCCCAAAACTTGTGTTTGTTTTTAAGTATGTGGGCTCATTTCCTGTGGATGATCACTGCTTGGATGACCAGATGGAGCAACTGCACACTCAGCTGAAGTCACTTAAAGTGAGTCCTGAGCCTTGAATCATCATCCCCCCCTGCCCCCCCCCACACTCTCACACTCACTCACTCACTCACTCACTCACACACACGCTAAATTGAGACCAAAATCTTTAATATGTTGGTTGTCTTCAATCAGACGTGCAAAAGACTGAGGCCCGTATCCCTAAAATTCTCCATCAAAGGTTTGAAAATGTACAACGAGGATGAAACGGTACGTATGCGCACACACACACACACACACACACACACACACACACACACACACACACACACACACACACAGCTTTTGTTTTGTCTTGTGTTTTCAACCATGAGGCCTCGAATATTAAAATGTGTATTTCCGGTGTGTCTGCAGACGCTCCTGATGGCTCACGCTCTGCGTAGAGTCTCTCTGTCCACCGCCCGGCCCAACGACGCCCAGTTCGCCTTCGTCTCCCACAACCCGGGCAGCGCTGATGCTCAGCTGTACTGCCATGTGTTTCAAGCTAGGCACTCCAGAGCGGTAGGAAACGACCAACAAACAGAGGAGCTGCTCGAGTATTTAGCGAGAAAGTTACAGCTCCAACGTGTCTGCAGATGTGGAACATGGTGGGATTATTTGGGACTTTATGGTCCCATTAAAAAAAAAAAAAAAAAAAAAAAAAAAGTATATTGGTGACGCATCAAAGGGAGAATATGTCTTGTATTTTGGCTAAACATGTGGTTTGGTATATGAGATGGGGGCTGACTGTTTCAAGTGTTGTCCCTAGTTTAACTTTTTCCTTGTGACAACCACTGACTCGTGTACAGAACGAGTCAGGAGGTTGTGACACTGCGGTCCATGAACATGAGTCAAGACTCCTGTCTGGTGGATCGTCTGTGATCTTAAATGAACCACTCTAACGTCTTAAACTCGTGCTCAAAAGACCAGTGTGCAGGATCTAGGTTGGATCTGTTAGGCTGAAATACAATATAGTATTCATAACTATATTAGTGTGTAATCACCTGGGATTGTTGGCTTAGAACGAGCCCTTCATATCCACATAGGGAGAGGGTCCTCTTCAGAGTCTGCCATGTTGCACCGACATGTTTCTACAGAAGCCCCGCTGGCTCCAGAGAGACACTTTCACATTCGTTTTTAGTTGGTTGCAATCTGCCACCTCACCACTAGATGGGACTAAATCCCACACGCTACTTCTTTAAAACCAGCCTTTCTCTTTTGGGTGAAAACACCACGTCTTCTGCTCAAAACCCATTGCAGGGTTTCAGTCGCTCCACCACGAGTCCGCCCTTTGAAATTTGTGGCGAGACTTCTTCTAAAATGGAAATCAAAGTATTACTGTAATGATGTGGCTGTGCACTGAGATATTACAGCTTCAACAGACATTTATTTTGGGTGTCTGCTGCTTGCACTTTGACTGTGTAGTTTCAACTCTGTCACAGCCGAACCTTTTTTTTTAAATGTTAAAACATTGCATTGCTCCAGATTTGAAAACATAATTTCCACGTTTCCCTCCTGCAGGCGCAGTTCCTGAACCTGCTGCTCTGCCGCTGTTTCCAGCTGTGCTACTTGGAGAAGCACCCAGAGGAGGCCCAGGAAGACTCCGTTGGCTCGATGCCTCGCCGCAACCCCTCCCTGCTCAACCACGGCTTCCCTCTCAGCGTTAGCGCCCTGGTCTCCTTCAGAAGAGCCCCTTTTCAGGGGCTGCTGCCGGGGACCAAGGTTTGAACCTCTTTCTTGTATTCACTCGTACAACGTGGTGCGTGTCCCCTTTTTTTTTTTTTAAACCCCAGTGTTTCCCTCCATTTTCTTTCCCCAGAGGGAGCAAAAGTCCTTGGATGAGCTGCACCACAGCAGCCAAGATGAAGTCTTCCCCACCTCCTCCCCCTCGCTGGTGCGAAAGAAAGCCATCCGCACTAAAGCGCTGCGCTCCGGGGCGTACCGCTCCTTCACGTTCACGCCGCTCAAGCAGCGCTGCGTTCAGGAGCGACTGAGTGCGTCACAAGGTGGGCCGGGTGTTCTCAGAGCGCTTTCAAGAATGAGGGAGTTGATTAGGTAAAGCAAACCCCCCCCCCTCCCCTCCGTGTTCAGGTGATGGGGAGCCACTCACTGTCCGTCGTGGTGTCAGAAGGTAGTTCTAGATGGATTTAGATGGATAATGGTCTCACGTGGGTTATTTTTATAGTTCTTTTTTGTGATGTCTTGAAACGCAAGCATTGTTTTTTATCGGTTATCTAATCACCGCTTGCTTTGTTCATCTCAGTCCTGTTGCGTTTTAAACGAAACCGGGATTACGTCGGCTTCTTCTGGTGGGAATAGCTCCCGAACTTGGCGCGTAAACGTCTCCAACTCCACGATGATTTCTCCTCTTCTCTGTGACTCAGGAGAGGACAAAGGCGACGCTCCAGCGAGGAGGTCCCGCACGGCGAGCTTGGCCGAAACTGAAGAAGCCCTGGCTCAGGCTGTGTGGTGTTGGGCTGGCATCGCAACGTGAGCGTCACTCGTGCATTTAACGTCCCTGGCCCTTGTTATTTATATTTTAATTTTTTGTCATTGTCTTTTTTTTTTTTTTTTCTAACGTGCGTGATCTTGTGGTATATTTCAGTGACTGCAGCTGTTCCCTGCTTGCAGATGATGTTCTGGGGTCGTACCTCCTGTGCCCTCATCCTAAAAAACCCAAAAGTGGCTCTCTCATCATTCGCTTCCCCTCTGGCCTGATCACCCACCTCATCGAAAACACCCGCGCAGGGAAATTCCTGCTGGAGGTAGTCGTTTTGTCAAGATTGAATACATAATTATTAGCAGAGGTGCACTGATGCAATACTGATATCAGTCTGATACTGGCTCAAATAGCTTGGATCTGGTATTGGAAACCATTACTTTTTGATAAATAACAGTAAATTTATATCTATTTCATTTATTTGTTAAATCTTTTTGTTTTACGAAGTTCAGAAAACAATGTTTAACTCGAGCCTAAAGTTGCCTCACTTATAAAAAAAAATGTATCCTCATCACTTCCACACAGTGAGGCTTCCAGCTTATTAATTAAACACTGGTATTGGATCGGTACTCTGTACCCAAAACCAACAGATTGGTATCGGGACTGAAAAAGTTAAATCGTTGCATCTCTAATTATTTTCAGAGAGTCGTCCGGGATAATATTTTCTTAGATTTGTACCGGAAACAAGATTAGATGGAGACGGAACTACAGAGGAAATGGCTCACTCTTCAAAAATGTCTTGACTTCCCATAAATTTCCTCCTGGGTGGATTGAAAGTTTGAAAACGTTTTATTCCCACACAGCTACATATTGTGTGTCATGTGTTTTCTATATGCTTGTTCCAATACTTCAATGAGAATTCATCAAGCTTATTTCAAGCGAAACATCATGAACAAATGATGCAGTTTTGAAAAATCTAGATTTCCTTGTGTTTCCCTGCAATTCAGTGTTGTATTTAAAAAAAAACTAGGATATCTACAGTGTATTGGGTGTAAAGGAGAGGAAAAGCTCTTAAATTGCAAATTTCTGTGACAAAATATTACAAGTACTTGGACTTTATTTAGAGAGCAAAATCCCATAAACTCAGCTCCGAGACAAACGCTCACTGATTAAACCGATAACTCTGTGTAACCCCAGTTGTGACCTCTGATCTTACTGTATCTTATTAAATTCTGTCTCTTTTGTGGCAGACACACAAGACTGAATTCGGTTCCATAGCCGAGCTGATCGACCACTACACGGAGACCCGGGGTGAGCTGGCGTGCCCGCTGAGCTGTGCCCGGGTGAACCACTGCTACGAGTGGGAGGAACACGCCAGCAAGCCGCCGGCCGTGACGCCGCGCAAGAACCTGAACAAAACCCAGATTAAAGGCACCGACAGAAAGCACTGGTTTTAAACCCTGGACACTGGAACTTGTGGATAGCCAACCTCAGAATAAGTGACACCTTTTCCTATTCATTTTGCACATATATAATCTCTTACCTTTTTATATTAAAATCACATTTGTTGTTTTTGGGGGAGGCTTCTGTAACTGCATACAATGCACCTACTAACAGTGTTGGCACGTATTGTATAATATAAATGTTATTTCATCAAAGGGTACTTAAAGGCGTAGCATGTTGTGTTTGCTGCTTTTTATGCATTTCAATGTAATCTTTTTTTTTTTTTAAAGTGTTTTTATTTGTGCCTGTAAGGCATCAGACGAGTTTTATAAGTGTTTTTTTTTTTAAGACGTAAAATGTAACAAATTGAAAGCATGGAGTGGAATTGATCCCACGGGATGGCAAAGCCGTATATATTTTTCATAAAAGTTTTATTATTCCTTGAATTTTAATCTTGCACGTTGCCTCTGAGAAGGGACGTGTTCAAATTATTTGTGCTTACAGTTTGTGTGAAGTCACAGTTTACTGGTTTTAACTGGTAATGTTTGTTAAAGTCAGTGTGCAGGGTATATATTAAACTGCACACAGTCGTATGAAAGTAGGTCTTGATCATAAGGTTGTCTGTGAGATTGTTTTCTGGTCCAAAAAGTCTGTTTTACAACGAATTCGAGTATTTTTGTACCATCTTTTCCAACAAACAGTTTTCCTATTGTTGTTTGAGATTAAATTACAGATTTTCTCTGTTTTCAACCCAAATCCAGTAAAAAAAAAAATGTGTTTTCCGTTATTTATGACTCTACATAGCACAACCTCACCTGCAGTTTTTGGAATGAGAAATATGCTACTTGTCTCTGCAAATGATTTATGCTGTACACCGTTTCTAAATCAAAGGGCAGAACTCCACATGGGATTACACCGATATGCACACAGTTGCTTGTTTTAACACTTGACTTTCATTCATAAAGGTTATAATATTCAATTGAATTTTGACAGCATTTATACCAACAGGTGTTGTCACCTTGAGGGTAGGGTAAATAACAGAAACCCTCTGTTTTAATGTAATGCAGTTCAACCTCCAAAATGAAGTCGAGTCAACACTTCCCTAAAACTGTTTCAACAAAAACTTAACATTATAACCTTTATGAATGAATTATTAATTAGTTTTAGCTTTGTGTTCATAATAAACTAGCAACTGAGTGTATTTGTTGAATATATTTACAGTAGATGGGTTTGAAATATATATTATAATGTCTGTAATCTATTAGTAGTTCTGTTCCCACAGTCGACCTTTACACTGGTGTTTATTGGTTTAGTTTAATTCTTAAACATCACCCAGTGTGTAACTTGCTGGTTTTACTACTCAGTATATGTTTTTTTTTTTTGTTTTTCAAGGCACTGTTGACTTGCATATTTACACTTAACTTAACCAGGCTAACAAATGAGTTATGGAGTGTAATATTAAATATATCTAGTCAAGCTTTAAAGGGCTATTTAGGTAGTCAACAACCAAACATAAATTACCTGACACATAAACGTGGGTAACAATGTTAATTATAATAATTTTCTGGAGGTTTAAATTGCGGAAAGGATAAAAGATGTTAGTAAATTTGAAGGTAACAGGAGGGTTAACGTTAAATGAAGAAGTTAAACTATAGGCCTCCTTAGCGAGAAGGATGAAGGGAGATGTAAAGTTCAGAGGTCAACGGACACACCACATATTCATGAAGGGACTATTTTTCTTTCTTTTTTTTAATAAAATATGACCGTGTAGTAACGGGTGAAGACATAGAATATCTGTATTGGATGACGTCACTCCCTCCTCACCAAAATGGCTGCCTGTCAGGGGGGAACCGTTCCCTCCCCTCAACGGTTGTGTATGGTTGCTAAGCAACGTCATAAAACGCCGTAACGTTACCCAACGAGGTGTTCCACGTGTCCTTCTCAGCCGCAAACGGTTTTTAAATTAACTTTGAGGACAATTTTGAACTCTTCTAGTAAGTCAGCTGCTCTCAGTGGACTTCAACCGGTATGTGACGTGTTATCAAGCCGCCTGCCGCCGCTGTGAGGTGAGGGGAGGTGAGGTGAGGGGAGGGGAGGGGCGCCATGGGGTCCGAGTCGGTGAAGGTGGTGGTCCGGTGCCGGCCCCTGAACGACAGGGAGCGGGCCCTGGGCTCCGGCACGGTGCTGTCCGTAGACCTGCACCGCTGCCAGTGCTTCATCGAGAAGCCCGGCGCGGCGGACGAGCCGCCCAAACAGTTCACCTTCGACGGCACCTACTTCATCGAGCAGACCACCGAGCAGATGTACAACGAGATCGCCTATCCGTTGGTCGAGGTGAGCTCCCTGGAGCCACTTTTAAATCTTGTTTGTTTGTTTGTTTGTTTCAGTAGCAACACACAGCTGCAGTCCTGAGCTCCAGGCTGGTCACTGGACTCCCTCCAACACCAGTAGTATATCTTATTGCTAATGACTGCAGACCTCATTATTTACTTAACAGTCTGCTGTCAGTCACTTACAAAGGTCAACATTTAAAGAAGCCTCATGAAAAAGGTAGTTAATGCAACATTTCTTCCTCTTCTTTTTTTTTTTTTTACAGGGCGTCACTGAGGGATACAATGGAACAATCTTTGCCTATGGACAAACTGGAAGTGGGAAGTCTTTCACCATGCAGGGGGTGTCCCATCCTGCAGCCCAGAGGGGGGTCATTCCCCGAGCCATTGAGCACATCTTTGAGAGTATTCAGGTATAGGGTCGGGGAAAACCAAAGTTAAATTTGCAACATAATCCGATTCATGCATTCAGAAGTTTCCCCCATTCCCGTGTGCTTATTTCTTCCGTTGGGATGATATGCATACTTGCTTCCGTGGTTCTAGTCTCTGTCCAAGCTTGCTCGGAGACGATGCTTTTATGTGTGTGTTGTTTTGTGCAAGCTAGTGTGCGGAGAATACAAAATTCCTGGTGAGGGCCTCCTACTTGGAGATTTACAATGAAGAAATCCGAGACCTTTTGGGTAGTGATACCAAGCAGAGATTGGAGGTAAGTCTCCTGAAGCTCTGTTTCAATAAACAAAACAACCGGCAGCACGGTGTAACATTAGAAGCCAAACATGATTATTGTTCTTTCGTCAGGTACAGTCATTATTAAACTCGTTTCTCAGGCTGTTCTCTGGCAGCGAAACACTGCGCTGCTTATGTCGAGTGAACAATACTGTGCAAGTTGCCATGGTGACTTGAAGGTCAAGGTGTTTGCACAAGGTGACATTGTGTGTGTGTGTGTGTGTGTGTGTGTGTGTGTGTGTGTGTGATGGATGCTCAGCTGAAGGAGCATCCAGAGCGTGGGGTGTATGCGCGGGACCTCTCCATGCACACGGTGCCCAGTGTGGGGGAGTGCGAGAGGATCATGGAGCGAGGATGGGGGAACCGGGCAGTGGGCTACACGCTGATGAACAAGGACTCCTCCCGCTCGCACTCCATCTTCACCATCCATCTGGAGATCTGCAACACAGGTGAACACACGCACACACATAATGACACAATAACTGCAACATGTTGAAACATATCTATAATCTGTTCAATGTGCAATAGAGGTCGTTTTAATCTGCATAAACATGTGCTTGTAGAAACATGTGATCCTACTAGCTGCTCGGTATTAAAAGAGCAAGATGTCAACAAGCTGTTGTGCTTGGTGTGTTTTTTTTTTTTTGTGCTTCTACTTTCCACTGAATTCATATTTTTTTACCTGACTGCCTTGTTCATAAATATCATAAATATGTTGCTTTCAAAAGAACGTGGATGATGAAAGACAAAAAACTAACTGTATAAAAAATGTTGACATCGAGCCAACATATTTGTGAACAAAAAACAATTTAAATTGTAACAATGCTACTCGGTTATACAAAGAATTAAACAACTAAAACCTGGCGAACCTATTTGATAGTTGAGTCAGGCCTTTTTATTGATAGAGCACATAGAGATAACACTTCTAAACTGGAAAACCACAAACATAATAATAATAATAAAAAATAAAGAAGAAAAAAATAAAAAAATAAAAAACATGATATGAGAGCAGATAATTAAGTAATACATTATATAAAGAGAGTGACCTGCTGTGTCCACTAAAAGTTGTTTTGTATCAACCCTCTCAGATGCAGATGACCAGGATCGTCTCCGAGCAGGTAAACTCAACCTCGTCGACCTGGCAGGAAGTGAGCGTCAGTCTAAGACCGGCGCCACGGGCGAGCGACTCCGCGAGGCCACCAAGATCAACCTCTCCCTCTCGGCCCTGGGCAACGTCATCTCGGCCCTGGTGGACGGTCGCTCCAAATACGTCCCCTACCGGGACTCCAAGCTGACCCGACTGCTGCAGGACTCTCTGGGGGGAAACACGCGCACCCTGATGATCGCCTGTCTCTCGCCAGCAGACAACAACTACGAGGAAAGCCTGAGCACGCTGCGCTATGCCAACCGGGCCAAGAGCATCCAGAACAGGCCTCGCATCAACGAGGACCCCAAGGATGCCCTGCTCCGAGAGTTTCAGGAGGAGATCAAGAAGCTGCGGGCCCTCATCTCAGGCCAGCTGGGCACCGCTGACCTTGCGTGTGAGTGATGTATGTCAAAACTAGCCTTTAAATACAAGGGAAACAACACATTTTCCTTTGATAATTGCCAAAAGATTTAAATGCAGGTGGTGAAACATGTTTAATTTGCTTTTTAGTTGACTGATTTTTTTTTTTTTTTACCCGTCTTGCTGAAAAAAACTTTTTTATCATGCAGCTCTGCTGGCTGGTCAGCTGTCCGAGGCATCCCCCGCTGTTGCTTCAAGGCCACAATCCAGCAACACAGAAGCAGAGAAGGAGAAGATTAAAGAGGCAATTGCGGGCCGTTCCCACACCAATATATCACTTCACACCTCCACATGCTTTGTGTAAGAACAAGGTGATTTATGGGACTGTGTTCTGCTCTCGCCGCAGGAGTACGAAGTGAGGCTGGCCAAGTTGCAGGCCGAGTACAATGCAGAGCAGGAGTCCAAAGCAAAGCTGCAGGAGGACATCGCTGCCCTGCGTTCCTCCTGTGAATCCAAGCTGTGCGATCTGGAGACGGCTCGAGCCAGCAGGGGGAGCTCCGTCCCAAAGAATAAAAACAGAAAATCATCTCCCCAAGAACCATGTAACTAGTTTCTAAATGTGTTTTCGGTGCTCACTAGTCCGTCAAAAAGCCTGAACAAAAGCCGAACATTAGAGACGTTGTATGTGATCGCGCAGTTCATCAAGAGCTCTTGCAATTGTGTCCTCCCCCTGTATTGCTTCTTAGCATCAGTGAGCTCTAGCTGTATGACGGAGGATGCCGAGGAAGAGTTCTGCCACAACACTGATCCCATGTGCCACAGTACAGCTGGAGAAACTTCCCAAACCAAGGTACTCTCCACTAGCACCCTTGCATCATTTTCACTAATCGATATTATAGTTCCCAAATGATATATACACCACTTCAAGAAGAAAAAAAACAAAACGGCTTGAAAATCCTTTCGAGCTGGTATGAAAATAGAACTATGGATTATTAGAAATATTAGAAACTTAAAGGGTATTATTTCCTCAAGTTGGTGAGCCAGCCTGCTGTACCAGCAGTCGGTGTCCAACAAAGCACAGACGTCTCACCTGAGGTCACTGAAGGGCCTCCGGACCAGCAAAACGTCCTGGAAAGGTACGTGGGCACACATTTTATACACATAACCAACTTTCAGCACTTCTTGCACTTTATGATAAAAATCTTTCTACATCATGTCTACATCAAGATGAGGAGCGTGGGGTCATAATAGTCTGGCGTGTTATTTTTATGCTTTCCTATTTCAGCCCGTGTTAGTTTATTGCAGATAAATCCGTATCAGTGTCTGTTCAAGTTTAAAAAGTCCCGCTCTGTATGATTTCAGTATGTGATCACAATTTAACAAAAAAACAAACCAAAAACACAGCGTTTTCAAGATTGTTTCTCTATGTTCCCTGTATGTTTTACTCTCAAATATTGACGCCAGTTTCGGCTTCAAAAACCCAGTTTGTCGTTCCCATTCGTCCGTCTCTCCCCAGACTGCAGCAGCTGGAGCAGGAGGTGGTCGGAGGAGAGCAGGCCAGGAACAAAGAGTTGAAGCAGAGACAGACGCAGAGGAAGAACCTTGCCGACCAGAGAAAAGTCCACCTTATCTGCGCTCTGTCGGAGAACAGTGAGGACAGTGAAAATGTGCTGTTGAACGTCTACAACTCCATCCAGGAAGAGGTCCATGCCAAAAGCCAAATCCTGGTCAAGGTCCAGGGCAAGGTGGGTCACAGCGGGACAAATGAAACAGGTTCTTTTGGGACACACGGTGGGTTTGGAGCAATGTTTAACGACTGGGTTCTGGGTCCGCAGCGCAAAACAGAGCATTCATTAGTGTTTACTTTTATAGTCTCTTAGCGGTTGGTGTTGAAATGATGTGCTCTGCCATTCAAACGTAAAAAAAACCCACATCAACCTGTTGTGACAGCTGAAAGCAGCCAAACTGGAGATCCGGGACCTGCAGGCAGAGTTCGAGGTGGAGAGGGACGACTACCTGGCAACGATCCGGCGGCTGGAGAGGGAGGGCCAGTTACTGCACAGCCTGCTGGAGCGCATGGTGCCCCTGGTGCGCCGCGACTGCAACTACAGCAACCTGGACCGCTTGAAGAAGGAGGCCGTCTGGGACGAGGACGGCGCCACCTGGAGGCTGCCTGATGTCACGGTGCAGAAAACGACACTGCCTTCAGGTGCAGAGTGTGAAGAAGGCGTACAGAAAGTAGACGAAGTACAAAAAGTCATCCGTTTTTTTTTTAGTGATGATATGGCTTGTGAGTGTAAATATGTGTGTTTTGCAGAATCTCTCCCTTTTTTTTTTTAAATACGATCTCTCTTTTGTTCTCTCTCACAGCAGTGGCTCCGAAACTTTCAGCCGGCAGAGGTTCCGCTGTTGACGCTGGAGAGCCATTCATGGTGCGTTTGTGTGTTTTATGGTCCATGCGTCATCACACACACACACACACACACACCCACACACACACACACTCTGAAACAGTGTCACGGAGCCTTAACCTCCTGCTGGTTTTCAGCAGGTGGAGGAGGACAGGTACAAGGAGATGCTGGACCGGAGCGACAGTGAGAACATCGCCAGCAGCTACTTCAAGTCAAAGAGAGCGAGCCAGCTGCTGGGACGTGAAGCTCCCAAGGGACACGGTAAGACAAAAAACAACAAATGACGAATGCATTGAAAAGTGTCACTTCTCTCTCACGGTGTTAAATGTGCAGGTTGCCATCATCGTGTGTGTGTTTCTGGTCTTTCTTTAAATAAGCAAGAGTTAGTTCCTTGAGGTGGAGCAATTGATCAAGCCAAGATCATAAAGATGTAAACAATGGTACCAAAGTAACCATTTTTAAACTCTAGATAGTTAGACAATCTTAAAATGCTACCATAGTGCCACAAACTGAACAGATGATAGTTGCAAAGTAAGAGATTCAGTGGTAATAAAATGAGCTACAACTGAGACTTTCTGCGGCGGTCACAATGCTGAACCGATTTACATTCAGGCGTTTTACCCCATCGTACACTGGTTTTACCCACCTGATGGAGCTCCTCTCCCCACAGCCGTCCGCTCTCCTCCCCTGGCTAACGGGACGGCCCACCCCACTGTGAGCGGTTCCACCATGAACCCGCCCGTCGGCACAGACTCCGTCCTGCCACGTCCCTTCCGCCTGGAGTCGCTGGGCGTCCCGGCGTCCAACGGTAAGGTGAGGCGCAAAAAAAGCAGATCTCACATCCACAACGAGGGGAATTGAAAAGACTGTTCACGTGTCCCTAAAATTGCGAGTCCATGTGTCATGGGTCTTCAATCACATTTTGAATGTTCATAAAATACTACCTACAGTATGATACTACCCTTGAATTGTTTTGCACTGTACCGTAAAACCTTCTGCACTGTGAGACTCAAAGTCCAGCTACTATAATATTTAAGTTGTAATGTGTTTTGCCGTTTGCTGATTTGTAAACCACCATTTCAACCTGTTCCTTATCTTATCTTCTCACATTCATGCTGCTGAATAGACGAAATAAAAGGAATTAATTTATCCACTTCATGGCGAGTTTCATTTACTTTGCAAACAGACATTTGAACGTGGCTTGTTGAGTGTGTCGTGAACCGTAATAACAAAAAAGACCTTCGTCAGCAACATTTCCATTCAGTTCGCTGTGTCTCAGCAAATGGATGACTCCACGGTCACGAATGAGTCAGGGGGGCTGTTGTCAAGGCAGCAGCTACAGTATCTAGACGGTAATCTCAGGTAGGAGACGGTAATCTCAGGTAGTAGACGGTAATCTCGTGTTACATACCGTATGACCTCTGGGGTCAGCATTGTGGATTTTGGTGTGATTTTACTGAAGCCTAATAAAGATGAGAGAACCATTCATTTATTCCTAAAGCAAATATTGAAGCTGCTTTTGAGGCAGATGTCAAATATATTGCATAGATAATAATTATTTTAAATAGTCTTTATCTGAGAATGCCGTAGTTGCATCGAATGCATCTCCGTTGATAATCTCAATCCTCCCTGCAGCTCACTTTTCTGCCCGAGTATCATATTTCTAAAAATGGCTGTGGCCTGATTTCTTCATCCATTGTTTAATAATACTTGACCGGCAGAGAGCCGTGTCAGTTTCAAAATTCGACACCCTTTGTTTTGCCCGTGCGCCGACACAGATACGGGCCCATTAGGCGAGCCCCTCGCCTTTAATGAGAGATTACGCCACAGAGGGCAACTGTAATCGTCTCGCGCAATAATCAACCACGTACTAATTCAAGACTGTTGCGTAACAAGTGTCCGGCCTTTCAAGTAAGTCAGCGGTTGGAATTAGGAGTCTTCCATGCGAGGGTTATTGAGAAAACGGAGAAAGTAAAAGCACGGGTCTGCTAAGTTAATCGGATAATGGAAGAACAGCTGAGCAGGCTTTCTCGCTGCTCGAGTGGCGTGTAAGATGAGTCGAATAAGGCCGATGGTCATTGTGTAAGTGGAGTGTTGGATGAGGCGGAGACTTGCGGTAACTCTGCAGGTTAACCGGGATGATAGTTTGTCTGAGTTTGCCTTTGCTTCTTTGTGCTGCACTAATTCTGTGCGATGTTATTCCACAGCTCGGTCGGAAAAAGGCAAATCCAGTTTATCACATTTCAAATCACAAGTCAAACAGTTTCAGAAACAAAGCTGCATAATTCAAAATGACAAGACGGATGGACTTTATTTAACCTAGTGAGGATAAAAAAAAATAACAATACGCAGTTAATATCACGCAGACTTCTTTATTTTCTCTTTTTTTATGGAGATGGTAAAGAGTTGGTCAAATATAATCACATTATCATTGTTTTTCTGGATGAACATCTCCAGCCTCTAGACAATGAAGGCAGTCATCTCATATTTTTAAAACCATGTAATCCATTTTGTATAAAATAGTAGCAGAAACAAATCGGGAGTTATTGATGCATCAGATGTCAATAATAACTACTGCTGATTGTTACTAAATATTAGAAAACACTGAAAAATCACCCCAAAACACTTTCAGAATTGGTTTTACAATAATTATGATCTACTTTGCTCCAAGGAATGTACTCAACAATCCACTTAAAGGCACATCTGTGAATTATAAAACAATCATGGAAAAAGTCTGTTGATTTGGGTTGATGTTTCCTTTAAGTAGAAGTACATTTGAGCAGCATGTTATGTGCAGTATAATGAGGAAGGAACAAGATTAATGGAAAGCTACAATATAGCTTGCTTCAGAATCTAAAATGTTATTTTTTTGCACTTACAGGCTGATTACAATATCTCTTTCTATTGTTGATTTTAGACAAAAAAAATGTAGCCATAAATGTATGTTTGCAAAAATGTATTTCTCAGCAGCCCATTAATTTGCACTCTTGGGCTGATTAGGTGTCGTGTTGGTCCTTGTCAAGCCGTAACTGAAATTTGTTAAAGCAAACATAATGAAAGATTCTGATTTAGATGGAATGACATGTAATTTTCTCGGATACAAGCGGCCGAAATGAGTTTTCTCCGTAGGGTGGCCGGGCTCAGCCTTAGAGATAGGGTAAGGAGCTCGGACATCTGGAGGGAACTTGGAGTTGAGGCGCTACTCCTTCGTATCGAAAGGAGTCAGCTGAGGTGGTTCGGGCATCTGATCAGGATGCCTCCTGGACGCCTCCCGTTAGAGGTTTTCCAGGCACGCCCAACTGGTAGGAGGCCCCGGGGAAGACCCAGGACACGCTGGAGGGATTATATCTCCCAGCTGGCCTGGGAACGCCTCGGGATCCCCCAGAACGAGCTGGAACGTGTTGCGGGTGAGAGGGAAGCCTGGGTCGGCCTGCTAGGCCTGCTGCCACCGCGACCCGACCCCGGATAAGCGGAGGATAATGGATGGATGGATGGATGGACATGTAATTTTAATCAAACATGTGAAAGGTGCATTTTCAGATTTAAACCAACAGGAGAACAATAGTTGGGGGAAAAAAAACTGCCCTCAAGTACGTGAATCCCTGTGTGTTTAAACCTATATCAAAAGTGCTGTTGTTGCCCTTTAAATTCTTCCTCCTCTTCATCCCCTTCTGCTCGGGTTTGCCAAAGTGCCGTGTGCCAAGTTCCCACTTAATTCTCTAACTCTTTAAGCCGATGGTCCTCTTGAACTCCTTCTGAGCACTGCCTTTACGCAGGCAGACTTCTGCTGTTTACCCGGTTTAGTCTTTGAGCAGTCCAAGCTTTCTCAGTGCTTCTTTTCGATCCGCTCCCATCCCAGGCACCACCATCACCGTATATCCGACTGAGTTTAAGGGTTTGCGGGGCACGGGCTGACCGTTTCCTCCGCTTCTGTGGTTGTCCAGGGTGGCAGAGCGCTCCAGACCAGTTGCCTTCAATCCATTGGATTGAGCGGGCTCTGATTCAGACGCAGGCTGTTGGTCACTTCTGGAGTAGTGATGGAAACTGGCGCTGCTCTGCAGAGACCTGTTCTTGGGCTCTGTGGGCACTTGAGATTGACAAAACGATGGGTGTCTTGATGGATTAACGTTAGGTGGACCTTTTGTAAATCGGTTGGGTGTTGGGTCCAAAGAGGAGTGAGGTTTAGGGGGGGGCAGTGGGGCTACGGACTCATTTCCTGGCTCTTGGTCTTTCAGGAGACCCAGCTTCTGCAAAGCTTCCAGTCTGACGTCCTGGGGGTCTGTTGCATTCTTGATATTGAACGGAGAGTCTGAGGTTATGGACGCTTCATTTTGTGTTTTCACAGATATGTTGGCAGGAATCTTTTTGGGTTTGGGGCCAACAACCGGAGGACCAGTCTTAGACTTATAAGCTTCTGAGTGGGATCTGTCCAATCTTGGAGGAAATCTGAGGTTCGGGCCTTCCACTGTGAAGGGAAGGTGCTTGTCCGATTCTATAGTGTGATCAATTGTGGGACAGAGAGGCGTCTTCTTTGTGGAGGCACTCCTCCGCAGATGAACAAGTGCCTCGTAGGACAGAGGGCCTCGAGTTAAACCTTCAGCTTTCCTAACTGAGTAGTCCCTGGGTTTGGTGGGAGGAGGTATCACAACATTAACCTCTAAAGGTACATGGGGAGCGACAGGTTTCTGGTTGCGTTTGTGATCCGGTTTGTGGCTTGGAGGGATGAAGTGAGGCTTAGAGCTGAGGTTTTTGTCTGGATGGACCCCCGTCTTTGCATTTAGTGCAGAACATGGAGAGCTGCTTGCCACAACGAGAGGTGTAGGAACCAGGTAGCTCTGCATGGGTTTGATCTCAACAAAGTCCTGTATGGGTTCATTAGACGCGGGTTTCTGTGAACCTGAAAGACAAACGGACACATGTTTGTCACCAGATAGTATTCAATTGACCAACTGTTTAGCTAATTCTGCATCTGGTCACAGAGATGAACTCACTGGTGAGCTTGGTTTTGATCATTGAGGCCGACAGGTCAGCCAGTTTGTTAGCGAGGTTGCCAGGGCTGGGCAGTTGGTCGGGTTCGTCGTTGGACAGTCCGCTGTCTTCCTCCGTATCCAAAGACTCAATAGTCTCCTCCAAAAACATGAGACAGGCCTTCTCTTCAGCGGACAGGTGCTCCAGACTATCATCACTCTGTAATACATAAAACAATGAGAGGAAATTGACAAACGGCAGAATTGGCATCACTTTTAATCAGAGAAACCCGTCACTTCTAAATAGACATGAAACCAATTGCATCCCTTAGCTGTTATGTTTCAGCTCAGGCTTTGTCTTGATATTTCATGTTGTTTTGAACAATGATAAAAAAAAAAATAAAAAAAAACATTGGGAAGAGGGTAAGGTCACTTACAAAGATAGAGTTGGAGCTGAGAACGCTGTCACAGCTGCCAGCGCTGTCCATGCCAGTCATCGTCTCCAATCCAATGCCACCTGGCCAGGTATCGCTTTTTGGCATCTTAGTGCCCTAGTTTCTCCAAGTGTAGTGGCACAGATTGTTGTTTCAGTCTGTGAAAAGGGAATACATAGTGAAATTGAAATGGTTCCTCCACCATCTTGGCAGAGCAAAGTTACCCCCCACCCCCAAAAAAAGGCACAGCATTCAAAAGTAGATTGTATTATTGGATCGTACTAGTATTGCATGTTTTAACCACATTCTTTATACTTTGTCTTTTTTGATCATTTTAATTGTTCTATCTTCCACCGAGCCATTGAGTTGCATGTATTTCTGTACATTGTGAAATGTGTACAGTCCTTAAACGACCACTTTGGGAATTTTCTTGAAACGACTATCCCATTGCAATCTCTTGCAGTACTTTTGCATTCTATCTTTTAAAATATTTTTGGTCTAACCCCACAATAGCTTTTGTGTTACTTAGTGCTAACCTTATGCAGCAATATCTAATCAGCGTAAAATGGTTTTATTATTATTACAAATAATTGAGGATGTGTGCACAACCCGTAGGCAGAAAACACACTGGTGGATTGTTATGATAAAATTTTCTCTTTTTTAATTTTGAAATAGCCCAACTTGCTGGGAAAAAAAAACCTAAAATTGTTTTTAGGTTGTTTTTTGACATGTACTTCAATGACATGGAAGCTAATGACAGTATTAGATACCAATAAGTTGTTTTTAGTTATTGAACGAAGGACCAGATTCCAACAAAGTCCAGACAACTAACCAACAGACTGGATTAAGAAAACAGCAGCTCACCTTCAGTACTGGTTCTGTGTCAAATTTAGCAGCAAAAATATTCCAGATAAATTCCAGAGCTTTGACCACATCTCATTTTAATTACCACAGGACAATATTTTAGCTGTAAAGGAATTTAGACTTTGGCTTTCTCTCTAATGAATAGATAATTGACAGTACAATGTACACACACACTGATTAACGATATATGGCTTGGAGACAAGGAAGCTTATATTTGTTTCCAAAGAAGGTAAGCAGACATGGAGAGGAAGGAAAATGAACAGCAATCAGCACCACAAGAGACTGGACAGCTCCAGATCAGCTCAGGAATATAAACGGTGTCAACCATGTAAAGATAACCCAGGGTTACGTCGACCGGGATTAAAATTAGTACTGCTTTATTTTAATGTTATTAGCCTACAATGTAAAGTGTATTGCCGTGGCATAAGAATCTGTGCCTTTGTAAAACGCATTTATACATATCACAAGAGAATGTGAAAACTATTGCAAGATAATTCAAACGTATTGAAAGACGACTCAAAAACTATTACAGGTGAATAAAAGTCATCCAAGTATTCAGAAAGAATACATTTTCAGCCTCTGTAGAATCAATTATCCATCCTTTGGTGCTTTTGTTTTGCTCAAAGGCACAGTTTTAGAAAAATGTGCATTGAAATGTTTTTACACTTAAGAATCAATTGCTGCAGCCATTTTAATGCAAAACAATATTTTTTAACTATTTTCACAATATCCATATTTGCTTGTCGTTCTTCTCAGTCTGATATTCTGATAAAAATGTGATTAAAAAAGATAAGATGTTGAAGCTCCCAACTCTGTTTTCCAAACAAACCGTGCTCACAACTTCATTACTGTGCAAGTTTAACACAACTTTTAAAAAGGAAACTTGTAGGTAATTGGCTAAAACCACTGCAATGGTACTCTTTAGAGGCTGCATGTGTTTATATGGACAAGTAATATATGTTTTATTAGGCTGTTTTCTAGATTTCCAAATTGTCTCACGTGTACACCTGCCGAAATATCGCATCATCCACCTGTAACCCTGTGGTGTGTTTTACATGCACACCAGCTTTCTGTTGACGGGACAAAATGACAGGGTATCATATAGATTGGTGTGTTTCTGACAGATATCTAACTAGTCCTCCGACTGCATGTGACTCAGATTACAGCCCACAAGCCACTCCTAATCTTCCCCAACCGGATCAGTTTCAGAGGGAGTGGAGGGCAGCAGCGGCAACGATCCCCTGGAAGCTATATGATATCCAGGTTGACCATGTCGACTGACTGCAGCACTATTCGTCTGAGTGTATGCTCGTCCTCGGAAGGTATCATTATTTTAATGTGGGGGGGATCTAGAGAGAACCTGAAAAGTAATACCATGATTAGATATTTTTCTCCTCATGGGGATGCTAAAATTGATACAAAATTCTGGCAATGTGACGCACCTTTTACTGTAAATGAGATTACAAATCGACAGCTTTTTGAGCATACACCTTTTTTCTTTTTTTTTTACCAGAGCAAACAACTGTTAGAGAATAAAAACAGGTTACTTTTCTACTACAGAGCTGGGAGTTTAGGATAAAGGAACCTCTGTCTGATCCAAGGAAGGAAAGGAAATTCACCTTTGGATAAGTTTCCGCACCTGAGAGGGAAGGGCTGCTAGATAAGCCAAGAGAGGCACAAAAGCACTCCTGTTCACTGTTCTTGCTTTGCCATGTCATCCCATCCCTGCAAAAAATGTTAAAGTCCCGATCGCCAGGCTACTATGTAAATGCCCCCACATGTCCTGCCGCTCGCAGGTCAGGATATAAATCTGACATAGCATTTATTGTGTCTTAATTTGACACAATCTGGGTAGATCACGTGCAAATAAAAACATCAATACAGTATTTTGAGTGCTGTCAAGGGTGTAGCGTGACTCGGGGTTTCTTCCCTGGTCATAACAAAACCTCAGACTGACAAGGCTAGTTAGTCATTAACCCCTGTTGACTATTTCCAGTGAAAAGGCCACGGCAGAATAGACATAATGTTATCTCCATACAGATACAGCCAGCAACACAGTACAGTAGCAACCGCCACAATAAAAAATAACTCAGGCGCCATTCTGTTTTGATTATGGCTATAAAAGATTAGCTTTTATTAGATAGGATTCATGTCCTTTTATAATGAAGATTATCTGCCCCAAATACAGTCTTTACAAAATATACAAAACAAAGGATGTATGTAAAAACCTCTACTTCAGTCGCAACTCCCAAAGGACAACTGAAAGTGGTTTGCAAATAAAATAATACAAAGACTGACTGAACACTGTAAAGAAGTGAATTATGATATCATCAAATATGAAGGGTGGTAACAGAAGCTATTAAAAAGGGAGAATTTAGTCCGGAAATAAAAAAAGTTCAAGCCTCCATAAATGATTTTAAGCTTATGGTTGATATAATTTGCGTCCTAGATTCACCTCTTATATTAACGTCAGAAGAAACACGAGATGTAAACTAATTTAAATTAAGTTTAAAAATCTTTAAAGTAGATAAAACGGACCACAATCTGCAACTCGCACATACCTGCTGTGAATTAGTCTTCAGTTATCCATCTTCTGCTTCTTCTGCGAAGTGAAGACGCGGCTGAGCGGCTCTGTGTTCACCTGCACGAGGGACTTTGTGCCCTCCGCGTTTAGCCAATCAGAGCGCAGCGTTCTCCTTGAGACGCACGGGCCCTTGTTGTCATGGCACCCATAACTGCGGTAATCTGCTAATCAGTATCTCCGTTTCAAACTATCTCCCTCTCTGTGCGCGCGCGCGCGTGCGCGTGTTTTTTTTTTTTTTTAAAGAGTAACATAAGTTTGAATGCAGAAAACGATAGACAATTTTGCTGATTTATTTGCCCAATCCTGTAATATAGGAGACGACAAACACATTATGTAACTTACTTTTACTTATTAGTGTACTTAATAAAGTAATGCAATATGTTGTGATCACACTTGAGAGAAACGGGCTATATATACCTTATTTGTGGCAGGTTATATAATTAAGAGGTGCGTGTGTGTTTAACTGGATGATATATAAATAATAAATACATGTTATTTCATTTCAATTACAATAAGGGCTGGATTTAAAAAAAAAGAAATCACAGAAAGCTTTTGAAAAATGTTTATCTTAAAATAAAGTCCTTCATTTTACAAAAATTAATTTAACTTGTCTTTGGCCTGCAGCTTTAAATTCAGTTATGAAGTGCTGTCACCCAAAAAAAAGCCACGATATTCTATAATCATCTTCTAAAAAGATAAAAATGTGTGTGTAGGAACTTTATCTGTGGTTATTAAATCATCCTCTTTCAGCTCTGTTGACATCATTGTTGGACAATGAATTAATGTTAGGATTCTGATCATATTGGGCTTTTAAGTTTATTTTCTGTGTCTTCATTTGGGATTTGAGTGGGTAGTTTGCTCAAAGATTTGTGCTTTTTTTTTCTCGTGGGGACGCTTCATATAGCTGCTTTTAATAATCATCACGGTCTCTGAACATATGAGACAATCTGCTTTGGAAGAAGGAACCTATAATAGTCTGTTCATTCCCGGTTAAAGGATCTGGTTTCGCTGTTCACATTTCTCTTCTTGGATAACACCACGTGAAATAACTCCTTTAACTGTTCCGTCTGTTTATATCTCACTGAAGCCCCGACGCTTGTCGGAATACACACATTCATTTGATTGGCTGAGTGTCACCACGTGATGTTATGTACAACGCATGTGATTGGTCGGTGTGTTTCCTGGACCGTTGAACGAGTGCCGTAAAGGCTGGAAAAGCTGCGCCCGTTAAAATAGAAGCCTCAAAATCGAAATAATTCCCAATTATCTATCGGTTCTAGGTCCAGATGCAACGTATAGCATGTCGAAGAAAGTCATACAAAAGAAACAGCATAGCATGTCAGAAAAAATGTATTAAAAAAAGTAATTGTACATTATGTTAATATAAAAGTTATAGTATAGCATGTAGAAAAAAATTGTACAGCTTGTCAAAAAAAGTAAAAGTATAGCATGTCGAAAAAAGTAAAAAGTAATTTATTTAAAATGGCACAGAAGTATAGTATAGTGAAACATCAAAGTGTCATACAAATGGTTCAAAAAATGTATTAGTATAACAAGTCATAAAATGTCATAGTATAGTAAGTCATAAATGTCACAAAAACATTACGTAATAGTGTCATAAAAACCACTGATAGTATGTAGTGTACTGTCATAAAATGTCAAATGAATGTCATAGTATAGCAAGTCATAAAGAATGATCCAAGCTCCAAGAGGGTTTTTAAATTGTTAATTTAGCTCAAAAAGGACAATTTTAAGGATATGACAAAATGGAATCTCAAAAGTCACCAAAGCTGTCAGAAACAATATAGTGGAGAAAAAAAGTGCAACATTTGCCTCTGAGATGTGGAGGAGTCGAAGTATGAAGTTGCATAAACTTGAAATAAGGAAAAAATAAAGTACAAAGTACCCTTTTAAAAACAGAGGAGGGCTTTAAACAAGTTTAGGTCTAAAAGCTAACTGCATATGTTAAGTGTCCCGTAACGTGTCTCTTTGACCAACAGTAGCAACTGTCACTGCTGCTTCAAACAGCTGGTGATCAAATCCTGTTATCCTATTAAGAAAGGGTAGATGTACCTTAGAATACCGTGTCAGTGGTGTAATCCCACTACGACAGGATCAGTGAGGTTCAGCCAACAAGGGTTTATTCCCAATGGCCATGGATTGTCAACAAGAGCTATAAATAGGTGGTGTGGGGACAGTTAGTATTACAAAAAGTATTAGAAAATAGGGTGAACTGACCTTTAACCATCACTACAGACGTAAAACACAAAGAAAATGACTTAAAGAGTAAACTGAAAAAAGGAATGTGTTGATACAAAACGACTCGCGTACCCAACACCGTCGGCTATAACTTTTAATTGTGACAACACTGAAAAAGAATCAAGTAAATCCAGTTATTCTGCAGTGCTTTGTGTGCAACATTCATCGTTATTGTCCTTGAAGAGTCTTGAGAACTTGGTAAATACAAAATACAACAAATCCATTTCATAGTTTCACTTGAGCCAGCTGACAAATCCATAATCACTCTTAAAATGAAATAAACTACCTAAAGGCAACAGAGGGAAATAAATCATAATTCGTTTTAGATTTGCCTGTTGTTAATATCCAACACCATCTGAGTCTGAAGAAATATCTCAAAGTAAACCCCAAGTCAAGTCCTCCACGGTGAAAACTTAAATTATTTGGCAAACGCTAGTTCCCAATATTGCCGTCACACATATGTGAAGTTGAAATACTGGTTCTGCACCACATGAGACCACAATGAAGTGGGCTAATCCCCAAAAATATATATGAATGTCCTCCTTCAACTTAACGTGTTTGACCTGTGGTTTAACGTAAGTAAATGAATGCTTCATCCTCGTAGGCAGCGAGTATCAAAGGACTTAGCAGAGAGATGACGACGTCCGACTTTTAAACGTGAGAATATGCTCCAGTTGTGCAAAATACAGTGGAACAAAATGGCATTTGTGTTTTTGGACAACATGCACTACATTTTAAACCAAATGGTCTTTGACTCATGGTTTTCAAAAACACCCCGGCTAGAAATACTTTTGGGCTGCAAATATAAAAGGTGAAAACTTTAAATGGTTAATGCTGATAAGCTAAAACATACACATGTCTGGACTGTACCTGAACAGTAAATGCATTAAGTGAGCAGGATTTATCTTACAGATCAAATCCCAGTCGCTACACTCTCACCACGACCTGTGCTCTGAGATACAAACACCTCATCACTCTTTAGTGTTTTTTTTTTGTTTTTTTTAAATATGCAGCAATAGAAAACAAAAACTAAATACAAAAAAAAAAAATTATAACGGCATGATGAGATTTAAAAATGACACTAGAATTAAAATCATACTCCTGAAATACTGTCGTACCCATGAAGAATAACTGAGCTACAGAAATTGCAAAATGTTTCAGCACCATTTTTTTTGTCTAATCTAAAATAAGTTCATTGATGAACAATGTCACAACATCAAAAGAAAAAGGGGAAAATACATAAGTAATCAGGCAAACTTTGGATCACAGATTGCTAAATGATATTTAAAAATGCATAACCTCAATCCCACTGCTCAGTAGATCCAAAGAGACGTCCCATTTGAATAACGACCAATCTAGTTCAGCCCAACTGTGCTGAACAATTCAGACATCTACAATTAACCAAATTATCTCTTTTTTTTCTCTATATTGGAAGAGTTTCAACAAGGGAAATAAAAAAGCATGCTATGTAACCAACATGATGATAACAGTCATTCTTTGTGTGCTGCGCTTAAGACAACAGTGAGTAGGATCACATCCTAGTGCAAATAATTCTTAATGGTTGTTTTAAACTCTTTCTAGAGGTGGATAGCAAGGTTTTAGAAAATATAAGTTTAGTCAGTCACAGGTGAGTATTGGCAATTTGGTGCATTTTCTAATTGCCAATACGTGAGCTGCCATTTGGTTAGTTATCAATACAACCAAGCCGTCGAGTAACCCAAAGAGATTAAAACATATCCTAAGAACGGTTTGCATATTTCACTTGACCCAGTCAAACAGACTTGAAACCATCCGAGCGGACTAAAAATATGGTTTAAAGACGTCCGAGTACTGCAGTCGTGTTTCTGACTATTGAGAACTGACAGCAGTTAAAAAGAAATACTAAACAGGTTAGAGGCTGAACACAGTGTTCTGCAGATTCTCCATAGATGTCGCTGGACAATGTGAGGTAGAGGATCACACAAGCAGATTGACAGATAGACCAACAGAGTCGCCAGACATTGGGGCACAACGGGTCGGCGGTGGTTGTATTTGTGAGAGGCGGAAAGGACAAAACAGTGTTCACACTTCCCCAAAGTTGGTGTGGCCCGTCTCCTTGGCATGCTCACGGGCTTCCTTTTGTCCCACCAGGCCCGTCTGGCACACCATGCAGCGCAACGCGAAGCGGTTAACGTCCGTGAACTGACGCTTGCGGCGAGCCTCGTCCGCGAGCTCGAGGGCCTGCGCCAGGATTACGTCGTCCGTGGTGGAGAAGATTGTCTGGGGCGGAGCGTCGGAGCCGGGCGTTTCTTTCTGCAGCGGGTCGTAGTGGATGCCGTCGTAGATGAGCAGCACGCGTTTGTGGTAGCCGGCGTCCTCCCCGAATCGATCCACTCGGACCGTCTGAGTGTCCACCACACAGATCTCGCACTGGTAGAACTTGGACATGATGGACACCTCGATGGCTCCCCCCCAGGTGTCGTCGCGTCTTATCCAAGAGCAGTACTCCTCGTTGGTCTTTCCCAGCACCGCCTCGGAGTACGCCGCGGGGTCACTCGACACAATCTGGGCGATGAGGCCTCGCATCTCTGGGGCACAGGCAAGGTCATATACGCCACCTTCCACCACATAATACACACTGGTGAAGAGGCAGGAGTTGTCAGCTGGGACCACTCGACGTGCCAGCGTGGGTGAGGCTTCCAGGCGTGGAGCTTTAGTCACAGTGGGGGGATCCTGAGGCGGCTTGGGCTTGTTTTTTTCTTCCTCGACTATGAGTGTGTCTCCTGTAGAGGGTGAGACAACACAGTACAGACTTTGGTAAGAACAGAGGAACATGTATCTTGTTTACAGCTACGTTTTGAGATTTCTGCTGCCACATCAATACAACGAGGTGAACTGAATTTCATCTGGGTTCTTCATAGCATTAAAATAATTGCTCTGGGTAATTCACAGAATACTGTCCATCATTTTCATGGTTATTTCTTCTAAAACTTACTTAATGTTAACCCAGTCATAGATTGTCTTGAAAACATGTAATTAAAATAGTCATATGAGCATGCTAAATGCTGTGAACTTATCTGGATCTTTTGATAACATGCCTGATTTGATGGGGTAGTCCTTGAGGTGAGCGTCTCCATTTTGAAGATCGAGGCTGGCGGGCGGATAACCAACCATAATTTTCTGCACATCACAGGGGATACCAGTCAGCTCCTCCACCTTAGTCTTCAGCTCTTGCACGCAGGACTGATGAGTCAAGCCCTGCATTATGTGGCTGCCATTTTTGGTCTTACAGCGAAGACGCAACATCCTGCCTACAGAAACATGTGACAACAAGTCAGTAAGACGGCAGGTATTTGGTACACCCTTTGCCCATCCACCACAGCATTTGTCGTCAAGGGATTGTAGCCATCAAGAAGACACTTTCTGGACATCTGGATTAATAAAGAACGTTAAATCAACTTTGTAATTAGTTATGTTGGTTAATGACTATACATTGTATTAATATCCAGGCATAATCTCGTTTCTGCTGCTGTAATTCTAATGCTTAACAGTAATATGTATTGCTAGTATGTCATAGTATAGTTAACCATAAAAGAGCTACAGATAGAAATGTGGGGCAGTGCTGTAGCACTGTACCCACAAAGCAAGACAAAAAATATATATAAAAGTACAACATGCACAAATATTTTTGGGATTTTCTCAAATGGGCTTCAGTTTTGAAAAATCTAATCATCCCTGTGGAGTTAATAAAGGTTACGTGCTAATAATGTAAATTATCACTTGAAACTAAATACAGTGAAGTCATAGTATAATATGTCATAAAAAATATGATGTCATGTCATTAAAAATGCTAACAAATAGAATAGTATGTCATGAAATTTTTTTTATGGTATAGTATACCACAGTGGTTCTCAACTGGTCTGGTTGTGGGACCCACCATCACCCCTTAATGACAAGCCGCGACCCAAATCGAGGAACATTGTCATACTTACGTTTCGCCATGTTTGATTAGAAAACTAATTTCGCGGGTCACGGTGTTCTTCTATGCTGTAAAATGGCGGGGGTACGTGAAGATTTAAAAATATATATATTCAAAATTAGCATCGACTCAAAAATCCTTTAAAAATATTTATTGAATACATTTTCAATAAAATATAAGTGTAAGTTCATAAGCTGAATTTTATATCCAGTAGGCTATTCAATTTCATTATCCTAAAAACCCAGAGTCTCCCCCATATCAGGATGGTTTGACCCAACCTGGCACACGCCCCCTGTCATCACCTGTCAATCACCGCCGCCTTGAAAACTCAAACAAAGTGGAACGTAGCAGCAATGCTGCTGAAAACATGGAGGACAAGAGCAAAACAATATAGATAGATATATATATATATATATATATATATATATATATATCTATATATATCGATAGATAGATCTATCTATCTATCTATCTATCTATCTATCTATATATATATATATATATATATATAATAAATAAAACTTGGTTTCACCTTGGCTATATGCCAATGTAGCGGTTATGCTGCATGCAACTGGAACAAACTGCCAGAAGATCTTAGATGTGAACCAATTTTTTTATTATAATTTTATAAACATTTATCTTCCCATGTACGATTGAACAACTATGTTTTTAGTGTTAAGTGCAGCAAATTAGACTGTTGTCATTCTAATGATGGAACTTTTCTTAATTTTTATAATTAAAAAGCCTGTCCAGGCATTACACTGGGAAATAAGGCCTTTTTTAGTTTGAAATTAAAATAAAAGTAATTTGGCTGATTCAAAAGAGCACAAAGTGAAGGGGTTTTCTTAATTCTTGGACATAAGAGAAAACATTTTAGTTTTACAGTAAGTTTTAGAGTTACAGAAAAGTGAGACAATCGGTTACTGTTTCCCATAAGTAAACAAAAGGCAGTGCATCATTTAAAATCAACTCAAATATTTAACTCAACTGAGGAGTGGCCTTTTAAAAAAAAAAAAATGTTAAAAAGGGTAGGGCTCCTTCCTTGGCCCCAAAAATAAATGGCAACCAGACAAGAAAGCAGGGGCTATAATTTCTGGTTGCCATCTTTAATTAGGTTATGGGATGGAAATAGAAATAGAAATGACTAAAGGATGATCAAAATGTAAAAAAAATAAATAAAAAAGTGTCGAGGTTTGTTTGACTTTATTTTAAATTTTCATTACTTCATCGTTGCAAAAATTACAGTGATTTTGTGTGAGGCACAAACTGGGACTTGAGCCAGAAGCACAACTTCACTTACATGTAACCAAGAAGTGACTCAATAATAATAATAATAATAATAATATACGACTTGAAAAGTGGAGTTTTATGTCCTTCTATATGTAACGCTACTAGTTAACTAATCGGTGAGGGGACTAAACAACCTTGAATCTTTGAAAACATGGTTTTACCCTTTCAGAAAACATGCATTAAAAATACTTAATCGCGAGCTTAATGGTTGTTATTTAAGGTTAGTTCAGAATTCAGCCGTTTTACCGTAAAGCTGTAAGCTAACTAGTTGTGCTAGCCTGTTAGTTAGCTGAACTAATGCAACATAGACATAACCAGGGTGTTGGAGCTGTAATGCCACTTTCTAAATGGACCCGGCATAACAATTAAAGTGCTGACGTGCAGCAGGGTAAAAACACATGACAGCGACATTGCTTTGTTTTGTTTTCTTTGTTCTTGGTGACTTGGTGAACCAGCAGAGAGCTAAGTGGGCTAAGCTAGCTAGGAGCTCCCTGCCAAGCGACACAAAGAGCAGCTTAATGTGGAGCCAACTGGTGTATAACTCAAGAAAACAGCCGTGGGAGTCATTGACACATTTGTCCAGAACAAGTAGTTAAAGTTATGAAAGAAACACAACGTCACTTGTTCGGACTCACAAACAAACATAAACGGGTAAAGTGTTAGCTAGCTAGCTAACTAACTAGCTTGTATCATCTGTTAATGCTAGCATGCTAATCCATAAGTGGACCGTTTTTACATCCAGGTAACCAGGTACATTGTGTTTCCTGCCAAATGGCATATAAAACACACTAAAAGGTACTTTGAGTGACATGTCAACGGGCTGAGTTATTTTCTCCTTCTTACCTGCTGTTGACTGCAGCCCAGCCTCAAACAATAAACACTCAGTGAGAGACTGATGTGTAGAACGTCAGTTTACGTATTTGTGACGTCATGACGCTCTCTGGCCGACAGAACACGGCATTTACCGTAACTTCCCTAATAATTGTTAGCTGTTAGGGAATTTTTTGTTGTTGGCATTTCACGGGTTCCCTCGACAGAAAGCCAATTTTTTTTTCATTGAATTTTTGAATATCTTAAAAATAAAATATATTGATCAAAACAAGATTATAATACTTACATTTTTTGTTCAGGAAAAAAATAACCGTTACAAATAAACACCGCTTTTATCATTTTTGAAGCATAAATGCAATCATAAGCATTTATGCTTAAAAAATGGCTTAAAAAATGATAAAAGTGATGTTTATTTGTAAAGGTTATCTTTCTGAACAAAACATTTAAGTATTATAATCTTGTGTTTACCATAGATCTTATTTTCAGCAAAATTAAATGAAAAAAAAAATCCCATTGACTTTCTGTCGAGGGAACCCGGGAAATGCCAAAAACCCAAATTCCCTTACAGCTAACTGCTATTAGGGAATTTACGGTAAATACTGTCGTTAAACGAACGACAAACAAATTACACCATGGTTGCATGAGCGCAAGTACACAACGAGGCTGTGATGGTGGACTAGTCCACATGATGACATTTTGAAGTCTCATTTAGCCTTTTTTTGAAACACGTAAAAGCTTCAAACTCTATGGATATTTACTGATGTATAAGTCGTAAAACAAAACATTATATCAGTTAAGCTTGTGTTTAACATTTGCAATTACGCTTCAAGTGTTGTTGATTTGTGAAGATTACCTAGTTGAACTAAAGTATCACAAACTTGTGTTTGTAACCGAGTTTATTTTCTGCAATAATCCAAAATCTAATAGAACAATCTCATTGGCTTTTTGTCGAGGGAACCAGTGCGTTGCTAACTTTTGTTCCAGAGATAAGAAAACCTGTTTCAAAATCAAGACATTTACGCTAATAACTAAACATCCAACCTTGGAACTGTCTTTTTCCCAGCAGTATGCCGTGTGGCTCGCCTCATGTGTTTAGATAAGGACTGTAGTTTTTTGAAAAACAAACTAATAAGTTGTGAACTTAATATTTATGTTTTTAACAGACTCACCGAGGTTTAAATTCCTTGTTGCAAGTGTCGTAGTGGATGGAGTGGTGTTGCAAGAATATAGTCAGTAAACTCCAGAATTACTTCAAGAATAGAAAGCATTTATTCTGTTAATGAGGCTAAAACACATCAGTTTCCAGTTCTTTAAATTAATGATAATCATTTCTGCTTCCTTACTTAATAATTGCGTAAGGTGTTACACCCATCTGTCCCATATCTAAAAATTGTAATGACCTTGATTTGAAATCTCTTCCAATCTCAGAGGCCTAATATTTATCAAGCAAAGCTGTTTCTATATGTTTTATTCAGTTCTTTAAAGATTGTGAAAAAAAAAAAAAAAATGTATTTAACAAAGAACAATTAAATGAAGGTCACAAATAATAGAATAACCATTTGGAAAATATCACATGCTGAGTGTCTCCTCCATTTCTACGGGGAATAAATTCATGTCACTTCAAAATTCCCTTTTATTGTCTGCTTAAAAGGCACAAGGAGGCTGATTGAACAACTTAGCAACAGTCAAAACGTACACAGTCATAGAATGGAACTTGTGCCACTGTCTATTACTAAGTAAAGTGTTTCTAATATAGCTGATGTAAAGAGAATTTAAAGGTTAAAAAGACATTAACATAAATTAAATAAAAGTTTGGCCAGTATGATAACATGAACACAAATGTCAAGAAATAGCGAACATACTCTCAACATGTTGTGCTTTTGTTGCGCAACATCTCGTCCTCGTACATACAGGCAAGACGAACATTGCATTAACTGATCAACATTTAGGATTTAGTGAACATTGTGACAGATAACACTAGCTTGTATACATTATGAAATGGCAGCTTTTTGACAGAATACTAAGCTTTTTTTTTTTTTTTTTTAAATCTGCTGTTGGTACACAGTGTGTCAAGCAATGTTGTGTATCTATCGAACCAGACATTTCAGTATTTGAATTTCCTTCAGAACCCGAAAAAGTACATTCTCTCAAATAACATAAGACATAACAGACGATGGCTTTTTAATACATTTCATAAGATCTACAGCTTGTTTGCATGGTAGATGAGAGTATTTGTATTATAAAAATATTTCTTACTGCATCTACTTTATAACATATTCTGGTTGCAATACTGAAAATTGGCTTTCATCATAATGACGCACAATTGCTCTTGTTACATTCATACAGAAGAGCTAATTATATCAATATACTTTAAGTTCAGTAAGGCATTGTAATATTTACAATGATGATTAGTTGCCTTTTTTTTGTTTGTTTGATTGATTTTGTCGCACATGCAGAAGTATTTATGGTACTAATGATAAGGCTTCCAGTTCACAGCCTCGGCATGCAGAGTAAAGTTAAACAGAGAGGTTGAGATAGATATGACCGAAAAGTGACCTCATAATCTGACCATCATTTCTAAAAATGTAAAAAGAAAAAAAAAAAAAAAAAAAGTCTTTTGATTCATGACTGAACCCAGGACTGTTGTCCTCATTGTGCCGTGAAGGAAGAGGCTTTCATCTTCACTCAGAAGCGGACAATGCCACTAGTTTCTTCGGGGCTGTCAAAGTCGCTTCCTTCGCACAGGGACTCCTTCAAGAAAAAGGAAAATGTCACTGACGTTCACAAATTAATGCCAGACAGCAGCAGATCCTATTCCAGGAAGTTAACAGCCTCCCAGGAGGGGGAGGGGTGGGAGGAGTGGGAGGGGAGGGAGGGGTGGGAGGGGTGGGGGAGGGCGGGGAGTCTTTTAAGTTCCTTCTTGAAAAATGTGGTCATTATGAAAAATGCGGCAGTCCACATTAGTAGAGACTCTTCTTCAGCACATTCTCAAGAAGTGATTAATTATAAATCACATTCTGACCCCGTGTATGATTGGCGCCGAGCATGATACAGTATTATGCAATAACAAGGAAGTCAATACTTAATTAGCCTGAGATTTCCTACATTATTTTCCCATTTAGAAATATATCTATGTGTCTAATAAATACCTTAATCAAAGAGTTTTACATTACAGCAGCCGTTTATTAAACTACAACAGAATCCGCGTCTGAGTTTTCTTGATAAGGCCTCCGAGATGAAACAAAGCCGCCGGCAGCTTTCGTTCTCATTAAAGTCCAAAGGTGGTTCGGAAGGTTAGAGAAACCGAAAGATTGGAAACCATAAAAGAATGCACCACTGTGACAACAAATTGACATGGGTTACTATGACATGAGTTGAATTGTGGGAAAGAAAATGAAGGGCGGGCTACATGTACTAAATCTCCAAAAATACTCACAGACAACTGCTTCCTGTCCGAGGCTGTAAGACAGGTTCAGAGGAAGTGGAGAAAGAGAGAGATAGAAATGTGGAGAGGGGCTGAAGCACTGTACCCATGAGGTAAGGCCAACAAATACACAACACATATGAATATGCATTTTAAAATTTCAACATTCATTTTGAAAGTTTGACATCTGTCATTTGTATATTGTGTTAATTTTCTCAAATTTCTCTTAAATTTTCTCAAATAGGATTCAGTTTTTAAAAAGTGGAATCATAACTGTAGATTTATAAAAGGTTACGTTTAGCTAATAATGTGTACTTGTAACAAAATAAAGTACATGATGTCTCTGATGTGTGTGTGTGTGTGTGTCTTTTCTATCCCATGGAGGCTAACTAATAAAATTAGATGTGCTGTTCTGCATATTCAAGCCGGAGAGAAGCAAGCAGTGGTGAAGCAAGAGGTCATGCAAGACAAACATCTGACTCTGGAAACAGACAGGTGCAACAGAAAAAGACCCATTCAAGATCCAAGACAAGCCCTGAGAGAGAGAAAGACAGACAGAGAGAATGGATTCTATACACGCCGCTTTCAACACGGACACTAAATCATCGAGAGGATCCCAAACCGAGGCGAGGGAATGCCCAACACAGGGTTACAACTGTAGTAGGGAGGTGACTGGGTACAGTAGACGGTGACGTATTTTAGAGGGGGAGCCTGTGACTACGGCACTAACTTGGCTTTGCCGTCCCTCTGGCATCAGAGCTGATGGGGTGGGGGCGAGCGGCAGCCAGGGCTGGTTGCCCGCGCTGTAGAGCCTGGGACGCTTGACCTGGTCGTGACTGGACAAGGGCGTGTAACTATTCCGCCGATGTATGAGAGCAGAGTCCCCCGGGTTTTTATCCTGGTAGGAGATGAAATACCGCAAGGGTTAAGGGGAAAAAGATGAGGGAACATACAAACACCCGGGGGTGGTGGGGTTGTGGGGGGGGGACACCTGACCAGACACAGCCAAGCAAATAGCTGTCCTATCAACACGGATCCACAGCAACAGGTTAAAACAACTGAAGCCGTTTTTTAGTGACAGACCACGTTATTCCACCACACGACACCAAACATGAATGAGCTGTAACAGTGCAGTCCTGATTGCACAGACAGACAAACACCTGCTACAATCAAGATTAAGATATCTCTTTTTTTTTTTTTTTTTAAATGGGACTAGTAGCTCATACACAGCAGTCTTTCACACATATTCTTCATATCAGGGTGCAACCAGTGAAATAATAATGAATAGATCAGCCAAGCAAGGTAGCACGATCAGCCATGGCCTCCATCGAGGTAAAATACCACCAAATCAACAACTGACTTAACGTTCATTAGCTCGCAGCTCAAGCCAGGCTGATTAATTAGGGTTAAAGATGAAGGGAACAATAACAAAACAGGGATACAGGAAAAGGATTCAAGGCAGCAAAGCCTCACACGGGATGAAGCGCAGGCACAACGAGGCTGTTAGACTTTGGATTTGCCGATGAGTTTGGAATTATTACTTTGTGAGTAAACAATAAAAATGATTTGCATCTACAGTCACATTTGAAGCTTTACTTCAGCAATGCTGTGTGCACATTTATGCAACAATGTGATGCTTCAGCTCGACGCAGAGCGACTTACAAGAGGCCGGTCTCGATGCGTGTTCACTGCCTCCACGTTGAGATAAAACATCTCCACTTTACAACCTAGAGGATGGAAGGTAGAATACATTTGAAATAAAACATGCATAAAAATGCGGTTAAAAGAATCAGTGTTATGGTGTAATATTGAGAGCTACAGGTAAAGGCTTACCATATGCAACAGGGGTCAGCTTGAGTATTGTGTGGAGCGGGCATTTCATGTATGGCAGATCTTCTATGGGATGAAGAAGAGAGTATACGAAATTGCCTTATTGTCTGCTGGTGGGATGTCATACGTGTATATGTGTGTGTGTGTGTGCACACACTTCTTTTTATCTGACCTGCACTCTTGTCCAGGAAGTAAGCTAGCAGGCAGCGCATCACAGCCTGGTGGCAGATGACCAACACGTTGCCCTGCCTCTCCAACTCCATGATAACAGGCTCCAAGCGTTGAACGAGGTCTTGGTAGGACTGAGAGAGAGAGAGAGAGAGAGAGAGAGAGAGAGAGAGAGAGAGAAAGAGAAGAGTGTTTTAAACCCACCGCAGAAGGAAACATTTAAACAAAGATGATTCAGTTCATTGCAAACAAAAGTCTGTAAGGAGTGTTGTCAGGTCACCTCCCCTCCTGGGTAACGATAGTGGTACTTGTCCTTGTCCCTCAAAGCAAACTCCTCTGGGAACGAGTTCTGGATCGTCTCATAAGTCATCTCCTCACACACACCCTGGAGAAGGACAACAGTGTTCGTCTTAATGTCAAAAGCAACAAGTAAAGAGGTGAGTGGAAGCCCTTTCACTGCACACACACACAAATGAAAAGCTTCCACGACATTATTTTTTTTTTATTACTTCGCTGCCAAGAAAACATGACGTGCAGAATTTAAACATACATAGAGATTATATAAAGAAAAACAGCAGCAGTATTATTTAAAAGAATGTCAGTTTCACATGTTTTAAGACCAGCATACAGACTGATTACACATGTGATGCATTGATATATATTTGCAGTATACTGTAATCAGGTGTATGAAGAGCCTGTAAGGTTAAAACTAATTGGCGTTTTAACTAATATTCTCGACTATATAAAGTATTCCCTCGTTGCACCGCCTAAGATTGCCGGATTGTCTTGAAAATGTTGTTTTCTTCAGGCCTTTTGTTTCCCCCCTGGATGTTGCTGTATGCTTGAAAAATAACAAAAGCACTGCAATGCTTTGTTGCTCTTAAATCTACACTGAAGCATCTTAGTACAAATTTGAGGTACTTGAGTCTTTTCTTTTCATGCCACCTCTACTTCTACTCTACGACATCTCAGAATATTGTACTTTTTACTTGACTACAATTATCTGACTGCTCAGTTACTAGTTACTTTACAAATTCAGATTTGTGAAATAAAATAGCTTATGAAATATGAGGTTTTGTCATAAATTAAACTACTGTTAACAGATACATCGATTGACAGAAATGTAATTGGCAAGAGGCCATTTTTCTACATTGAGTACTATTACTTTTAATACTTTAACTACATTTTAGTAGTAAATAAGATTTTGAGTTCAAGACTTACTTGTAGCGGAGAATTTTTTAAAGCATGGTATTAGTTATTTTACTTAAGTAAAGGATTTGAATACATCCTCAATAACTGATATTGTGTGACATATTATCAGGAAGCCCCATTTCCTCCCGCTACAGTATCTAAAACCTGAATAAAATATAGTTTCTCGCGATCTAAACCAGAGCGCCGTGAATCTGTGATGAATCATAGAATTTATAAAAAGCAGGATATTAGATGATTAAGGTACTGACTGCGTCAATCTCGTTGAGTATCTTCCACTGTTCATAAGGAACGCCCAGCTCCTCCGCTGTCTGGATGGTTCTTCTCAGTTGGCTCGTCCACACCTTCAAATCCGACAATTCATGCTCCTCAATGAAGTCTCGCAGGGCGTGAGCGAACTGGAGAGGTAAAGAGAGAGTATTCCAATCACCTGTCTGTTCATTATTTTTTTCTTAATTAATTCCTTAGTATTTCTGCGTCATTAGATTCATGTCCAGTTGACGGAGACAAGAAGATGGGAAATGGAGGGGATTAGATGTGATTAAGGTTATGACTCATTGCAGTTAAGTACACCTTATCCCACTGATCTGAGTTCATAAAGTGAGGATTATGAAAAGAGAACCTGTTTCCCTCGAGGAGAGAGTTCAGAGTCTCCTCCGATGCGGCCTTCAACGTTGTGGTCGCTCTCGCCGTGCCGACACAGGTAGATGGAGTGAGAGTGCACGTGGATGTTCATGAGGTAGTAGACAATCTTACTCTGGATGTAGTCCTGAACGCGGTTCACCAGAAAACGCCGGCCCACGTTCATCACCTTGATGAAAGATAGGTCCCTGCAGGTGGCAATGAATCATGGAGGTGAGTCAAATAGTTGTTTACCGACACCATCTAGTGTGTTTTTGTCTGAACTGCAACTGCAATTTCACAAAATGATACTCAAGATTCAAACAATTTTAGTGCTTGGTTAAAAAACATTCCAAAGTATGCTTTATATGAATAATCTTGGAATATATATATGTATATACGTGTATATATATATATACGTATATATGTATATACGTATATACATATATATATTTATTCCAAGATTATTAATTAAGCTACTTTGGAATGTTTTAATATATATATATATATATGTGTGCATATATATATATATATATGTATGTATATATATATATATACATACATATATATATATATATATATATATATATACGTGTATATATATATATACGTATATATGTATATACGTATATACATATATATATTTATTCCAAGATTATTAATTTAAAGCTTACTTTGGAATGTTTTTTAATATATATATATATATATGTGTGCATATATATATATATATATGTATGTATATATATATATATACATACATATATATATATATATATATATATATATATGTATATATATATATATATATGTATATAAATACATTATGTAGCAGTATTAAATAATGTTTACATTAAAAAACAAGGGATTTAATCAGTTCTTACTTGTCGTAATCATCCGGATCTAAAGGTTGATAAGTAACCTTGTAGCACTCGATTCGTTTGAGGAAATCGCCCATGACTCTCTCTCTGTGTCTCTCAGGGTAGTCCGGACTGGACACTTTCACTTCCTGTCACAGGTATGCAGCACATTCAAACAATGTGAGCAAGCACGGCCGTTCTCACATAACACTGCAGATAGTATGAATATTAATAGATTACGGGTTTGACCCAGGTGACAAGTTACAGTCAAACCATTGAGTCTCATTCGGGACATAAGATCATACCAGAATATTAGCAGCAATGACCTCTGGGTCGTCACACACCGACTCCACAAAGAACACCTGTTGGAAAGAGGGCAGCTCACAGGGTCAACACATGCAAAAGCTTCCTGAAACTGTCCATTGAGTCAGCGCCATGTCACACAATCAGCTGTTTCCACATCAGAGCTTAAAGGCTCCCTGTGGAGTTTTCTTATAAACAAAAACAGTGATGTTTACATTCACCGTCTCTCACCAAAATGAATTATGTGCATTCCTGACTGAATTGTTGAAATCCATGTCTGCTAGCTGTTAGTCTTTTTATCTGAATTTCTTGGTGTGTTGATATGTTTCTTGGTGCATTAATAGAAAATAAACAACTATCAATTAGTGGAGTAGCATGAAACAGGCAGCAAAACTAAGGAGGAGATGCAATCAAAATGGGCATTGCTCCAAAAACATTGCTCCATAGTGCTACTAGTGGTCAAAAACTTCACAAACACTTTTAAGAGAGTTTCTAAACCATAGAAATAGGGGAGTAGAACTAGCAGTGAACTTTTGCCTGTGGTCATTTGACTCGTACAAAAGAAAATGGCAATTGCAATTGGCTGGCTAGTTACCTAGGTCACCAGGTAGGTGTTACGCTAGTTACCTAGGTAATCTAGTTATCTAGGTCAACAGGTAGGTGATAAGCTAGGTAACTAGCTAGGCAGCTAGCTTGTCCTTCTCCAGAGCAGCAGTGAGTGAGGCAGAAGGCTCATATAGACCAAGCATTGCTGCTGGCCTCCAGCCTGCTGTTGGGCTCATTTTCTTTAACTAGTGCAGCATGGGCTAATTAGCAAGCTAGCTAATCAATTTCCACGATACTTAATGCTACACTGGTTACGGAAAATGAGCCAAAAAAACAGTCGTCTCATTCCAATGCGGTGACAAGAGTGTGTGGATGACTTCCTGTAAGTCTGTGTAGTTCATACGGAAGCTAGCCTGCTACAACGGTTGCAACGGCAACGGTACAAATAAAAATGGCCGCCGCTCTGACCATCCAGCTAAATTAATTTGAATGGGAATGTCTACTCCTATTTTACTTCTATGTTCTAAACTAAATTGATTGTCTAACTAATTAAAACGTCCACTGACCTTTTTGCTCCTCTTCTATTTATGCTCTTGTTTAGGGTATCCAAAAACACAAAAGCAGCAGACTCTAAATAATCTTGGGAGTTAAAGGCCGATTTAATTTCACTTTAAGTCCAGGAAAACCGCTCTATGCACTGTGTTTAAATATCAACGCTTATTTTCCACCAAAGCCCATGAGGGAAAAGACAAAATAACTGCAAAATATGAACATAATTAAGCAAATCTTACCTTGAATGCATACTCCTTCACAAAAGCTAAGATGAGGTCACGTCGTTCTCTTGTTGTGTTTGTTGCATCAAACACCTAAAAAAAAAAAACCACAATGGAGGGAATGTATTACTCATGTATGATGTAGGTGTTCACTGGCTAGGATTAAGACTGTGGTTACGTAAAAGGCGTCTCCGTTCTGGATATTCTTTAGCTTTTGGAAATGAGTCAACATTGAGACACAGAGACAGAGGCAGAGAGAGGACTTACCGCGATCTGACCTCCCTCCGCCAACAGGTACGCCTTCACATCCTGCAGAGCAACCAGAGCACACTGCCTGTGGGAGACAGAGACATCATACATGGAAACTCTCATTCTTATTCTCATTCAATAAAATGATTTGTGAATAACATGGAAAATGTCAGAAATCAGTAAGTATTATATCGTTGGAATCATATTATTTTGCTCATCAAGTAGACTGCTATTCTGAAGAAAAAAATAGAAAAGATTAATGCCTTATTTTAGGTATTTCGGCATTAGGGATATTGACAGTATCTTGGTTAAAAGATCAGTTAACTCAAACACAAAAAAGAAAAAAAACGGAGACAGTTGAGTTTTTGTGTGCCGAGGTTGTGAGATAACTAGCTCTTTAGATTTCTGCTGCAATTTAATATGTGCTGCTCAAAGCACTGAATTTGGAAAGCTCAGCTTTTATCTTTAACAAAATGTCTTGGTTACACGTTTGATAATCCTAAAACCTTATTGTGCACGGTTTTATTTTGACAGTTTTTTTGACAGAAAAGTCATATTTCTTGGCATTTGATTTATTCTATCTTGAAGGACTCCTGAGGGATTTACTGAACAGAACAACACTAAATTGTCTCTTAGAGTTAAAGAAACGGTTTTACACTTTGGGAAATGTGCCTAGTCGTTCTCCTGCCGAGAGTCTTCTCATGTAACTCTCGACAAGAAAGCGAAGAAGCGTATTTCCCAAAATGTCACTATCACTTACACTCGGGGGGACAATTTGTTTTGGGTGCTCTTTTGTTTAGTAAATCCCTCCCATCTGGCCACCACTTCTAATCTAACTCTCGGCAAGAAAACAAAAAGGCGCATTTCAGAAAACGTCGACCTATTCCTTTAACCCCACCAAACTGATACTCATGTCAAAAAGACAAAACCTTTATGCGCTCTACTGTTTTGACCCAGGTTGGATACCCATGCAACACCCCGGATCCTGGTGGGCTTGTGTCGGCTTCAGAGTGACAGCGGCAGCTTGTTTAATATCTAGGTCACGATTCAGCGCTGGGATGCTGTCTAGAGCCTGTCGCATTTTTATGATAGCCGTGAACGACAAACTCCATTTTGATTACCACTGCTGGATAAGACCATGAAGGAAAGAGACAGACAGTTGTAATCTATATTCTTAATCTTTTTTTTTTCTTTGAGAAATAAGCAGTGATTTTGTAGTTGATCTGAATATAAATCAGAAGAATATGGTGGTGACTATAGCTCATTGCCAGTTTAAAGTAGTATGAACATTATGCTGACTCTGTCTCGATATCGACTGGAGGCCTTAAAACAGCTTAGTCACGGACGCAGCAGTGGAGGCTGCAGAATACCAAACAGACCCATGTTACTATGGGGAAATGTTGCCATTAATATCAAAAAGACAAATAAAACTGAAAGAGCTGTCACACTGTTGACACAAAAAAGTTGGCAGACTTACTGATGGATAGATAATATATGAATGTGCTGTGTAATGACTGAAGAAGAGCCCACGATGAGAACATTTTGTTGAAGTGGAACTTACTTCCTTATTTTCATGGCTTCCTCATTGTCGTGCCGGAAGAAATCATAGGACTTATAAGCTCGGACGGCTTCTCTGCGGTACACGCCCAAGTTAAACACTGCAAAATGAACAAATGACATTAATACGGCATTACAACTATTACAACTCAACTGATGCTGAAATTAGCCTCCTATTCTCAGACACTCACAGTCTACGTATACATTTAAATCTATATGTCATGTCAAAGGGGGGTTTGGGGTTATTCCATAAACCAATACGAAGAATGTTTAGACCATCATTGCAAAGTATTTGAAAGTAAAAATATACAGTTTCACCTGTAATCAATATATTAGATATCTTCATACCTGGATTTTATAACCCGTGACAAATTATTGCGAAAGATCTTTTGATTCTCCTCAATACATCGGTATGGGTTGCTTGTTTTACATAAAATAAGATTTAAAATATTAATTTAAAACTGCTGAATTAGTTTGTAGATAACAATAATATTTTTAGTTAAATATGACACCCATGACACGATGGCCATATTGATTATAATTTGAAATCTGTGCAGTGAGCTTGACTTTGATTTACAATCGGGCAAAAATTGAAAGAGACACAGAGAGAAAACAGCTTTTTTGTCACATGTCATGTATACTACCTACCTTTGGTTGGGACTCCGATCCAGTTCAGGTAACGTGTGAGTTTCTTTGACATGTAGGTCTTCCCTCTCGCAGGCAGGCCGATCATTACGATCACCGTTGGAGAATTTGTCATATAGGAGGCCCACGCTACACAGGAGACAGATGGAGAAGCAGTCATAGTGTCTGACCCTCCAATGTTAGTCACCTGCATGATAAAATGCTGCACAGGATGATAATTTAAGGTAGATATATAGATACTTTATTAATCCTGCAAGGGGAATTTTTTTTCGCTAGAGCAGCATTTATACATACAGGTAAGAACAATATATATGTAAATGAACTGTCTTGGAAAATTAGGCTGTGTTTCAACATAACCAGTGAAAATACTACAGAAAATTGTTGCAGCATCCTAGAAGGACAAAATAATAACTAGGCCATGTGGTTACTGGACTAAAATAATTGTCTCTTTAGACACAACTATCATCAGTGGATCTGAAGAAATTAGAGGAGGGAAGGTCCTGGGAGTGAAAGCCAATTTCTTTTAAGAATAGTGGAAACCACAGAAGTTGTCGCGCTAGATTCCAGAGGGAACAATACAGGGCTTCATGTTACAAGAGCACCTGTCGACTCCTGGAGCAGTCACGCAGAAGAACTTGTTCAAATGTAATTACTGTGGGAAGCTTATAGACTTTACTTACAGCACTTCTTCTCGTTCATTCTCATGTCTGTTTTCTTGGCTTCAGCCGAGTTTGCAGAGCCGTTGTCTGTCTGAGTGCTCGACATGTTGAGAGTCTAGTTTGGGTTAAAAAAAAAAATAATCCCCTTCTGTCTCAGCAGGGGATTGTCAGATAAGAGTCAGATAAAAGCTATGCAGCCCATTACTTCCATGCATCTCTGCTACAACATGATATTGCACACAAAGCTGTAGAATCACTAAAAATAAATAAATATATCTATCTATCTATGGATATGGCTTCATGGATTCCCTGGTAACATCAACCAGAAGAGCAAAGGATGCAAATGCTGCCACATCATCTCTTAAAGGGAAAGAAATCCGCTCGGCTTAAATGCACTGTATTTACAAATCCGCATATATGAGCAAGCAATAATTCCGTCTTTGACCGCGGCGACTGAGTTCATGCGACACAGCATCCGACACAATAACATAATCCAAAAAGGAAAAATGCACAACAACCACATGATCCGGCTCAAACATAATATATACAGGACGCGTTTATACAACGGCATCACACTCATCATGCTTCATTCATTTGTTTATTTATTTTTACCTGATCGATATGTAAATAACACGAGTCGTGGCGCGCGCGAAGCCTCCGCGGTCGCCGGGGGGGATCTCTCGAGTTTGCCGGTACCGAGAGTTTGCACCCGCCGCTGCGGCCAGGGGAGCCAGTCTGGTCGGCCTGTCCTTGGTGCGGAGGTGCCTCCTCGGCCGGCTGGTGTCCTTCCAAAGCGGGGAGGTGTGCCTCTACGTCATTGTTTCCCCTCCTGTCCTTACCGTAACGTTGATAATAGATCATACGTCAATGCACAGCTCGTTATCACTGATTCAAAATGCCACATCACAAAAAACACACACAGCGAGAGCTCTGCAGAGGATGAAGTGCAACCCAGCATGTGTGCAAAGAGAAACGTTACACAACTGATCCGTGGATGAAAAACATTTATTCACCTATATTAAACATTTATTTTCAGCATAACTATACAAGCATTGCATAGTCATTTCATTCAACAATGGTCCTCAATAGATAGTGGTCACAGAGTCATGATTTACAGGTACCATTACAAGGTCTAAAACAGAACCCCAAATAAATAAAAACCACTTACAATCACAAGGTTTCCTCTTTAAATAGTACAAAAGGTTGAAATCAAAGTTGAGTCCTATGAAAAATCACTTAATTAAGCTGGCAGCCCATTTAGATTTACAGTTAGACTGATGAGAAACATCAGTGAATAAGACAATAATATCTACATCTGCGTTTTGCATTTCATGTTGAGTCCGCACATCTGTACACATTTGGAAACGTGGAAGCCACAGAAGCCTGAAATGATCTCCGACCTCAAACTCACCGCCGCATTTAACCACATACTGGGGAACATTTTGAGGGTCAACGGGTGTAGGCACTGGGTTAGTGGCGTGGCGGATGGACACCGGCTGAGCAGCCGGTACCGGTGTGTGAGCGACTCTCAGAGCACCTCAGGCTTGATGAAGGACTGATGAAACTCAAGAGACAGAAGTTTTGGCTGGAAGGCACAGACAATGATTATACAGTCAGTAGGTTTGCACTTTTTTTCTTTTTTTGTAGATGAGACGCTGTATGCAGCAGACGTGGAGAGCTTCTGGTCTCCAGTCCAGTGTTAGTGGTTTGCCGTTTTCACATCAAGGCTTGATCTTCCACAGCTGGAAATGAAGCAGAGGAGATAAAACTGTCATTAGAAGATAAAAATAATACCGTCATTTAACAGACGCCTTACAGACCAACTGTGGTTCATCCCTCGTTTTGGGAAGTACGCTTATTCATTTTCTTGCAGCAAGTTTTGCTGTAAACATAGAGCCAAAGTAAAAAAAATACACCTTCTTGCAGCTCTAAAAGATCACGATGCATCTAAGATTCTCAATATACATACTTTGCTTAGTTTATTGGCCAGATGACCTTGACTTGAGCAGCAGGGTAAGATATTTATAAGATGTTTATAAGATATCCCTGCAGGCTACTTACAACCCCAATGGTTTGTTAGTAATATGCAACTTTAAATGAATTAAAATACAAAATAAAATTTTTATTATTGCAATTCTAGGAAGTCGGGCTACTCAAAGGAGAGAGATCGTTGAAAATAACGTGAGTTTTAGACCTTAGTCAAGCATAAAAAAAAAAAAAAAAATTAAAAACAAATCACTGGATCCCATTTTTCCCACAATGCAACTGAGTTTGTGAGACTTCAAACATGGGTATCTATCAAACTTCAGAAAGCTCCCCAGAAGACATAATACAACCCGTGTTCACAGGCTGAATACTGCGTTAAGTGAAGAGTAAACTGAACTCATGTGTAAAAATTGAGCCGAGTACCGCTTTAATCCCAATTTGTTCTGTGTATTTTAACATTTAGCAGAAAGACTCTCACTCTGATGTTGAAGCCGAACAGGTCGCTGACCACAGCAGACACAGCGGACAGGATGACCACTCGGGTGATGTTGTAGATGAGAGGGTTTACGGTCAGACCCAGCAGTCTGAATGGAATATCCAGCTCCTGGAGGAGGAAAGAGGGAATGCATGTCACGGGTACCACTGACAAAAATAACTCCGTTGGGCCATCATTATAAATAAAACAAATTTAATTACAATGCAATCACGTTAGCTCTATACCTCTCCGTATTACATTATTAGAGATGCCTTGAGTCAGTCCTAAGTGACGTATAGAAGCTGATTAAGTTGTTGAGCATATGATCGTGCCAGAGAGAGAGATGACTGGAAATGAGGAATGCAACAAGGGTCAGATTCAAACCTGGAACATTGCAGTTCTGAACCCCTACGCCAGATATCAGAGGTATTAAGAGCTATTCACTACATGGACAACAGAATGAGGCATTATTTTTTTTTCATTTAAATGCTATTTTGTGTTCTAACATTTGGGCAGTGTTCACGATTTGTAAGAGGAATAGGATATATATATATATATTTTTTTTTTTTCTTCCATTTTCTTAAAAAAACCCAGAAACATTAAAGGGAAGTTCTGATTCAGACTGTTTTGTTCTTATAGCAAATTATTCAGTTGTAAAATGAAGTCAGGCTGTTTGTCGACTAAAATGTGCTTGTTAAACGCTGTGTGCAGCTGTGCTATGCAGTCATATGTAAATGATGCTTCAGGACACAGTATCAGTGAGTTCTCATTATTAAAAGAGACTTGGTTTAGGACCTGGGGAAAAACTATTGTTAAATACTGCCTTTATCATAAAATACAAATATTTACAATATTTTTCACTTGGAAAATAATTACGAGAGTAAGGTTTTGGCTCTGCGGTAGGAATACTGTATTCCAAAGCAAGATAACTACAATAATTCAGATAAAGACACTCTGTGTGGTAAATTAAAATGAGACAATTTATTTTTTCAAAAAACAAAAGAAGCTTAATTTTTTGCTTACCTTCATCAGTTTTGTAGCCAGTTTTAAAACGTTGTTCACGATATTGAGTTCTTCTTTCTTATTGGGCTTCTTCTCCATCTTGAGATACAAATTGATCTGCAACCAAGAGCAGTTTTACATTCGGTAAATTGCGCAATAGTAATAGTAAAGCAATAGTAATGTCCTTAAACCTGCATTAAATGATATTATTGTGCTGAGCACAACGACAAATAAACCTGCAACTCCGTGTGTTTTGCAGACACGGGTTCCTACCTGCTCGGTGAGCAGCACTGACGAGTTGCTGTATTTGCAGTTGGTCTCCGAGCCCAGCGTGGCCAGCCGTAAGAGAAAGAGGATGAGGGAGGAGGCCCACACCATCAGCTCCCAGTTGGTCAGAGAGTCCAGGAATGTCTGGTGGCTGTGCAGCAGCTGAGGAAGAGCAACAAAAACAATGGTAGTCATACCCGGCACTTTGTTGTTGTGGAAATTTAGGATTTCTCTGCACTTCCTGTTATTTTTTTTTTTTATCTCTACGCCAAAACTCCCAACGTTATTACATTTGCTTTCTCTCAACAGATCCGATCTCTTCCAGCGGATATATATATATATACACGACTGACCTGGGCACAAATGATGAATGAAATGGAGAGCGCCAAAAGGAAGATGGTGGAGACGATGACGTCGACGGAGCGCTGCGGCCCTCGCCTCTGCAACGAACAAGCAAGTCCCCGTTACGAGCAAAAAAAAAAAAAACAAGTCCATCGCAACCCTCTGGTGGGGAAAACAACGTGCAGTAACGGAGGAGTTAAAGTGGGAGAATACAAACCCTGAGAAAAGAGCGTAGTGACAACCACATCTTTATGTTCTGGACCTTCTTCAGCCGGAAATGAGGGATCTCGGATTTCTTGGCCTTGCGAGCTGAAGTGATGTGGCTGAAGTACTTTGCGAATAAGAGTCTCTGTTGAGGAAACATGGACGCACACACATCGTCAGAGATGCAGAGCAAGTCGACAGAGTTCAGCAGTCCGGTAAAGAGTCAAGTGGGGTGATTCTATTTCAGTGTTTCCTAACTGCCACTAGAGGGAAGACCAGCTACCATGAGTGAATAAACGGATTGTGGATGAGTTGCATACTGTCAGAATTCATTGAAGCACATTAAAAAACCAAACTAAAATCAGCTGTAATAATACAATCAAACAATGATCCCTAGGTTATTTTTTTCTTGCTCGAGTTTTACTCCCGTAGTTCTTTTTCAAGACGGGGCGATATGTGTATATGAATGGATGAAGTATTGATGTTCCTGGGATATAAACATAACATTCTCACTCGTAGTAAAGATAGCACGAACCAAAAAAGGGTAACATTAATGGATTTTGTCACACCTGTTTCTTACTTCTATTGGGGTAATCATATAATAGTTTTGGAACAGTTCCCATAATGATTTGGGGGATGCAGCAAGTATAATATTGTTAAGTTAGTTAGTTAATAAAGCTCAAGCTAACAGTATGTATCATATCTCTGTAATCACATTTTTGAGCTATGACTGTGACATCAATCAGGTTCAATGGGTTTAAAAGGCCTTACCTGTTTGTACGTTCTCTCAGCCACACACATCATGAAGAAGAAGAGTCCTATGAGGCCGACTCTCAGCACCATCGTGATGAAGAAAAAGGCGTAGACCTGGGCGTCGCGCCGAACCACCGCCATTTCGGCCAGCTCCTTCAGGGACAGGGAGGTGAGGAGCGCCATGTCCAGACGCTGAGCCAGGTGGAAGGCAAAGGGGAGCAGCGCCAGCGTGGCGGTCATCAGCCCGCCAAGCACAAGGTAACCCATACCCTGCTCCACCAACTTCACCTAGGAGAGAGAGAGAGAGAGAGAGAGAGAGAGAGAGAGAGAGAGAGAGAGAGAGAGATATTGTTATGCTGCAACATTTTCATGTTGATAAAAAGCAAATCCATTTTTCTTGACAGCCAACTCGGTAAGAACAGATTGTGTCAAAAGAACACAGTCTGTGTTTGTGTATTTTTCCTAATGTCTACAAGTGATTATACACGTCGGACAGCTAACTGTTCAACAGAGTGAGAATATCACATTCTGGCATATTGGTAATCATATAAAAAAGGTAATTAAAATAGTTATCTGTCACTTTATTTCACCACTGAACTTACATTACAATATTTCCCACCACACTCGTGATTACAAGCAATCTTCACCCACAGAATTAAAACCAAAGTAGAGAGCATGATGTGTACCCGCGTGAGGATGATCCCACTGATCTCCAATACGGACATGTCTGCCTTCTTACACTCGCCCTGCTCCCAAAATATGGCACTGACACGGTCCTTGGATGGGTGACATGCCTGCAGCCAAGACAGCTGGCTCTGAAAGAAAACACAATAAATAACATCCAGTTTTACTGATGGTTTCCAATGCGTGAAGAAAATGCGGTGAATATCACAATCTACATGGCTCACATGGGTTTGGGACCAACTGGGGCTGCTAATAATTATAGCAATGAAATATTAGAACATTTAACATGAACATCATAAAGTTGTAACGCCATAGGAGTGTTTTGACACCGCGAATAAAATGTACCAAGATGTTTAAGACACCGTGAAAAGAGTATTTATGACGGTCTTACTCCGGTGATTCCCTGCTGGAGGCTCTCATCATCACTGCTCAGAGTGGTGGTTTGTGGGAGACCCATGCCAGCGTTGAACCTCCCGTTCGACTCGCTGTCGCTGCTCCCCGTGGAGACGGAGTCCGGCCCCTGGAGAAGCTCCTCCCACAGTGTGTCATCAGTGTCGGAGGCGTGACGCGAGCCCTCGCTCGGCCTGAGGCGGTCCACCTCTCTGGGCTTCACCTTGACGGAGGCCCCTTCCTGTTTTCAGTATACAAAGAAGAAGTCGTTTCATCATGCTTGTTCTATATATGAGGAACACGCAACTGATGTAAAGTTAACGTCAAACCCCAGTTTCATTAACTCGCAGTGTAGCAGCGAGGTTTACCTGAGGTCTTAATGCAGGTTTGGAGTTAGACTTCTGACTTCTCTTCCTAACAGCAGACGTTGAAGCAGGGAGCCACTCTTGATGAGATTTTGGAAGGATTACTTCCACCGGTTCAACCCCTTCCTCTTCCTCACTGGAGAGCTCGTCGGATGCCCCAAATCCGGATTTTCTTGCGGCCTGTGAGAGAATATCGAGACACACACACACACACACACACACATCTTAAAAACGTATTACAAAACATGCAGGAATTTGAGTTTGAATTTTTCAAATAACTTAATACTTTTTAATGGCATTGTTTCTGAGAATAATAAATAAGATATTATAACTTAAACTGTCTTTTTCAAAAGTGGATTACCATTTTATGTCGATGTAATTGTGGATTTAACAAAAAGCTGCTGAATGTGCATTTTGTTTAAATCTGCAGTTAGAATGGAATTAAAGGGCAGCTTTGAACTCAGTCCTGTAATACAGGAAATTAGCAAAATTAGCAAACAAGACCATCTGACAATCTTATGAACTCCAATACAATAGCCCTGGAGTAAATAAAAAACGTCAACAAAGATTCTTATTTATTGAAGCTCAAGGCAGTCGAGGAGGTTCACCGATTGCATTAAAGTTACAGGTATTAAACTTTATCTTTTATTAATTCAGGTTAGAATAAATCTGCCTTTGTACGGATATTGAGATAGCAACAAACGAACAAAAAGATCAGCTACACATCCACAGATTCTTAAAGGGACAGTTCACCCACAAATCAAAAATGCATTTTTCCCCCTCTTACCTGTCGCGCTATTTATCATCCTAGATTACTTTGGTGTGTTGCCTAGTTTTAGAGATATCAGACGTATAAATGTCTTCCTTCTCTTGAACATAATGGACCTATGAGGCACTCAGCTTTTAATTCTTACTACATTTCCAGTACACCCCATCCATATTTATTGACTGTTGTTAAAAATTCTGACAATGACTTTAACTGCTGTCATTAGTTCGTTCCTTCTTTGCTTCATACCACAGCACTGAGATTGACTAGTGAGATGAGTGACTGTACCCTCCTCTCCTCGTTCCTGTATAGTCGCTGGCTTTCCTCAAACGGCCACGGCCCCTGCTGCGCTGCATCCCCGCTTTCATTCTTTTCTTCTGATTTTTTCAGCACTCTGCCCTTCCTTGGCCTGAAGGAGACGAAATAACAGTCAAAGACGAGAGATTGTAAATACAGCAGGCATCACAAAATTAGCTTAAACCCACAGGAGTTTTGGGAGTATTAGAGAGGCTTTACTGCGTGAAATAACTTCAGGTTGATGAAAAAAATGTCCTTGGATTTATTCGTGATTATGCACGTGCCAGGAGGTGAGAGTGTGTTTGTAAAGGCAAACGAGTGTGCAGTGCCTAACAATGAGAAAACAACCTCCGTCTGCGAGCAGGGCTGGTGGTGCAGCTGGCAGCTGGACTGCCCGAGGGCCACCGGCTGGACTCAGTCGACACAATCTGGCAGTGCACGGTACCCAGCAGCAGCATCAGACACATGGGCCCAAACACCTCGCTGGCGCTCGCCCCAGGGACCTCCAAGTACAGCACCACTGCTGCCACTGAAAGGAGCAAAACATTTGGCAACAGCAAACAAAATGGTCTCTGAGGGGAGCCATTATAACAGGATTCATGCCTATTAATGAGGTCTCTCTGTGCTGCTCAGGTGTGATGGGTAAAGCGTCTATTGTTGCACATAACTGAATGTAAAATGGGACAAATGGAGATACTGAATTGGGTACATATCACCACACACTGTTTATATATATATATATATATATATATACACATATACACACACACACATATACACACACACTCTTTAAAGGGAGACACAACAGGTCTATAGGGTACAAAAATGTACTAAAAGATGCTTACAATAATAATAAAGATGGTTACAATAAGACAATTATTTTTGGTATTACTAATATTTTGGTATTTTAGTTTTCTGAAATTCTATGGTTAAATATGCAAATGCGGCATTACTGAATTGGGTACATATCAACCAGACACTGTGTTTATTATTATTATAATATATATATATATAATAATAAATACAGTGTAAGCCATTAATATCCATTAAAATTACTAATATTTTAGTTTTCTGAAATTCTATGGTTATGCAAATGAGGAGATGGACCTGGAGGTCACCAATGCTACATTTTGTGAATTTAGGAGAAACAGACAAAATGTAGAAAAGAATCACCTAAATGTGTACTTTGGATGTTTTCTTTCCAGTAGTCTGAAAGAAGACTCATAAAAGCAAAACACCCCAAAATCTCAAACTTGATCAGTGCTTGAAAAAAATTGTTTAAAACCATTACTCAAAGTGCATGTCAAGACTCTTAATATAGCTGGGCTCCATATATTCTCTGTCTCTTATGTGCTTTTTAAAGCACATAAATGATTGCTAATGGAAATATAGTAAAGGCTCAGGAAGGAATTACTATTCTTTCAAACCTCTTCCCCAAAAGATGTTTTAATGATATTTTCAATAAAAGACAAGAATGAGCAGGACTGAGATCTTTCAGCGGTACGAATCAGTTTACAGTGTGTAGTCCGTTACTTGTGCCCTGGTTCTTGTCATTATGTAAATATCTGAATTAATTATCAAATTTAGGGCAGTTTTCCTGAGAAACTCGCAGCCCGAGTGTGAACTAACCTTGCAAGAAATACAACACGAGGATCCACGAGGAGATGGACCTGGAGGTCACCTTCATCCACCATTTGAAGAAGAACGGGAACAGCAGCACTCTGACCAGACCCTTCCGGGTCAGAACTGTCCATGGTCTGTCCGGCTTAGCTTTGCTGAATGTTGATCCTGCGGGGAGGAACGAGAAAGTCGCTCACACAAGCTGACACCATTATAGATATGACAATATTCTATCGACGATACAAAGTCCTGTGATTTGTCTCTTGTTTGTTATTCTTCTATCATTATCGGGGCTGAAGCAAGTAAAAACATGCAGAACACAGGCGGAAATGACAAGTGTTGGTATGGTATTAGCTGACGGCAGAAAACATATTTGTTGGTGTGTAGCTGTCTGTATGCAGACGATGTGAATGTCTCTGTTATCAAACAGATGGAGAACTACTCCTCGTTGATGCTCACCTCTTACTAAGTCGACATCAATGAGGTCTGATTTGATGTGACCAGTCTTTCTCGGCTGGCTGTCCAAACCCTAGACGAAAAAGCAAGCGGTATTTTGGCTTTAGTGGTGATGCACAAGATGAATACACAAAGATGTATTTCTTCACAGAGATCTGCTGGTGTCTTACATTTAAATCCGTCTGCTCCAGAGATTTCTCCCAGACTTGCTGATCATAGGCCCCGATCTGTTGCAACAACAGAACATTACTGTCATTTTCCCTAATGCACAATTTGATCATTTTAAAAAGGTACATATCATCTGTCACTATGAACATAAATCATACACACTGTATATACAGTGCAGCCAGTATATAGTCATCTTTACATGTACATACTTAGTTAATAATTCAGTCCATGTATTCAGTATATATTTCTTTGCACCATTTGTTTTGTTTACAACTTAAAGAACACTTGAATTGTAAACAGATGTTTTATTTTGTATTATCTGACCAGCTGTGTTGTCCTTGTCTCCAGTTGTTATTTCTAATTCTGTGCAAGTACATTGTGAAAGATGCAAAAAAAGAAAAAGAAAAGAAAACTGGTTCAAATTCCTTTCATGTGCACACATACTTGGCCAAATAAAGCTGATTCTGATTCTTCAAATTAAGCACCAGTGAGTATTTACGAAGGGTCTGTGGCCGTTAGTCAAATTCAGTTTGTCCATATTTACCGCACCAAGGTTTTTGCTCAGTTAAAATGGAAGAAAAGTGCTGTTTGGGCATGTTTGGGCTCATGCTTATGGTAAATTATTCCAATTACTTGGACTTAAAACAGACTGTTTTTTTTAACCCGTTTCTGTAGAGACTGAAGAAACAGAGAGGCAGAGCTGATCAGAGTGTCTTAATAAATACATTGAGGAATACGGCTCTAAAAACTGCTTCAAATAAACTGGGAATGCATTTAAAAATGTTATTAATCAATGACATTTTCTTCTGACATTTAAAGACAGCAAATTAAGAGCCTCATACATATTATAATAATGAATATGAGACGGAAATTTCTAAATACATCTACACATAAACACATATTTACACATAAACTAGTGTAAATAATATGTCAAAAGTAAAAGATGGGACTTGTTAATGGCATAATATTCTAAGCCCATAAGCTGAAAACACTTTCTTTTGCGCTCTACTGCTTTCCAGACGTGTCAACACAAGCCTTAAACAGCATGGCGTGAGATGTTATTGACACGGATGAAATGCAGCTGGGCTCATAACATAAAAATTACACTGATGCACAACTTTGTGCCCTTGGCAGCCTTGAGCCCTGACAGGCTTAGTAAATATCCCCCTACATGTCTCAACATTTAGTAACCTGTCGAACAGGTCACACCTGTTTTTTCCCCAACTTTATTTGGTTTGTATGCAGTCATATGAAACCAGAAAAACAGGTAAACAGAGAGAAAAAAAGTGTATTTGTTGATCCTCGAGCAGTACCCCTGTCAAATAAGCTAACACAAGCAATACATCTCAGTCTGAAACTGGGTTTCTCTGGAACCATTTGCCTTCATTGATATAAAACTTTAAATTTCAATAAAAACATGGCCTCTCTCAGTAATGTATCTTAACCCCTCCCCCTAATTTCAGACATATACATTCATAATATAAATGTAAAGCTGTTTCTGTAACAATATCACAAAATTCAAGTGTCTTATCTATCTATTGAGATATTTTTTATTGGTTTGTTGTATAAATTAAATGTACACTTTTAAAATAGCACATTAACAACTGAATATTTAAATATTTGCGTTACCTTCTCTTGATACCAGGCTATTCTGGCCATTGTCATCGGATGCTGGAACCAGTGAAGTCGCAGTCAGGACATTTCACAAAGAGGGCAGGAAATAGAGAGGACTGGGCAGAAATCCAGATTTGTTCACTAAACAAACAAAAGAGAGAGCGAGAGGGGGCTCAGACACATTGACACTGACATTTAAGCAGTGGTGGAATGTAACTATCTACATTTACTCAAATACAGTTTTGAGGTACTTGTACTTCACTTCAGTATTTCCCCTTTATGCTACTTGATACTTCCACTCCATTATTACTCCATACTCTGTTACAAGCAAAAGTCCTGCGTTCAGAACCGTGAAATGTAAAAGTACTCATAAAGCAGAATGGGTCATTACAGAATAATACATATATACACACACACATATATATATATATATATATATATATATATATATTTGTTACCACAGTACTTGTTACTTTACATACAGATTCAGATTATTAACACAGCATATAATCAACAAGTAAATTATGATTTGTTATTACGTATTAAGCAGCAGTATATAAAGTAGTCAGGTGTCATATCAGTGACAATTACACGTTAATGATTTATTAATCCTGTGATATATATTATTCTGTAATGAGCCATTCTGCTTTATGAGTACTTTTACATTTCAAGGTTCTGAACACAGGACTTTTGCTTGTAAAAGAGTATTTGTACAATGTGGTATTGATACTTTTACTCAAGTACTTCTTTCACCGCTGCATTAAAGCAACATAATAACAAAACAACAACGTCTGACAGAGGAAAGTAAACACAAAGTCAGCTGCACGCGCGCCGTTACGGTTACTTTCGTTACGACGCAAACATCCGTTTACGGTAAAACTAAAGTCTGCAGGCTGCAGGGAACTCACCTGAAAGGCGATTTGCCCCAAACTGAAAACACCTTTAATAATCATCACAAACCGCTCGTGAAATACGTTCTCGTCATCGGCTCGTGGCGCTCAGCAGCTTGTTGTTAAATGGAGCTGAACACGAGCGACGTGCTTCACCACAACTCACTCTTTTCGACACGTTTGGCGGCTCGTGGGTGTTACATTTCTACAACGTTTTCCTTCGTCAACACGTGTCCGAGTTATCAATGCGTTTATTTTAAGTATCTGTCACTCTGGACTTCACAAACTTCACTTTTTGTTCCACATTCGGTTCAGTCTTCCGCTTCCCTTTTCCGGGGTTTGTTGTGCTGGTGTCGGGGTGTTTATATTACCTAAGCGCTGTCTCGCAGGCTGAGTTTGCGTCGCTCAGACTGCGTCCAGAATCCCTTTTTCAGTGGGTAAGATAGACACAATGAACCGTTACCATTGTCTAAGACGCTATATGGACTATTTGTGCTCTACGTTTAAACATAAACATTGACTGATGAAACTTGTTGCGTACTAGAAGTAGTAAGGTGCTGCCTGAAAGGCTATACTACGGACAAATTATGCCCAAAATTCAGCTATTCCGAACATTTCAGCCAACCACAGCACAGCAAGAGTGCGACAGCAACATATTGGACATGATGATAATGATTAGGGCTGCAAATAGCAATTATTTGAATTATTGATGATTCTAACAATTACTTTCTTATTTAATCGTTTAGTAAAGAATAAAATCCCCCAGCCAAAAGCGACATCTTCAAATTCTGGACTAAGATGTAAGAAATACTGCAACCGCCCTGCAGAAAAAGTCTGCAAAGTTGTCTTTTTCCACATTTTAAATTTCAAAGCCCTTCCTATAATATCAGGAATATAATTCTGGTGAATACATACCGATTCTCATTATTTTAATGACCCATAAACAGTCCAATTTAAATATTTTGACTAAAAGAAAACATCTGAACCAGGCTTAACAAAAACGTACCATGTGAAATGTACGTGAAACTGTACCATATAGACACCTTCTCACCACAGTTAAACCCTGAATTCCCCTGAAACTATTTTAAAAGCATGACCACGATGTCCTTAATTCTGGCTAATTGCTTATCATTCAACCAAAAATCCCCGAACTCAAAGATCACCAGTGTAAGATCAAAAGACCAAGTAAAGCAGCAAATCATCTCAACCGAGAAGCTAGAATGAGGGCATGTTTGGAATATTTGCTTGAAATGACTTAAACAATGAATCAATACTCAAAGCTTCTGCAGATTAATTCACTTATGGACTAATTTAATTCTTTCAGCTCTAATGATGATGATGAAGATGTGTGTGTGTGTGTGTTTTGTTGTTGCTGGCATTCAAAATGACCACAAAACACATAGCAGGTACAGTATATTTGTGATTTTGATGGAAATATAAATGTAAGAGAAAACACTATTAAAACTACTATAACACTATTGCAACACACTACCATTTGTACTTTCTAAAAGGGTCCACTGTCTCAGTAAATGTCAGTCATCTGTGCAGCAGTGTTGAGAGTACAACTGTGCTGTCTTGTTAGTCAACCGCCTGTCAAAACAGAGACAGAGCGTCATTTGTCACTCGACCCCTGATTGTCCACTGACGGTTGGTCTCGCTCAGCTGCACACGCGATCTTTGCCTTGACCTTCCTGTTGGAGGAAATGATGAAGTAGGGGCTGAGAGAGGCGTAGCAGGAGGAGAAGAACACCCTCATGTCGGCCACCACCGGTGACACCTTCGCCACCGTCAGCATGTAGATCCAGATCGCGTTATCAATCCCGAAGAAGACCACGTACAGAACCACCAGGGTGATCACGGTTTTGGCCGCCCTGGTCTCCGCCCCGGCGCCCTGAGAGCGACGGATCCCTCTCACCTGCCGGTTGTGGCGGTGGAGGAGCAGCAGGATGTAACCGCTTGAGCCCACCATCAGGGCGACGAAGGCAAAATCCCTCCCAGAGACCGCCACTCCGTTAATCACGTAGGACAGGTTGTCTCTGAAGTCCACATGGCAGAAGCCCAGGTTGAGGGTGAAGGCGGGGACGGTGCCATTACGTGGAGCCATAGAGAAGAAAGGGGCTGCGATGCATATGGCCATGTTGAGGAGCCACAGACCCGCGAAGGTGGGGAGCACCAGGGAGGGAAGTGCGGGTTTCAACCTGGACAAACGGGGTCCGGCGGGGGCGATGGTCACCGCCTGAAACACACTGAGCATGCAGGTGATGCAGACCGACAGAGCCCGGCCGATGCGGTAGGCGTAGATCACCACCTTACAGCCGGGATCATTCAGCAGGTCCCTCAGCCCAAACACGGTCATGGTCTGGGGGACGCAGCGGGTCAGCAGCAGCATCAGGTTGGCGAAGGCCAGGTGGCACAGGATCATGTCCACGGGAAGAAGCTTGGGCTCGGTGTAGATGATGTGGGCGTACGCCAGCAGCACCACCGCGTTCCCCAAGATGCCCATGCCTGTTTGCAAGAGGAAGGAGACCCCTTTGATGGTCACACACAGATCCATGAACCCCAAGGCCTGCTGCTGAAAAGCGGACAGAGAATCAAATCTGTTACAAGTACAGGGAACATCCTCCACGTAACTAAACTTAAGGAAGAAACCTAATATAACCAGCCAGAACATAACAGAACTGCACTTTGTGTATTTTTTTATTTTTTGGTATTTTGTATTATGTATTGGGTATCGTTAACAAATAGCATTCTGCAAGAAAACGACAAATTTTCTTTTTCGCTCTCAAAAAAGTGAATTTGTCAGATAGGAGGTTTTGCTCTTTGGCCATCGATAATCAAGCAATCTCTCGGATGAAAACCATGCTCACCTGAAGTTCAGATGAAAAGTAAAGCCCCGTTGTGCGTTAAATGTTTAATGGCCTGTGTAATTGCAATTTATAGTCCCCGATGCCCCTTGAGATCACCGGCTAACTTTGCAGTGTTCAGCCCACTGTTTGGCAAATTAAAGCAACAGGAGCAACAAATACACTTTTTTTCCCCTGTTTACCTGTTACTGGTTTTGTATGACTGCGTACAAACCAAATAAAGTTGGAAAAAAAACAGGTGTGACCTGGTTACCAACAGGTTACCATATGGGATGCCAGAGAGCAATAACTGCAAAGGGAACATAGTGCAACTGAAGGATACTCACAGTTTTTCAAGTAAATAAAAAACAATAATCAGCTGCCCATATGAACATATTTTGCTTTCTGAAATTATTCCTCCTGTTCGGACCTAACATGCATCCAATGGAAGTGATGTCATTCTTTCTCTCAGACAGTTAAAGCATCATATTAATATCAGATAAACTTTTGAATTTATGTTTGTACTAAACAGGAGCTGTGGATGTCCTTGGTTAGCGCAGTATTTGGGCTTTGTGTTCCTCTTCCTCTGGCTCCTCAACACCTGCATGAGCTCAGCAGCCATATTCTTCTGCTTGGGCACCAAAGAATGCCCTCATGATTGTCCCCCATCACTTCCGCTGGAAACATGTTCAAAATGGATTTTTCAGTGGCAAGTATGAACACGAGTGATGATGACATTAAGCAAAATCTGTATCAATGTGAACGTGAGTATTGTTTTAAGACGGACTTGAGAGTTTCTGGGGTGGAAGTGTGACATCAGACGTCTCCAGGCTGAACACCAACACAGCACTCCCAAGAAGTCTTCACATTTTCGTGTCGGGGAAAATATTCAGAAAAAAGTATTTGCGCTGCCGTATGGTCATGCAGATAACACACGTGACTTCTAAACTTCAGTGCTATTTTCCCGTGCTTAACTTCCACATGTCAGTTTTCAGCTTTGTCCGTCAAACACTATAATGCTGTTTCCCCGAGGAGTTAAAGAATAGAGTTAAACAACCCCCGCGGAGACAACTGCGTGCGGTAATTGTTGATGCAAAAGCAGCCTGATGATGCCTTGAATGAGGCATCAAGAGGCTCTTAAATGCACAGCTGGTGCCTCGGTTTGCGCTCCTTTCCTCCTTCATGTCCTGGGAGTGTGTTAAAAGACACAGAGGAGACCGACAATTAGCCACATAAAAATGCATGTCTGTACTAATTGGGGGCACAGGGACGAAATGTATTTATATTCTTAACTGTCAGCGCTCACGAATCGTTACAACAGAAGTTTGCGATTCGTATCAAAGTGTTCCAGCTCTGTCTCCTTATCTCCAGATTAAAAGCGCCGCAGCCAACTGGTCAATTCTACAGTTCTGTTTTCTGAGTTGCACAATTCAGACTGTGGGCTGAAACATTGTTGTTTGAGAAGCTTATTTTCTCCTGGGAGTGGGCTTTGGAATAAAGCATCACAAGATGTGTTATTTTCCTGTGTGTCTGTATTATTTTTTTTTTTTTACATGTTTACATGTTCAGAGAGCTAATTAAAATGGCAAGTTCAAACTTGTCCTTCTCAGGGGATTGACTCATGTGCAGTCTGCTGCATTGCAAGTTCAATTTTTTCCCCCCCTGACAATCAATTTGATATCTTTGTTTATGGATGATGTAAATTGTTTTTTTTCCAAATGCACTAATTCAATTCGTATGTTACATTTACTACCATTACAATAATATCCTTAGAGGGGAAGTTAACATCTATATAGTTTAATACAGGTCGTGTCAATAATATGCGCAATGTCTTTTTTCTTCTTCTGTGCATACAGTAACCTTGTATTCCTGATGAAGGGATGCCTTTATGAATACATGTATATAAGTTAATGATTTTGCATGTATATAATAAAAGACTCAAATGTGATTCTCATCCTTTCGGTATCACAGATCATTTACTTGGTGTTCCCAAATGCACTCTCTTGCGTCATCAAGTGCTGTATTATCTCAAGCAGTAGTAAAGTTAGCGGGTTTATATGCAAGTTAAGTTAGTTCAGAGATGTGTCTACTTTTTAACATTTTGCACCTTTAAATATGCGGGTGAGGCTTTGGTTGGTGAAGAGGGAATATTCAGTGCACCCCTCACTGTGCCACTTAATCTGTCCCACAGCAAAAAATGTGGTTTAAGAGGCTTTTGGCTTAGCAGTCTGTCGTCTGATATTGATGGGCCTTAGACTCAGTGTTTGCATTTAAGGGGAAGGGAGCACATTCAACCTCCCACGACCTTTGATTTTATTTCTCTGTATCTTTTCTAGTGTCCTTCTAACATACAAGTAACATAACTCAATCCCACACAATGTTCAGTCGAAAACATAAACTGATCTTCAAAATGTATCTTCATTCCGCTGAGTGTCTTCACCTATCGCATCACATCTACAGAGATCATTCATCAGTTTAGGTACCTGTCTGAAATTTTCTCTCTGTTTACCCCATTCACATTACGTTTTATTGTTTTTCTCCATCGTGTTTTATGTACCTTCAAGTCTGTGTGCAATCTGTGTTTCACCTGGCTGAAAGAAGAATTTCCCTTCAGGGGCAATAAAAAGTTAAATTTGAAGTGTTCTGAAGTACAGCGGGTTTAGGAAATACTATAAAAGTACTAAATTACAAGGGAAAATCCTGCATTAAAATGTTATTTAAGTAAAAATAACATTAGGATAATACACTTAAAGTAAAAGTAAAACCTGTGAGTGTTACACTACTACTGTAAATATTATAATATTATATTATACATTTCACAACCAAGTATTAATAAACCAACTCAACACCGTCGACACCTGAAATCCTCTTATATCATGTTCAAAATATGAATTGCATAAGGCTATTGTGCAAGTAACTAATCCCATAGATTATCATACTGTGGTATTTTCTCTTTTACCTTCATGTCTCATCACGCACTTAAGAGAAATGGACTTAATATTCATCGCCTGCTTTAGGACATGTTGCGGTTAAATGCAACCAACTTTATTTGCCCTTACAACACCCTCACAGTTTGGATTTAATTCAATATTCAGAACTTTTATGGCTTTGGATGAATTAGACAATCATAAATTGGATGCTATGTCACACTTTACAAATGAAAGTTGTGGGTGATCTTTAATGCAGACTGAGTGGAACGTCCTCTGGCTTAGACTTGGTTTCAACTTTCTCCACTGGAGGACACTGTGGTGTTGGCGTTTCACTAACCAACACAAGAGAGGTCTTTTTTAATAGGTAGTGGCTTCTGAAAATTGATTGCAGAATTAAAAATACAAAAGTAATATGAAGGGTCTTACAAGGAAATCTAATTAAAGGATCAGTAATTAAAAAAAAAAAAAAAAACTATTTAGTGGTCTCCACTCGGGGAAACAGTGACACTGAGAAACTGTTTTAATCTTTCTTAAGTATAAACTTGTGGCTAATAGATGTTATCTACTCATTAACACCATGTTCTCCCTTCCAATGGTTGGATCTCTGTACACAGCTTTCTCTGTGTTATCCTTTCTGTTTGAAACCCAGTGAGGGGACAGAATCAGTCATCTGAATTGATCTCAAGTAATTGGAGGCTGAGGGAAGAGAAGTCAATGGACCATGAAAAACAGATCCAACAACTGTCACCTGTTTGCAAGTATAAGAGCACAAACAACCCGACTACTTCAGCGGAGAGGGATCAGAGAGAAGGTCCACTTCAGACCCCGTTACCCTTGACTGTTCTCAGATAGGGGTGTCAACGTCGGCAGGGATTTTTTTTTTCCGAATGCACCTGAATACACCTTGTTTATTTAAGTGGTGAAGTTGCCTTGACTTCTTCGACCCCTGCAGGAATGCTATCAGAGGCGTTTGTCCGCGGGATGCTCTATCTGTCCCTCACTGTTGTGGGAGTTCCGGGTAACGCGACCGTCATCCTGGCGTTCCTCCTCTTGCTGTACCAGGAGAGCCGCCTCCTCCCATCTGATGTCATTGTCCTGCACCTGGCCTGCGTCAACCTGCTGGTGGTGGGCGTCCGCTGTCTGCTGGAGACCCTGGCCTCCTTCCGCCTGGCCGTGATCTTCGGAGACGTGGGCTGTAAGGCCGTGATCTTCGTCTACAGAACATCCCGGTCCCTCTCGATATGGCTCACCTTCGTCTTGAGCGCCTACCAGTGCCTGAGCATCGCCCCTCCTGGATCACGCTGGGCCTCCTTCCGCACCGCTCTAGCCCAGTATTTGGGCATTGTGTTCCTCTTCCTCTGGCTCCTCAACACCTGCATGTCCTCGGCAGCCATACTCTTCTCCTTCGGCACCAAAAACGACTCCAGCCCAACAAACCTCGGCATCAATGTCAAATTCTGCTACGTTAACTTTCCTTCAAAGTTGTCTATAGAGGCGAACGGGGCAGCCCAGGTGGGCAGAGATGTGGTGCCCATGGCCCTCATGACGCTAGCCAGTCTGATCATCCTGGTCTTCCTTTACAAGCACAGCCAGCAGGTGAAGGGACTCCGCAGTAGCGGAGGTGGGGCAGAGCGACGAGCTGCCAAAGCCGTGGTAGCTCTCGTGACCCTGTATGTGGTTCTTTACGGGGTGGACAACGGGCTTTGGGTCTACACCCTCACTGCGAGGAAGGCCAAGACTTCCTCGCTGATCTCCGACCTGCGTATATTCTTCTCCTCACTCTATGCAGCGCTAAGCCCCGTGGTCATCATTGCATCCAACAGGAAGGTGAATGGCAGGCTTGGGTGTGACGTGAAGAGGAAGCCTGTTCAGGAGAAAGACACATGTCTTTCTACTATGTGAGGCCTGCTGGGATGGCTGATTGTTCTCAGGGGCAGCAGAATGAGTCAAGATGACGAGGACGAATCTTTCGAAAGAGCGGGTCAAGCATGGGTCCTTTGTATGTATTGGGTGTATTCTGTTTTGTGAATGGCAGAAAAGACTCTTCTTTTCTTTGTGTTGTGAATTCATAATAATGATGTTTTTTCTTAAATTATTTATTAAAATATCTTAAATAACTGTCAAGGTTTCATTTTAGCACATGTAGTTGTGGATGAAATGGTATATCTGTGGGCAGGGGGAACTGACTGTCTCACTGTCTATAATTAAGGAAGAAAACTGTCATAACAATGCTGTTACTCAATGCAGGTCTGTATGAATCCCTGCTGATCTGGCACTATGTGGCTTTGTTTGTTTGCTCTTTATGTTCTCTCCATCTTAATTGGGTGGAAGAATTATTGCCGGGTGACTCAGGGCTCAATGTAGCTGTCAAATGACTTCCAGCTGCCCATTTAGCTATAATTAAGGCTTTGAATAGAATCCGCTAATGCTAATGAGTCAGGTTAATTGTCCAACAGAGAATTGGTTAAAAACCTGATGGGAAAACTATATTCTTTGGAGAAAAAAAGATGTTCATTATTCAATACTGAATCAGTCAAGACAATGCCGACAATATATGACTTCTTTGGGTGCGGCTATAAGAAGAGGAGATTTTAGGGACACAAAACTACGTCTTGGCAAGAGTTTGTTGTGAATGTGGTAATGTGGGAATTTAGGAGTCATTATGTAATTGCCATGTCTTGGAGAAGCAAGGGCAGGGAGACATGGTGAGGACATAACAACCTCTGAGTGACAGTCCAAAAGACATAAAGTGGGGCTCCCAGGACTCTGTGATCCTGCAATAACTCTAAAGTGCAATCAGTGCAGCGCTATTCAACTGCTGTCGCAATGCAGGTGAGAAGGAGGAGGAGGAGGAGGAGGAGGAGGAGGAGGAGGAGGAGGAGGAGGAGAAAAACTATTTCTGTGCTTGTGCAGAACTGTTGCATTCAACGGCAGGTTGACATCCAAAGACATTAAACGCCATAAAACGAGATTGATCTTTTGTCAGAGAGTAACATTCACCTTTATTGAAAACGTTGCAATCATTAAAACCTTCTTTCGTGCAACTTTATTCTCAGGAAAGCGCTCCTCAGATGACAAATTCCATGCGTTTTACTCTTCAAACCACTGAAATCTGATTGGCACTTTACACAGACTCCGGTGGAATGAAGGATAGAATACATGGATGGGTTCATTAAAGCAGCGAGCGTGCCGACGCCTCCGGTGAGGAATCCCTGGGAGTGACATAGTCGAGACGGCTGACTTCCTTCCGCGAACGATGTCGTTCTTTCTTTTTCTGTCAGGAAAGAAGTTGCAGATCGGTTAAGAAGAACAAATCCATAAAAAAAAACACAAAAAAAACAGGTCTGCTTCTCTTTCTTTGTGTGGGTGTGAGTGCGTGAAGGGTGTGCCAGGCCGGCCTCTCCCTGCACAAGACTGAACCTGTTTTCACTGTTTTCCATCCTTCTCGAGTCTTTTGAACCCCATGGATGCAGAGTGCTGCGGAACATGTCGAGACCAAACCCCCAGAGATGTAACCCTCTATTACTGCCTGCACTCTCAAAATCACCAGCAACCTTCAGCTCTCACGTCTCCCCTCCAAGACTTAATTCTGCAGCTAAAACAGAACTTGCAACAGCTGATGAACGTACGCTGGGCTCATCTGTTCGTCCTCTGACTGCAACTCACCTGCACGACGAGGCAAGATGTGTGAAATGTACAATCGGGAAAAATGAAGCACCAGTACCTGATATTTATCAAAGAAAAAAAAATATATAAATGCTAACTTTTCAGTTTTTCTTTTGACTGTAGATAGACAGAGTATACAACACAAACCTGTACAAAAGCCACACGCACAGAAAAAAGCGATGAAGTTGTCCAGAATGACGGTTAAATGAAGTCGAAGGGTGACAGTAAATCCCGTCAGCCGATCCATCCCTGCTGTGTCTGTCAGTCTGTTTACCTGCACCAGGTACAGGCATTTTTGTCCCCAGTGTCCACCAATAGCGATGCAGCAGCCGGGTTAAACCTCGCCTCTTTTTCTGCCTTGAAGCCAGTCCACACCCTAATATAGCCCTTTTTACTCAGGAACTGAACGTTAAAACCAAACCCTCTCCTCCCCCATTAAAAAAAAAAAAAAAGAACAAAAAAAAACCTTTTCAAATTACACAAACATTATGATTTGAATCACTAAAATCACTGTAGTGTGCATGCTGAACATTGTTCCGGTTATACTAATGCAGAATCAAATTGACGACTTATTTGGTAATACATACAAACAATGTCAACAAGCACGTTAACCTCCTAAAATCAATTCTAAAAAAAGTAGCTAATGAATTGTGAAAGAATTTTCGAAGCAGCATGAACCTGTTTAGGTCTAAATTACCAAGTGAATCCAGTAACGTTGAAAGTTATTTTGGTTATTAATCCCATAAAATCTCTCTGATGTTTTTTTTACAGTTAAGGAAAGTTCTGGTTGATTATAGCAACTGGAAACTTTGAGGCTTATTACTGTGGTGAAAATGTATCAGTAATAAACACATCCCGGGGTACTTTCAAAACCCAAATTTTATGGAAATGATGGACATAATAAGCCCTTTTTAGGTTTGCTGATACTGTCAATGCCTTTCCTTCAAAGGGATGTTTCTTTAGGCGTGTTGTTTAGAGGATTTATTTCCTGTTTGAGTGAAGCTACTGATGGAGAATGCCATAAAAAGAACTGTGCTTTTATGTAAATCAAGTCATTTAGTGGCTTTTTATTTTTTAAGTGCAGGGCTGATTGTATCGTAGAAGTGGTTTTAATTCAGTGCAGTGCCCACTTGAATTATGTGAAAGCGACGTGCTCTAAACTTTACCTCAGAATACCTGACAGGGGGTGACAGGAGTTTAATGCTATTTTTATTTTTTATTTTCTTTTGCACTCTGAAGTTACAGAGTTGTATGTGTGTGACCCATTTCCTTGCATCCACCCAGTTTAACTGATTCCCTCAGACAGGGGAAGGACACGGTCGTGTTTCAGCTTGCCTGGAATGCTGCACCGCACGTCAGCAAGGAGCTCTGTATGCAATATGGTGAGAAGAAGTCTCACAGAGTTACGGTTTGCCCTGTTTCTGCGATGAAAACAACAATAAATTCTTGATTTATTCTGATTAACACCCATTTTGTTATAAAGGCTGAAATGCTGCCGGTTTAATATCCACATAAATCTGGAGGCTCTGGGCTTTAATGGTTGACTTTATAGTTCTGTCAGCCTGATTTCACCAGACAATCTAGAGGCAACAACATATTACAGGAATAGTTTGACGTATTGGGAAATACTTTTTATTCTTATTTGAGAGTTGAGATGAGAAGATCGATACTACTCTCTGATACTCTGATATGCTACGGGACAACAGCTAGTCTTCCTCTGGCCAAAGGTAACATAACCTATAAAGTGCACTAATTAATAACAAAATCTTTGATTTGTTAGTTTGATTTCTTAAGTGTGAAAAACAACATGAGCCGGGCCTCTGTTTTCGTTCCCTAAGCCAACTGGCTGCATCTTTGGCGTCATATTTCCTGCACAGACATTAGAGCAGTATTGATCTTCCCGACTGACTCTCGGCAAGAGAGTGAATAAGAATTCCTTTTAATTTAATCTACAATCAGTCGTTTGTAGAACCGCTGCAAGACAAAGCTTCTTTTAATTCAGTCAAAATCCACTCAAAGGAGAGAAAATGTTAAATGCAGCTGGAGAAAAGAGCTACATTTTGCACAGCAGACAAACACGGTGGTCTAAATAAGCACTATCTTTACAATATGTGCATAATCCCTCACAGGGAGACTGTGTAGCAGATTTCGCCCATTCCCAGTGTACGAGCGAGGACACGGACCACACTGAAGGAGTGTGGGGGTGGGGCGGCAGGCTCTGTGGCCCCGGGGCAGCAGCTTGCTGCAACTCCACCGCTCTCAGGTAAGATATGCACCGCTGTGCCGAGACTTGAAAGACATTCAAGATGCACTGCACCCAATCCAGCAGCGTATCACAATATAAGGAAGAGAAAGAGAGACGAAGGAGTGGAAAAGAAAAGGTCGGGTTGCTGAGTTGGAGAAACAAAAAAAAAAACTCTATAAACAGACATTGGAAATGTTGCCATATGAACTTCTGAGAAATGACTGAATATTGATGATCTTTCAACTAGAAAGACGAGAGTTACAGTTTGAATTAGCTGAACTGAAAACTGAGACCTGTCCTGGCGTGAACCAAATATCAGTAGGCGCGAAGTCGGTATTCTAAACCAGTAATGGCTTAGAATTTATTACTCAGGAGTGAATGATCTTTTGTTTTATCTCTATTCAGGTAGTCTCACTGAGATCGAGATCGCTGTTTAAATAGAAAGATACATTTAAAGAGAGAAATGAATGTATATCAGGGAGGAGTGGGCTTCACTGACATGTCAGTTTGCAGAGATTTATCCTTTGATGAGCCAATCCAGTGTCCCTCAGGGACGCTGATTCATGCTGAGAGATGTGCAAATGCATAAACCCAGCGCCCAGATTTTAATCTCTTTAAATGATTGCGGTTAAAAGGCAGCAAACACGGCGGGGTTCGAATGTGTTCGAAGTTGAATTAAACTCCAGGAATAATAGCGAGGCTGAATCTGCAGCTGCCTGCTCAGTGGATGATTTCTTTATTTTGAATAAAGTGCCTGAAAACTGAACTAAATGCAAAATTCAGCACTTCTGCTTCAGTGAAAATAAAAGTGCCGTGACATTCCTGAATATAATGCAACATCGACATCAAACCAGTTCTATACACAACAGTTACACCAAAAACAGCTCTTTGCTTCTTCTCGATGAATAAATGCCCGTGATGATTTGAATTGTACTGTATGTGTATATGAGACTTATGTTTGTGCATTTTATGTTTTGTGGAGGCCGGTAGCTCTCAGTTGAACACTGAATGTGTTATAGAGTAGACTGAATGTCTACACAACCTGTACCTGTGAACTAACTTTGAAACAAAGTCTATAGCTACAGAAATAGTTGGATATTTTGGTACTTTGGTATTTTGGTACGGTATATATGAAGCTATAGAGCCAGCAGTCGGTCAGCTAGCTTAGCACAAAGACTGGGAACAGGGTGAAACAGCTAGCCCGGCTCTGTCCAATAACAAGTGTAAAAACAACAATTTGCGGTTTCATGGGGGTTATGTGTCAGACTATTTCTCTGCCGAGTGCAATTACTTCCTGGATTCTAGTTGAAATAGTCTCCTTATAAAACCACTTTATTTTACCCAAACAGACTTGAGAGTGGTGTCAATCCCCTCGTCTAACTTTGGCAAGAAAGCCCATGAGCGTCTTTCCCAAAATCGTTGAACTATTCCTTTAATGGTAAACGTCGGAAGTGTCAATTTCAAAATGCTGAATATTCACACATATTTTCACGACTTTAAATTGGTTGCAAATCAACCAGCAGGTCCAACAACGACCTTTAACGGAAAGGTAACATAACCTTCCTCATGTCAAATTCACACTGTAGCCGTAACAAGGATCCTGCCCTTTATCTTATCCCTCCCCCCATCCCCCCCCCACCCCTAAATGCCACAAAGGTGGAATTTTCCACGAGCCACTTCCCTGATTTCGCTGTGGAATGCAGACAAGATGGAGCAAGCCTGCAGAGAGCGGCATCTTGGCAGTAACAGCATGTTGAGGTGCTCAGCTTGTGCACATCGTGTCCAACGCCTTAATTCTGCCTTCAGGGCGTTTGATAAGCTATTACTCAAAGTGTAGCTCTGCCTTGTTGTGTTGCTAGTTGCCACACAAAGATCCTGCAGAGAGCCAGTTCAGGATCTTAGGATCTTCCCTGATTTTGCCCGGGTTACATGTCATTATCATCTATTTTGCTGAAGTAGTTTAATGTGTGTTTTGTTGAAAAAAAAAGAAAAAAAAAAGGCCCTAAACGCAGCAGAATGTTTCGACACAACTCTAAAACCAAAGCTGTTGGAGACATTTACGACTGCACTATTAAACAGACGTAGATTGCTATCTGTGCCGCAGCGCAACAGACCTTGTAAAGTTATACAACGTGAGCATGTGCGGACATTACAGCCACACATATTTCATCTGGCTAGTACCACCCTTCACACAGGTGAGGGATGCGAGGAGGGATGCGCGGAGGGATGTGCGGAGAAAATGGCGAAAAAAAGTGTCTCTTTGGAGCCAAAGTCTGTAACAGAGTGTAACAGTCCATACTTTTTTTCTTCTTTTTCGTTCAATATGCTGTATTTACAGAGCACTTAAATGTATCACACAGTACTACACTATTAATGGGATTTATATAAGACGACAAATTGCCCGCGGTGGGGAGCTGTTGGCGTGTGATGAAAAGGAACGTTACTCCAACAAACTTTGAAAAATTGAGTCTCCTTGCGCCTTTTTCAGAATAAGTGGTGTCACTCCACCCACTTAAAGCTGAATAATAGATCTGATGGATACTTTGTGCATCGCACAGCTGCTGTCAGAGTAATTACAAAAGGCATGAGCGGAGCACTCACACAGCCGCATCGCAGTTTGTACCAGTTGAGTGTACATCACAGTAACACAGGAGGAGATGTTTTCTGCTTTCCAAGGTCTGCTGAGGAGGCCCACCTCACAAATCAAGATGTTTTTTTGTTTTGTTGTAGCTGCTCCATTGTTGCCGTTAACGCCCAGAATGTCCAGCCAACTCATTTTGGACTTGACCTTTGAAAGAGTTATTTGTGAGCTGGGAGGACATTTTGGAGTTTGGGTTGTCGTGTGACTTAATCTAGCCGTGCACCGTGGAGTAATTTTAGAAATGGGGCAGGAGAGAGTGCCACCTGTTGATTCTTTGTGGTACTGCAATAAACGGGCAACAAGAATGAAGCCAGTGCAGCGCTGATACGAGGTAGATTCGCAAATAAGTCTGCGCTAATTAGCTAAAATCATTGGTCCAATTTCATTTTTTTAATGAGTATTTTTCATGAATATGAAAATGATGCCAGTTAAAGATGGCAGCTTCTTCATCTTTTGCACCCAGAAACCAACCGGCACGTCTGTTCTGGACTGTTACCTGCTCCCTGTCTTCTGTATGTCAGTTGGTTTGAGGCAATTTGATGAAACACATTTTGATCTGGGAATATTCCACGTGAGCACAATTTTAACTCAAATAATTACAATTATTATTATCATTTTTCACAGAGGGCACAAGATGATTCAATAACCCAGGAACAAGTATTAATTGTATTCTAGTGGCAAACAAATTAGCAAGTAATACAATTTAAAAAGCAAACAACACTGTGAACATGACAACCCTGTCTCCTACAAAATGACATTACCATACAACTAAACTGCACTCTTAATTACATTTCGAGGGCAACTTTTTTTCTCCCAGATATTACGGTTGCAGTTGAACAGATGGTTAACATTCGAAACTGAAACAAAAACAAAAAAACACGACAAGACTACCTCGCTGGGTTTCGTGAAAAACATGGTTTGGCTTTAAATGACTATGAAATTGAAACAAAACAAAACAAAAACACATCAAAAGTACTTGGTTATGTCTAGGTGGTTAAAGCACTTTGTTTTACACGGTACACAAACACCAGTTCCTTAGGAAAAAGCCCTGTGTTTTATGATCGCGATGACTCATTTGAAACTTATTTGTGACACATCAAAAGCAAAAGTAAACCACAACGAAATATGGTTCCCTCACAATGACATTTTGTTGTGTGGGAAAGTAATTTTTAGGAGACAGGGCTGACATTTTGAGGCCTCTGGAGGTTTTGGGGACCCGGGGATTATTCCGGTCTTGCTTATGTGTTTGGGTTTGTCAATGAATGTTTATATGTGCACCTACATAAAACGCATATATTCATAATGTCGACCGGCAGCATGACTCTGCTCTAAATCGACCTAATAAGTTCATGTCTCACAGCCGTGTCATTTTGAAGAGCCTGGAACTTTCACAAAAAGTTTACTTGACAGGTTTAAAGAATTCCTTCAGACGAAGCTTTTCTTCAAAGTTGTTCAAGCTTTTGTAAGAATCCTTCAGACTAATTCCGGTCACGACTGGATTTACCGGTTCGCCCACGTAGGTCTCCCTCACCAAAGAAATGCTGAAATACTTCCAATCAAGCATCTCTCTTCCAGCTTCGTTACCGACACACTTCAGTAACGATTCAGTCACAATGCTGTCAAGGCGTAGCAGATGACCAAATGAGAAGCTTGTAATAACAAGGAGAACACAAGAGCTGTGGGAGCACTTTCACCACACAGCTGATGAACCTGTCAACTAATGATTCTCACATCGATGGCCAAAGTGCAAAACTTCCTATCTGCAAAGTGATCCAGGAAAAGTGGGGAACAACCCTATCCGCACTTTTTATATTTTTCTTTTTTTTTTGTATTTTTTTTGTATTATTTTTGTATTTTGTATTATGTATTGGGTATCCTTAACAAATATCATTCTGCAAGAAAACAACAATTCTTTTTTTGTATTCTCAAAAAAGTGCATTTTTCAGATAGGATGTTTTGCTCTTCGCCCATCGACATGTGTATGTCATTATACGTGTTTTTGTCACCATACAATGCTTGCCAGCACTGTAAATAATACACAACACATGCACCGGCTCACAGTGTTGACACGCTTGACGTATGAGGAGTGAAAGACCTTCCTGCACCCATAACACATATAAATCCATTTAAAAAAAACAAAACAAAATAAGACAGCTGACGTGCAAATGTTTGGTTCCATTCACGGTGATAAAGATATCTTTTTGGTAAGTAGGCAGCGAATGCCAATAGTTCTCTGTAGTGTCACAGGTTTTGTACAAGTCTCAATCCCCTGAATAATGTATTGACTCATTTGTGCGGAGGAGCGCCACAGTAAGCCAGACGATCAATGGCGCAGCAGAAGTGCCTGATTAGCCTTTAAAGAAGTGCCAGGTTTTCTTTTTAACTGTCTGCCCTATAGCATCAGAAAACTCTGCTGATGATAATCTCCAAATTCATGTCCTGGCAGAGAGTTGAGGAACGCTGGTCAGAAATGTTGTCTGATGTCTAACAGTACGACAGCAACATGCTCGTGATTCTGCCGCGAACTCCTCAAAACTGAACTCAAAATGTTCGTAATCGGCCACTTTGTGTGAAACATGACAGCGATTTCGTTCCATAAAAATCCACCTCCGTTTATTGATTTTAATTATATCTGCTAGGCCAAAGAAAAATGAAAGCTTCTATTATGTTGTAATTTATAACCATATCTGTAAGAAAAACCCTGCTGTTCTGACACAGTTCATGCAGACAAAAGTCAATGACAATTACATATATATTTCTTTATTTTGCATTAGGAAAAATTAATGAGTGGTTCTTCTTCCGCTTTATTTATTTTTATTGATCACAATCATCTTGAAAGACATGGTATTATGATCCCATGCTGATCTCATAACCGCAACTCCTTTGCAGATCTACTTAAAAACATGAGCATTAATCAAAGCAGCCTTGCCTTGAAGGAAAGAGAGAGGAGCAGAAAAAGAGGAGAGAACCTTTCCATCTCGTTTCATTGAAATCAATAAACTTTAGACATAATTGCTTATAGCTTGGCCGTCACAGATAATTACACAGCAGTGATCTTTGTGTCTAATTTTCATTTAAACGGATACTTTTGTTGCACTAAGATCAAAATACGACCCCTCTTCTTCTACTGTACGTCCCCTCCACCACCACCCACTGCGCAGCCTTCAACACACACACAAACAAAAACAGCACGACACACATCTGGCTCACTTAGGTGAATGGCGTGAGACCATTTCACCTCGAGCTTCACCTTCTACCCCCCTATGGTCGTTCACGATACACTCATTAACAGCAGAGGGCATTGGACACATCACCTCATCACCTCCCCGCAGGACCGAGGCCCTCAACCTGACCTCGGCAAGCGTCCAAACCAGCAGCTCATCGGGTCTCTGGAGGGGGGAGAGGCAGGCTCGGGTTACGGGATGAAGGTCAGCGTACTGCAGCCTCACTGCATGCTGAAGAGCTCTGCTTGGAGCTTTTTCTCCCCGTCTCCCTTTCACCTCCAAGGAGACGTCCCTCTGACACTAACAAGTCAAACATTTTGTATTCGGATCTTCAGTCTTGGGTTGCGGCCCAGGTTCATAATTAATGGCCTGTTTTGTATCATCTGAAATATATGTGACATTGAGTGCTGTTGTGTCACCGGAGATGCTCTGAAACATTAAAACGCTTGTAGCTAGCTGCGCGGCAGCTAAAGCAGAACTCACCCTCCTATATTTAGATCGTAAAGCAAGACCGCCAACGCTTTCATCTGAAAATACAATCCCGCTTTCTTGAGAGTACCGCGTAGGCGGAAGCAGAAAAAGAAAAGTCAATTTATAGGGACGATGGAGTCTAATGTGGAATCGACCACAGGGTCTTCTAATGACTAATAGTCGTTCATTGATCAAGCACTCCAAGACGGGAACAAAGAACGCTTTAAGGAGGAAAGGGAGGGGGGCGAACCCTCCTGCTTCCACTTCTACTTCAGAAATCAGTAATCAAGCTCTGTTTTTGGTTTGAGAAAGAAAAAAAAAAGAAAAAAATCAAGGTCTCATCAATCCTGCTAAAGGAATCTATGGTTGCTGGTATGAATTTTATATAAGATAACCCACCAGCAAATATTGGATACATAAATAAATCTAAACATTTGATTGTTTATAGAATGTGCTTGCAAATCCACGAATTGTGTTAATTTATTCAATTTTGAAATGTTTTGAGCGATGCACTGTGGCTCGATAGGTTTGTAGCAATGTTGGTGTCCTTCGTTGGTTCAGACTGAAAAAGCATTGTCATGAAATTCATGGTCCCCAGAGGATGACTCCTACTGGCTTTGCTGATCCTCTGACATATAGAGACCATCTTGTGATGGGATCACACCATCTGCCACGGCAAATGGTGCCAGGGGCGTAAAGTGATGGGCCCTTCCACACTTCCTACCACCCTACTTCTGGCTCCCTTGAATCACAACCATTACTGAACTCAGCCCTCATCTTAATGTCAACTACTCCGCAAGATTTCTTGACTGCATCTTGCACAGTTAGCGACACTATCGCGGTGACAGACAGACACATAAACACCTGGCAAAGGACTCAAAACCGCTTCTGTGGTAGTTCTTCCTACAGTAGGTGTCTCCAGGACAACATTCTGCCATGATGACACACACACACACACACACACACACACACACACACACACACACACACACACACACACACACACACACACAGACTCACAAAGTGAAAACAACACCAGTCAAGCTGGTAGTGACCATTTCATCAGCTCTACATCAGCTGAACTTTTATTCAATAGTAATTAGCAAATGTCAACATGCTGAACTAAGACGGTGAACACAGTAAACGTTAAAGCCACTAAACATTAGCGGGTTAGCATTGTCATTGTGAACACATGTTGATGTTAGCACTTAGCTAAAAGCTTAATTACAGCCTCATGGCCGTGTGTCTGTAACGAGGGAGGTGTCGATCGTTGAGAGAATCATCAGCAAACCTTTTTTTTGGGGAGTTTGGTTTTACAGCCAACAACTTTAATGTTTTGGTTCTGATCAGCTTTGTTTCCAGCAGTTCATAAATGTACTCTACACCACCCGCTCAGCACCAAACGTCCGGCAGACAAAGTTAGCAACTAGTTTGTGAACATAGAGGATCATTTTGCAGATAAAGAGTTGGATATTTCACTCGGGAGTTGGTGGAGACCAAATAAAGGCTTGGAGGAAGAGTGAATAATGGACTCATGTTCATCAGGTGGACAGACACATGACTCTATACTAATTATAGTGAAACTCTGAAAGAATAATGTTGCACAGGAAAATAATAAGTTGGTTATTTTACACACACACACACACACACACACACACACACACACACACACACACACACACACACACACACACACACACACAAACATTTTAGTGGCTACAGACGATGGTGAATGGTGAATTCTGATATTTTGCTGATATTTGAGGTGATTTCATGTGATTTGTCATTCAATTTGTGTTGATGGTGTAGTGTGAAGGAATTTAAAGATGTGTGTACTTCCACAAAGCCAGCTGTGATTTCATAATAGTGCTGCTTTTCTGTAAGAACATCTGACAATACAACACAAGAAGGTCAAAATATGTTAAGAAAGCATAATGGATTGCAGAAAAGCACAAAAGTGACACCTGCCACATTTGAATGTATATTCTCTGGTTTGTCTGCAATATGTCACATTTGCAATACATTACAATGTTCAGCGTCAGCCCTCCCTCCGAAAAACATGCCGCTCCTTGCTACAGTGCATTATGAAAGGTTGCAAATGGGCTAATTTGCAGCTTTGACAGCACCAGCCTCAGCGAAGGCGGGTAGTAATAGGTTTCGAGGTGCCGCTTCAGCGACTGCTGTGATGGGAATGCTGTGGCTGAAAGTAGGCATAGGTCAGGCTTCCCTGGAAACTCTGACAAATTAAAAACAGAAAACCTTTGACATTTCTCATGTGAGGAGTCTGCAAAGGTCATTGCCTGTACTTGCTGCTTTCATTTTCCTTCCCCGTCCCCCCTGGACATGTTTTTCTGTGATTGCTGGAGCTGCAGTATGGAGGGAATCAGGAGCTGTGATTTCAGAGAAATACTCACACGATGACAACATTCCTCATACGAGAAGCAGATATATGGAGTAAACAGAAATGGGAACTTATGGAGTCTCCGCCGCTGCCCTTGTTTTTTTTCCATTTATTTACTCCACCGGTGATAGACCAGTTGTTAATGAACCTATCACGATGATTAGTTATCGCATGAGTTTCATTAAGATGCTATTCAGAGGTAAACTGCTGTTGTGTAAAGAACAACCACTGGTACGTAATAAAACGGAAAAAAAAATTATAATTCTGATATCCTCGCGATACATCATTCCACACCATAAACACTGAAAACTTGTAATCCCACTGGACCATGACTGTCTCATTTAAATGTTAATATAATTCCCATCATTCATAATTTAATGTGCTCTCTGGCATTTTCCGTTCATCTTGGTAATGCTATCTTACGTGACAAGCCAATTTACTGCCGGAGTTGACCAAATTGCTTCAGCATTGTAACGCTAACACCATAATAAATCCTGTAACATACTGTTCCTTCTCAGGTAATAAAAAAGAAAAGAGAGAAATAATAGAAATTTATACACATTCCCTGTGAAATCCGATTTCATTGATTTCCTTGCCGTTACACACACACACACACACACACACACACACACAACGTGCGCACACACACACACACACACACACACACACACACACACACACACACACACACACACACACACACACACACACACACACACACACAGAGAGGTTGTGCCTTTAAATCGGACACGATGCAGCTGGAGAAACACCACATCTGAGGACTGTGACAGAGATTGCCCTTTTCGCCCTCTCGTTCGCGGAGGTGGCTCCAGTGGGGCTGAAAGCAGTGTGAGAGATGACACAAGCAGCGCTAGGAAGACGAATCAGACAGATTATAGCTCTGAAGAGAGAGGGAGGAAAGAGAGGCAGGGCCAGGCTTAATGGGGATAGGTGTCATTTTGTGTGACCTTTCAGGGAATTACCACTGTGCATGACCCGGAGCATGTCTGCGTGTCACTGAGACAGACCCCCCTCATCCTCCCTCTGGCAGACGTCATGGCCCAACTCAGCCTCCTGATGCCTGTCTACCTTCCAATTGACCCGATCATGGCCAATAACTCTGATAATCCCTCAGCTCTCATTAGCTCCCTCACACAACTTGAACTGAAATTTGAATTCTACGGGCTCCCTCCGTGTCTGCGAGGTAGCTTAACCTTTGATAATGTGTCGGCTCGTCTTAGCGGAGAAAACCCGGGATTAGTCGACTCGTGGAAGCTATTGTGGGAGAAAAGCGGCATCAGAAGTTGATCACCGTTTAGGTTGGGGGAATATGAATGTGGATTCACTCACGATACAGGCAGTCGAAGCTTGAAAGCCTCTGATTAAGACATGTAATCCTATGTTAATTGTAGGATTGCGGCATATATGTATAAATAGTGATCTCTCACTGGAACACGTGCTATTTAAAACCACACATATTAAATTTGCTTTACTGGATAAGTCTGGTGATATTTTAGATTTTTCTTTTTGTCAACCATGAAAAGACAACAATTTGTCCATCTCTTAATATTTTCCAACTTCCCCACTGTGTTCAAAGCATTCAGCCCAAAGCGTATTGTTATCTCTTGATGTGTATCTAAAAAACAGCTCAAATATATATTTATGTATTTAAAGGCTCAGTAATTTCAAACTGGAGTAAATAGTGCATAAATGGGGACTATTTTCAGCTGCAGATTATTTAACTCACTTAATGTGAGTATTTACGGTCGGATCAACTAAAACAGTGCTAATGATGAGGATGATGATTGAAATGAAGCAAAACGTCACCGAGTGCAATGATGTGCTTTTAATACGTTTTTTCGAAAACAATGGAGGTCAATGGCACAGAGAGAAAAGCTACAATAAATCAGACTTTAGCCACGCAGACAATCATTGTAAATAAGATCAATCCATTGGTTTTTGGTCTTTCAGTGGTATTTGTTGACAATAAGAAATATACATGTAACATAATGTATATATATATATATATATATATATATATTGTATTGCTTTAAAGATAGGTACTTCAGTGTTGCATTAGCATAATATTAACAATACATGTAATTACCTGGCAAAATACGTTTGTTTTTATCTTTCATATTTATCCATCCACAACAACAAATACTGAGCGGTGACTATTTTGAAGCGATGGGGAACCGGGACGGAGTGGAGGAGTGCTTGTCTAATAATTTGTCCCACTGAGCGAGGCTGCGACAAAACCAGCTTGAACAGCAGCCGACGTGTTCGCAAGGAGCCACCGCAAAAATAAAATCACTCAGCTTGCAAGGAACAAGGTGCAATTACTTCAAGGTCCTAATTAAAATAAATTAGGGCGAAAAGTGAGACGGAGATAGAGCCACAGAGGGAGAGACAAGTGTTATTTTTTTTTTTTAAAAGTTGTCATCTGTCTTGAAACAATGCCTGTAGACGTGCATCAATACCAAGAGAAGAAGAAAAAAAAAAAACCCATCTTTGAGGACATCAAACATAAATCATTTTTTCTTTCCCTCAACATGTTTCTCCCTGAAGAGGGGGGGTTTTTCACATATTCATGACAGCACTGTGTTTATGTGTTCTCCTTTCTTCACATCCCTGTCTGTATTTGATGTCCTTTGCAATGCAGCCTTTGGACACAGTGTGTTTTTTTACAAGTAATATGAGTGGAAATGATTCATTCATCAGACCCAGGCCCAGGATACAAATCCCAGCTGACCTGCTGATCAGACGGTTGATATTGGAGACCTTCCTCGGGCCGGGTGTCGGGCCATGCTTATTAGAGCTTTCAGCCAAGCATGGTGTGCAGGTCATCATCTCTCCCGTAGTGACTCTTTGTGACAGCAAACACACGCCGGCCTCACCTCTGAATATGTGCACATCGCACCACCTAATTCAAACGTCAACCCAGATAAGAAAACTGCGGGGATGATAGTGTGATGCGAGGGCCGGACAGGCCTGTCAGAGAAGTAATTATTTTACACCAAGAGGAGATATGGATTTGGCCTCAGGTGTGTGTTTTCTTCTTTCTGAAGGCATTCTGTGGGTAAATGTGTCACATCGGAACTTCGCGGAGGCAGATATATACTCATCAAAACTTCTGTGATTGCTTTGGACCTGCAATTTCGAAGCACGGAGGAGGAGGATGAATGAGTGCAGCTGCCCGTGGTGCTGAAATTGACATTCAAAGACTTGTGATGTGTGTTTGCTCTCCCTATCTATAAGTTTGACAGATATTCATGGCAAATTGCCCAATAAACACATTAGTGAGCTGCATTTTTAAACACACATCAGAAGGCGAAACACCTGCAAATAATGTTTTTTGATGTATTTTTATTACTTTTATTACAATAGCATTTTTAATTTGGGATTAATGAGACATGATGAGACATTCTTTACCCTTTATTTCCCCTAATTCTTGTTACACCTGCAGCTGACAGGATAAGATTCATGATTTTTAGGGCAGGTTATTTGGGTGCATTTGCTCATCTCACATGAAGCATTTTCTATGCTAATTAAAATATCATTTGTCTATTTGATGCCTTCCTCACATCAGAGCTTTTTTATTGTTATTATGATTAAGCGAGTCGTGTTCATTACAGACCTCATTTTGTCTCAAGCTTGTGAGAGGCAAAACAGTTTTTTTTATGTGAGACAATATGGATTGTGCTTATAGTTACTGTCAGTGGTGGAAGAAGTATTGAGATTCTTTATTTTAGTGAAAGTAGCAATACCACTTTGTGAAAATACAAATAGTACATGTGTGAAAGTATTGTCTGCAAAATGTACTCAAAGTATAGGGAAAGTACTTAAAATGCAGCCATTTCATCGTGTTAAATTGGATTATTATCACTGATGCGTTGATATGTAAGCGGCTGGTTTAACCATCTATTAGGTCGTTTAACAATGTATTTCGATTTTGTAATTTTCTCAAATCTTAGCCTGCAAAGTAACTAGACACAGTTACGATTCGAGCAAAATGCTGATGCTAGCATCACAACGTGCTCACGTGCTGTTGTTCATCAAGTGTCAAATTTGTTTTTCATTTCAATCTGTTGCATGCTAACATTTGCTAATTAGCCCGAAACACAAAGTACATCCGAGGCTGATGGGAACTGTGACGTGGCCGGTGAATTCGACTGACAAAAGAACGGAGCGTTCCACAATGTAACTTTATTCTACACTACTTAACATCGACCATACAATCCCAAGTCTCTGCAGCACTGTGTTCACTACATTCATACATTCATGAGCAGTAGAACATATGCGGTATTACTTGCACCAGCTCAGTTATCGATTGCTGCTCAACTCTCAACCCAACTCAAGTACATCGCAACGAAATGAGGCACCACCTTGTGGCACCACTTGGCATTACTGTAATACCACAACTCCGGATGTTACACAACGTCATTCATTTTGCAGGTGTTTGGTCACAAACTCAAGTATTGGAGGAATTGAAATTTAACAATTAAGGATCACCAGAGTTACTACAATTCATCCTGGGGGGAACATGAATGTTTGTACTAAATCTAATGGCAATTTATCCAGTAAGATGTGGAGACATTTTACTCGTAAACTGCAAATGTCAACCTCACAATGGCGCTAGACTAAAAGTCAGTGGATCAGCAACGTCAGTAGGAAACATCATCTTGAAACCATGAATGTCATGTACAGGATTTCCCAGAAATTGGTCTAATCTAAAAAAGCCCACTGCTATCACCTGGAAGATCAGATATCTAAAACAAAAGGGCATGCACTGATAAATACAGACACAGATGCCGATTTCAAGCTCAAAGCAGTTTGACCATAAAAAGCAATAAAAGAATCTGCAGTTCGGGGGATCAGTCAAAAAAGGTAAATTTGAATTTTAGAGCTGAAACCTTTGCCGTGCTTAACTTCAGATAATAATTCTAACGATGAAACAAACTGCGGTTCCTCAAATCCTCTCCAAAAACCAGGGATGGATGCTGAAGCACACTCTCTTCGTCTGCCTGGCGTCTTTTTATTTGCTCAACCACTGTGCAATGATTTCCTGTGCCAAGGTAGAGGCACCGCACATTAAACTCTATTCTGAGCACAGGCTTCATCCTCGCTGTGTATTGTGAAAGAATCCAATAATAAAGGCTGAAAGCGAGAGAAACCCTGCAGAGATTTAATCAGCGGCACACAATGTACTGAGCCAGTGTCAAACGTATGCCCGAGTCAGGCTCATCAGCAGCCATGTTCAGAAGCCAATTTAAGAATTATCATCAGGTCTGTGGTACAAACTCTCCTCTGACATTTGTGCTGAGGTTTCAATAGGCGACCGCCTGTACATCTGCAGAGGGGCTATTTTCAAATCCCGCTGAGCTGGTGGTTAAATGGCAGTGATAGACATTTTCTTTACTTCTTGATTTTTCTCTTTCAACAGTGCAGTCATCTGCCCCTTTTTCACCAAAACCGATCTTACACTTGCACTACGCAATTTCATATTTCACCACATTAACTTGCAGCCCCAGGGAAGGCCGTAGTCTATTCCTGCTGAATATTTACACCAGTATCTTCCTCTGACAAGAACATGCCAATTTACGTGGCACACAGAATTGCTTTCATCCAATAAGCCAGATGCAAATTAATTCCAGTAAAGAAGGTCAAACATATTCAAGATTTTCCAAGGGTTCTTTAATAAAAAGGGTCTGATGTTGGTCTAAATTTGGAAGTGCTCTTAAAGTGAGACGCACACTGCCCTGTGTGCTGGCTTTTTACACATTTAACACAACAGCCTTGGATTGGCCTGCTTGATAACAACATATGGGATCTCTTAAGTTCACTTTAAATGAATGAAATTCTATTTCATCCACCCCCACAACAACAAAAAAAGAAAAGAACCCCCCCAAAAAACAGGCTTGACATTTGTGTGAAGAACTCATGCATACACAGGGCTCAAATGTGTGCAGTGGGCAGGCTACCAAAGCGATTTGGCTTAAAGAGTGTATCCTGCTCCACAGGATATGGGGAAATGCTGAGTGGGCCGATCAAGTTCTTTCCACCTGTTCGAAGACGGAATGACCTCCAGGAAAAGGTAGACATCCCAGCAGGGTAAGTTCATGCTCAAGCCAAGCGGGCAGGTGATGCAAAGCCGAGTGAAGGAGCCATTAACTCCAAAATAAAATGTTGAAAAGAGGAGTGAACTTAACCCAAAACTTAAATGAGAGACGCGTAAGAATATAAGAAAACCTTGGAAATACAAAGTGCCTTCTGGTATTTGAGTCACTTAAAAAGTACATTAGATTGGTCAAATATTTCCTCATTTTCAAATAGTCCTTTATTTAGAAAAAGACATCCATTTGTGAAGCTAATAAGAGGCTCTGAGAGGAAGATACATTTATGCAGGGCAAAAGCGGTTCGAATGTAAAAGGTTTCATAAAACAAGAATGTTTCCTTGAAAATAACTGAATGTGGAAGGAGGCATATAATTCCCCATTTGTGACATTAAAGTGAAGATTATATTTATATCAACTCAACATCATCACAAAATTATTCCGGTCCTCCAGTTCTGCTTATTTTTTCTCAATATTTACAGTATTGATTTGTCTCATTACAATCGCTCGGATAAAAAGGGAGCCACAAAATGTCAGCAAATGTCAGCTGATGAAAATGCATGACTGATGGGAGAAACTGTGTGTTTTCATATCGCATTCACACACAATTGGCTCTCACTGTCTGCCTCCCCCGCTCCTTAATGCTACGGGATGCGGCGTCCTGCACAAACACCTTCAGAGTCAATGAGGGTAATAAACTGATGATAAACGCTGTGCTCACATAAACAGATCAGAGAACTTCATTTACGCACCGCTGTGACCGACCAACGGGTCAATTCCCTCCAAATTCAATCAGCGGAGGAGGTGGATTGTTTATAAAAATTCATAAATCTTTTGCCCTATCTCCAGTCTGTCAAGAACTTGTGAATGAGGTCTCTGTCATTAGTTTATAATGTGCAGTTTAATCTAATTTGTGAACTGATTGAGCTACAGAGCGAAAAAAAAAGCTGTGAGTGGAAAACACTTGAGGTCTGTTTGGACTCGAGCTGAACACATATGCACTCGAAATGGCTCCTAAAATAGAAATGTTTCTTTTTTTTTTTTTTTTTTTTTCATTTTGCCACTTTTCATTGCACTAAAGCTTTAAAATGTTCTGCTTTAAAGCTTCGGAGAGGAGAGTACACACAAAATGTGATGCAGTTCACACATCTAACAGTAATTATTAAAAATAACTTTTTATAAACAACATCCGCAACTTTACCTGTTGATGGGACTGTGTCAAACTGATGTGAGTGGTAAGCTTATTACTTTATTTTATTGTTATAACTTGATGTAATTATGATTGTTATATATGTATTTATTGTTCTATTATGTGATGGATTCATGTTGCTTAGCAACCTCCATATTATAGTATTGTATATATATATATAAATTGTCTGATTCACTACCTTGGTGTCTGTGATAAGGTAAAATATCTTGGTCATGTTATTACAGAACAGATGACTGATGATGATGATATTTTGTCGTAGGATGTATGCACGAGCAAACTTTCTCTCACGCAAGTTTGGTATGTGTACAGATGGAGTGAAGATGTCTCTGTTTAGAGCATATTGTACACCACTGCACACTTGTGGTCTAATTATAAAAAAGCAAGCCCACAGAGACTTCAAGTAGCTTATAATGATGCCATGAGAATATTACTTAAGAGACCGAGACGGTGTAGTGCCAGGGAAATGTTTGTGGCTGCAGGAGTCAACACTTTCCAAAGGGTTTTAAGAAATCTTATGTATACATTTATTTGCCGGGTTAATGATTCTGAAAATTAAATAATCTTGGTTTTATCAAACATAAAGTTTAGTACCACACGCTACCAGACATTGGTACAGCTGTCTCTTTATAAGGCCTATGTATTTTAATTGTGCTTTTGTATGTTTTTTATTCTATGTAATGTTTTGTCTTATCTGGAATAAGTCTGGAGTCTGAAATAAAAGTTTGATTGATTGATTGATTGATAGTACAATTATATTCTTTTTTTTTAGACAAGGTATAAAAACAATACTAATGTAAAATGATAAAATAAATAAATAAAAATAAATGATAAAGAACATTTAAAAACAATTTGAATTAAATAAATATTAATATTTATTTTTTTAACAATTAATAGTATAATTTAATTATTTATTAGGATCCACATTAGCTTCCACAAAGTTCCTGGGGTCCACAAAAAAAACTACAACAAAAGCAGACAAAGAATAACATTTCTTTTTTGGAATCGATAAAAGAAGAACTTGGTAGTTTTTTTGTGAAAAGCAACAGTCACAATTCCTGAGCAAAGCCTGTAATCGACATAAATTCACACTCCATGAAGGGAACACTCGTAAGAAGATGATACAGCAGCTATTGTTGGATGAATGTTTAATACATAAAAACCACAGAAACAAACACAAAGATATACTTAAGATACCGATCAAAAGCCGGTAATCCTACTCTGACGTATTGTATGGAAATGAGTTGCTGCTCGAGTGTTTGCATCTTGCTGGAGTGAGATTGTTTGTGATTAAAATAATTAATTGTTAATCTGTCACTGTTGTTGAACAAGAATTTTAATTGATATAATGAGACTGAGTGGAGGCATCGGTGCTCGTGTTCTTGCAGACACATTTCCCACGGGACATAACAAAAGGTAGGCGGAGTCATGAATTAAAATCAAAGATTTTAATTTGAAAAATGAGAACTAATTGGTCTACAATGCAGATGATTGTATCTTTAATAGAAATCATTACTCATCAGGTATTTTACACTAATCGCTTCATTACTTCTGCGTCTTAAGTATGTGTGACATTTTTTTCAGTTCGGATATCAGATGGTTTTCCTTTGTGTCTCTTGGCTTTCTCTGAATTTAAAACCAGTTGAGAAAAAAATCAACATTCATTTAAATGTGTACAATACTGTAGAGCGTTGCAGGGATGACATCTTTTTTTTTTATAGTTCCCTCGACAAACGTTTATGATGATCGCATTTCAAGTCACCACCAGAGATAAAGGTGGACTAATCGGCGTGATAACATTTAAAATCTCCCAAACTCGCGCTAACCACAGATCTTATTTCATGCATCGAACCAAAAACCCATTCACAAAACCACTGACCTCGAGGCAAGGGAACTGGAAGGGCAACAATGCTAACTCATTTCCAGGTTTAAGGACTCATTCATCACTCAACCTTTTTTCTTTGCTTTCTTTTCAACCTACTCAACAAACTAATGAAGGCTAACAGATACAGCTTACGTTAGAGCACACAAACCCATTGTTTGATCAATTCCTCCTTCTACTTCTGCTCTTGTGTTATTGGTTTTGTAAAGACTTCAAGACAACTCCACCATCCAAACTCTAAAAATGACGAACACCACTCTTAGCCCCATGCAAAAGGTTTCGGCCGTGGACGTACAGTAGTTTAAGAAGTGGATACCCTGAGGCTTTACTTTTGTTGGGTCTGGGAGAACTTTATAAATACATAACCTTCAATACAAAGAGTAACAATTGACCTTGGTTCTCAGTTTCAAACGTTGTACGTCTCTTGTATAATAGTGTTCTCTGGGGAAAATGGTCTTTGGGCTGCAGGTTTTTTTCCACTGCAGTACGGCCACTGGGACTCACAGGGTGAGAGGGAACACTATATTCAACTCTTTTGATGTAGCCGTACTTCGGTTAGTGGAGTCCGACAGGCCAGCCATGCCTAGTTACGGTTGCTAGGCTATGATTGGACAATTGCTAATTGAGAGGAGGGGTTCATTAATAAACGGTTAATTCTGCTGTTCTTGTTTGCAACGCAAAAGTCTGGCAGATAGTATGACAGTTCCCCATGTTGCATCACATGCAACACAGCAGGTTTCGTGGCTGACGCAGCTGCAGTTCAGGTAGCAAATCATTCTCAGCCCCCGCTGGTTGTCTCATCATGCTAAAAATAAGAAGTAGTGATGGTCTCGACCGAGTTAAGCTTATTGAAATCAGTGGTGTCGCTGTTATTATTCATGTCGGTTTATTTTAAACTTTGCATTTTAAGTAGGATCTGAACCATATGGACCATTTTTTGTTTGCCTGTGATCTCAAGTTGACCAACACATTTTGAAATGATGTGAGTGGAGTCAGAAATACAAAAAGCTTTATCTGTTATTCTGTTTTGTTTTTAAAATGTCAACACAACCTTGTTTCTTTTAAAAGCTTATCTAATCCAGACAATGTTCTGTTACTTAGAGGATAAAAGTGGAACAAATATATAAACAAACCCAACAAATCCCATGAAAAGATCAAAATGTGTTTCCGTCTCTCAATACTTTGACTTCCCCATCCTTTCTGCCTCAAGCCCATTTGTTGCTGCAGATATAAATCTTTAAAAACAAGTCACAAAGCAGATGAAACAAGGAGTGCGTTCCAATACCCTTTCTTAGGTGTGTTCCAATACATGGTATGACAAATGCAATACACCAAAAATACCAGGATGTTCGCATCCGGTTGCATTTTGCAATATGCAAGCCAGCGTCACATCGACTGAGCCAGTGAGAGAGCACAGACAGATGACAGACAGATGACGAAGTCATATACAGTACTTTATTATGGCAGCTGTTCTAAAAGTAGAAAGAAAAGGTATACCAGTTGGAACGCAGTAGAAGATTCAAAGGACCAAAGGACTTTCTCAAACTTCCAGCTTGGAACTGTAGTTTTTAGCAAACATTACTAAAACAGGAGTAAACTGTAATTTTTTTGGGGACTATTTTCAGCCGTCGATTAATGCACATTTGGTGCTTCTGAGTATTTACGGCTGCAGGACGGCGTATGAGGGATGAACTCAAAATAAACTACAGTGCCCATGTTTATGGTGATGAAGGGCAACGTTAATCAGTGAAATGCTGTGGCTCAATTACGTCTTTTTAATCGTTTTTTTCTTTTTGGGGAACAATGGAGGTCTATGGCACGGAGGACTAACCTACAGGTACTGGTGATTTGAAACAGCCACTTATAAACCCAAACACGAACCATCAGCCTGAAAAAAAAGGCTCTGGTTTCATTTTCATTTTGGATGGAAAACATTTCTGAAAATGTCCATATGGACAACAGAGAAGAGAAATGTATATGCACAGCATAAACAGGAACGAACAACAAGGGGATGGATAATTGTTTTCCGACACCAGACTCTTTTTGATGAATGTCTCATTATAATCTGGAGATGATGGATGCGAGTTGGATAAAGCCTGGTGTGTGTTTGTGACTATTTAGGAAAAATGAGGGATATGAGGGCCTCTCAATCCTACTCCTTGCACAGTGAGGTGTAACGGTTCGCAGCGAAAGGTTTTAATGGCTTTCAGTTGTTATTATTCTGGGAGTCATGACAGCTTGATTGTGCCTGCAATCTTATTTCATTGCTGTTGCATTTGCATGCACCTCCCTTTGCCACCTTCCACAGCTTTGTGTTGTTATGGTAATTGTCATGAAGTAGATTGCATCTAGCTGGCTGCTCCACTTGGGTCCTGTCTGTGGGAGAAGCCCGGAGCAACAGCATAATAATCATAATGAACACATCTCTACCGTGTGCAGGGTTACAGTCAGGGATCAGGTGCTCTGGTGCCCCTCTGGTGCAACATTAAGGCAAGAATGAAGTGCGTAATTTCAGTGTTTAGTGTAATTTTACTATCCATAACCATAAGTTCATGATCATTACTTTTGTCGACTCTGCACATCTGTCTGCACTGGAAGAGGGACGCCTCCTCTCTTGTTTTATCTGTTGAAAGGGTTTATGGGTTTTTTCTAAGGGGAGTTTTTTTTTCCCTTACGACAGAGGTGGACAAATGTTGTAAAGCACTTTGAAGAAAATTTGTGATTTTGGGTGATATAACAATTGACTTCAACCGAAATAAAGCATGCACAAATGTCCATTTGGGACGTATTCTGGCAAAACAAGAGTCGCTTAAACATTGAGAGAAAACCACAGTGCAAAACACTGATGTGGCCCAATGCTCTTTTTGTATTGAATTTTTTCCATGAGGATCAAAAGTGTAACATATCCAATTTTTTTTTAAAAAGACATTAAAACTCGTTGTTTTTAACATTTTAACACAATTATTGTTAACAAACACCACTGAGTAAGAAACATCCTGTACTATTCTTTCACTGTGCCGCACAAAGAAAAAATGTGTTACGCCACAAAACAGGAAACAACGGACTTCATTTCTGTTAACACACAAAATTAGTTCATTGATTATTGAGGATGACACTGATAGAGTTTTTATTAAAGGTAATAAAAAAATCAGACGAGGATATGAGAACATTTTCTTTCTTTCTTGCATAAATACGTAACATCATTTAAAGTTTTCCAGTTACTGACCGACGAATGTACTGAGCGGGACTTTTTAATAGTTGAAAATAAAACTTATCTTAGCAATATCCTCGGAATTTATGTTGTGCAATTCCCCGCCTCCCTATTTTGGTCCAATGCCAAAGCCCGGTGCCAAAACAGGAATTAGTGTGTTCTTTATGCGAAGAGGAAATTAAGAGTGTCAAGGGCGCATCAGACCGGAGTTTGTGTTCAGTCTCAGATCTGCAATCAGTGTTGGGCTGTTTATCTTCAGTGCTTTTGTTGCCTAACCCTAACCATACCTCAACCATAATGTATTTGCCATAATCGTGATATTCACCTAACCATAGTCATATCAAAATTGCCATTTGCAGATATTGTAAAAAATGGAGAATTTTAAAATGTCTGCATTAGACGTAATTTAAGCTGTTGCAATCTTCTTTAGGCCTTTACAGATGTATTAGCCTTGGCTAATTTATCAGTCAAGCTTTAGAAATGAACTTTTACATCAGTAGTTATACCGTGAACGTTGATGTACTGTAAATACTCTAACACAATTTTTTTATCGCATCTGCATAGTTATGCAAAAGGTATCTTGCTGGAATCCATATTTGCCAATAACAGTGTGGAAAGAGAGGCAACTACATCGTTTCTGCTGCGAGTGGCTCATTCTATGGGAAATTCAAACAGCACTTTTCAACAGCAACAATATAATGAGGTATTTCAAAGAGGATTCTGTTTTCAGCCTCATTCAGATGCTCTTCACTTGAGCAGCTAACCTGTGGCTTCTCCTCTCGGTGAGTTTCCCCCAGAGACTCGAACACACTGTACGAGTGCTGCTCTTCAAGGCGCGATAACGCAGGTCTGCACCGCAACTTGAAAACTAATTAACGACTGCAACCGCCCTGGAATTGGACAGTGGTGAGTCATTTAACTTGTGCAGTGACTACAACAATCGTCTACAACTCAGTTCCACTCACAATCTTCATCACGGCCTTGACTGGTGTTGAAAAAAAACTACCAATGTGTGTCACTCATATACAAGCATGAGTCATCATGCTTAATGTAGCTTGGCACTTTCCAGTACAACTCACTGATGAATCTGATAAAAGGACTCAAACATGGAGAAAGTTATAATCCATCCATACATAAATGTTTTCTAACAATCATACATGAATTGTCACAAGGAAAATCCCACCATCACGCATCTCTAAAAGCCTATGCGACACATATACTGTACGTCTGATAAAGCGTTCTTTATTCTGAGCCTTTTTCTATTTCATCACTTCCCCCCCCCGCCTGAAACTATAGTTTCCCTCCAGCTATGTGTGCATCCGCGTGCCTATTTTCAGCGCTGTGGCTGTGCACAGGCTTGCCTCAGGTGTATGTTTGTATATGTGTTTGTAGGTCTGCAGGCGTGTGTGTTTTTGAATTATAGTGTGTGTTTGTGTGTGTGTGTGTGTGTGTGTGTGTGTATGTGTGTGTGTGTGTGTGTGTGTTTGTGTGTGTGTGTGTAACATGGCCTGATGAACCTCAGCACCTGCGTATCGCTGCCATCTGGTCGGCCCTGAGGGAGTCCCCGGGCCACCCAGAGCTGCTCGCCCCGAACAGGTAACCCGGTTGACATCTCCAACTCATCTTCAACCCACCAAACTGCAGATAATGAGGGGAGGACAGCTGGCCGACCTCCCCCCCCAACCCCCCCGCCCCCACACACACCCCCCCATCCCTCCACCAAGACCAGGAAAACTGCCGACTGAGCTTTTCAGCGACGTCAGCAGTTCTGTGATAGTTTCATCTGGACACATTGACGCCTGGCTGTGTGTGTGTGTGTGTGTGTGTGTGTGTGTGTGTGTGTGTGTGTGTGTGTGTGTGTGTGTGCACATTTTTCCTTCAAAGTCAGGGAGATCCGTGCATCACACAATGCAGCCTCTTACTCCACAGTCACACGTGTTTTGATTTCTCACCTGAAGCAGAAAGCAACAACACAACTCAATAATGAGGCTGTAAAAAAACAAAAGGCTCTGTATCATCACAGATTTGTGACAGAGGGCCGTGCGGTTGCGTCATTCAGCCTACAGATGGCAGTATTTCAAAGGAAATTTGGGAGTGTGTGCTGTGCGTTTTTTATCTGGAATTCTGAATGAACATAAAATGCATATGAATTCACTGTAAAAGGTTGTGTTAGAAGAAAAAGAGATCCTTACTGTGTCAGTCTATATCTGACTGGGTGAGTGGGCCAACATGAGCGCTGCTGTGACACGATTTCCTTTCACATTCTTCCAATTTCGATTTTACCTCAGAGGATTTGTGAATACATGTTTCAAAATACACAGCAAATCAAAAATACAACCATTTTTTTGCACTGAAAAGCAGTGGTTTTACAAAAGAAATTAAGATATATGTCATTTGAAAAATAGGACTATTTTAGACTCTGGCATATCTTCATCCTGTGCGCTGGTGATAACATATATATATATATACTGTAGCCAGGCTGGGTCCAATTCTTTTTAATATGTACAAATTCTACACGTTTTTCTGTTGAATTTTTATGACCTGTATTACATCTATTGACAATCTGCCTTGCTGTATAAATCCACAGACACTTCGAAGGGGTCCACCTATAATGCCTCAAAGACATAAAATGTATTGCAGCGCGCTCAAGTTGTGCCAAAGGATGACGCGACGGAGGTTGGGTCTAAAAGCGCACACTGTACGTGAGGTGCAAGTGAACTGATGGGTGACTTCATGTAGCACCGGCATCCACACACACAGAGAGAGAGAGAGAGAGAGAGAGAGAGAGAGAGAGAGAGAGAGAGAGAGAGAGACTGTGTGGCAGCCTGTTACAGAAAACGATCAATCCCTGAACGAGCCGGGAGGGTCACTTGATACCGTCTCCTTCTCAGCGGCTGACGGTGAGACGCTCTCTGCTGTCCTGATGACTTTACAGGCTGTGCGTCGCGTGCAGCGCGTAGAATACATTAATTAACTTGTTTGTCTATAGCTGCTGTAATTTTTTTTGGGTTGCGTCCGCACACATTCACGGACGCGGGACGTTCCCCTTTTCCAACAAAAAAAAAAAGACCCAACAAAAAACCCCCCCAGCGAAATAACCGGATCTGCGCTACTCATGAATGAGTCTCCTCTTATTTCAAGGTGAGTAGCCTCTCCTTCGCTGTTATAGTAGCTGAGCAGCAGCCTGCATACGTGCAGCCCGGCGGCGTGCAGGAGGACAAAGTTGGGTCGACTTTACGCGCCTCTAGGGCGCAGCGGAAGGCGTCGGGCGCACACTATGAATCGAGGTGTTATATCAAACGTTGCATGAGCAAATTATCAAAATGTTGTTCTCTGCTGGGGCCACCTGGACCAACCAACAGATGTGGACCGGTGCCTCAGCTCCAGCACCCATCACAGACTGGAGGCAGAGCAGCATTGTGTGTGTGTGTGTGTGTGTGTGTGTGTGTGTGTGTGTGCGCGTTGGTTTGGTGCTAAACCTCATTGCATTGTCAGAGGGATGCATTTCACTCACAGCCTTCTGTAGCAGAACTCCTCACACTTGTGGATTATTCTGGGCAGCGCATCAGATATCAGTGGTCATCGGGAGAATACCAGAGTGAAGTATGTAGCCTGGGGACAGTCAGTCCTTCACTACTGCCCAGCCTCCCTGCCTCCCTGCCTCCCTCCTCCCTGCCTCCCTGCCTCCCTGCAGCCGGAGCTGGTGCAGCCTTTGGCAGCCTGGGCAGAGCAGAAGCCACTGGGGCGCTGATAAGGCTGGGCAGGAGCTGAGATTGGAGCCCGGGCCTGAAACAACTGAGGCACACACGGCTGCAGCGGTGCCAACCTCAACAATGCTGTTGACCAAGTGCATCTTTGTTTCGAGCACCCGTCTGTGTGTGTATGTGTGTGTGTGTGTGTGTGTGTGTGTGTGTGTGTGTGTGGGTGTGTGTGTGGGTGTGTTTGGGTGCTACATAAGTAGAGGGGGTGAGGAGTGCCGGTTGTTGGCTTCACGGCTCTTTGACTCTCACTCTCGTGCAAACCACACAAGCCCCGTTTCCCTCTGTATGCTCTCTGTGCTCCGGCTTATCTGGCAGGCCAGTTGGACTAGCTTTTATTCTCCTGGCCCCTCCAGAGTGGGTAAAGCCTCTCTTGGAGAGGGAGAGAGAGGGAGATATTGGCTTCTCCCTCAGCATCGTTCATGCCAGTCATGCACTTTATCAGTTGCCTGCTAATTTTAGAATTTAAATGAATCTCCACATTAGTTCTGTCTCTCACTCGTTTGCAGCGTTTGACGGCAATACATGCAAATGAGGTTTTGGTTGTGATGACTGCTGTTCATCTGAAGGAGTTTTAGTAATGTAGTTGGGGTTTATCCAATCTAAAGTCCTAGAGCCATTTTTAAAGGATCACTTTATCCAAAAAAACAAAAAGACATATATTTCCCCCTTACTCCTCATGGTTTCAAGCCATACAGATATACTTTTGGTGTTACATCTCAGTGTTTTAAGATATCCCGTCTCTGATATTTGTGCTGGCACATCAATACAAAGGAATATATTTTTACGGCAATTGACAAAATTAAAAATAGTTTCAGTAACAACCACACCGACCTCACTGCGACCAGTTTTCTACTTTTAAAGGAATAATATTTATGAAATCTGCGGATCTGTGGATCATCCGGTGTAATCTGGACATAGTTTCTGGAAAGACGAGATGCTGTTGAGGTTTTCAAATGTCATTTTTCAATGATTTGAGGCGCACAAACCACTCTATTATTTTGGGCAGCGACTTAAGTTACAGATATTAGCTTAATGGCTGAACACTATAGGTTTAAAGTTAAGCAAACTCACTGTTGTCCGCCATGCAGTCCGACAGATCCACTGGAGATTAGATTAAAACACGTAAAATGAAGCATGGATTGTTCGTTGGCTTGTTCATTGATTTCTATTCGCCCAGTGTTGCATTTTTTATTTATTCATTTTCACAATTTTTTTTGTACTGGCAGTTTTGAATGCAGAGAGATTGCAGGTGAAACTGCATAATTTTGGAATATTTTGAACCCGGAGACGACGGCGGACCACTGTAGGTGAAGTAATTTAGAACATCTGTCTCTGTCAAATTCCCCCACAAGCCAGGACTTAAGTGTTATCTCAGGCTTCTACGGAGATTAATGAGCTCTAGTGCACGTTTTGAGAAGACAAAAAAAACAAAACATAAACAGGAAGAAATCAGTAACACAACTACATAGCTGCGCAAAAACAGCTTTTGATTGAAATGGCCACCGGTTCAAACCGTGACATTGATTTTAGAGTAATTTGAACATCAGGGAGCGTGTTGTGGGTCAGGGGCAAAGGAGAAGCGCAGTCGCTGCAATGCATTAGGAGAATTAGTGTATGTAACACAATTATACGGTGTGTGAGTGCACAGCAGCTCACGACTACCACTACCCATGGCTGGAGACCCTCCACCTCCAACCCCTCCCCCCACCACTAGCCCCGTTGCCAACAGAGACACTGATTAAACACGACTGCTCGGATGCTACAGCCCGAGGAGGAAGAAGAAGGAGAAGGAGGAGAGCCCCCCTAGTGCGTGTGCGGTAGTGTTTGCGCGCGCATGCGTACTGTGTGCGCGTGCATGCGTACATGTGGATTTACTAGTGTGACTCTGCATAGGTACATACATTAGATGGCAGGAGAGAGAGAGAGAGAGAGAGAGAGAGAGAGAGAGAGAGAGAGAGACACACAAACATATGAAACGGAGAGAGAACAAAATACTGCACGAGCGTTATGCTGTTGTCCTCGCTCTTTTCTCTCCTCTCTCCCCATCCAACCAGCCCTTTCAATCTTCACGCTTCCTCTTGTTTCAGTGTGTGATTCAGGCCTGGAGGGAGGTTGATATACAGGTAGATTAAGGTGGAGAACAGGGATGAAACAGGGGTAGAAAGGAGAGGAGAAGGTGGAAATAGATAGGTCCGCAGGAGTGAGAAGGACTTATAAAGAAAAAAGAGGGAGGGAGGGAGAGAGCGAGAGCGAGAGAGAGAGAGAGAGCGAGAGAGAAAGAGAGAGAGAGAGCGAGAGAGGGGTGGTAACTGACAGTGGAGGAGAAAGGGGAAAGGGAGGAGAGGTACAAGTGGAAAGCGTGCAGCTCACCTGCCAGATGGCAGCTTTGGCAAGGCTCAGCGTGCAGAGATGGCGGTGTTGCAATATGGCGCACCGCCTCCAGATTGTCACACCGTTGTTAATACAAAACAGTGCAATAACTTTGCTGATGTGTGTGTTTTGCATTATTTTCTCCAGCACATGGTGTTAGCAGGCGGCATATGGCTAGAAAGAAAACTGACAAAGTTGAGGGAAGTCACGTGTTTTTTTTCTTCTTTTTTTTTCTTGGCAAAGAATTGACAAGTTTGAAGAGTTTGTGATCTGTTTGTTTTATTTAAAAGGGCATTTTACACACGACGATCAGTTTACTCATCGTGAGCGGTACTGCTCAGCGTGTTTAAACAGGTGTATCATGTTTTCTGTGGCTTTGGAGCGGCTTTCTAAAGTCTGAGAAAATAGGTGATATCATCATGGTTATGTCAGGTAGGGCTTGAAGACGACAAACTTTTAAAAGAAAGTCTACTATACAAACTCGGGTCGTGGAGTTTGAAAGAAAAGGACATTTTCCTGGCAGGGAGGGTCTCTCCCAAAAGTTGCTATCAAGTTTAATTAAGTGAAATGCAGCATTCACTTTTGACTCATATTAGGGACCAAAAGTCAGAATATCTCGGCCTCTTCTGCACGATAACGTCTTTTGGAATTCCCCGAACTTAATGGAGGCGCAATGTTAAACCACTGGAGTACCAGTTAAAGGGAACTCATTTTCAGGCTCATACTTTGGATTTCTACTAGAACGTTTACGTGCTTTAATGTTAAAAAAACATAACTTTTCTCATACTGCCTGTCTGAATATACCTGCATTCATCCTCTGTCTGAAAAGCTCAGTTTTAGCGCTTGTTGTTTTAAGCCCCCCCCCCCCTCTTGAAAGATCCCAGTCTCCTCTGATTGGCTTGCGAGAAAAAAATCATCCACTTTTCTAAAGGCAGTTCTCGAGCAGTGGGTGACAATACTTAGATGGCTTGTTGAATCATGTGCAGCCCACAAAAAATAGGTTGTGTTATTCTCAGTTTTTGGGTCAGGAGGCACTCAAGATAAACCAAAGTGAGTTTTTCATGATGTGTCTCCTTTAACCCGTCTTCCATGTCCGACATGGCTGGCGGCAAACTTATGATGACGTAAGAAAGAGAAAAAAAACAATCATGGAAAATTCAAATTAACTGTCAATTGAAAATTTGAGAATCTAATAAAGAAATAGAAATGCACATATTGGTCATGGAAAATGCATTATATGACATGGAAAATGTATGGAAATTGGTATTAATGCAGTAGAGCCGTGGCAAATCTGTGTCACTTCACTTAAAACCATCTACTTCCTTCCATATCATCAAACGCCTCAAATTCAAATCTTTTTCCATTTCCAAGAAAGTCCTTGTAGTACTTTCTCCATGGCATGTCAGTTTAATAGGTGCAATTACCAAGAAAGAATAACATCAGCGACTTTTGAAACAATCACCAGTCCCTTCACAGAAAAGGTCATGGTTATAGATGAAATAAATCTTTGTTTCAAACCAACTGAATTGAATTGCAGAAGGAGGACGCTACTAAATTACTTCTCCCTTGTGACTTTGCTGACAAACTTTTCGGGGGAATATCAAGGACACAACACGACACTGAATGACTTGCTCGGACTCGTCTCAGAAAGAAAGAAAGTAATCAGTTACCTACAAGATGTCCCAGAAAGCCCAGAGCACCTGGACTACATCCGACACGAGCAGTGTTCAGCCCTTGGCAGCCGCAAACCATTTTCTTAATAGACTTTGAGAATTCAATGTTAATTTGAGAACCAAGCCCCATCAAGAGGGACCGGTTGGGAAATGTTCTCCGCCGTGTAAATTCCTTACTGTTTTCCCCATTGTGCGTTAGCCCTTAAGCAGAAAAGAAAATCTGTGTCCCATTTGCCTTCCAGTGAATTTCTATTTGAGCAAAATCCACCTGTGTTTGCAGTCCTGGTAGACCTCCTGTCCCACTAGGGCACTGCAATTTTAACCAGGCTGCGTCTATTTCCGAACATTGAGGAAATGTCTCTGCATTTGTCCAAAATCATAATCGGAGACTTTGGAGACTGAATGGAGTTTGAGAGCAGGTCAGATTTAGGGACAAGCTGGGCCGGGCCGACCATGGAGACAGACTGAGATAATCTGGGCAGATGCTTGTATTTGTAAAGCTTTGGGGTGAATGGCCACCAAAGGCCTTATTTGCACTGCGGATTAAATGGGTTTTGGAGCAGCAGATACTTAGAGGGAAAGTTGTCGAAGAGTAGAACATGCATCATCTCTCCTCCTCTTTGCTGTTTCTCTCTCCCTCGCTCGCTGTCTATTGCCGTCTCCTCTCGCTCACGGTGATTTGTCAGCACTGGAGGTAGCAGCTGTTCCTTTTGCATTGTAATTTCTTTGATCGTAATTATTCGTGCCAGCTACCTCCAACCTTGGCATCCTCCACCCCACGAAGCCATATGGGCAGAGAGGGAGGAAGCCGAGGAAACGAACTGGCTTCTTTGGAATAAGTTCTTTGATTTCTGTGTGCAGTGGTGTGGGAATTATGGACATATGTGCTTCACAGCTTCAGATGGATGCTCTGCATCACTGTGTTTGATTATTTTTCTCATTCATACACTCGCTGGGGTCTGGTCTCCGCCAAATGTAATGTATGTTCGCTGTCACGTCTCCATGATTTATGTATGCGAAAGCAATATAGCCCTGCACATCTGTAACTGAATCAGCCTGAGCAGAAATAAGGCTTTGTTCTTGAGAAAAAGCAATGTCAACCCGGACGAAAAAAAGGAACTCTGAAGATGGAAGCAGACAATAAAATTACAGCCATGCTACGGGAGGAATTCCAGGCTGGTAGTTATTGAGCCACATACAAATGGCTAAGAGAGAGTGCTCTTACAACAAACAAAAAAACACACACACAACTGGAGAGCTGCTCTGTACTTGTCTCTGGGCTACAGCTCACATTTCACCACCCTCATTCTCTATTCCCCTCAGCTGCACTGTCCACAGATCACTCAGAGCCGCCGTCGGACTCCTCTGTTTACCCCTTGTTCTTCCCATTCTTGCACTTAAGCGACGTTAAGGATGAGGGGTGCTGGGCAGCCGCTGCAGCGCTGCTCGCACGCTGTGTGGCTCCAAGGAAAACGTAGCTCGCTCTGTCTTCTTCTGCGGTCGCTGAATTATAGAAGACCGCCTATTGCACCCGAGCTGCGTAGGTTTTCATCACAGTGCTGGAGGTCACTTTGACTTTCCCCTCTGTGCTCATCATATATGCAACACGAGGGCTTCAGCAGTTGAGAGCCTGCTTGAGGTCACCATTAACCAAGGAAGACCGACAATGAGATTTATGGAAGAGGAGACAGTGCTGAGAGGAGGGAAGGGAGGAGAAAGGCATGCATGGCTAGATCTGACGGTGGCAGCAGCGCCCTTCATCTGGTCCCTGCTCTTAACAGCAATTTCAGATAGAGCACTGTATCTGCATGTATAATGCATGCGCCCGAAGATAATGGCATGCGTTGCAGAGGAGGCTGCTGACTGTGTTGTGTGGTGATGTGTCGGAATTGGTCCCCTAAGTCACATTCGCCTCTGCCCAGGTCCCTCGCAGCATCCGGCACTTATTAGGAGCCGAGCGTGTTGCGATGACATAGTGCTGGTTTACTGTTCCCAGCAGACATCCACCGCTACGCTACCATCAAGATTAGTGGCTGGCTGGAGAGTCCTAAAGCGTGCAATAGCTGCTCTGACCAATAAACTAAACAACAAGTACGAAAAAAAAGGCAATTATGGTTGGTTTTTATGAATATACAATCATGCCGGGGCACAGAAGAGCTGCCAACAAAACTAAATGAATTTACGGCGCGCGTTCCCAGAGAATACTAGCAATCGCAAAGTGTTGGAATCATTAATCTAAATACTGGTTGTAAGATTCCCCCGTCCCGACTGAGAGAAATGTCTGGGGGAAGCGCTGCTGTTTGAATTTTACATTGGAGAACATAATGATTCAAATTAACCACAGGCCAACTGTCACATAATTTCACTGTGCGGCATCAAAGTGGAGATATCCTGTAGGCATCTGCAGTGTGAGCATCCACGCTACACATTATGCCCTCTGAGGCCCCGAGTCTGTGTTTCTGTGTTTCTGTGGAGGAGGCGGGGGCCGATCGCCCTGGGGTGCCCCTCCTCAATGCAGCCTCAGATAAAACACGGTGGACTGATCACAAAACATTGCTTTTTCTAATAAACCCCACCGGTCCCTTGTGATTCAATATGACATTCATTTATAAGTCATCCCTAATAAAGACGGCATTTTCATGTCCTAATTCCCCGACTCATCAATGTAGGTACCAGCGACAGCCCCTGGCTCTGGCTTGCTGGCTCCCTCCTCCCTCCTGTCTCCGCCACGTTTGACCTACTTCTGTCTCCGCAACATTGTAAACAGATCTACTAATTGCCTTCATTTATTCATTTGGAAGTCAAGTTCTGTTGCGGCTGGCGCCCTCCCAGCTCATTCATGTGTAACGCGTACAACGCTGCCCCCCCCCCCAATGACTCGTCCGTGTGGAAACCCCAGACAAAAGTATCCCATGATGCCATGTGGGCTCACGTGCTATAAGTCAATATTGCACTGTGCATTGGCAAGAAGATCTGCAACCACGACGTCTTCCCCAGATCTGAAATCATCTCCAAGAACGGATCTTATGAACTGACCCGTCCCTGAGAACCCGCGCACACAAAAGCCTTTCTGCAGCCGGCTTGAAATCAAGAGGACGAAAGCCGTTATGACTATTGTGGTTCAGACACTTTTCCGCCCCCATGGTCTTATACTGTTATTGCTTTTTTACAGCCTTATAAATCCAGGCCACAAAAAACAACATTTCTTTTTTTTTTATCACCTCTGATGCTAGCGACAATGACTCCCATTGTTGACTAAGTGTGAGAGCAGAGATGTTTCTGCTGACCTTTAGAAAGATCATGGCACGGACTGTCCACAGAGTTCCTGATCTCACACAAATCTATCATCCAAAAATGTAAACAGCATAAACTTGAACAGCATACTGTTCCTGCTAAATCTGTGTTTCTTATGAGTGAAAGAAATCCTGTTGAGCCATCTTATTGCTGGTGTTAGAACACAGAATACAAAAAGAATACAGATAGTTATGCTTCTTGACACCATCCACTGGGTTTTAACTGGGTTTTTCTAAACCAATTATGTCTCACAACGGTGCAATCTTCACAGTTCCTTACATGCTATCAGTAATATTATCGACAGCTCAGAATTTTGTGAATTCACCACAAGAAAAATGTTTGCTGAGCCCAGTTGAACTTGAGCGAGCACTGCAGCTGATGCACAAAGACAACCTAACAAAGAAATATCCCCTTAGAATGTTTGAGTTCATCTCTGATGGCAGATGGGTCAAACAAACGAGAGGTAAAAAAAAAAGAAAAAAGAAGCTAACCATCCCTTCTGTCCCGTGAATCATGCCTAACGGGGCGCTACAGAAGCTGTGACAGCATTTCACCCCAATGAAAGCTGAACCCAAAGGATGGATTTGGTTCCACTGATCTCAATCCAGGTCAAAGGGTCGTGTTTGTGGAGCGCGGGAGGCCGGCTTCTCCCTCATCTGCGCCGCGATTGGTGCCCGCTGAGAGCCTGGCGTCCCCAGAGGCCTCAGCAAACCCATGCTCCTGTGTGTGAGAGTGAATGAGTCACGTCTGGGCTCGAGCGTGTCTGAGTGGCGAGGCGGAGAATTCAGCGGGGAGGACTGCGCAGGGCAAAGAGTTGTCTCTATAATCCAGGGTAAACACTGAGCAGCATGACTGCACGCCTTAGACGTGACCAAAGCCGGGAGAACAGAAATGGATGAAACGATGAGGCGGCTGCTCGCCCGCTTGGCTGCCCGGCTTCGTTTGCCACCAGCACTTCCTATTTTCTCGTCTTGTTTTTCCTCCCTGTTTTGTAATTCCTATAGGGGGTTTTTGACTGGAGAATCTCAACACTGAATTAACCTCTGGGTGGCACTGCTGGTGTCTGTTGTTTAAGATCATGCCAGACTCAAACCTGGCCTCGCAAATATCATACGGTCTGCTATTTGCTGTCGGACATCGGGAGAGCTGTCTGATAATGTCTAGTTGAGAAAAGGACAGGACTCGAGGTTCTGATTACAAATTACATCGAAGGTCTTCAGCAGGAAGCTTCCAGTGTGATTTAAACAAGAGAAAAATTCAAAAGCACCGAGATAGAGACTAGTTGAATTAACCACAAAATCTCTTTTCTGTTCCTTTTTGTAGCAGCTCAAGAATATGCACAAAGGATTGAGTCAGATTTTTGTGATATAATACGCCCACTTTCAAACGGCTCTTTAATGCATTACTTCCCATTCCAGCATCCCCTTTCACACTAAAAAGCTGCATGAAGAAGAAGAAGAAAGATTTCAAAGAAAAGGTTCGGGCACTCCAGGGAGTAAAGGTTTCCGGTGACCGGCGTTATCCGGTGTTCTGGTTTAGGCAATTTGGTTGACGGAAAACAAACACATGAATGCTTCAAAGACTTTATATTTTAGTTTACCCAGAAGCCATCAAAATAAAGGACTGTCAACGCTTCCTCTGCAACATTTCAAAACGCCTGAATACTCTTTTCATCGGGTCTTCACATAAAAAGGACAAATGATAGAATATCATGGTTACATCAACACAGAAACTGGTTCAGGGACTCATCAGCTTGCAAAGCAGATGATTTGAGAGATTTTCAGAAGGAATTAGCTGGACACAATTTTTGCCCAAAATAAAGAAGCCGTAAATATTACAGCCAACATGTCCTGCCAAATCTCAGCTTTCTGAGAACCAATAACAGCAAACGCAGGTTTTAGTTGGAGAAAAAAAGTGGAAAAGAAAAGAAAGAAGCTTCAGTCATCTAACATTTGAAGCGGAGTTAGATAAAGACAGAGATAAGCAGAGTGTGACTCACATTGGTCTGAGTAAATGTCACCTATTACAATTAAAGAAAAGCAAGCACCAAACTTCAGGTTCAAATTCAGCCATACAGTGTGTGTCAGCTGTTGCTCTTTAGTGGCCAATTACGGGTAGAGTTGCTCACACTGAGCTTGCCAAATTGAGCAGAGTAGGTCGAGACACTGGAGTGACTTCTCCCGCGGTGTGAGCGTGGCGGGGACAGATGGACAGGAGATGCTGGAGTGGAGCTGGAGTCGGCCCAGCCAGCTCAGTGTCGGTCCATCCGCTCCGTCACTGGCCCCCTCTCAACTCAGCCGGACGTCCTGATCGTCAGCCAATGGAGAGCACCCACCGCATCATGACCCCGGCATTAGGATCTGACATGGCTGTCTTCATTTAACCTTTACTTACACCGGGAAGTCTCACTGAGCAAACACCCTGTTTACGTTAGCGGCAGCCAAAAGAGACAGTTGCCATTGAGCTTTTGGCAGGATATCTTGAGAGGCATTTCACTGAAGGGGTTTGAATCATTTAAAAAAGAAGTATTATTAGAGGAGTGTGAAGGGGCTGCTGGCGAGGACAAAGGGGGGGAGATAGAAACAGCCTTTGGGAGCCATGTTGGAGAAGCTTCTGGTGACACACAGACAAGATTTAGGGTGAGGTGTCTTTAAGTTACGGTCTGTCCGCCCACGCAGGCACTTTTATTACTCCATTAATGGACTACGATGAAGTAACCGTGTACCTGACGCCAATTTTATCTACGATGCTTGTGTTGCCTTCACTAATCATCTGTCTTTATTTTGAGATAAAAAAATATATATTTTTTTTTTTTTACAACTAGCGTATTTTCTCTCTTTGCCATGTGTCGAACTCATCCATCCACCAGTCCATCGCCTGTTTGAGGGACGTTGTTTGTCCCCTGGAGATATCTACATAAAATATGCTAATGAAATTAAACATGGAAGTGTGAGGGTTGATGCTGCATGGCTCTGAATCTCTAATGACTCCCTGCCATCCCTGGAAAAAGCCTGATTAATTTAGGAATGTCGGCCGCAGTGGAGAGTGATTAATTCCTCCTGGATTCAACCATTTAAACGAACAAGGCAGAGGGGAGAAAGGAAAACAGGGAGCCCAAAATATGGACACATAATTAATACATTTGGATCGTTAAATTAGCCACCCAAACAGAGGGAATGCACAGCTACGCTGTGTCATTGCTTTATACAAACAATAGGCCACGGTTAGTTCTCTCTTACAGACAGGCGAATATAATGAGCCCTCCTGTTGTACAGGGGGAATATTGGACCATCTCTCAGGCTAGTATGAGCAGACAGTTTGAACAAATGACTACTTGTTTCTTTGATGTCTCATTTGTCTTACTAAGCAGAGATTGAGGGGAAAACAAGCACATATATATGTCTAGGTTTGTGGAGTATCTAATGATGCCCTGAAAGCAGATCTTTTGAGTTTAAAACAAACGTCTTTATTTTCTCTTTCAGAATGATGTGAAGATCTCTTGAAAGGACGAGACGGCACTTCAGCACACAATCTTAGGTGTTTCATCTGACCTCTGTATTTTTTTTATTTTTGTACTTTTTTTGGAGTCACGTGGGGATGGGAACGTGCTTGGATAAAGGATGGACTTACTGCGGCCTCACTAAAGGTCACCGTCCTCCCAGGGTCATGTCATGGCCCCTGGCACTGTGGCTATTGACTCTAATCTCTGTGAACCAAGGCACGACTGTTGGACAGACTCTGAGCACCTTCCAATCAGAGAGGAAGGAGTGGTCGCTGAACCACCTGGCTGTGCATCAGTCCACTGGGGCGCTGTACATCGGAGCTGTCAACCGAATCTACAAGTTGTCGGCTAACCTCACCCTCCTGGTGTCCCACGACACGGGGCCAGAGTACGACAACAAAGCGTGTTATCCTCCACTGATTGTCCAGCCCTGTTCTGAGCCTCTTGCCTCGACTGACAACGTTAACAAACTGTTGCTCATCGACTACTCGCACAACCGGCTGCTGGCCTGCGGGAGTCTCTACCAGGGCGTCTGCAAGCTGATGAGGCTGGACGACTTGTTCATCCTCGTGGAGCCCACGCACAAGAAGGAGCACTACCTGTCCAGTGACAACCAGACGGGGACGATGTACGGGGTCGTTGTGCCCTCGCAGGGTCAGGATGCCACTCTGTACATCGGCACGGCCGTCGGCGGCAAACAGGACTACTTCCCAACTATCTCCAGCCGCAAGCTGCCTCGCGACCCAGAATCCTCCGCCATGCTGGACTACGAGCTTCACACCGACTTTGTTTCCTCTCTTATTAAAATCCCCTCAGACACACTGGCTCTCGTCCCACACTTTGACATCTACTACATCTACGGCTTCGCCAGCGGCAGCTTCGTCTACTTCTTGACCGTGCAGCCGGAGACGCCGGAGAACGGGATGCCCGCTGGCGGCTCCCCCGGCGATCTGTTCTACACCTCTCGCATCATCCGCCTCTGCAAAGGCGACAAGAAATTCCACTCGTACGTGTCGCTTCCTGTAGGGTGCGTACACAAAGGCGAGGAGTACCGGCTGCTGCAGGCGGCTTACCTGTCCAAGGCCGGCAGGGTTCTGGCAAAGTCGCTCAACATCAGCGCCCAGGAGGACGTGCTCTTTGCCGTGTTCTCCAAGGGACAGAAGCAGTGCCACGACCCTCCTGATCACTCCGCTCTGTGCGTCTTCACCATCCAAGACATCAACACGCGCATCAAGGAGCGGCTGCAGTCCTGCTACCAGGGAGAGGGAAACCTGGAGCTGCACTGGCTGCTGGGAAAAGACGTGCAGTGCACCAAGGCGGTAGGTGGACCTTTTGATTTTGCCTCTTATAAGTAACCCTAAAGCCAAACTACCAAGTGCTATAAGTAAGTGCCATTTAAGTGCTATTAAAGTACTACGATATATATATACATATATATATATATATATATGTATATATATATATATATGTACACATACTACTTTTTTGCACCCTCAATTATGTTTCGAGGGAAATGTATTTTCTCCCAGTTTGCGGTTGCAGTTCTAAACACGTGGTTAAGGCTGTAAATTGAAAAAGTTAAACACAACAAAAGACCTCGATTATATTTCGTAAAACATCATGATTTGGCTTCAAATAATAATTTGTTATGTTATTTAAATTCAAGACTCAATGATGACTTTTGGTTTCACACGGGACACGAACAGTAGTTTCCTGGGTGAAAGTCCAGTGTGTGTGTTCGACCTCCCCATCCTTCCTGACCTCCTCTCTACTCGGACTTCCACTGAGTATGGTTAGAACCGTATTTGTGATACGTCAAAAACAAACGTAATCCGGGAGAAAATACGTTTCCCTCGAAAACATAATTGTCAATGCAGTTTTGTTGGATGAGAATGTCACTTTACAGACACCAGACTGCCTAAAACACACACACACACATATGAAACCCTGCATGATGGAGAGCAGCTTTGTCATAACATTTTACTGTAAGGTGGCTCTTTCATAATACACAACCACAATTGAAGCATAAATAGCTGTCAGGCAGACAGCCAGAGCTGTGCTAACGACACCATTCAGGTTTTCAGGATCCCGCGAGAGCAGAAGAGCTGGAGGAGATTAATTCCACAACGCTAATCAGTGGAGTTTTGTATAGAGCTTTGATTTCATTCAGGGGTTTGGGCACTGACTCCCGCCTTCTTCTCCTCCCCTTTCTCTCCCTCGCTTCCCTCGCTCCCCCCCCTGCACCCCCTTCCTTCTACTCTTGTCGCTGTCAGCTGTATTTGAACCCTCGGAGACCTGTTCTTGATCTTGAGAAAAGGGCTTTCTTGTAAATGTCCAAGTCGGTTTCTTTTGTGAAAGCTATAATTCTGCATAATGAGTGGCTTTCATGGGCACGAGTTGAAAGCGAACCATAAAAACAATGATATTCAGCGCATCCATTGCTCTGGTCGTTCAAAACGTGTACTTTGATTCCACCATGCCATCAAACAAATAAGATGTATTCATAAAAGCAACTGAGGGAGGACAGAGACACATAATAATACAATAATTAACTCTCACTGCACAGTTAACCAAAGGGCTTTATATCTAAAATGGACTGTGAATGAAGCGCGGTTCAGCTTTGTTAAGAAGTCATTAGATACTCTGTTTCTTTGGTTACATGATTATTCACTCAGTAAAAGATCAACAGCCAAGTGCGTAGAGATGCACTGATGCCGCTTTTTGATGCCGATTCACATTTCACTTTCATTTCATTGACAGGACTATGATCGCATGGGGTGGAGATCAAACAGAACGTACAATAGAAACAAAACGATGGCACAGCTAAAGTACAACGGATGCTATGGAAACAAAGGAAGGACATTCTTCAAAAAAGGCACCTAGTTTATAAATAACTTTTGGGTTCATCTGATTGTAATAAAAAGAATAATTTAAACATAGGTGGGCGGTCTATATAAAACTTAAGAAAATAACTGTCTCTAATAATTCATTACGATTAAATGCTTACATTCAAACAAAATATGATAATCGTCTCCCAAGCTCCCCTCTGGTTTCTATCCAACTCTTACTATCTTCAAATGACTTTAGGAATTCTGATGTTTTTCACTCTAAAGTTACAAATAGTCTGGCTGTACTTTCGGTTTTCCTACAAGAGATACTTCTCCAATCTAAACTCTTGTTTAAATTCTGCATAAATATCACACGATGTCATGCTTCTTACCTCAATTAGCCACATCAGCATGAACGGATCTCTCAGCCTCTGTTCAACAGTAAGTTTCAACCACTTCATCCAGTATCTGATTAACCTGCAAGACCCAAACCGACGCATATACACCCATATTCTGCAGGGAAATAGTTGTTTCTTTACCTTCTTTCAGCCTCCCCCCAAGAGCCAATAATTCTCTTTTCAACTGCGACACAGAGTGAGTATCTTCTCAGCTCCACATAGACATTATTATTGCAGGTTGTCACTTTAACTTTTCAGGTATATTTACGAAATCTGAGGTGCAGTTTTTCCCAATATGTACACACACTTGTCAAAAAGATCTTGTTGCTTGTTACTGGGAATTTTAGACTCCAAGATAGTTACAAAATGCCGACGTCATTATCTGCCAATTACTGGGGTAACAAGACAAAACAGCCACGCAAGTGAGGCTGTGCTTAGTCAAAGGGTTGCTTTTAGCTAAATGCTCATTTAGATGCTGATTCATAGCAGGAATAATGTTTGCCAAGCTCGCCATCTTAGTTTGGAGTGTTTGCATGCTAACAACTGATGATTTGAGGTGAGGTTGATGGGGGAAAAAATCTGAAGGTATTTGCTCGTAACAACAATTCAACCTGAGGAATGTCTGTGCCAAATTTCATGGCAATCCATCCAAAGGCTGTTGAGACTTTTTACCTAAAATTACAAACGTCAACCTGCTGGTGTCGCTGGATGAAATGTCCGGGCATCACCTGAGCGAGTAGGATTCATCCTCTGGGGATAATATTAATCTCTTTATTCTGATGACATTAAACAAATTCAGGAGCAGAATTTCAGACTGGCAATGTTGCACGCAGTCAATAGAAACAAATGCAACTGTTAAAACAATTATTCAAATGACAAACATTCACAGATCCTGACAATACTAAGTTTCAAAAGAGAAGACTTGAATGCTTGCATACTAGAAAGAAAACGGCTTATTAAGGGTGACATATGAAGTTTGTTTGCGCTGCGTTCACATCACTGATCACATTCAGTAAAGCTGAGGCGCATTGCTTGATGAAAGAAAAACAACAGCAAGAGCTAATATGCATAAGAAGCCGAGTACATGAAATAAGAAATTAGCTGCCCTAAAAAGGTAGATTCATACACTGAGTGACAGGCAATTAGCAATAGTTTGAGGTGCGTGTTAGTAGATGTAACAGGACTGCAAAGCACGCGGCTCTCTTTGATGCCTAATCAAAACCTGACACCTCTTGTGCTGCGTCTTTGTGTGATGTCAGATCAAGTGATCTCAAAATCACAGAAACCGCCGCAAAATACACAGCGTTCCTCGTGTTTGCCATCAGCAATTAGTCGGCTGTTGATGAACGCGGCAGCCCGAACCCCTTTTGAAGTAATCGTTTTTTTAACCCTGAAAATTGCATGCGGGGCTCTGCCACAGGTCAGTTTGAGTTCTTCTCTTGTATTTGTATGTGTCTACAGTGATCACAGTCATTTTCTGGCTCCCACTTACGCTCTCCCTTCTCCCTCTCTCTTGTTACCCCCACCTCTCCCTCCTTACATCTGTCATCCTCACTCCTCTTTCTGCTCGCCCTCTCCCCTTTTCTATCCCTCCTGAACCCCCCCCCCCGCCCTCACACATCTTTCTGTTTTCATACTCTTAATGCCTTCTTCATCTTCACCCCAAACACTCATCTCTCCATCCCTCCCTCTCTTCCCGCAGCCTGTTCCCATCGATGATCACTTCTGTGGCCTGGATATAAACCAGCCCCTGGGGGGTTCCCAGCTGGTGTCGGGTCTGACTGTGTACACTGAGAGCAGGGACAGGCTGACCTCTGTCACCTCCTACGTCTACAATGGACACAGTGTGATCTTCCTGGGGACCAGGAGTGGACGGCTGAAGAAGGTGAGAACAGCAACTGTCGAGCAAAATGGGCTTGATCTGCCTTTTCTTTTTTTTCTTCTTTTTTTACTCACAAACGTACAGGATGCAACCAGATCCTCTTGATGACAAACAACATCACTCATCGACAGAAAACAGTAATGATTTTTTCGAGGCTGCTATCGATGACCCATTGGCATCTCTGTCTCTTCTGAGTGTTATCGTCCTGTTTCAGTTTTTACCAATGCAAAACGTAGCCTGATCCCAGACCTCACAATCAAACCAAATTGATGGTGTGCACATTTACTTTGCCTTAACAATCAACCCATCAGAGCTCAGTAGGCGGGATTAAAAATGGGAAAGTTAGCTAACTACATCGATGGAAATCAGAGACAGAAAAATGACTAACAAGTGTGGATGAGATTGATGAAGCTGCACAAGTTGACTCAATCTCAAGCATCAAGTCTAAGCACAGAAATAACAACTGTTAAATTGACAAATTTCAATGATAAATATGAAAAATATTCCTTGGCAACTAAAAATGATGTAAAGCTGAATGGTTATGAAAAATTATGCGATCTCTGTGAACCTCATTTAACTTTAACATGCTTAAACACATCATTTAAAGTGTCCTACATATCTTGTATGACAATTCAGATCACTTCTTTAAATCCTTGACCCAATGAGGCATGAACAAATAAAACAATTTTAATGCAAAATGATGATTGCGACGGACAGACAACAAAACCTGATAAATTAAGTTGTACTCTAGTTTTGACGCTAAAACATACGTACTTCAACCAAAATCAGTGATAAAACATTAAAAAAGCTAAATAATAATATTAATGAAGGGCCCTGTAACAAAGCTCCTGAAGAGCCCCAGAAGACAACGGTTTTCATGGGCTGTGTTGCGCTCACCATGACTAATTAACGGATTAACTGATTGGTGGAATGCCCCTTTAATGTATTACATCCCTCTAAAGGTTTCTCCCTCCAAACTCCATATTACATCATTTATCAGTCGTCCGTGAGAAATACACCACAGAGATTCATCTCCCACATCTGTTTTTTGCGTCTCACCACTGTGGCACATTTATGCAATAATGATCTTTAATCCATTAACACTAATTAATGCAATAATATGATCAATTAATGGCCTAATTAGCACAACTGGTTATGCTTAATATATCATGGTGATTATGTAGAACATTATGCAGCAGAACAAAGGTGCAGTAATCATGCAGCACTACATCTTCAGCCTCTGGTCTGGGACAGATTGATGTAAATTCCCACCCATGACTACTTGAGCCACAACTGAAGTAGGATGTCTGTTCCTTCCATTCCTTTGTATTAGCGGCAGGAAATTATGCAGCTCTAGTGACTCTTGTTTAACACTGTCCTTGCGGATTTTAGTTTAATAGCGTTTAGCAGTAGAAAGTACCTAAAGGACCACTTCACTGATTTTGAACATTATCTCTTTGTACTTGACAGTGATTTTTACATGTATTTATTAACACAGTTAGATGTGTAAGTGTTTTGTCTGTGTCTTGTAGGCAGGCTCAAATTACTCTAATCTGTATTTCAAAGCCCAACATTATTGTTCCTGTTCTTCTAAAGTCTCGATAATTTCTAAGTCTATCTTATGTTTTGTTAGTTTCTTTCTCCTGTTTTCAAGCTTTCAAAGTCTGACTTAATCCTTCCTTTGTTTAAAGGATAAGTTTGGTAATATCCTACATTTGGGTTCAACAAATCCAATAAAAGGCCAAAAACCAACAAAGGATTTGCATGTTGCAAATTCTGCACGCCTTAACCCTAATCAATCGTATTCCTCTAGCTAACACCGCCGTTGTTGTCCAGAGACTATTGCAAACACACCAGTGAGCCACACTGTTGCCCTTGAGGACAGATTATGAATATGGACACTGTAGTTTATTCTGAGTCACCAGACACAGACGCTTCTGCTGTAAATACTCACTAAGATACCAAATCTGCAGCAGAAAATAGGCCGCAACAGATGTACCTTTTATTTCCATCTAGCTGTCTAAAACTGACATGTGCCCAGCTGTTTCAGGAATTTAGCTTTATCTTTTAAATATATACATGTGACCTGTTTTTAAAGTCAGCTGGAACAAAAGAGGATGAGTGCCACAGACAGACTGGTTAATTCTGAAATTATTAAGAGATTGACCAAAGCATTGTTGGTTTTGGTCTTTTTGATCAAATATACAATATCGCCAGCCTTCTCCTTTTAAGTCTACATTTACTATTCCTTTAGTATTAGGTTTCTGCTGGTCTGCCGGGCTTGCATCATCAGGTGAAGGGATTGCTTATTAATACAGAATACTGACAAGTGTATGATTGACAGGAACTAGTTCAAACGTCATCTGACCACGTCTGAAGGCAAACGTGTTTATGGCTGTTCTGAAATAACCAGAGCTGTCAGAGAGGGGCGAGATACATTCATGTGGGGATAATGGTGCACACTTTCAGACTCCGTCTCACTAAAAGCATTCAAAGTGTTGAACGAAGTAGTTGCGTGAAGAATGAAAAAAAATCTTGACGATAACACCTGCTTCTGAAGATTAATTAAATTCATTAATGGTTATTTTGACAAACAATGTAAATTAGTCGTGCAGATCCAAAACCGTTGTAGGTGGGTGCTGGACCAAAAGAAGACTGCAATTAAAACATAAATAAAGTGTCCAAACACTAGCTATCCTAAGTGTAATTTATTAGCACATTCACAAGTGACGTTTCGAGCTAATGCTCTTCTCCAGACTTCATTAATGATTCATCTGCTAATTATTTTCTTAATTGTCTAATCAATATAACTATAAAAGGTCAGAAAATAGTGAAATAATGTACCCCAAAATGTTTTTTAAGATCTAAACAACTATCCAAAACTCGAAGCCATCAATCTACTAGCGTGTAATCATGACAAAAAACAATGTTAGATGTTTGCTTGGACAAATGACTCACCATTATAACAGTAGCAAATTTATTTATTTAAAAAAAAAAAAGAAGATTTTTAATCGACTAATCATTTCAACTGGACCCCACACACCTGGCATGGATGTCGGTTTTAATAACGTTAGAATTATTGTTCTTCCACCAATGTACAGCAAAACGTGTCAATTTAATTTTCTGCTTGTTACAGAAAATAACTTGAATGGTTTTAGGCAACAAAACTACTTGGTGAGGAAAAGATCTTGGTTCGGGTTGAAGTAACTACGGAAGTATTGTTACTCACAGAAGTTCTGAGACAAACAACTTCCTGGTTTCACGCGGTAGACGAACAGCGGCCTCCTGGGTGAAAGTCCAGTGTTTTTCCTATCCAGTCTGACCGCCTCCCTACGTGTATTTTGTTGCTCTTTAAACGTATCGATTCACAATTACATGGATTATGTACGAATTGCTTTTGTGGGATATATATGTGTTACTTTTTGTAGGTAGCAGTGTATGAACAGCTTCTGGAAGGGGTTCAACAACCTGACAAGCACTTTGTTTCAACACACTGACCCCTTAATGGTCTATGGCATATGTAACTATGACGTATCGAGGTAGGTTTTGAAACTCACGGAGAAACCACTTTGGCATGATAGGGTAACAAGGCAGACACAAATACGCTTCAGATGTACAGAAAACAGGCATCTATAGGAATGTTTCATCCACTCAGATCTTTCCAAAGGATTTTTTTTCCCACCGCTGTAGGATCCTTACACCAAGCCCAAAGACATACGATGACCTCTTTCCGGGAGGTTCGTGAAGTTGATTTAGCTCATTGTCCATCATGTTTCATTTCGAATGCATACTGTAATGATACATTATCATGAAGCGCCTATAAGGCTCCTCCTTTGATCTAACCGGATTGACTTGGTAGCACCCGTGGGCTCTGCTTACTGCGCAGTTGTTAAGGCATGCGGCTGACTGAGGAAATGTGTGAGAGGACTGTTGTGACATTAGCCTGGAGGCCTCAGTCTTATGAGGAGCAATCTGTCTGACACACACAACACACACAACACACACACACACACACACACACACACACACACGGGTCCAGACTGGGAGCACAGATAGCATCACTATAGCTCTTTCATTGGATGAGCCATCGGGGATAAAAACAAAAAAACAAAAAAACAAGATAGCCTGACAGAAAGAGAGAGAGAGAGAGAGAGAGAGAAAAAAAGAAAACAGAGACAGACAGTGCGAGACAAAGACTGGCAAAGGGAAGAGAGAGAGAAACAAAAGAGACAGATGTAAAATGACTGAGATATAAAGTGAGAAAAAGAAACAGATTTAAAAAGAAGGAGACGGTAGAAATAAATGTTTTGCATGTGTTCAGGGAGTGAGCAGTAAGTTCGGGTTAGGAGCGCGAGGAATCCATCATTACCGCTTTAAGTGCAGAGCGTCGAAAGGCCAGAGATTGTCATTACACTGACGGAACGAAGAGCCATGATTCAGACTCCCAGGAGCCTCCGAGGAGCAAGGGGTCACCTCGCGAGTCCTATTCCATCACCCCCAAATGGACAGGCTGAGTGGAAACGGGGCATGACAATAAATGGCATCAGCGGATCTCTCCGGCAGCAGGGCCATTGCAAAGGTCAAGCCTGCCACAGGAAGGGTGTAACCGGGGTGAAAGGTCACAGGGATAGCCGACAGTCTCGCTACCCGGGCTCCGTGCAGCTTATGGATGAGTCCGTCATCGTCTTTCAATAGTCCAGATATACAACAGGACGTTTCTATCATCACCTGCCATAGATTTGTTGCCTTAGGTGGTTGATTTTAGCTGAGTAATGTGACCCCGCGGGGATCTGTGCTGAATACAAAAAGGGGCTTTTACACTTTGCGTGACGTTCGCTAATGAGGTGAATCCAGGTAAAAGCCATTATCTCTCACCGATCCTTATTTTAATCTATTTAGGTCTCAAAGCAGGAGGCGTTGATAGATGCAACTTTCGGTGGCTCAGTTTCCACATGGTAGCGAAATGGTTCAGTCAGTACAATTTACAGTACAGTCACATCAAGGTTGTAACCTTTTGTTGCAACAATAATGACTTTGGTGGCTCTGCTCAGGTGATGGTCCGAAACAAATGTGAGCAAGCAGCGACAAAGACTGCATGCACAAACAAATCTTTAACGCCAAATCCACGGGGTTGGATTTGCTTTGGACAGGCGAAAGACCTGCTGCGTGGAACCCCCGTGAAGGGGCCGCGTCAAGCATAAATTAGGCTTTAGACTGTCATAGCAACTTGCGTTTTAAAAAGTGTTGCATGTTTCCGCTTAGGGCGGATGGGACGGGGTGTCGGAGGGGTCAAACAAACACAGGACTTTCACCCAGGAGACAGCCGTTTGTGTCCCGTGTGAAACTAAAAGTCAACGGTGACGTCAGTTGCTATAGTCACATGAGTTGTTAGACACTCTGTGGTCACATGAGTTGTTAGTCAGTTAGATAAAAGTCAACCACAATCTTTCCAAACCCTGACTAAGTTGATTTTTTTCCCCGAAACCTAAGTTCCTGTGAAGATTTTTACACGCCGTCGGCGGCACGTCCATAACTGACACTAGACGGGGACCTAGTGCGTCATAGTTTGAAGCTGAGGGCCACTTACCAAGCAGCAATATTTAATGAGTTGGAAGCGAGAATTTGTGGATAATATAGACAAAAGCAATATGTCTATAAATGGCTTAGATTTGAAAAAAGTATGATTTGTATCTTTCAGCTCCAAAAACTACAAGAATACCAACACATTTCCCCAGGTTTCATACTTTATTGCTCTTGAAGGAGGACAGCAGATTTCTGTGTCTATGATACTGTATCCTAGCAAGTAACTAAGCAGCAGACACAGTGTAGAATGACATTATACTTGTACTTACCCTGTGGCAGCTTCAAACACATAACTGGTGTTGAGTGGAATTGATTTTTCGGAGGAAATGTTTCCGCAGAGCACAGTAATACTTGTAGAAGGACTACAATGGCATACAGAGTGCGACCGGATGCCTCCCTGACACAGCGAGCGTATTAAGACGTGTGCATCCCATTTCAGGGGGAAATCAATGATGTCATACCTGCCACCGAGGGACTGCGGTATTATTTTTAATTCACGATTAAACCCTTTCATGTTTAAAGAGTTCACCGTGGGTAGACAACACTCTCTGCAGGCTGGTGGGGGGAGAGGGGTGTGGGAGGTGTGGGGGGGAGTTCTCGTGGAGAAACCGGTCCTTGAACTGAAGCGTCACAAATCTGATCCCTGCAGCTGCCTCAACGTGACTCTTGAGCGAGCCACCAATGCCTTCACTGTTCAGTGATCGTAAGGCGAGTCAGCTCAGAGCTGGTTACTATAATTCGAAGGATGCCGACGCTGAAATATGAAGGGCGTGCGCCGCAGTGCTGAAAGAAAAAAACGTCCGGCACACTTACCTCAGTGGCTGCAGCGAGTCAGCGGCAGTATTTCACGAGAAATGGTTGGAAATGTTAAGCACACTGCGAATAAAGCCTTGGTCAAATACTCACATGTGCAAATAGGGGACTCATTATGGCTTATTGAGAGTTGACCGGGTGGGGAAATTCTCCAGCGCACGGCTAAATGACTTGGACTTTTCAAAGTCACGGTTTCCAAAGGGGGGCCGGGAAGAGGGGGTCTGATGATTGAAATCATTAGAATAGAGTTTCAGAGGAGGGGCGCGAGCTGAATAGGTGTGTTTGAGGCTAAATTGAAAGGATTTTCATCACCGCATGAAGGGAGCGGGACCCGAGGGTGAAAGTCTTCAGAGCGGATCGCCATTAGATGTCTCGGTGCAGCTGAAATAGTAAATGCTATTAAGGCAGGCAATTTTGTGATAACACATATAACAGGTGTCTATCGCTCTGCTATTTCCTGACTGTAGTTTAATTTAGCAGCTCCCTCTCTCCAACTCTCTCTCCAACTCTCCCCATCCTCCTCTTTCAATCCTTTTTCCGAATCAGTCACACAAATGGCAACACACAAGAGGACTGAGACTGCATTGCGGTCAGCAAAATGAAAAACATACGGGTGCCATGAATTGTTCCACTGTCCTCCTCCCACTGCTTTTGTTAGTGGGAACCCGTAAAAAACAATGGGAACGATTGGAGGGACCGGGGGCGTTCGGAGGGAGGACAGGAAAGAGAGAACAGGAAACCGTGTCCTCAAGGAGAGGGAAAAAAGACCTGCATATGCAGAGACTGAGAGGAGACTGTGGTTAAGTTGTAGAAATTGTGGTATGAAGACTTGGAAGCTCGCCATGCAGCTGAAGGTTGAGGCGAAACTGGAAATAACGGCTGCTGCAACTGCAAGGCTTTTAACAATAACCCTAAAAAATAAAAAAATGAAATGCACACGCACACACTCACATGACCGCCATGACCTCTCCTTCCAACACAGTTGGTAATCGCGTCTAGGTTTGGGCACTTGGCCAACATGAAGCGCATCTCGTGGCTGGGATCAATACGCCTCTCTTTGTGACTGTAGTTAATGTGATGGCTGAATGATTAGTCCTGCCCTGTAATACACATCTCCACCTCCGTGGCCCCTCCTCTCCCCTCGAACGCTCTTCGTTTTCATTAGCCGCCGCATCCAGCTCTGTCCCGAGCGCCGTCTCATTAGCATTCACAGAGCCGTGATGGTTATGTGGGCTAATCAATGCCCGCTCTCCTCGGCTGTCATCCTCGATCGGACCATATGCACGGCCACTGAACCTTAAAAGGTGGCCTGTTGTCTGGCCCTTATGTCGCTTGCATGGCCCGTGTCACACTACTGAGTCAAGCCGGTGCCAGAATCTGTCTCACAGTGCGTGTACATCTACTTTAGACCTAGTCTTGCGTGTATTTTCACTCTGTGGCCCCCTCTGTCCGACTGTAATGGAAGATTTATCTGTGGTCTCCTGCCAAGTTGTGATTCATTTACTTTTGGTGTTTTTTTTTATGAGAAACAATACATCCGACCCGATGTTTGCATGCAGGATGAATCACGGATTTTTCAGCTAAATGCCACGTAAAGGCCGAGGAAGACAAGTTTGTTTGTAGAATAAATGAACCACAATGTTCGTGTTTGGTTCAAGTCGGACAGACCAGCCTTCAGGGACAGATGAAACCTCGTCAGAGTGGCAGATTGGGAATGATCGGTTTAACAGAGAGCTGCCTGCCTCCCGGGTCATCATCCATATGTTTAGGTTAGACTGGCTGGCCACATATGGACACACTTTCTTTCTTTTTTTTTTTTAGATTGGACAGCCATTACCACATAAACATAGCAATCATCTGCTTTACAAGGTTTTCCCATCTGCAGCGGAAAAGCAGTGGTTCAGAAACATTTACATGTGTACTTCCTATAAAATCACCGTCTGAAATGGATCTCAAAAAATCAACCCCACGTGTAAATACTCACAGGAGAGACGTTCGGGGGGAGTGTATTGCTCGTGGCAGCTTTACAACGGAGCCAACCTGAGTTAAGCCAAGTGACAGTTGTTGTTTTCTTTTTGTTTTCTTTGGCTCTCACAGGATGAGAGTGCAGCCGAGCATTTATGATGCAAACCCGGCCCCAGAAAAAAAAAAAAAGGGAGGCTGTTTTCGTTCAGAGCACATGGGCTCATGTTGCATATCTGTTTGTGGAAGCCATACTAAGCCTGCTTGTTTATATCCATCGCAGGTTCTGCGAAGGGGAATTTCAGCAGCAGGAAGGATACTGCTGTTATTGGCTTAAATATTATTCATGGGTTAAATATATATCCACGTCAGCTGTGAGACGCTGGGAAGAGAAAATGAAATGAAGGAGCTCAGTGAGGTCATAGGAACATGTGGTATTAATGGCAAATCAGTTCTGTTCTTCTGCTAGATGACATGGACCACACAAGGGGGAATCTGCCTGAATCTTAAAATGCGGTTTATTGAGGTTTTTGGGAAAACATGTAGTTGTTTCGTACCGCCCTTAATGCAATGTCCTAACTACTTAAATGAGACTGCATTTAAATTTAGCCACTTCCTGTATCTCAGGCGGATCAGGTTGCCTTTTTGATACACAATAACAAAAGAAGCATTCCAGCTGGAAGCTTAAGTGTAACCATGAAGGCGCTCGGTGGAACCACCTACTCGACGCGGTCGACGGCAGCTGATTTATACACTTAAGATCGCGCAGAAGGCGCACTGAGCCTTTCTGCCGTGTGCCTGATCCCCGATCGACCCATCGATCTGTGCGTGAGGGAGCGCGGCGTGAGTGGCATTTTTGTCTCGCTGTCGGCATACATGGGATTCATCCACGTGATGGCGTTCATGGATTCTTCCATTGACGAGTGAAAACGGGGCCCTAATTTTTGCACTACACGGATTGCCGCATCTTGGGTGTGTGTTCCTGATACGCGATAATCCACGAGATGGTGTATTGATCCCAACAAGTGATCATGCACAGAATTTACAGCTGCAGATTTAATGAGAACGCCTGACGAAAGAGTGTGTTTGTATGCGAGTGTACGTGCGTCTTTGTTTGCGTGCCTGTGTGTGCGTCGACGAGCGCGTGCGCGCAACTTTGTGCGCCGCTTCCTACAAGCAGGCTCATTATAAAACCAATTAAACCCGCCTTACTCTCATTAGGGAGCTGTGGGGCTTAAGGGGAGATTGAGGACCTGTTGTGCTCCCAGGGGGCTTCTGTCTGGTCAGCCCTGTTTTAAATGATAAAAAAAAAAAAAAACACTTTTAAATCCGCTGAAATCAAACACCGTGGATCGGTCACGATGGGTCAGTGTTTGTATGAGCTTATCCCTCAGTCAACCTCATCATCCTCAACTAAAAACACAGATTGGCCTCAGTGTTTCTGCTTCTCTCGATTCATTTTTTGTTGTTATTGTTTTTACCATGGTTTCACCACAGTAACGCTTACATGCTCTGGTTTCTATCTATGCTATTTATGAAATGAGGAGTGTGGGAAACAATAATGTAAACTGGCTCCATTACTGTGTGGGATAGTGGTGTAAGGGAGAGGAGGGAAAGGAAATGGAGGAGGAGGAGGAGGAGGAGGAGGAGGAGAAGACAGGGCACGAGAACGAAACCAGACAATGAGCAAGAGAGAGGAGGAAGCTCAGCTCAGAGATAAATCTGTCTATGAAATAACTATTTTAAACAGGATTGTGCACGGTGTCGAGGTAATAACCGGCGAGAGACACAGTATCCTCTTGTGATCTGGAATCAACAGACGATATCGTGTCACTATTGTGCTCATTACTTTGGTGTTTCTGTATGCAGAGGATGACGCCTCACACTCCCAGTACCCCCCCCGCCCCCCAGTATGTACCCTCCCTCCCACATAAACTCTCTCACACACACACACACACACACACACGCACACACGCGGGGGTTTGCACATCTTTTCTCCCTCCTTTTCTTCATTCTTGTCTGGCGGAGCTGACGGTTGGAGAGGCACAGCTGCCTGGAAGGTGGAGGCGTGATTGATTGATGAAGTTTTGGTGCCCAGGGGATCCAATCATGTAATCAGTTTGTATTGATTGACTGTCCCCATTGAGAGACTGCCGAGGCTTTGCCACCATGTGCGTGAGCCAGACCTGGCACGTATTCAAAATCTTATGCAGTCAAATTTGATTTGGGTGGGGAGGTCGCCCGAGTCCACGCGTCGGGGTGCACGCAGCGAAGACTGGCATGAATCGCACTGCAGACGTTTCGCAACACATTTCATCAATTCTCTGCTCCAGTTCTTCATCATCTTGCGTTTATTTCAATTGTTATGATTGAGAAATGAATTCAACTTTACTGTAATTGCATCACATGGTTAATGATCTGATCTCCCTGGAATTTAAATAGGGCTTCAACCTGGGTTTGCATAGCTAATGAGGATTTTTTATTTTTTTCTCTCGCTTTCCCGCTTTATTCAGACTTTTCTCTCTCATTTCACATTTCTGACTTATATTTCAAGTGTCACGTTGTTGTTACTGTGTGATGAAATTCACATCATTGCCGCACCAATGGTGAAAGATGGGATTTATGAGAGCAAAATGAAGGTGTTTTTGTGAAATCAAAAATTTAAGGAGCTCTGCCATGTCTATTTGTGGTGCAAAACACATTTGCCGATGGTTATGCAATTTAAACCAGACAAACAAGGAGCTTTGTGTTTGTAGTAAGATGATGAAAAGTTAAAACCCTTTCGGTATGTCGTGACTAACTTTTATCAGCAATAACAAAAGGGGTTTCCAGCTCACTCACCACTTTACATCTTTACACACAGTTTCACATCCTCACACAGCTGACGTTGGACAGCTCCAACATCAGTAAGCCACTTATTACAAAAACAACCCCGTTTATTTCGTTTTGCGTCACTGCAACCTCACTTCTTGTTTGTAGGCAGAGGTGGTAGACGAGGAATCGAGAAACCCTTCACCAGTGGGCATTTGTTCTCCATGCTCGCATTTAATAAGCCCCAAAAGATTTCTGCCTCAAAGTCATTCCAAAGTCAAATTAAGGCTGAGCTCAGTGAGCGCGTTTATGAAGTCTCGCTGCGTCGTGGCTGTAACCTCGGGGGTGGACAACTGAGTGAGTCGCAGCAGATGTTTTCTGTGTACTCCTCTCAGTCTAAACTTTACAATGCACACACCGATTCGAGGTGACGTGAATGAATAATGAAGAGATTGCACTACAGTGCTCACTATCAGTCTGTAAAGTGCTGCCTCCAAGTAAGAATTTGCACATTTTCAGTGATTTACTTCAGAGCACTTCTCACTCCGGCACAAATGAACAGGCTGTCATTTCACATCAACAGCTTCTCTGTAAATGAGCTAATGTTCCAACTGATCGCGGCAGAGGAGTTTTCAACTGATTAGGAAAAACGGCTATTTGTTACGGAACAAAATATAAATGTACAAGAGGGCATGTTGTGACTCTGGGGAAATAGATTGACGCATTGGTAATAGACATTTTTGAAATGTTAGGCACAACAATCACCCAATGTGAAGAAAGTCACGGTTCTTTATAAGTTTTATCCCCATTTTGAAGCAAGAAAACGGACCGAACAACGTAAGCTAAACGTGAAATTGGGTGGTCTGTTTATCTCGTTTCTTTTAAAGCTGATGTGGGAGCTCTACAAAAGTACAGTACCCATTCAATCACAGCTGGGCATTCACTCTCTCCTCTCTGTATTTGCTCTGTGTCTCTGCAGATCAGGGTGGACGGTCCTCTGGTGGGAGGAGTGCTGTACGAGACGGTGACCGTGATGAAGGATAGCGGCCCCATCCTCCGAGACATGGCCTTCTCCCTGGACAGGAACTCTCTCTATGTCATGTCTGACTATCAGGTGAGGAAAAGCCCTCATTTTGCTGCTGCTGTCGGGGGCAAAACGCTCAGCGGGCAGGTTTGATGCAGCGAGCGGCGAGACCGTCCTTCAGCTGGAAGCCCGCGAGTTCGTGGCCCCTGTGACAGCGAGCGTTCACCATTGCTGACACGTCCTTGAGCGAGAGACTGCGGCTTTAGTAGTTTTTTCTTCACATGGAAAAGAGGGTTGTTTCTGCCATTTGTACAAATTGTACAAACAAACATACGATATAGTATTAACATGTGTTTTTAGGTAGAAAACAAGAAAAAGGCCTGTTTACTGAGGAGTTGATTGGATTCAGTTTAATTGCAAAATGATATGTTTGGCATGTTTTTCTGCACAGATACCAGCGTTTCAGTTAGCCTCGTCATTCTGTACAGCTGGGGAATTAGCAGAAAAACTGTTTTCAATCAAAAACATGAATTCATGTTGAATGATAAATTAATGCAATTTATTTGGAATCCTACCAGATGATTATCCCCCAAAATCCAATGTGGCAACTTCCAAACACTCCCAAGCGGAGGGGATTGTTAAATGTGCAGTGCGTAAGGGGACGGGCTGCTGTTCTAATTACTTATCCATGCGAATCGCCTTACAGTGCGTGTATCTTTTGTA